>CM053603.1:135900697-136067377 GCA_028646535.1 Procyon lotor
CTGTTTTCCAAAGTAGCTGCACCAGCTTGCAATCCCACCAACAGTGTAAGAGGGTTCCCCTTTCTCCATACCCTCTCCAACATTTGTTGTTTACTGTCCTGTTGATTTTGGCCATTTTAACTGGTGTAAGGTGGTATCTCAGTGTGGTTTTGATTTGAATCTCCCTGATGGCTAATGATGATGAACATTTTTTCATGTGTCTGTTAGCCATTTGTATGTCTTCTTTGGAGAAGTGTCTGTTCAAGTTTTCTGCCCATTTTTTTGATGTGATTATCGGTTTTGTGAGTGTTGAGTTTGAAAAGTTCTTTATAAATCAAAGTACCTTTTTTTGTTTGTTTGTTTGTTTGTTAGAGAGGGAGAGAGAACACAAGAGAGGGGGAGGGGCCAAGGGAAAGGGAGAAGCAGGCTCTCCGCTGAGCAGGGAGCTGAACTCAAGGCTCAATCAGATCCTAGGACCCTGGGATCATGACCAAAACCAAAGGAGGACACTTAACCAACTGAGCCACCAAGGTGCACCTTAAAGTACTTTTCAGTTTTGTTTCCTAAATTACTTTTAAGCCCTCATGAAATCTAGGTGTAGATCTGTTCCTGAATTCTAGTAAGAGTTTTGTCCTTATTTTTATGGTAAACTCCCATCCTTTGAAGAAATAAAATGAATTCCTTGTAATCCAAATTGCTCACAGCAACCTCACATACCATCTCTATGATCAACTTCATATCTAAACCTCCAGCCCAGATCTCTTGAACTTCAAATGTACATGTTTATTTTCACTTGCACCTGAATGTCTAATAATTGTCAGCACCACCGTCTTGTACAAATAGTTTCTGCATTCCATCAGTCTGAATTGTGTACGGTTACCCAAACTGGGGTGGAGGGTAGGAAGAATAGTATGAGTAAAGCATGGTTTTTAAGAGTACAAGCTGTGGGACTGCCTTAAATACCTGACAGCCTTTTAGTTTGTTTGTTAGATTTCCCTTGAATAGGGCTAAAGAAAAAATTGCTTTATGTGGAATTTTGCTTAAAAAACAGTGTTGATGGTATAATGGGTAATATAACAACAATTAATATAACAGGCAATTTTCATTCCTTAGTCAATAAACAATGGGCAGGATAGTTATCTATACCAGGTACAGTTCTTTGTGCTAGAAATAAAGCAGTAGACATGATTCTATATATATATAGATGGAGGTGGCGATATATATATATATATATATATATATGGAGATATATATATATAATGGAGATAATCTCCATTTTAATGGAGATTATATTCTAGTTATGGGAGACTAGATAGATGAACAATGTATATGCTATATTAGGTGGTTTTAAGTGTTAGGGAGAAAATAAAGGAAGGGAATGGGACAGAAAGTCTTGGGAAAGGTGAGTGTTATTTTAAATAGGTTGGTCAAGAAAAATTGAGAACATGAGTTTTAAGTAAAGCCTGACAGGAAGTGAGTGAATAAGCTATTTGGATATCTAAGGAATTATGCAAAGGCCCTGAGGTAGGAGCTTGTGTAGTTTATATGAAATACTATGAGCAGGGGCACCTGGCTGGCTGAGTCAGTAGAGCATATGATTCTTTATCTCAGGGTCATGAGTTCAGGCCCCACATTGGGTGTAGAACTTACTTTAAAAAAATAAAAAATAAATATCCTGAGCAAGGGCAGAAGCAGAGAAGTAAGGCATGGAGTCAGTGAGATAACCTTGGAACCAGATCATGTAGGGCCCTGGCTTTAACTCAGTGAGGTGAGAAGCCATTAGAGGGTTTTTCTAAGTAGAAAAGGAACTTAGAATGAGATACAACATTTTAACAGAATCACTGTGAATGCTATATTGAGAACAGATTGAAGAGGTGTAGGGACAATAGGCTATTTTGATAATCTAGGCAAGAAGTGATAATATTGAAAGTGATGAGAAACAAAATTCTGGACATATTTTGAGGGTAGGGTCAAAAGGATTTGCTGCTGAAGGGGAGTAGCATGAGAGAGACAGAGTAGTCAAGTCTCTGACTCTAAGGATATTTGACAGTGTTTGGAAAAGTGTCTTAACAGGTAAGGAAAATTATAGGACTAGAATAGCTTTGGAGGGGGAGTTTGGGAGTTCGGTTTTGGACGTGTGCTGTTTGCGACATATGTTAGTCATTCCAGTAGAGCTGTAAGTAAATAAATATCCAAGTGTGTAGCCAGTGATAAATTTTGGAATTATTAGCATTTAAAACTATTGAGACTAGATGAAATCATCAGAGTAAGTGTGGATAGAGAAAAGACAGGGTCCAAAAGCTAAGCCCTTGACTACTGTAGAGTTTAAAATAGTTGAGGAAGAACCAAGCATAGAAGATAGTAAAGGAGAAGCCCGTGAAGTGAGATACAAAGCCAGGAAAATAAAATATTTTAACAGCCAAGGAAAGTGTTCAAAGAAAGTGGGACTAAATCATCCAGATGGCCCTGTGAGAGATCAGTTAAGATGAAAACTGAGAATTTATCCCTGGATTCAGCAACATGGAAGCCTATGATGATTTTAATCAGCACATTTTATGCAATTATATAAATAGCCTTGTGTATGCGATGGAGTCACTGAATGTCTACAGTATCAGAATGCTGTTCAATATTGCTACTAGACTGTAGCTTGGACCAGGCGTTGACAAGCTAACTTTCTCTGGCTCTGTCAGTTAAAGAAGCTGCTGCTTTGGAAGTGTAAAATTAGGTTCATCAAAGCTATTTGATACCTTCAGTTAAAAACAAAAGCAAAAGACCCAAGTTTTGAATGATACTCTGAAGTAATATATATATAACATATAGGTTTAGGAAATTTTCTTGAACTTGATTAATCTTTTGTTGTTTTTTATAACAGAATATGAAGAAAGTGGATTGTTGGAAACAGATGAGGTTTGTAAATTGAGTTTTTAGTTAACATTTTAGTGAGTAAACTTGGGAATTAGTATTCCTAATAGTATCTTGATCTTTCCAATAAACCTTTATTTATATGTTTGTATTGGTTATAGCATAGAATATTTTAGCTTTGGCTTTTATGTTCTGTTTGTTTTTGAAAAAAAATAGAGAGAGTGGGAAAAATATTTTCTTAATCGTCACATTCATACTGATTTTAATGGGTATAAATTTCTTCCCATATTGCCAGGCTACCCTAGACACAAGGAAAATAGTAGAAGCTTGTAAAACTAAAACTGATGCTGGAGGTGAAGATGCTATTTTGCAAACAAGAACTTATGACCTTTATATCACTTATGATAAATATTATCAGACACCACGACTATGGTTGTTTGGATATGATGAGGTAAAAACAGAAAATATATTTTAATGTAAATGTTTTAAATTGGATTTAAAGTTGGATTTAATTTCTTTATCATTAGGTCTGTGGGTATATGTTGTGGTCTTTTAAGTTTTAGAAATCATTTATTTTACAATTTTATGATTAATATTGAACTCGATTCTTACTTTGAAGAAACTATGAATTATTCAGTGTGACAATAACACTACTAAGAATCAAACATAAATAATCTGTTACATATTTATTGCTTGGTCCCTGAGGCTTACTCCTTCAAAATATAAGGGAAATTGAACTTAGTTGATTATATTAAATTTGTTGGGTATTATATTTGTTGAATATAGAAAGCATTTACAGAATGATCATTTTGGCATGTGTTTCTTTCTTTAAGACAGAAACCTTTTAACTCATTTATTAATCGAACTAAAGGATAACTGAGATAAAATTAACTTGTTTTATTTTTTTTAGTTTCTTTTTATTTTTTTATTAACATATAAAAAATTAACTTGTTTTAAACTGTCATTCTTATGACTATAAATGGGAAGCAAAAAAGTGAAACGAAATAGACCCAAAAGATGAGTTATAAAGTTATAAAATGTTTTGACAACCATGAACTTGCTTTTTTGTGGGATCTTTATTGCATTAGGTGGTGGCTGAAGTCACATAGCGTTGATGTACAGACTCCTCCTCTCTCCTCCCTTCATTGGTATAAATGGATTGTAAACTCTTCCCCAAAGAGTCTGGTAATTCTAAATAGTCTGGAATTCTGTATTACAGATGATGTGGGAGGTGGAGATAAATATATTTTAAACATGGAAATTTAGGTCTAAAAGTTTTTAAACATTGATTTCAAAACTTTTTTTTTTATTTCAGCAAAGGCAGCCTTTAACAGTTGAACACATGTATGAAGACATCAGTCAAGATCATGTGAAGAAAACAGTGACCATTGAAAATCACCCTCATCTCCCACCGCCTCCTATGTGTTCAGTTCACCCATGCAGGTGTGTGTGTGTATGCACGCTTCATGTGTGTACTTTATGGATTTATTACTTGGGAATCTGTAAACAAAGTGCCCTAACAGAAAAAATGTAATAAGCAAGTACAGTTCTCTTTTGTCTTTCTTAGAAGTGTTTTTATGCTAAAATATATAAGAAAAAGGAAAAAGTCACCAACTTATTTTAAGTTTAATTCATTAAAAATATTTTTTTGCTCTTTTTGTGTGTTTACTTATAGATTTTTGTGATTTTACTGCTATTTTTAGCTCCGAGAATAATTTAGAAGATACTTTTTAGATTAAAAAAATAACCACCATTTAGACTTGATTTGCCCTATTGTGATGTAACCTTCTATGAATGTGGAATATGAAGTTATCCTTGTGTTTTTCTCTGTGACCTATTTATCCCCTTTTATTGGTTAGTGAAGGGAGATGTATGCAGGGTTCTGTTTTCCTTTACTCTTCAGTCAAGAGATGTTCAGCCCTACTAAGTTAAGTGCATTCTATAATTTGGGATTTTCTTTGTATCATTGTTTTTTCAGGGCCAAATGAGTAAACTGAGTCTGTATTTGTTCAGTTATTTCTAATGGGTAGCTTTCACAAAACATTGAGAAATTCTGGTAATATTTTTCAGATGAAAAATTTGGTATTCCATTGACTAATTAGATGCAACATTCTAATTTTTAAAAATTCTTTAATATTCTCATTTTTTGCAGCCTCTTGATTCTCAAACTTTATCATATAGAAAGCATAGTTCATTTTTCCAGCTTTTTTGTTGAGTTGTTAATATTGCTAACTGAAAAGTAATTCAAGATTCATTAGTTTTAGTTTTGTATTATCTAAAAGGTTTTCATTTTATTCTGTCCGTTCCTGTAGTGGTTTGAGGTTTGAGGACAGTGCTTATCGAATTGAGGCATGTCTCTCCTGGGTGTAAATTTTAGTCTGGAAAAGAAAGAAGAGGTTTAACTGGTAATTAACATTAAACATGTTAATAAATGACTGTGTGGTGCACTGTAATGTAATAGGGCAAAAAAGTTAGGGGTCTGTAAGGTGAGATTTCAAGTACATCTTAGGCCTTGCCATGGGCCATCTCAGGTTATGTTTTTGGATTTTCAGAGCTGATACCTTTACTGTCATCTTCGAAGTTGACTACCTCTGTCATGAAGTTTATATTCATAAAAATTGAAGCAGCATTATTAAGCCAGAGTATATCTAAAAGATCATTCTTTTGTGTGCTGCTTCTTTCTCAGTTCATGTACTTAGGCAATTACTTGGATATCATTTTTCTATAGCAGAGGAAAGACAGTGGTTGACTATGAAGAGATTTGTGGATTGGACAAAAACTTCAGATAAATGTATTTCTTTATATAAAGACAAAAAATTATTTCTAAAAAGAATCAGATAGATGGTGCCAGGGTGGCTCATTTGGTTAAGCATCTGCCTTCGGCTCAGGTCATGATCTTGGTGTCCTAGAATCAAACCCTATGTCAGGCTCCCTGACCAGTGGGGAGTCTGCTTCTCTCACTCCTTCACCCTCCCCCCACCATGCTCTCATGCTGTCTCTCAAATTAAAAAAAAGAAAAAATCAGATAAATTTCATAATATGCGTTAGGACAAAGAAAAAATATATAAACTTGTTGACTCTAACCAAGTTAACTTTTTTAAACCCCAATTTTGGCTTATTCTCTGCTAAATATTTGAATAGTCAAAATCACAGCATTATAGGTGTGTTTTGTTCTTTTGATTAGCTGTTACCATGTAGCTTTTTTTGAATTTTTCTGGTCTGATTCTTGTTTATTTCTTAGAGCAGACAGCCCTTGCTCTGCAATTATACTCTGGCATGATTTCCCTTTTATTGGCTTTCTGCTGTGCTACTCCTACCCCACTCCTTCCACCCCTTAATAGGAAAACTAATTAGTGCTATTGTATTTTGACTATCATAGCCTTTAAAAATTAGCCTGTGTTCCAATAAAACATTGTATATGACTCTGAACAACCTGACTTGTTGGGGAGTAGGGAGGAGAATATTTTATAATAGAACTATTATGTTAAAATTAAATCACTGACACTAATAAGGTAGATTTCTTCATAAACAAAAACTTGCTTTTCCTATTTTGATCTAATTGATCTATGCTAATAAGATTTATTTGTTCTTTTGCTTTTAGGCATGCTGAGGTGATGAAGAAAATCATTGAGACTGTTGCAGAAGGAGGGGGAGAACTTGGTGTTCATATGTATCCTTACTTATATATGGCTCCTAGGATTTTTTTTTTTTTTCCCTCTTTGGGAAATGTTGGTACAGCGTTAATGCCACAGTATGTATAACTTGTTTTAGCCCCTCATATGTGGAAGTCTTAGTAGGAGTCTTTATTTGGAAAATGTTATGTTATGATAGTTCTGCTTTGTTCAGTTGGTTAGCACATGTCCCTTGTGCACCAGTCAGCTCTGCCTTGTTACAGAGCCTCAGGTCAATATGTACTTTTCTAGGCAGCATCTTGCCAGTTCTTTTGTTTGTCCGAGGCAATGGCTAAGAGCATGTGAATATAAAACCATTGCTCTTGATGGAAAAGAAACTCAGTGGGCATAATTTATTGATGAAAGAAGAGTAACCTACTAATTTAGGAGATAACACAGGAGTATCTTTTCCCTAAGTATATTTCCAATTTAACTGTTATAAAAAATGTGCTTCACTCAGGTAAAAGTAAACTTAGGTTGTGTCATTCTAAGGTCTCTGAAGCAAAGAATTCAGTTTGACAAATAAATTAATTAAAAAGTAAAGCACACAAAGTATATTTCAGATATTCTTAAAATACAATTTTCTCCAGGTAAAAGCACCCTTCTTATATCTTACTATGATTTTCCTACTCAGTTCTCTGTGGTTGACAAGAGGAAACTAAGTAAACTGCTAGATCCTAAAGTACATATATTCATAGCTTGGATTTATCAAAAGCAGCCATAATCAATGATTTAGATGCCAAATAATTTGAATTAATTTGGTGCTAGATTGATATTACACTTGATAGCTCATGGCATTCAGTGTTAAATGTAGACTGTGAGGGGTCACCCCTGTCTTGGAATTAGGGTTGACTAAAGAATTCCTAATAGCGTGTGTTCCTCAGAAGAGGACACATTTGACATTGAAAGAAACAAAGAACTTTTGGTCCAAACCAGATTTACTCCTGAAACTGTATGATGCATAACTTGAGCATTCATCTCTGTGTTGGAGGCTAGGTAGCAACTTGGAAGACATTTTAGCTACAGTGGACTCTCTCTAATAAAATCCTGAATTTTTTTCTGTGTTCCACTGAACTTGGAAATATTAAGAGCTTAATGTTTATTGGGGCAATTGATGAGTCATTATTAAACACAGAGTTTTCCAAGTTTACATACCTAAACTAACTTAGAATCAGTCCTTACAGAGGGTTTCCACTTTATTTTTTTCTCTTTTGCTTCGGTCCTTTATATTCTTTACCTTGCCTTATTTTTTAACACAACCTAGCAAACTAACAGGCAGTAAAGGAACCATTTCCCACTCATTAAAATATGAACACCCATGTCCTTATTTTTATATCAGAATAATTGGGCTCCTATGAACTCATTAGGAAGTTTCACATTCAAATATTAAATGTGAATGGGTCGAGCACTCTTAAAGTTATAGAGAACCTCATGTTGAGTAGACACAAATTTGCATGAGTGAATTTTTTTAATATACTTGGTTTAAGATTTTGTCTTACATATTTTTTCTGAGATAATTACAATGTTAGCTTAAAGCATAGTACCATTTACTAATTTGTTTTCCTTAGCTAAAGACCTTTAGGTATCTTCTAATTTTCTTGAAGTTTGTACAAGCTGTCATTCCAACAATAGAATATGACTACACAAGACACTTCACAATGTAACGAAGAGAGCATAGAATCTATCCTAATTATTGTTTCTGATTTTTAAACAATTAACCCATAGATGTGACCATTGACCATATTCACCAATATGTACAATTTCTCTAATAAAGGGACTTATATGTTTATGCATTAAATAAAAAAAGTTCCACTACCAGACTTATTTGTTTAATAAAAATGAGTGTAAAGAAACTGTTTTTCTTGCTTCTTATCAAAAGGTGGTAACAGTATTTTCTTTAAGAACTCTGGAAATGGGGGCGCCTGAATGGCTTAGTGGGTTAAAGCCTCTGCCTTCGGCTCAGGTCATGATCTCAAGGTCCTGGGATCGAGCCCCACATCGGGCCCTCCGCTCAGTGGGGATCCTACTTCCCCCTCTCTCTGCCTGCCTCTCTGCCTACTTGTGATCTCTCTCTCTGTGTCAAATAAATAAATAAGTAAGTAAGTAAGAACTCTGGAAATAAAGTATCTCCTTCAGGATGATAAAAGAGTATTTTCGATTCATTTATGAGAAGTGCATTAAATGTGTTGTAATAGTGTGAACTAGGACTGAAAAATACTGCAGGCTAGACATACCTTCCCTTTCTCTTCCTTTTTGTTCTTTTAATTTTCCTTCTCCTCCCCTCTTCCCAAGTCTCCAACCTGCTAATGGCTAATATTTATGAAGCACTTACTGTGTGGCAGGAAATGTGCTAATACTTAGCTTGTTTCCTGATTGTTTTAGTAAGTTGATACCATCAAAATTACTTTATATTAAAGATTCAGGAATGTTTTCCATTGTGATTGCATAGTAGAATATTAGCCTTTAAAAGGATCTCTCTGTTGTATCACATGTGTAGATCTGATGTAGGAGTTTAGAAAGGTCAAATGCATTCTACTGTGGGACAGCCAAGGTGTAGGACCAGAATGGCCATTAGGACGTTCTCTTTATTTATTGCCTCTTGTCCCTGTTCTTTCCATTCTGTACATAATGGAGTGGTTAACCTTGCCTTTAAGGAACCTTAGTAGTTTTTTTTTCTCTTCTCATCATTCAAGAATACTCTCCTCACTTTCAGTGCTCCTTTACTTTTCTCCTTTTTCCAATTGTAGTTCAGTTCTTGTACTCAAGGATGTCTCAATAATAGAGATAAGGACTTGGTAGTGTTAAGGTGCTGTCTGAAATGGTGTGATATGGGGATACAAACATAGGCATCATCCTCTAATATACTTCAGGTATCTTACTTGCTCATAAAGCCAGCAAGCTCTTTTCCTTTCTTAATTTAATCTTCCAAACTGATTTTACTGATATATTCTATTTTTGAATACCTGCAGTCTAAATGATATCCATTATTAGGTATTATCACATTTTTTCCTGGTTAAATCTTATTTATCAAAAGTATAGATAACCTCAAATCTTTTTAAGTTATCAGTCATATTTATCTCAGTCATTGCTGGGTGGCATGAATAACTTTGCTGGTAAAACCTTTTTAGTTTCAGATGTTTTTTCCAGTTGAAATCTTTTTTTTTTTTTTTTTTAAGATTTTATTTATTTATTTGAAGAGAGAGAAATCACAAGTAGGCAGAGAGGCAGGCAGAGAGAGGGGGGAAAGCAGGCTCTCCGCCGAGCAGAGAACCCCATGTGGGGCTCAATCCCAGGACCCTGAGATCATGACCTGAGCTGAAGGCAGAGACTTTAACCCACTGAGCCACCCAGGCGCCCCTCCAGTTGAAATCTTTGTAGGGATCTTTAATACATACAACAAAAATGGATTTGTTAAGGATATAAATGTGTTTTTATAAGTTCATAGGAGTTTTATGACAACAGTGGGTTGTTTTGATGAAATCGAACTTCAGATTATGGATTACAATCTTACAAGTCTTTGCAATCAGTTTACCTTTTATATTAACTTCATGGTATTCATAAATGTCTGATTTGTGTAAATAGTAGCAAATGGTAATAGCTTTTTTTTTTAACTTTTGAAATAATTGTGTATTTACAGAAATATCACAACTCCTGTATACCCTTCCTTCAGCTTCCTCTAATGTTAATATCTTATATAACCATGATATGTTTATCAAAACTAAGAAATTAACATTGATACCGTACTATTAGCTAAACTGCATATTTTATTCACATTCCCTCAGTTTTCCCACTTAATGTCTTTTTTCTGTTCTGGAATCCAATCCAGGATACTACATTGCATTTAGTTGTCATGTCTTAATCCCTTCCAATCTGTGACAGTTTCTGTCCTTGTCTTTCATGACCTTGATACTTGTGAAGAGTAATGGTCAGAAATTTTGTACGTTGTCCCTCAATTTGGATTTACCTGATGTTTTCTCATGGTTAGACTGAGGTTAAATATTTTGAGAAAAGGGATAACTGGGTGGCTCAGTCAGGTAAGCATCTGCCTTCAGCTCAGATCATGATCCCAGCGTCCTGATGTCAAGTCTCACATTGCGCTCCTTGCTCAGTGAGGAGCTTGCTTTTCCCTCTGCCTGCTGCTCCCCCTGCTTATGCGCACACCCTCTTTCTCTCTGACAAATGAAATCTTTAAAACAAGTGGGGGGAGTGGAGGAAGAATACCACTAGAAAACAGTTAAGGTCGTGTCTGCTAGGTTTCTTATTTTCAAATTCCAATTGTTTATTGCTCATAATAGAAATACAACTGACTTTCTTATAATGATGTTGTGTTCTGCATCCTTGTCGAGTTCATTTTTAATTCCTGTTGTTTGTTGCAAGTCCTTTTAGATTTTCTGCATAGATAGTCATATCTTCTGCAATTATAGTTTTATTCCTTTCTTTCCAATCTATGTATCTTATATTTTTCTTAACTCATTCATCTGGGTAGGAGTTCCAGAACAGTGTTGATTAGGAATAATGTTAGTGGACATCCTTACCTATTCCTGATCTTTGGAAGAAAGCACTCAGTTTCTCACATTAAGTAGGGTGTTAGTTGTATATGCCCTTTATTAAAAGGTTAAGGAATCTCCCTTCTGTCTCTAGGTTGCTATATTTTTATTATAAATGTTCGATTTGGTCAAATTTGTCTTCTGTATCTATTGAAACGGTCATATAGTGTTTTGTGTTATATCTGTAATAGAGATTACATTGATTATTAAGAGAGCCTTGCATTCCTCAGATGAATCATGTATTATTTTTATATACTGCTGGATTCAATTTGCTGAAATGTTATTGATGAATTTTACATCTGTGTTTATGAGGTATATTGTCAGTGATTTTCTTCTCATGTCTTTGATTTTGGTTTTACAGTAATATTAGCCTCAATATGAGTTGAGAAGTGTTCCTTCTCTATTTTCTTGAAGATACTGTATAGAATTGGAATTTTTCTGTGAAAATATCTGGGCCTTGAGAGTTTTTAGAAAATTTTATATACAGATTGAATTATTTTCTTTATACTTAACTTACTTTTTATTCTTAAGTTTGATAGCTTGTATTCTTGAAGGAATTTTGTTCTATAGTGGAGATAGAAGGGAAAGATCTTTGTGATGTTTCTGCCCCTCATGCAGAGCTGCTATTCCTCTACCCTAAGTCTGCACCACAGTGTATACGTCTTAGGGCTCCTGATCTTTTCTATGAGTGCCAAGTAGAGTTCATGGAAGAAGTGCCTATGAGACAATGTGGACTCCCCCTAGTATCTTTGGCCCCAAAGGTTTACAGTATTCTGCCATTCTGGAGTCTGCCTTTACGTTTGCCAGCTTTACCAGCTGTGCTACCTCAGGTGGGCTTGTGTCATCTCTCCTTTTTCCTGAAGGGAAGACTTTGTATCAGTTGATTATTTTGCAACCTTAAGTCTTCTATGGATTCACATATAGTCTTAAATTTGAAGCTAGTTTTGTTTTTTGGGGGTTTTTTTGCTGCAAGGATAGAAGAAATACTTTTGCCAGGTCTCTGCATCTTGAGGCAAAAGTCTTTATATTTTTTAAAACACCAATTTCAAGATACATTCCGTTAAGCCAGGTGGTAGAAGAATGTTTATTTTGACCTCTGCACATAAATGATTTAACCTGGAAAGACATGATAGTGTGGCAATGACTTGAGAACTCCCAAAGCACTCTGCAAAATTCAGTTGTCTAAAGAATATACTTTGGGGCGCCTGGGTGGCTCAGTGGGCTAAAGCTTCTGCCTTCGGCTCAGGTCATGATCTCAGGGTTCTGGGATTGAGGCCTGCATCGGGCTTTCTGCTCAGCAGGGAGCCTGCTTCCCCCCTCTCTGTCTGCATCTCTGCCTACTTGTGATCTCTCTGTGTGTCAAATAAATAAATAAAATCTTAAAAAAATAAAAGATGTACTTTATTTTGTAGGATTTGGATTTCTATTTGCAGTAAGGAGAGACAACCAAGCAACTTAGGCCTAGATTCTCCTCAAGTATTAGGTAAGTAAGAAAAATAGGATTGTTAGCAGGAATTCTAGTAAGTTGATTCATAGGTAAAGCTTATTACTTGTTAAGCTACTGTATGGAAAATATTTTGTATTTGTTATTTATACTCTTCTTACATCCAAACAAGGGAGCATATTCTTGCAGTAAAGAATCATATATGCCTGAATTGAGGTAAACCTGGTTTGATGAGAGTATAGAAGTAGGACAAAAACACCTATAAAGGGTGAAATTAAAAACTTTCTAGAAAAAAATGTAGGAAATATCTTGTGATCTGGGATGTAGAAGTCTTAAACACCAGCCCTTCCCGCTACCCAGCCTGAACCAGAATGCAGAAAATAGATGAATTTTACTATATCAAAATTATGGATTTATTTTTAAAAGACAGTACAGACAAATTTAATAGACCAATGGTAGTTTGGACAAGGATATTTATAAAGTTTAAAACTGACAAGAGACTCCTTTTTAGACTATGTGGGGAAGTCCTACAAATCAACAACAGAGAACAATCGGCATCAATCTTTTGTATAACAAATTACTCCAAAACATAGTGACTTAATAATAAGCAATTGTTATTTCTTACAGTCTCTGTAGATTAGAAATTTAGAAGTGATTTAGCCCTGTTTCTGGGTCAGGGTCTCATGATGTTGCAGTTAGCATGTTGGCCATGGTTGCAGATACTTGAAGGCTTAACTTCAGGTCCTGGAGGATCCACTTCTAAGACAACTCACTCACTTGCCAGATGACCAGCAAGTTGTGCTGGCTGGTAGCTATTTTCTCACTTCGTGACCTCTCCATAAGTTTGTCTGAATGTCTTAAGGACGTGACAGCGGGCTTCTCCCAGAGGAAGTCACCTAAGAGAATAAAGCAGAAATCACAGTATATTTTACCTACTGTATTTTATAGAGTATATTTTGTATGCTGTATGCACTGTATTTTACAGAATATACTGTATTTTACACAGTATATTCTACCCTGAGAATTTATACACAGAAATTTCCTTAATATCCAATTGATTACACAGATCCGCCCTCTCCAGTGTGGAAGGAAACTACACGAAGACATGAATGCCGTGAGGCAAGGATCATTGTGAGCGATCTTGTAGATTGACTAAGTCCACAGCCAGGAATTTTAATTTTTTTAAAAAGATAAAATATGTATGACTAGGCAGTTTATAGGAGAAAAACCCCAAAAGCTAAGAAGTGTATTAAGATAAACTTACCAGAGAGATGTTAAAACAAGATACTTCTTTATACCTGTTTAGTTGGCAAACATTTGGTTGGATAATGACAGGCATTCAAAAACATGTAAAGATATTGGAACCAACCCTGTGCACTGCTGGAGTGTAGACTGGTACAGCCATTTTAGGAAAGAATCTGGTAGTACCTCATCAAATTAAGAATGTCTCACTCTTGTGTGTACAAAGAAATGGATGCAGAAGACCTTATAGGGATGTATTAGATAAACTCAGTTTTCCACCTGTGTTTCTCATGTAGAACACTTTACTTCTAGTCACCAAACGTGTAGAGATTTTCACCCACACCAAGCAGTTTTCTGTGATACCAGTTGGGTGTCCTGCAATTTAACTCCATTCTCACTACCTGGAGATAGTATTAGACCCACAGGTTAAGGGCTCAGTCCCACAAAACTGTGCCCACTGTACTTCAGATCCCAATATCAAATGATTGGTCCCCAGGTTATAACTTATGTCTGATTTAGTTACAGAATTAAAGGTTCTCATGATGTCCTCCTCAGATACAATTAATTTGCAAGAAGGATTCACAGAACTCAGAGATCTAACACTTATGTTTATTGGTTTATTAAAGGAACAGATGAACAGCCAGATGAAGAGATACATAGGACAAGGTCTCGGAGGGTCCTGAGCACAGGAGCTTTTGTCCTTGTGGAGTTGGGGTGCCTCACCCTCCCAGTGTGAATATATTCGGCCAACTCAGAGCTCTCTGAACCTTTTACTATTGAGATTTTGTGAAGCTCACGTAGGCATGATCAATCAACTCTATTTCTAGTCCCTCTCCCTTCCCTGGAGGATGAGGTATGGTACTGAAAATTCTAAACTTCTAATCATGGCTTGGTCTTTCTGGTGACTAGCAGCCAACCAAGAACTCACCCCTAATCACCTCAGTAGAACAAAAGATACTCTTAGTGTTCTCATCACTTAGGAATTTCTAGGAATTTTAGGATCCCTATGTCAAGAACTGAGGGCAAGGACCAATCTATATATTATTATTTTGTAGGGGACAGTTGGGAGGATGCCTTTGCTATATTGTTTGTGATAACAGGACTTGGAAGTGATCTTGCCATTTTCAAGGTACTATACAGCAATTAGATAAACATGACACAACGTGGATAGATCTTAAATACAGTTCTGAATCCAAAAATTGGGTCTCAGTTATTTCCTTTGTAGTTTCTGCTGTTTTCCATTTTTATTTGGCTACCTATTAGACATTATAAACTTAACATGTCTAAACCAAAACTCCCAGTTTTATATCCACTACCAAACACCAGCCACCACAACTGAGCTGCCGCCAATAATAACTTCTTCCAATCTTCCATCTAGTTAATGTCATTACTACCAATCCAGTTGCTAAGCGAAAAATCCTAGGAATCATCTTTCTTCCTCTTTCTGTCCACCCCTACATAGTAACTCATTCCATGTTTCAGTAACGGGTCCTGTCCTCTGTTCCTCCACAATACATCCTGGTTCCTGGGATTCCGCATATTGAACCAGCAACTCACATGATTCTAATGCAGGAGATTTATGGATCACACTTTGAGAAGCCCTAAGAAACACTTTGTCCTGCTCTTAATTGAGTAAACTTCCTTTTTGAATAATTTTAGGGCTTGAGAGGGAAAAATTAGATGATACTTATTTGTGTCTTTTAAAATAAAAGTTGTTTTCTTGATTCCATTATTAATCAGTGAATCAACAGGTCTCAAATGATAATACCTTTCCAGATTTATCTCCAATACAATTGGTAGCATGAAAGTTTATATTTAGTAAACAGGAGATAGCTAAGAACTGGGCTCTTTAATTCCCAATTCCCTAACTTTAGTTGTGTAAACTTAGATTGCTTGCCTTTGAACCTCCAGGTTCCTCACCTATAAGAATAGCATTTTCTAGCCATAGAATTATTAAGAGGATTGAATAAGATAGTATAGTACGTGTAAAGCACTTAGCACAGTGCCTGATCTTTAATGCTGCTGCTATTGTGATGATAATGATCACTATTGCTACCACTCTAGAACTAGTTTTGAGGTTACAAGTATCACCAGATCCAGCGGAGGGCAGTAGAATAGCACAAGTTCAAAGTACTATAGCTTACTGGAGATGCCCGTTAACTGAAAATCGCTTCTCCCTCTATTTTTTGTAATGGAGGAAGGAAATGGATGATGTTGGTGAACCTCCAATATGTTGGAGATTCTCATCCCTCCAGTTACTGAAGAACAGCGGTACATCCAGTTTATTTTGGTTATTAACCCTTTATCAGCCTTGTGGTTTACAAATATTTTGGGTTTGTTTTTGTAATTGTTTGCAGTTTCAATCTAACACTTCTCTTGTCCTTCACAACTATATTTCTAAAATGAGGGAAATGGACTAAAATTATTTTTGTCTTATCAAGGTGTAAGCATTGATCAAATGCTGATGTATTTAAAGTGTACAAAGTGGGGGCACCTGGGTGACTTAGTTTAGTGTCCAACTCTTGATTTTGGCTCAGGTCTCCATCTCTAGATGGTGAGATCAGGCCCCATCTGGCTCTGTGCCCACAGGAATCTGCTTGGGATTCTCTCCTCTCCCTCTCCACCTGCTCATGTGCTTGCTAGCACTCTCTCAAATAAATAAATAAATAAATAAATAAAAAGATCTTTTTTAAAAAGTCTTTTTTTAAAATCACATACAAAGTGATGATTTGATATATAGATAAATTGGAAATGGATTCTCACAGTACATCCATCACCTAACATATTTCCCTTTGGGAGGTGATGAGAACACTTAAAATCTACTCTTGTACCTAAATTTCATTTATACAATAGAGTATTAACAATTACAGTCACCACACAATACATTTTGATATGTTATTTATCTTATAACTGGAAATTAATATATCTTTTCACCAACCTCTCCTTTTTCCCCGAGCCTTTGGCAACTACCAATCTACTCTAATTCTATGAGTTTGATTTTTTTTGGTAAGATTCCACATGTAAGTAATAATATGTGTTATTTGTCTTCTACCTGGCTTATTTCACTTAGTGAAATGCCCTCCAGAGTCATCCTTGTTGTTGCAAATGACAAGATTTCCTTCTTTTTAAAGGCTGAATAATATTCCATTTGTGTGTATGCGTGTGTATCTTAAATTTTCTTTATTCCTCCTTCAAAGGCCAGTTAGGATTGTTCCAATATCTTGACATGCTGCAATGACCATGACAGTACAGCTATCTCCTTGAGATAATGATTTTGTTTCCCTTACAATATACCCAGAAATGAGATACATGAATCATGTGGTAGTTCTGCTTTTAATTTCTTGAGGAACCTCCGTGTTGTTTTCAATAGTACCTGTAACTGGTTTACATTTCTACCAACAGTGCACAAGGTTCCTTATCTCCACATCCTCATCAACATTTGTTATTTCTTTTTGATAACTGTCATAACATGTGTAAGGTATATTATAGTTTTGATTTGTGTTTCCCTAATGATTAGTGATGTTGAGCATCTTGTCATGTACCTGCTAGCCACTTGGATGTCTTATTCGGAAAAAAATGTCTTTTCAAGTCCTTTGCCCATTTTTTTAATTGGGATATGTGAGGTTTTTTGCTTTTGAATTATAGGAGTTCCTCATATAATTTGGATATTAACTCTTTATTGGATATGTGGTTTGTAAATATTTTCTCCTATTTCATAGGTTGCCTTTTCCTTTTGTTGATGGTTTTCTTTGCTGTACAGAAGCTTTTTAGTTTGATATAGTTTCACCTGTTTATTTTTGCTTTTGTTGCCTTAGCTTTTGGTGTCAAATCCAAAAAATCATTGCCAGACCAATGTCAAGGACATTACCTGCTGTGTTTTTCTCTAGGAGCTTAATGGTTTCAGGTCTTATTACAAGTCTTTAATATATTTTAGTTGACTTTTGTGTATGGTATAAGGTAGGAGTCCCAATTTCATTCTTTTGCATGCATATATCTAGTTTCCCCCATATTATTTATTGAAGCAACTCTCCTTTCCGCATTGTTTATTCTTGACACCTTTGTTGAAAATTAATTGACCATGTATGGGTGGGTTTATTTCTGGGCTCTTGATTATATTCCATTGGTCTGTGTGTTTGATTTTATGCCAGTACCATGCTATTTTGATTACTATAGTTTTACAATACAGTTTGAAAGCAGGCAATGTGATGTCTCCAGTCTTGTTCTCGCTCAAGATTGCTTTGGCTATTCAAGGTGGTTTTGTACTTCCATATGAATTTCAGAATTATTTTTTTCTATTACTGTGAAAAATACCATTGGAATTTTTATAAGGATTGCATTGAAAATATGGACTGCTTTTGGTAGTGTGGACATTTCAACAGTATTCTTTTAATCCATAAACATAGAATATTTTTCCATTTATTTGTGTCATCTTCAGTTTCTTTCATCAATATTTTATAGTTTTTGTGGGTATAGATCTTTTATCCCCTTGGTTAAATTTATTCCTAAATACTTTATTGGCTTTGATGCTATTATAAATGGGATTGTTATATTAATTTCCGTTTTGGATAGTACACTGTTAGTGTATAGAAGCAGAACTAGTTTTTGTGTGTTAATTGTGTATCTAGAAACTTTACTAAATTTCTTTAGTAGTCTAATAGTTTTCTGGCAGATTCTAGGGTTTTCTATATATAATATTTTCAGACAGAGGAAATTTACTTCTTCCTTTACTATTTCCTTGTTTTTTTTCTTTTTCTTGCCTAATTATTTTGGTCAGGACTTCCACTACTATCTTGAATGTAAGTGGCATGAGTGGAGATTCTTGACTTGTTCCTGCTCTTAGAGGAAGAACTTTCAGCTTTTCACCATTAAGTATGATGTTAGCTATGGGTTTGTCAGAGATGACCTTTATTATTTGAGATGCAGTCCATCTACATCCAGTTTGGTGAGAGTTTTTATCATAAAAGGGTGTTGAATTCTGGCCAATACTTTTTCTTCATACTTTAGAGTGTTCATATTATTTTTAGCTTTCATTTTGTTAATAAGTTGTAAAATATTTTTGATTTGCATTTGTTGAACCATTCACCAATAAATCTCAATTGATCATGGTGTATGATTCCTTTAATGTACTATTAAATTTGGTGTGTTAATATTTTATTGAAGATTTTTGCTTTTATATTTATCATCGGTATTGACCTGTAATTTTCTTCTATTGTCTTTGTTTGGCTTTGATATCAGGATATTGTTGGTCTTGGAAAATGAATTTGGAAGTGATCCCTCTATTTTTTTATTTTTTAGAAGAATGTGAGGATTGATAATAATTCTTAAAATATTTGCTAGAATTTACCAGTGAAGCCAGATAGTTTATGAACTTTTCTTTATTGGGAGATGTTTGGTTACTGATTTAATTTCCTTATTCATTATTGATCTATTCACATTTTCTATTTCTTCATGATTCAGTCTTGGTAAATTATATGTTTCCAGTATTTTATTCATTTTTTTCTAGTTTATCAAATTTGTTGGCACATAATTGGTCATAGTAGTTTCCTATAATCCTTAGTATTTCTGTATTATCAGATGTAACATCTCCTTCCATTAGTAATATTAAGTCTTCCCTGTTTTTTTCTTAATGTAGCTAAAGATTTTTCTATTTTAATCTTTGTGGTTTCATTGATCTTTATAATTGTCTTTCTAGTCTGTATTTCCTTTTTTTCCTGCTCAGACCTTCATTTTGCCTCCTTTTGCCAACATTGAGCCTAGTTTTTCTTTTTCTAGTTCTTTGAGGTGTAAAGTTATTATCTATTTGTGACCTTCATTCTTTAATGCAGCCATGTATCACTATAAATCTCCTTATTACTGCTTTTCCTGCATCCCACAGGTTTTGCTATGTTTTGTTTCCATTTTTATTTGTCTTGAGATGTTTTTAAATTTTCTTCTGATTTCCTTTTTGACTCAATAGTTGTTTAAGAGTTGTTTAATTTTCATGTATTTGTGAATATTCCTGTTTTCTTGCTGTTACTGACCTAGTTTCATTCCATCATCTAATGGATACATGAGAGAAATCAGGGAAGGGCATTGTATTAGTCTACTTGGGCTGCCATAACAAAACATCACAGACTGGGTGGCTTAAGCAACAGTTTAGTTTCTTGCAGTTCATGATCAAGATACTGGCAAATTCTCTTTCGTGAGGAGTCTTTTAATGGTTTACAGATAGCTGTCTTCTCGCTATGTCTTCATACGGCCTTTCCTCTGTGGTGTGTGGGGAAAGTGAGAGAGAGAGATTGAGAAATGTCTTCCTCTTCTTTAAAGGGTGCCAGCCGTATCAGATCAAGGCCTCATTGTTACTACTTTTCTTAATCTTTATTAAAAGCCTCTGTATAGGTCCTGTCTCCAAATATAGTCACATTGGGAGTTAAGGTTTTAATATATGGATTGGGAGGAGGAAGGACACAGTTCAGTCCAAATAGGCATTTTTTAGAGATGTGACTCACAATTCCTTTAGCAAATGACAGGAAACAGGTAATTTCTTCACGGAATAAGTGCTAGGGGGACACTGAAAAGTTAGTATCAGCCTGGGGTGTGGAAGGCTTTTGAAGGACATGAGGCATTCACATTCATTCATTTATTAACCTGGTAAAGAGTTGTTGGGTATCTACTCTATGCCTAGCACTATGTTTGGCATTAGCACATAGGATGAACAGGATATAATAAACGTCACTGACCATCTCAAGTTGACTGGGGCATGTGGAAGTGCGCACACTGTAGCCTGGAAACCTGAGCTGGTGAATCATGGATCCTGTTATGTAAACTGGGCCCGTGGTTCAGATTAAGGTTTTGTTTTACGTTTCCTGTGGTTTTGATGTGGCATGATTAGAAACAACTAGAGATTAGCTCAGAATAGTTTGCAAAAAATTTGATTCCCTGAAGTCCTTCTTCCTGACTAGCCTTCCTGCCTCAAAACACAGCAATACACTTCAAATCATGAGGGGAGGGGAAGGCTCCCAGGAGAAGTAAATAGCTCCTTCCCACTTAGACATAAAAGTGAGTATGGCAGAATGATAATTTAGGCCATTTCAGTGTCAACGAACATTTAAACACCATACAGTCAAAGACTTTATAGGGTAAATGTCATTGTCTTACTTTACAAACAAGGGAATGTAAGCCCAGAGAAGTTAAGAGGCTTGCCTATAGTCAAAGTGCTAATAACAGAACTGGAAAAGCATCTGTCTTGGTGTCAGCTCCTCTTAGCACTACTTAGATATGTTGGTGTTTATATTTACCACAACATAAGTACAGAAATTGAAAGTAAGCTTTCAGAAAATTTCACAGATTGACATTGCCGGGGCACCTGGGTGGCTCAGTGGGTTAAAGGCTCTGCCTTCGGCTCAGGTCCTGATCTCAGGGTCCTGGGATTGAGCCCTACATTGGGCTCTTTGCTCAGCAGGGAGCCTGCTTCCCCTTCTCTCTCTGCCTGCCTCTCTGCCTACTTCTGATGTCTTTCTCTCTGTCAAATAAATAAATAAAATCTTTAAAAAAAAAAAGATGAAGATTGACATTGCCAAAACATCCAAGCTCTTGATCATTTGTTTTTTTCATGATTGACTCATACTGATTTTACGGAAGTATTGGTTCTGACAAATTGGAAAGAAAAAACTGGTCTTTCATCACAGGTTGTGAAGTGCTACTCTGCAGTGTTCCATCTCTCAAGTAGTACCTGGTAGAAAGGGTAGGTTGATATAATCTGCACTGTGGGGCAGCCCAAGCCTTGGGAGACTCTGGCATATGCCAGAGAATTTGCACCAGTTCTCTGCCCTACCCTCCGTTGATTCCTCTTGCCCTCACCAAATGTCAGCCTCTCCTAAGGGCCTGTCATTGATTCCCTTCTTTTCTTCCTCTGCACTCCCCTTGAGTTCTCACTTATTCCCCCCCGACTTGCATTATGAGCCTGTCTCAAAAAACTTTCCTGCCCAGCACCTCGCTGATTCCAGTTCCTCATTTCAATTGTCTTGCTCCTCCCAGTCAACATACTTCAAGTTTAGGAAGCACAAATTTCTCTCTTCTCTGATCATAGCCCTTTCCAAACAAGTAGATTCAGTTATCCTTACCTGCTTCAAGTTTCTCAACTCCTTATCCAATCATTCATCCAAAATCTATTCTGAGTTTTCATTCAAAATATTTCTGGCACCTCCTTCTTGCTTTCCATCCCCACTGCCACCATGGCAGCTCAGGTCTTTAACGACTACGACGGCCTCCTCACTGGTCTCTCTACTTCTGCAGTGCTCCCTCTTTGAACATCTCTTTCATGTACTGTAAAATGCTCTTTAGTTGGTAGGACTTTATCCCACTTAAAAACTTTCAGTGACTGTCTCTTAGTAAGATAAATTCCATACCTTTACCCTGATGACGAAGGCCTGTCCAGTTTCCTGGTCCTGATCCATCTGTCCAGCCTTGTCTCTCACTCCTCCATCACATCCCTTCCTCTCAGACAACTAGAATTTCCTATTGTGATTTAAGACAGCCCCTGTACTTTCCTATGCTGATTTCTGTTCTAGCTGTTTCCTCAGGCTAGCATGAACTCCCTCATCTCTGCCCTTCACATACCACTTATCCTTTAAAGACCAGCTCAGATCCTACTCTTTTCTCTCACCATTATCAGACATGATATTCCTGACTACCAAACTAGAATTTTGATTGTGTCTCCACAGTGGCACTTAATTTCTTACCATTTTACATTATATTTATTTGTGTACATGTAAAATCTTTCCTAGATTATCCATTTCATGGGGGCAGGGTTCTATTTCTTGCATGTAACTGGTACTTCGAATAAATAAGTCACATGGATTATAATCAAAACATCACTTTAATTTTATCTTTCACCATTCCTTCAAACTTTATTTAGTAGCAGTAAGCCTGCCCTGACTGGGTAAAGATTTCGGCAGGCTCATAGCTGTTCTGATCTTTCTTGAGTAATAGATTGTCCTAGAATCATGTTTGCAAACACAGTCATGATTCAGTACCACTAAGCTCAAGCTACTTTAGAAAACTAAACCCTCGAACTGACATGAAGTTTTCTCTCTTGGTCTCGCTGGAATGGGTACCCCACTTTCTATTCTCCCTGCACACTTCTTTCCTCACGCTTGAGAGATTTTAATAAATTGCTGTTGTCTATTTAAATGCTCAATTGTCCCACCTTTGGCCATTAGGAGCCTCTTCAAGTTTGCTCCAAATCCTTCTGATATAACTTAGTAATCTTTCATAGCTTCCTTGCTGTCTTTCTGACAAGATGTTCTAGATTTATTTTGTACATTTCCTGTCCCAGACCCTGAATTAACTGTTTATCCAAGAGGCCCTGGTTTTGAGCTGTTGTTTTTGTTTGCTTTGTTTTGTTTTTAAGTGGGAAGTGTATTAGAGTTATTCATTGCTACAGGATTTGTCACAGTTCTTAGGCTTCTTGGGTGGATAGAGTTTGGAAAGATCTCCCTCCTTCTCTCCCTTCTGTCTTTTCTTCTCCTCTTCCTCCTCCCCACCCTTTCCTTTTTTTTTATCCAACTATCTCCTAGCTCTGTGTGTGCATACATATACACACACAGACATACTTTAAGATAAAATATTTAATACTTCCATCCAAAATTTAGGGATGCTACAGTCTTTGACCTCCACATTACATCTGTATCTCCCTTCTTTCACAGAGACTCGTGATTCTCAGAGACATAGGAATTGGTAGAATTAGATTATCCTATAAATACGTATTTACTTTATCCTATATTACACACATAATAGTCTTAGATGACAATATTTTGTTTATTTCAGGAAAACTTTATATTTTTAGGTATTTCTCTTGCTTTGTTTTTTCTTCACCAAGGATTTATATTAATCCCGTATTAGATCTTTTTTTGTTTTGTTTTGGGTTTTTTTTTATTTTATTTTAATTCCAATGTAGTTAACATACAGTGTTATATTAGTTTCAGATGTGCAGTATAATGATTCAACAATTCTATGTATTACTCAGTGCTCATCATGGTAAGTGTGTTCTAAATGTCCTTCACCTATTTCACCCATCTCCCTATCCACCTCCTCTCTGGTAACCATCAGTTTGTTCTCTTAATTAAAAGTCTGTTTTTCAGTTTGTCCCTTTTTTTTCTTTCTGTTTCTTTTGTTTCTTAAATTCCACATATGAGTGAAACCATATGGTATTTGTTTTTCTCTGACTGACTTATTTTGCTTAGCATTAGACTTTTAAGATCCATCCAGGTTGTTGCAAATGGCAAGATTTCATTCATGGCTGAATAATGTTATATATACATACATATATATACACACACACACACACACCACATCTTCTTTATCCATTCATTTATTGGACACTCGGGCTTCTTCCATAATTTGGCTATTGTAAATAATGCTATAATAAACATAGAAGTATATATATCCTTTCCAATTAGGGTTCTCATATTCTTTGGGTAAATACCCATTAGTGTGATTACTAGATCATATGGTAGCTCTATTTTTAAATTTTTGAGGAACCTCCATACTGTCTTTCACAGTTGCTGTACTGGTTTGCATTCCCAACAGCAGTGCATAAGGATTCCTTTTTCTCCATATCCTCGCCAATACTTACTGTTTCTTGTGGGTTTGACTTCAGCTATTCTGACAGGCATGAGATGGTATCTCATCATGATTTTGATTTGTATTTCCATGATGATGATTAATGTTGTGCATTTTTTCATATGTCTTTGGCCATTTATATGTCGTCTTTGGAGGAATGTCTGGGGTTTTTTTGGTGTTGTATCAGTTCTTCATATGTTTCATATACTAACCCTTTATCAGATGTATCATTTACAAATATCTTTTCCCATTCAGTAGGATATCTTTTAGTTTTGTCAATTGTTTTCTTTGCTGTGCAGAAGCTTTTTTTTTTATGTAGTCCCAATATTTTATTTTTGCTTTTGTTTCCATTGCCTTTGGAGACATCTAGGAAAAAGTTGTTATGGCCAGGATCAGAAAAAATTACTGCTTGTGCTTGTATTCTAGGATTTTTATCATCTCAGGTCTCATATTTAGGTTCTTAATCCATTTTGAGTTTATTTTTGTGTATGGTGTAAGAAAGTCCAGTTTCATTCTTTTGCATATTGCTGGTCAATTTTCCCAACATAATTTGCTGAGGAGACTTTTTCCCATTGCATATTCTTACCTTCTTTGTCAAAGATTAATTGACCATATAATTTCAGGTTTATTCATGGATTTTCTATTCTGTTCTATTGATTTATGTGTCTATTTTTGTGCCAGTACCATACTGTTTTGGTTACTACAGCTTTATAATATAATGTGAAATCAAATCACAATACTTATAACTTTGTTTTTCAAGATTACTTTGGCTACTCAGGGTGTTTTGTGGTTCCATACAAATTTTAGGATTGTTTGTTCTAAACCAAAAATGCTGTTGGTATTTCAATAGGGATTACATTAAATCTGTAAATTATTTTGGGTAGTATGGACATTTTTAACAATATTTGTTCTTCCAAGCCATGAACATGTAATATCTTAATTCCTTTCATCAATGTTTTATAGTTTCAGGTACAGATCTTTCACTTCCTTGGTTAAGTTTATTCCTGGGTATTTTATTATTTTGGTGCAATTGAAAATGGGATTGCTTTCTTAATTTCTTTCTGCTGCTTCATTATTAGTATATAAAATGCAATAGATTTCTGTATACTTAATTCATATTCTGAATTCATTCTACTGAATTCATTTATCAGTTCTAGTAGTTTTTTGGTGGAGTTTTTAGGGTTTCCTAAATATAATATCATGTCAAAGAGTGAGAGTTTTAATTCTTCCCTACCAATTTGGATGAGTTTTATTTCTTTTTCTTGTCTGATTGCTATGGGTAGGACTTGCAGTGCTATGTTGAATAAAAGCGGTGAGAGTGGACATCCTTGCCTTGTTCCTGACCTTAGGGGAACAGCTTTCAGTTTTTTACTATTGAGTATGATGTTAGCTGTGGGTTTTTCACAGATGGCCTTTATTTTATTGAGGCACGTGCCCTCTAACCCTACTTTGTGGAGGGTTTTTGTCATGAATGGATGTTGTACTTTGTCAGATGCTTTTTCTGCATCTATTGAAATGAACCTATGGTTCTTATCCTTTCTCTTATTGATGTGTTGTATCACATTGATTGATTTGCAAATATTGAACCATCCTTGCATTCCAGGAATTAATCCCAGTTGATTGTGGTGAATGATTTTTTTTAATGTATTGTTGGATTCAGTTTGCTAATATTTTGTTGAGGATTTTGCGTATTTGTTCAGCAGAGATATTGGCTGGTAGTCCTCTTTTTTTGTAGTGTCTTTATCTGGTTTTGGTATCAGGGTAATGCTGCCCTCATAGAATGAATTTGGAAGCTTTCCTTTCTCTTCTACTTTTTGAAATACTTTGAGAAGATTATGTATTAACTCTTTTTTAAATGTTTGGTTGAATTCACCTGTGAAGCTGTCTGGTCCTGGAGTTTTGTTTGTTGGGAGTTTTTTGATTGCTGGTTCAATTTCATTGCTAGTCTTCAAATTTTCTTTTCTTTTTTTTTTTTTTACAATTATTTATTTGAGACAGAGAGGTGGAACATGAGCAGGAGGGGCAGAGGAAGAAAGAATCTCAAGCAGACTCTACAATGAGCACAGAGCCTGATGCAGGACTTGTTCTCAGGACTCTGAGATCACAACCTGAGCTGAAACCAAGTTGGACCCTTAACCATCTGTGCCACCTAGGTGCACTAGTCTGTTCAAATTTTCTATTTCTTCTTGGTTGAGTTTTTGGAAGTATGTTTCTAGGGGTTTACCCATTTCTTCTAGGTTGTCCACTTCGTTGGCATATAATTTTTTTATAATATTATCTTACAATTCTTTGTATTTCTGTGGTGTCAGTTATTTCTCCTCTTTTCATTTCTGATTTTGTTCATTTGAATCTTTTCTCTCTTTCTCTCTCTCTTTATGTGTCTGGCTAAAGTTATATAAATTCTGTGGATCTTTTCAAAGAACCAGCTCCTAGTTTCTTTGACCTGTTCTATTGTTCTTTTAGTTTCTTTTTTGTTTATTTCTGCTCTAATCTTTATTATTTTCTTCCTTCTACTCCTTTGGAGTTTTTTTGTTTTTTTAGGTTTTTTTGTTTTTTGTTTTTTGTTTTTCCTTTGGAGTTTTCTTTATTCTTTTTCTGGCTCCTTTAGGCGTAAGATTAAGTTGTTTGAGATTTTTCTTGCTTCTTGAGGTAGGCCATGCTGCTATAAACTTTGCTCTTAAAACCACTTTTGCTGCATCCCAAAGATTATGGACCATTGTGTTTTCATTTTCATTTGTCTCCAGGTATTTTTTAATTTCCTTTTTGATTTCTTGGTTGACCCATTCATTGTTTGGTAGCATGTTATTTAATCTTCATGTATTTGTGTTCTTTCTTGATTTTTTTCTTGTTGTTGATTTCTAGTTTCATAGTGTGTCATCAGAAAAGATGTGTGGTATAACTTCAATCTTATTGAATTAGTTGAGACTTGTTTTATGGCCTACTGTGTGATCTATTCTGGAGAATGTTCCATGTACACTTGAAAATAATGTGCATTCTGCTGTTTTAGGATGGAATGTTCTGAATATATCTGTTAAATCCACCTGGTCCAATGTGTCATTCAAAGCCATTCTTTCCTTGTTGATTTTCTGCTTGGATCATCTGTCCATTGATATAAATGGGGTATTAAAGTTCCTTACTGTTATTATATTACTATCAATTACTTCTTTTACGTTTCTTATTAACTATTTCATGTTTTTGGGTGCTCTGTGTTGGGTGCATAAATATTTACGATTATTATATCTTCTTGTTAGATTATCCCCTTAATGATTATATAGTGTCCTATACTCTTTGTCTTAGAGTCTATTTTGGGGGCACCTGATTGGCTCAGTTGGTTAAGCATCCACCTCTTGATCTCAGCTCAGGTCTTGATCTCAGGGTTGTGAGTTCAAGCCCCGCACTGGAACCCAACTTAAATAAGGGGATGGATGGATGGATGGATGGATGGATGGATGGATGAAGTCCATTTTGTTCGATATAAGTATTGCTACCTCTGGCTTTCTTTTCACACTCATCTGCATGAGAAATGTTTCTTTATCCCTTTACTTTCAATTCGCAGGTGTTTAGATCTGAAATGAGTCTGTTGTAGGCAGCATATGGAAAGGTCCTCTTTTTTAATATATATTCTATCACCCTATGACTTTTGATTGGAGCATTTAGTCCATTTACATTCAAAGTAATTATTGATAGATGTGTATTTTTTGCCATTTTGTTACTTGTTTTATGGTTGTATTTGTAATTCTTCTCTGTTACATATTGGATCTTCTTTGCCTACTTTCAATTGTGTTATTTTCTCACAAATCTTCTTACCTATTGATTTCTTTTGAATTTAAAAACTTGTCTCAGGTTCACCTTCTATTTCATTAAGGCATTCTGTTGTGCTAATTGCCTCTTGTGTTCTTTCTTGTTAGGTCTTTGTTTTTGAAATATATTTTGTTATTTTAATTCTCATTATTTTTTGAATTGTCACTTCATTTGAGTTTTTCTGATCTGAATTATATTGTTCTTTCATGTCTTATATAATTTCTTTTGGCTCTTTTTTACTCTCTTCTGCAAACATGTCTTTCTGTTATGCAACACTTTCCCATTGTTTGTGGGCAAGTTGTTTTGTTTTTTATTCTCTTTTCTTATAATTTTGTATGTGATTTGACCTCAATACTTTTCTGTTTCTTAGTTTTTCCAAATTTTTAAAAGGAAGAATGATTCAGTATAGCTTTTCTAACTTCAGAATGCTCTATTTTCTTTCTCTTTTTTATAAAAGTAAAAAATATTGTGCCTTGCTTTTTTAACTCTATTTCCTTTCCCCGCCTTTATACGAACTTTTTTTCTCTTCATCTTCATCATCTCTATCCTATTCTGCTCTGATGTCACTCCAAATAGCTCCTACTCCTCCTAGGGCCCTGTTGTGGGAAGGAGCATGGGACCCTGTTTTGAGAGTTCCTGGGGACCCTTGAACAGTGGGGCCCCTGTGGTTACCTGCTGATGGAGGGATACAGCCAACTCAATTTCAGCTGCTGTTTTCCATTTGGCCTGCTGTAGGCTCCAGTGATTTAGTTCTGTTAGCTATGTGTCGGTTTTCTTATTCTCATATCTGAGAGATGCCTAGTGCATCCCTCTTATTCCTCCAGGACAGAGTGGATATCATGTAGAGTTATGCCTGTTGGTAGTTTGTCTTCTTCTGTGGTCTGTGGAGAAGTTTGTTATCTGGGTTTTTGTTTACTTATTTGTTTTGTGTGTGTGTTTACGCATGTGTTTTGGTAAATGTTATTTATAAGTTTTTGGTTTTGCTATATAGTTGCACTATTTGTTTTGTTGTGGGGATTTGGAAGAATTCAAAAATATGCTACTGCCACCCTCAACTTCTAAAAAAAAAAACCACTGAACTATGAACTCCTGAATCATGTTAAGAACATAAAATTTTCCAAAATTTATTGTTTTTCTTAATAAATCTCATCCAAA
The DNA here is from genome assembly GCA_028646535.1 of Procyon lotor. Classification (NCBI taxonomy): domain Eukaryota; kingdom Metazoa; phylum Chordata; class Mammalia; order Carnivora; family Procyonidae; genus Procyon; species Procyon lotor. The sequence continues at coordinate 135,930,001 of CM053603.1, forward strand.
AGGAGGAAGTTCCTTTGATTTTTCAGAGTTATCTCCTTTTCTTAAGTTATGTTTAAAAAATGGTGGCTTGCTTTTTGAATTCTGTGTCTTTATTCCACCTTTATGTGAATATTTCCTTATATGTAAACATTATCTTTACATAGATATCCTCTGGTTTTTATCCTCTCTTCCTCCATTTCTGCCTTCCTTTCTTTCCCTCTTAAACCAAAACAAAAACTAATAAAAGGATTGTGCTTTCTAATTATTGACTTATATCCAAGAAGAATTGCAGCAGATGGTGTCTGAGCACCACCTATATCCCTCACCCTCGCCACTTTGGTGAATACTGTGCAACTTCCAATTGCTGGCACCCATACTCCTTTGCATATAGGCTTTCCCTGACCATCAGAGTCTGCTTGGTTTACCTAAGCAGCAGGCTAGAAATCCCAGTGCCCCTCTTGGGAGAAGTCTTCAACTAATGACTGATGAGAGCAGATGTAACATAATAGAAAAATGGCCCACTTAAAGATGTCCACATCTCAATCCCCTAAATCTACAAATATGTTACCTTACCTGGCAAAAGTTATTCTGTAGGTGTGACTAAGTTCATGATCTTTAGAAGGAAGATTATCTTGGTTTATCCATGTGGGTACAGTCTTATGAGTCCTTAAAACTAAAAGAAGGAAGTCACAGCCAGAGAACAATTTGAAGATGGCTTTACAATGGAGGAAGGGGACACCAGCCAAGGGATGCAAGTGGTGTCTATAAGCTGAAATAGTTCTCCCCTCTAGAGTCTCCAGGTGCAACCCTGCTGTCACCCTGATTTTGGCCTAGTGTGACCCATTTTGCGCTTGAGACCTTCAGAACTGTAAAATAATAAATTTGTGTTATTTTAAGCCACTAGGTTTTTTATAGGAGCAATAGGAATCTAATAAAATGGTTAAATGCCCCAGCTTTTTCAGTCCTTAAATGGGATGACTCTGAGGCATCTTTCAGTATTGATTCTCAGGGTTCCCAGAGGTGAGGATTAAGTACCTTATTCACAGCAGTAACTTGCTAGAAAACAAACCACTTATGAGTTTCCTTCTTTTTCCTGTCTTCTTCACTTCCTTACTCTGTTGGGACCACCTCCAAATAAACCGTTTGTGCTTGAGTCCTCAAATTGGATTTTGCTTCAGGGGGAACCCAATCTAAAATGGAACTTGAAATGGCTTTGGTGAGAAACTGATATAGGTACTTATTCAAATTCGTCAAGTTTGAATCAAAGGAGAAGAGAGTTTTATATTTATTACAAATTTTCCTCATTTCTAAGATAGTAATGCAGGAGCCTTGGGAAGTGGGGTGGAAGCCTGAAACTCAAGTGGTCACAAAGCATAGTCCCTGTCTTTGTTACAGAGCTTTTTTTTTTTTTTTTTTTTTTTTTTGACACGATCATTCAGTACTTAGTGTAAAACCCTTCATTCTGAGTCTCCAGATATGATTTCTAGGTCCTCCACTGCCCCCAGGAATATGAATCTGAGGAGAAGTTTGAGGCAGATACTGCAGATAGGCTCATTCTGCACCAGAGTTTCTCAACCTTGGCACTATTGATATTTTGGCCTGGATAATTCTTTGTTGTGAGTTCTGTCCTGTGCATTATAGGATGCTGAGCAGCATCTCTGGCCTCTATCCACTAGATGCTACTATTACCCCCACCCCAGTTGTGACAACCAAAAATGTATCCATTGTCAGATATATCTGACTCTTCATGTTGAAGAGTCAAAATTACTCCTTGATGAAAACCATTCCTCTGTATAAATCTAACTCCTTTGTATCCTGCCTTCCAGTAACTCTGGAAACAAACAAGCTGAGGACCACATTCCCCAGACCCTCCTATAGTTAGGATTCTGTGTGTCACACTTGGAACACAGAAGTGAACATCACAAGGCAGCAGCCATGTGACTTTCCTGACAAGCACCATCATGGAGGTATTTGTTTGATTTTGTTTCTAGAATAGTAGTGGAAGGTTCCAGTCTCTGGCTTCACAGATACTGACTGCAGGGGTAGCAGTGTGAATTTGTTATAACAACCCTATTAGATAACTAGATATGTCTTTTTTGGTAGTCTCACTATGTAACCCCTAAGTTGGTTTTCTAGTGCTTCAAGAAATTTGAAATGAATCCTTTTTTGATTAAACTAGCTATAAACAATTCTGTTATCTGAAATATAGTCATTTCTATCAGTGCACAGAGAGTGTCACAACCGAACTGTAGCTTTGGCTATAAAAAGGAAGGAGGGAGAAAGATTCTAAGGATTTAGATTTTGTAGACTGGAGAGTTTGTGAACCAAGTTATATGTCAAACAATCCTTGTATGGCAGAACCCATGCTAACTATGCCTGCAACATTAACCGAAATGTTAGGAAAAATTCAAAACATTAGTGTAAGTGTGCTGATTCCTGCTTATTTCAGCAAAATCCTGCAAGATACAGATCAACTTAAGGTGGAGTGAAAGGAAATAGCACTTGGCCAAGAGAGGCCATGGGCTTTTGGCCTGCAATCTAAGTAGACTAAACCTTCAGTAATTTGGAATCTTGCAGAGTTAAAAAAAAAAAAAAACTTCACCTATAGCATTTACCCAAGGGAATTTAAAACTTATGTTCACACAAAAATACACACAAAGATGCTTTTGGAGCTTAATTCATCATTGTGAAAACTTGGAAGTAGCTAAAATGTCCTTAAGTAGGTGACTGGATACACAAATGGGTATATCCAGACAATGGAATATCATTTGTCATTAAAAAAGAAATGAGCTATCATTTCCATTTTCATGGAAAAACATAGAGGAATCTTAAATACATATTCTATTAAGTGAAAGAAGCCAATCTGAAAAGGCTACGCACTGTATGTTTCCATCTATGTGACATTATGGAAAAAGCGAAACTGTGGCCATGGTAGTTGTAAGGGGGTGGAGAGGAGAGGCAGGGATGAGCAGGCAGAGCACAGTGATTTTTAGGGCAATAAAATCAGTCTCCATGATACTATAATGTCATTAAACATGTGTCAAAACCCATAGAAAATAGTACAAAACTGAGTGAATTTTAATATTAACTATGGGCTTTGGTGGTAATGATGTATCAGAGTTGGTTCATCTATTGTAACAAATGTGCTGCTCTGGTACAGGATGTTGATGGTGGGGAGGCTGTACTTGTGTGGGGGAAGGGGTATATTGGAACTCTCTGTACTTCCTACTCAAATGGAAAAAGGACCAGTTGGTGGAAGCTATGATGCACTTCTAGATTCCCTTCAGAACTGAAGGACTTATTTCTCAGCTGCTGAGAGTGTTCCTGGCTGTGAGTCCTCAACTGCCAATCTTGTCTTGGAATTTGATAAGGAGAAGTACTTCACCAAAGGACCTTTCCTAGAGATAGCTTATATCCAATAATAGGTCAATGAGGGTACATAAAGCCCTTGTCTTCTTAACCAAACTACTCCAAGGGACTGAACCAGTGCCAGACCTCCCTTGGATGCCTGAGGCCTTTGCTGAGACTGCATCACAGCCTCAGGGCTCCTTCTTAGTCCTACTCTCTTCTCTGGCCCTGCACTCACTGATCTCGGGAGCATTCTCTAATAAATTTCCTGTATCCTAAACTCCACCTCAGAGTCTGCTTCCCAGGGAACTTAATCTTCAGGGACTAGGAAGAAACTGTAGAAGGCAGAGGCTGGGGCACCAGATGCACTAAACAAGGAATTTGTCCACTGTTCTAGCAGGGTACCCTCACTCTTGATCTTCATTTTCTTTGTAAATTTTTCTCTGTATATGTTTATGTGTGTGTCTTTTTCCTAAAAACTGAAAATAAATCATACTGATGCTTTTGCCCTTGGCTTAAAGTAATCTCCTACATAATATGGAGCACTGATGCACCATGGCCTAGAAAAAAACATGCAGAAACATGTTTTTTTTTTATCAAAATGGGCCAAATATTATCCAATTGGAATTGATTACTATCATAATTTAAGCTATGAATACTATATTTGTTCCTCATTTTGGCAGAGTATTTTTAAAAGTGGGATTCCCTTATGTCTTATTATAAGTAACAACTTCACTCAACAATCAAAAATTGTACGTGGAAAATTTTAAAGACACTATATGGGAATGTTGGGAACGTACAACTTGCCTTTTGTCATAGGTCATGGAACCGTGAGAAATACAAATCTGATGAAGAGGACATGTGTTTTCCAAATGTCTTGACTTGGACAATATAGCAAGGTGAGATATTGGTATTGTCCCTTTTGGAGAAGGGAGTGTGTTCTTCATAGATATTTAGGTGGTCAAAGTGGTGGATGTAGTAGAGACAGCTTCAGCCTGTTGTTCTCAATAATGAAACCTAGAAATTTAGTTGGGCATTTTTCCTGCCTGGTTAGATTCTATTTACAAGTCTCCCTTGCAGGAAGATGGGATCATATGATTAAGTTAGTGTGTTGTAGGTGAAAGTTTGGTGTTGGATTTCCAGAAAGGGTCTCACTCATCCCCATGGGCTGCCTCTTTCTGCCTCCTTCTTTGAGCCTACAAGTCAGATATGCTGACTGGAGCTGAGACCATCCAACTTGGACCATGGACCCAAATGTCAAAGTTAAGAAATGAAGCAAAAAGACAGAAGGAGACATGGTCACTGGAGAAGGAAGAGCCAAGGTGTTAGCCCCATCCTGCTTACCTCTAAACCTCTTCTGCATGTGAACAACAATCTTGTATTTTATTTAAGCTTTCACAGTTTTGGATTTTCCCACTATATATGCCTAACTTAATTCAAATTGATACAGAATTCAAGTGATATAATCTTAAAACAATCCTAAAAAAAATCTTAAAATCCTAAAAAACTTCCCTTTCTAAGGGAAGACAAGGAATGTGCTGCCTGGTGTCCCCCATATTTATTGGGTACACTGAGATTCATAGGAGATAATTAGGCCTGGAAATATCATAGCTTCTTATAGTTCAGCCACATCACACTATTTCTAAGAGAAATTCCATGAAGGTTCTAGAGTGATGCAAGATTTCTCTTGTATTAGTGTAGAATATTTACTAGACATTAAACATTTTTATATTTACTGAGAATTTGTGTGATGGAGAGCAAAATAATGTCACTCATTACTTTTCTATTGCCACTGCAACAACCACAAGTTCAGTTGCTTAAAAGAAAACAGATTTATTCTCTTACAGTTCCAGAAATCAGAAGTCCAAAATGAGTCTTACAAGGTTAAAATCAAGATATCAGCAAAGACAATTCTTTCTGATGGCTCCAGGGGGGAATCCCTTCCTTGTCCCTTGCAGCCTCTACAGATGGCTGACAGTTCTTGGCTTGTGGCCGCATCTTCTCAATCTCTGCTTCTCTTGTCACGTTGCCTTCTCCTCCATCTCTGACTCCTATGTCTCTCTAAGGATCGTTATGATTACATCAGGCTAATGGGGATAACCCAGGATAATCTCTCCATCTCGAGATCCTTAATCAAATCTGCAAAGTAACTTTCACCATATAAGGTAGCAGAGGGTCCAGGGTTCCAGGTTTTAGGAGGCGGACACTTTGGGAGGCTGTTTTCAGCCTACCACAGTCACCTAGACATCTTGATTTAGAAATCATGCAGGAGAGGTTTTTTCCTCATTTAAAAGCAACAGAAATTATTAGATATGGTTACTTTTAAAAAGGCAAGTTCTATAAATCAAAGACTACTATTAAAATGTTAAAAGGAGATGAAACACGAGAGACTGTGGACTCTGAGCAACAAACTGAGAGTCTTGGAGGGGAGGGGATGGGGAGTTGGGTGAGCCTGGTGGTGGGTATTGAAGAGGGCATGTATTGCATGGAGCACTGAGTGTGGTGCATGAACAATAAATCTTGGAACACTGAAAAAATAAATTAAAAAAAATAAAATGTTAAAAAGCAAAACCAGACTATCTGCCTAAAATATAACAGGCAAGGTGATAAGCGTTTAATACAGTCAATATATGCATTATTAAATCAAAAAATAGTAAAAAAGCCACTGACTCTAATATCTTGATAATCAAGCAGTTACTTGTACATGAGTGACAACTCACATATGATAAAATACCCCAAAATCTGTTCATCCTCATTAAATATGAAACCCGAGAATAAATTAAATGTTGTACTTTAAAAATATAAAGATCATAACAAGATATTTGTACAAGACATAACAAGACAATGGGAAGGGTGCAGTTAACCTAGATCTAGATAACCTCATAATTTGTCTTTAGGAATGTATATTGGTCTTTGAAGTTATATAGCACTACATATAAAGAATACAAAAGTGTATCTTCAACCCAGTAATTCCACTTTGGGGAAATCATCCAAAATGCAGCAGAGCAAAAGTGTTCATCTTTATGTGAAAAATTGGAGAAACCTAAATGTCCTATAATAGGAAAATGTCTAAATAGTTCAATAGAATAATTATTTAACTATTTAAATATATATTACTAGAGTGTATTTTTTTTTCTAAATCATTTGGAGAAATGCCCATGATGAGGGCAGGAAGAACAATCTTGCCAGGCAGCTGAGCAGATAGCTAAAAATCTGCCTAAGGCTCAGGAGAGTGTGCCTCCCTGGGCTTTCAAACCGTTATGTTGGACAATTTAGAGTTACAGTTCACCCTTGAACATCATGAGTTTGAACTGAGCAGATCCACTTACATGTGGATTTTTTCTTCAATAAATATATTGGAAAATGTTTTGGGAGATTTGAGACAATTTGAAAAAATTCGCAGAAGAACCCCATAGCCTAGAACTATCAAAAAAACAAAGAAAAGGGTATGTATGAATGCATAGCTGCTAGTCTAGTTTATTATTTACTGCTATAAGATATACACAAATATATAAAGTTAAAACTTAAAAAAACTCACACTTAACAGCCCGGACGTGGCACCAAGCACAGCTGAGAGAAATATAAACAAGGGTAAAGACATAGTATTACATTGTAACCGAATGAAATATACTGTAGTACATACTGTAGTGCTGTAGTAATTTCCTAGCTACCTTCTTTTGCTATTGCAAGGAGTGTTGGGAGTATCCACTTAAAATGCCCTGTGAGGCTAGTCATCTCTGTGTGAGCAGTTCCTCTCTCCAGGAAATTAATATTGCAGTAAAAAGTGGTCTCCCCTGGCTCTTACTATTAATAGTTAAGTTTTGGGAGCACCAAAAGATATATTCAGATTTTCGACTGTGTGGCGGATTGAAACTCCTAATCCCTATGTTGTTCAAGGGTCAACTATATCGTTATTTGGGTTTATTAACACCTACTCTAATCAATATTAAAGGGATAAACAACAAAATGGTAGTCAATATGAATGCTGCACTTTAGGACCATCTGGTGAATGGCACCTCGTTTGCTGCCCTGAGCCCTCAAGTATTCCCTGCTTCTTCCCTGACTTCCTGCAACCCTTCCTTGGGACCTCCATTTTGGCTCCCCTAATTATTGAGCAACTACAATGACTGCAACAGTTGGGACCTCCAGAAAGCCGTCCCAGCTCTGCAGCCAGCATTTGATCTGACTGGTACCATCCTGGTTATGAAGTGTGTATATATTTCATTTCAGGACAAACTTCTCCTGAATTTATTTCTTTGAACTTACTTCAAAATAAAGCTAACTCCATTGTGTTTTGTTCTAAATTACTGTTTACTTCATCTACATGGGGTTTTTCCCCCTCAAAAAGCCATATAAATAAGGAGAGGACTCTGCTGCTAAGACAAATGCAAATGAGTATGTGCAGTGCAGTTCTGAAAAAGCTTTTCACTTTTTGGGGGTCTGATTCCCACATTGCTTTTAGCTACCTTCACTATTAATAGTTGAAAGAATGTGAATTTTCCACATTTCTGTCTCTTTTCTATGCCTGTGTTTTCACTATTTTCTCCATTGATTTGGCTGATCTTTACGGTTTCTCCCAAATTGACTAACTTAATCCTGCTATTTTTACTAACTAGCTTTCATGCCTTCCTGCCTTGTACAGACTGTGTTAGACTGGCCTCTCCAAATGCAGGCTCCAAAACAGGATGGGAAATGTAAGGATTAGATTAGGAAAGATGCCTATGAGAAAAAATGGGGAGGTATGAGAGAAAAATGCATTTCTAAGGATCCTAATTTTGTGCCTGGCACTGTGGTATGTGGTTTCATGTAGGCTAACTTCAAATATATAGTATTATTTAAGTCCCTCATTGAATACTTATAACAACCTTTCAGGTAGGTGTTATTTTTCCTGCCTTACAGACTAGCAGGATTCAAGGAGGTATTAGATTCAAAGTTGAATAACTTGTCTAAGGTCACACATCTAGTAAATGACAGATCCAGAATACATTCCAAGTCTGCCGGTGGGTAAGTAAGGGGAGAAAGGCATTCTTGGGCATTCTCTGTACATACATTTTTATTTATTTTTCCTCCAAAGCATCTTTAGTTTTCTAAGTTTTGTAGCTGAGGGTATTTCATAGTGTTTTGGGTCAACTCTATCCACCTCACAGTTCCAGACCAATCCTCTTACCAAAGGGATACTTCAAGGAGCAAAGGGGAAGGGGCTCAGTACCAAGTTGGTCTCTTTGCCTATCTCGGGGTGTGGGGCCAATGACTGATCCTTTTCTGTATTTCAGTTTCAGGGAGTGTCCTGTCCAGCCCTCTCATCCTGACGCTACAGCTCCATTGCTTTGACCCCTTCCAGTCTTTCAGATGTTTAGAGTGCTTTCCCAATGTGGGCCCTTCTTTACATCTCCTGCCCTTCTAAGACTTCTAATTCTTTCTGCCCTTTATTACTGAGGCCTCCCTGCATGGCTGATCTGTCCTTGTGAATTTAGGGGGAATTCAGACCATCTTAAATCTGCTACATTTCTTTGCTAATCAAAGCTTTGTCCTCACACTTATTCAAAGTCTCAACCTCCATGCAACAATGACTCCCATTAGCAAATAAACATATTCAAATTGTTCCGCCATCATTATTTCTTGGCTTATGAACATAGGGCTTCCTGGTATCCATCTCGTCCAAATTAAAGCCCATCTTTAGTTCAAGAATAATTATAAATGTAATTTACTAATCACTTTGTGTACGTTATCTCAGTTCACCAACATAACAGATAGATGTTATTACCATATGTGTTCTAGAGAACAGGAAATTGAGATGTGGAGTAGATGTGGCTCCCTGGAAACAGACATTGAGATAGATTAGCGGTCAGCACCTGTGAAAGTGAGGAGGCAGAAGCACAATTGCACAGAGGAAGAAGTCAAACTGTGATATAGGCCTGACATAACTTTGGCTGACAACCTGGAACTCTGGGTCAAGTATTACCCATCAGCATCCCATCGGAGCCCCAAATGGCCAGGCTTTTTTACATTTTCCTTGCTCCATCACTGGATGCAGGCTGTCATGAAAAAGCATGACTTTGGACAAGGTGAGTCTCAACCTGGCCGGTCACTAAAGAAGTTTGCCCCTGGAAGCTGTCTGCCAACTGCATTCCCCACAACAAAGAGCAAATCTGTCCGTGAAGGGTCACCCTAGTGGTACAATTCTGTGTCTACTAAAGACTAAGAATCCAGGAATTTATTAAAGATTCTACAGCTAATAAGTGGTAAAGATTTGGTAGCAAGTCTTTTCTGACTCAAAATCCATGTCTCCCACCAATTCATGCTTGGTTTCCAAATATCCATTCAAATCCGCTATCAGAATCACTTTGGGAGATTTCTTTAAAATAGGGATATATGACCTCAATCCTGTGAAATTCTCATTCAATGGACATAGATAGGATCCAGGAATTCCACCCAGTGCATAAAAAGTGCTCAGACTGATTCTAAAGTACAAGAATATTTGGAAACCATTGCTATCAAGAACATTGATGAGAGTACACCACGCAGAAGAAGGGAAAAAGTTTTAAATGCTAGACTATATTTGTGGCAGAAGCTATGCAATGTTTTTTGGGATGCTAAAATTTTTAAAATCAAGATTCATCCCTCTGGGCTGATGTTGTCTAGTATCAGCCGTAAGCTCTCTTTAGGGTTGCACATCTGTTTTGTGTTTGCTGTTTCTCTGACCCCCCTGCCGTAAAAATAATAGAGAAAGTACAGTTGCTTCATGATTCATGAAGGCAACTGAATCTGTAAGTGAATTGAAGAATTTTCTCTGTATGTAGCTCCTAAGATGTTTGGAAATGAATTTTAAGAAACCCAATTCTACTTTGTTTTTTGTCTTTCATGATAAAATTGGAGATAGATTCATGTTTTTAAAACTATTCCTAAAACACAAAGCAATCACTTTTTTAAATGTAGTAAATTCTTTAAAAATATATTAAATTCTTTAAGTTTGCATGTTTTAATAAAAAGTATAGTTTTTTAATCAAATAATACATGATTGTAATGGGACAAGGTTCAGAATAGAAAGGTAATGGCCAAATGAGGTAGAAATTTATTTATTTATTTATTTGTTTGTTTATTTATTTATTTATCTGTTGTTTTATTTTTCCCCTAAATACTTTTATTTTATTTATGTATTTATTCGTTTGTTCATTGTTGTTTTATTTTTCCCCCCAAATACTTTATTTTATTTTTTCAGTGTTACAAGATTAATTGTTCATGCACCTCACCCAGTGCTCCTTGCAATACGTGCCCTCTTCAATACCCACGAGGTAGAAATTTTTTTTTTAAGGTTTTATTTATTTGACAGAGAGAGATCACAAGTAGGCAGAGAGGCAGGCAGAGAGGGGGGGGGAATCAGGCTCCCTGCTGAGCAGAGAGCCCAATGTGGGGCTCGATCCCAGGACCGAGATCATGACCTGAGCCAAAGGCAGAGGCTTTAACCCACTGAGCCACCCAGGTGCCCCCCACGAGGTAGAAATTTAAAGCAAAATTGTCTGGTAGCTGAGCTAACAAACCTTGGAGCCAGGCTTCTTTCAATTTTTTTTTTTTTTTTTATTAAAATGAAGACAGGAGTCAAATTCTGAGGGAGGGTTCTGTCTACAGCAGGCCTCTCAGGACTCCAGCTGTGGAAAAATAAAGAGCCAGTCATGCTGATAAAAGTAATAAAATAGACACCTTAAAAAATACCTAGATGTTACATAAGGTTGTTTCCAAATTTTATCTCATTAGCATGGGCTTTTTTATATGAAAAAAATCCTTAAAATAATAGATCAAAAAGGTTTTATGCTGAACTAAAGTGTATATGACTTCTCTCTGGCTTGGGACAATAGCCTGAAATCCATGGCTACGGTTTATGACTTTTGACTTCTGGGACCATTTTATTTATTTATTTATTTTTAAAATTTTATTTATTTATTTATTATTCAGTGTTACAAGATTTATTGTTTTGCACTACACCCAGTGCTCCATGCAGTACACTGTACTCAGTTCACTGAGCTCTTTAAAATCATTCATCTTGGGGCCTCCAACCATCACACAATGTCTGAATCAATAAATACAATGATAACTGTTTTTTTAAACTTAGATACTTAAAAGCATTGAAGTTTGGCCTTGGAAGAAAATCACCAGCCTCCAGAAGAAAGACTTACAAAATCAGCTTCTATCAATGACCACAGATGTCACAAATCTATATTTCTCATTTGGAATCTCAAATGGGTGAATTTAGCTCCTATAATTAGAAGCACAGGGGTGCCTGGGTAGCTCAGTCAATTAAGCGTCTGCCTTCACAGCTCAAGTCATGTTCCCAGAATCCCAGGATTGAACCCCAGGTTGGGTTTCCTGCTTGGTAGGGAGTCTGCTTCTCCCTCTGCCCTTCACCCATTCCTGCTCTCTCCTTCTCACTCTCTCTAGCAAATAAATAAATAAAATCTTAAATATATATATATATATATTTGTGTGTGTGTGTTTGTGTTTGTGTATACATATGTATTTAGGTATATATGTATATATATATGTATATATATTTAGGTATATATGTATATATATATATATATATATATGTATATATCTAATTCTATAATTAGAAGCACAGCTAATTTTTACAAGTGGCCTTGGAAAAAACAGTCCCACCTTGACCCTGAGCTATCTGATCTTGAACTTTTCCATTTCTTCCTTTTGTTGCTTCTCTTCTGTTTCATCCATATAATAACCACATGAAGAATGTTGAAAATGAAAGTTTCCTTTAATTGATATTCAAGATGTCATTTAGCTCGGAACTTTATTATTTAGAGGGAGAAGTGTAGCTAATATTAACAATGATCTTGTTCCATTGATATTTATCTGCAGATTAAAGACACCTGCCCTTCCCTCATCTGTTGAGGAAGTGTTTCCTGTCACTCATATTCTCCATAACCTCAGATAAATCACTGGTCTAATCATAATAAGCATTCTCATCTTGCCATGACATGGTGTTTAGGAAGAAAAATCTAAAACCTTCTACATAAAAGAAGTTTCATAATCTCAAGCTATGAAAAGGGGGGAAAGGCATACTTACCATAGGTACTTTTTACCATGAATTCCCTGACCTTAATTTGATTAAAATCTCAACCTAAAGATTGACAATATAGATTTCTTTAGAGTTTGATTTTTCATGTCACTCAACTTTGAATGAGAAAAACCTCAATGTGGGGCAAAAAGGGTGGTAAAGCGGAAGGAGAAGTTAAGGACTGAGCTGCTTTGCAGATCAGTGTTTGAAAGTGAACAGCCGATTTGACAAGAAGCAAAAACCACAGAATAGAGTACCACATCGTCTTTCTGTTCACTTTGTTTCACAAAGATTCAGGCTCTTCCTACTGTCTTCTGCCACCTCCTTGCTCTTCTCTACTTACTTCACAGATGTCGCTGAGGTAGGTAACCTGGTCCAATCCTGAAGAATTCAAGGGCGGAAAAGAAGTCTACCTGTGAAGTTTTTCTGTCCCTGATATGCACAGGAAATGAAGACATTGCCTGGCATGCTTGGAATTGGGAAATTGTGTTCAGTATTCTTCCTAATCCCACATCTGGGCATCTGGAGCATCAACGGTAAGGCACCTACATAGATAATCTCTTGTTTTATTCCCCAGGGTGTGGTGGAGGGAATGTTTTCGCTTGCGGTGTTAGTAGGATGTGTTCTTTTATGTCGAGCGGATAATGGTGGATGAAACCATGTAGTGAGATTTGCTCACTGAGCACGTTCTAAAACATCAACCAAACAAGAACATGGTTTTCAAGTCATGGCTTGGCTGATTTTCTTAAAAACATTCTGGTAGTAAGGAAAGAATTGGGCGGATGTTATAAATAAGGTACAAATTTATTACTACTTCTAGCAAAATGCTCTGGATGCCATCCTGATGATTAATAGCTTGTCTTCTTGAGATGGAGTCAAGCAGAGTGCTGCAGTGTTCAGCTGGATGGGTGTTGGATAACTTGTACCTGTCTCTGCTTACTCCTGAGTAATGTCACTGAGCAGAGTTGCCCTATTTGCCTCAGTAAGGTGTGTGCCTGGAGAACACTGTGTGAGCAAATGCTCAGAAATCGAAGATTGGAGCATTCTGTCATTGTTCCTATTAGGCTGAAAGAGTATGGTTCCTACTTGGGTGTCATGTGGCATAGAAAACAGCTTGAGGTCTACATAGATGTGTGGCCACCTCTGCAAAGATTTTAGGAGGGCAAAAAAGCAATTACTTTCTTCTAGTGAGTTCATTTGCTCCCTTACATAGACACAGGGGTCTGTATATTAGAAAGGCTGTAAACAACAGCAGAAGTTTCTGATTTTCTCAGGTCTGATTTCAAATCTCCTGCCTGCTTATTCCCACAATCACACATACTCATATCAGTTTGTGTGCTGTGGTTTTAAATCAGAAAATACGGTGACCGAATTAAAAAAAAGAAAGAAAGAAAATAAAATAAAGAAAATACGGTGACCGAAATCCTCCTGAATGTCATCTTAAATTCCGGAACTGCTTGGTTTGGAACTTGCCTTCATGATGCTAGGATGGCACACGACCAGCTGCAGAATAAAAATTCCCAGGCACCCAAGTATTCTTTGTATGTGCGAGTAATTTGGTATTACATTGGTGAGGTGCTTAAATGGCTGTCTGGGTTTTTCATTTTCCATCAGATGCCTAAAATCACATAGCCATTACTGGAGTTACATATTAAATAGAACTCATACCAGTTTGAAGAGCACATAAACTCTCCTCTGTGAAATGGAGGAAAAGAATGTTCAGTGCTGGGGCACCTAGGTGGCTCAGTTGGCTAAGCGTCTGCCTTCAGCTGAAGTCAGGATCCCAGGATCGATCCCCAAGTCAGGGGTGGGGGTGGGGGGAGGTGCGATGTGTGCGTGTCTCTGCTCAGAGGGGAGTCTGCTTCTCCTGCTGCCTCTGCCCCTTCCCCTGCTTGTACTCTCTCTCTCTGTCAAATGAATAAATACAACCTTAAAAAAAAAAGAATATTCAGTGCTGTATCACACTGGGAGTGGGGTACAACTTCTATTACCCTCCCAATGTGTTTACAAAGCTAGACTGGGGGGGGTGGCATTAGGACTGGGTTTGTTTACTGGCTCTGCCACTTACTTACTGTGTTACCTTGGTCAAGTTCCTTATCCTCTCTTATCCTTAGTCTCTTCATTTGCAAGACAGAGATGGTTGTACCTAAAATACGGGCCTGTGGTGAAGACTATAAGTACAATAATAGGGATGATGTATCTGGTATAACAAGTGCACATAATAAAAGCTGATAAATGTTAATGGTGTTTCTGCTAATATTATTTTCACCAAGCACCCCCACAAAATTCAGTTAGATGGGAAATAAGTGCTAATTTATCGTTTAAAATGGTCGAGCTTTTAAAGCTAAAAAAATGAATAAAATACATTGCACAATATATATGAACCCAACTATAGAGAATCAAATTATTTGGAAAATGAAATGGAAAGCCTCAGACAAAGCGCCAACCAGGTCTACTGTAAAGCAGTTGGTAGATTGAAGCATTACTTGCATTAAATTTAAGATATAGGTTGAGATAAATGTTTGGTGAGAATTATTCTCCCAGACAGAGCTGGTGACTCCATTCCTTAAAACCACATTAATTTTAACCTATTTATCTTGGGGGTTTCCTGTGATTTGCTAAATTACTGAATTCTTTATACTGGCCCAGTTTCAGATTCTTAAATTTTTATTTTTTTTAATTTATAATTTAATTTTTCTTTAATTTTTATGGATTTCTTTCCTTCCACCTAAAAGCAATGTGAGATCTGTATGCCTCTTCCCAGGAAGGAGGCTCCGTCTATCATAAGGTTGGGAAAAAAATGTTATGTTCTATAACTATAGAGTTATAAACTTCTTGTTTAAGGTCCTTCTTTATAATAAAATTATGCTTGGTTGCTTTTTGTGTTTCTTAAAAAAAAAAAATAGAGGGAACTCTGCCCCTTGGTATCTGACTATGATTTTTATTTCTGTCCTGATGAAAGGAATAAAGGTATCAGCACCTTCCTTTCATGTACAGATGGGCAGATTATACTGGAAAGAACTAGGCTGCAAGTGGAGAAGCATCACCAGGGAGCAGCTCCCAGCTGCCAGGCTTTGGACCACTTGTTCAATTGAGGATCAACCAAGGATTCCGTTCTTTAAGCAGGCAGGAATACGGCAGCTAGTGTCTGGGTACCACTTGGCACTAAATATGATCAGACATGAAAGCAGTAGGAAGTCTTTGACTGACCACTACTTATTGTGACAAAAAAAAAGTCCTAATCTAGTACCAACAGCCACTTATGGTTTGGCTCCATCAAGAACACAGGAGTCCGGCCCGAGTCTCCATTTGGCTCTTGTCTGTGTTCTCTTTCTCCTTCATTGTGATAGTTCAGTATGGTCCACGGATCCATACCCCACATCCCACTAAGACTGTCCTTTCCCTGGGAACTGGCCATATCTTTGGGTCAGAGCAAAAACAGGGCAGAAAGTGTTCTGCACCTATCAGTTTTTGGAGTTCCTGTTTGATAGCACAGTGTCTTTATCAGGCTTATTGCTAGGGCTCTAGCTACTTGTTCCTATTGAAATGTGTACCTTGTGTGCTGGAAGTAGAACTCCTTCTTCTGCCAAATGCCTGTGTGCTGTTATTACAAAAATTCCTGCCACAAAATATGATTACCTTTTACATAAATGTCTAGGAAAATATTCTGCAGCTAAAGGACTTCCTGGATTAAGACATGAAAAGATTAACCTATGTGCTGATAAGAGCCTTGAATAGATTTTCCCAACCCTGAGAAGCTCTTTAATTAATTGTTGCTTCCTCTGTCCCACTATCAAAATTTCCTCTGATGGCGTGTTGAAGTCAAATGCTGGTTATCTTGCCTAGCTGGGGCTTTCCTACTTAGTTTTCATTACTTGTGAGTTTCATCTTTACTTAATAGTTCCAAATTGTTGAAGGAAAAGTATTCACAGGCATTCATAATCAGGTTGCCAAATTAAATCAATCTTTTGCTGTGTTTCTTGGAAAGGTTAGGATCAGGGACTCGAAAGCCAGACTGCCTGGATTACTGTCCCATCTCTGCCATTTACTGTGACTGTAACCTCTCTGATTCTGTTACCTCATCTAAACAGTGGGGAATGACATTGACACTGATTTTACGGGGTTGCTGTAGTAAGTGCATTAATTCTATACAACACTTAGAACACATTAATTTTAACCTTTATATCTTGAGGATTTCCTATGACTTACTTGATGCATCATTAAGTGCTGTGTAACTTTAGCTAATAATGGTTTTTTTTTTTTTCTTTTCGTCAAAAATTTAATTAGCTTGATAGTTCCCTTCAAGGAGGATTGGGAGCCTATCTCTCATTTGGGGTTGAGAAAAGTAATCTATAAATAACTCTTGATACCATTATCTACAATCATCCACAGTTACCAAGAAATAACAAGGCTTTTGTTGTCACGTGACTTCAGTGATATTGTCTTTGTGAGCTGTTCTATCCTATGCATTTTGCTTCACTTTTCTAATAGTCTCCATTCCATTACCTCAAAATAAGCTCAGTCTTACCCACTTCTCCTTTCAGAGGTCATGGCCTCTGATTTACATGCTTACCTCTACGGAAGCAACTACCGAGTGCCTGTGCAGGCATGTGCTGGGGTATCATTCTCGAATGCTCAGAATCTAAACTTGTCTAATTTGAGGTTCACTTTGAACAGAGTCCAGGAGAGCGTTGGAACGGCCATCTGGGCTAGTCATAGGGAAACCCCAGGTTTAGCTGGTAGAGCTAACTTCTCTTTTTTTCCTTCCTGTTAGCCATATTTATCTTGTGAACACAACATGGAACTCAATATGTCATAAACAGCTCATTGTCCAGAAGCAGTTATAAGGCAGGCTGGGGCACTTAGGTTCTAGCTGGTTCGCTGTGGCCCTATTTAATTTTCTTCTACCATTTAGAAGAGGAGAATTAATACTGAGGGACAATTGGCAGTTTCTGCTCACATGAATATTGTCAAGTATCTTCTAAGGCTTTGAAAACTCTGGTGAATCTCAGTGTGATCTCTGTGGTAGAATGCATTAAGAAGGGGAGGAAGTACCTGGGAAAGAAGTAGAGGTGGACTTTCCCTGTGTCTTCACAGCAACACAGAACCTATGCTTACCCTGAGCATCCCAAGTAGCCACATTATCACTGAAGGCAATATTTAGAAATACTCATGTTGATTTCTGATACAATGACAAAAGCTCTCTTTGTTGCTATTGGCCACGGCTTCTAAGGTATGCTGTAGGCTTCTTCTGTGCTACTTTTCTTCCAGAAGGCACTGTGATCCAGGTGGAGGGCCTAGCATTTCTGAAGGACAGGGTATCCCAGGAGCAGGCAGTCAAAGTCTTCTGGAACTATTGTCTAAATTGTCAATATGAGTCATTGTTCTTTAGGGCTCACTAAACTGGCTAAAAACGTTTGCTATTCCACAGAGAGAACTGCAGAATTGGCTAACAAACGCTCCAGTAGATACTCATTCTTGTCAAATGGGGTGGGCAGAACTCTGCAGAAATGGAACACATGTGAATCCTTTGGATGGAGAGACAAAGTCAATGACCAGTAGGGTAGAACCACAAGGGGACATTTGTCACTTGGTAGAGATATAATAGAGAAGTACTGAGACAAATCTTGGAAAAGTATCCAAAGACAAAGGTATTTTTACTTCCCACTTTTGACCAAGGCTGGCCTTGCTGGTTAGTATAATTTTTTTAAATTTTTTTATTATTTTTTAGACAGGGTAGGGGCACAGAGAGAGGGAGAGAATCTTAAGCAGCTTCTATGCCCAGTGCAGAGCCCAACAAAGGGCTCCATCTCATGACCCTTAGATCATGACCTAAGCCAAAATCGGGAGTCAGATACTTAACCGACTGAGCTACCCAGGGGCCCTTGGTTAGTATAATTTTGTAGGATTTCATCATGCAAAATCATACAGAAGAACATTTTTCAATGTTCTTGGATATACTGCTTTTTCTGTGTCTATTATATTTGTTTGCCCAATGTATATGCCAGTCATTTTGCATCACTGCTGATCCTTGACTCAGCTGGCACTTGGGGCAGACCTTCTGGTTGCCATTTCATCTCTGCCACCTGCAGGCTTTGCTCAACTACTGTGCCACTTGCCTAAATTCATCCTAAGAAAAAATAATACCCAGTATTTTTTGTTGTCTATTACGACCCAAGCATAAGGCTCAGAACTCTTCCTATGTGTTCTCATTTACTTCTACAACTATCCTGGCATATAATTTGCTTTGGAGTTAGCCAGACCTGCTCTCAAGTCCTGCTCCTAGCTCGGACTCGGACAACCAGTCCAGTTGGTTGTCTTCAGCAAGTGACTTAGCTTCTGTAATACTTGGTTTCTCCAGCTTAAAAGTTAAGATGATAACTGTTAAGTACCTGAGAAGATTTTAAGGATCAAATGAAATGATATATGTATGGTACCTAAGAGTGAAAAGCACATCATAAAAACTCAAAAATGTTAGTTACTCCCTATCTTCCTCCCATCAGGAGGATCTAGGGTGGGTCTGCAGCACTTTGATAATGTGAGGTGCTGTGTGCTTATGAGCATGTGACAATGAATGTGAAGCAGTGATTCTGGAGGTGATCCCCCAAATGTGACTTATGCTACCCATGTGCTTATGCTACCCAGTCATCTGACCTGATGACTGCTGATGCTCCCTGTGGGTCCTGTCTTTTAATATCTCAAGGAGAGGAAATGGCACAGGTACTTTGAAAGTTTTGCTAACTGTTAGATGCAGTTATGAAAAATACTAAAATGACTATTTCAAGACAAAACAATTTTAGACTTATCCCAAACTAGACAAAACCAAGACATGGCTTAAAGCCTTACATTGCTCAATAAAACTAGATTGAAAAGATAGTCTCCAAATTCTCCCCTAAATAGTCATATCACAAGAGAAATCCTAGCCCTAGAAGAAATTGCTTCGGTGTGCTAAATAAATACCGCATGAAAGCAAACCTAAAGAAAATTTTCACATACCAGTATAATGAGATTTTTAAGGAGGAAATGGTAATAGAAATGATTATGAAAATCCTCTCAATTTTCTCATTTCTTGTCCTTTTAAGCAATGGGAATGAATTTGGATTCATACTATCTACGTTCTTGTGAGGTTAATTCTTTAATACTTACCAGTTCCATTTTTGCTAAAGAAACTTTATGTTAATGTGAGTCTCTCTTTCTCTCTCTCCCTCTTTTTCTCTTTGTGTGCATGTTTGCATGTGTGTAGACAGGGGAGAGATGCCTATCCCCACCTAAAGACCAATACCGGACACTATCCACAGGGAACAGGAAAAACCTGAACAATTATTTCATACTATGTCTATGCCTTCGATTCATGTTACACCGCATGTTGTTTGTCAGGTAGATATATGTTACTCTGAGGACTGAGGCTCTCAGTTTTCACTGTACCCCTGCGAGCATGACACAGGGTTTGGCTTAGCTTACCAATGGTCACTCTTTATGACAGAAGCTTTGTTCTAACCTTGCACGCATACATCAAGTTTCCAAGGTATTCCTAGCACGTCTGGGGATATCTGACTCACGTAGCTGGTTTGTTTACCACAGAGTTAAAGTGGTAAGCTTAATCTACACTACATAATACCTTAAATTAGTGGTGTCTGCATGTCCACCACCTTCATCTCATGTCACCACATTTCTGATTCCCCGAGTCTATGCCAGCTAGCTTATAATGAGAAGTGTGCCACATGGGCTTTCTGATGCTGCGCATGTGATTCCTTAAGGTGTCCAGGAACCTTCCAGAAACCTCTTATGTGTGATTCCATGGCTGTTGTTGCTGTGCATGAACTGCCCTTGACTTTGTCTGACCCACTGCCTCAGGGGACCCCTGAACCCATACCAATTTGCAGGGGAACAGGCACTTGCTTCCCTTCCCTACGGGTCATCAGATCTCCCACATCGCCCACCACTCTGGCCCTCAAAAGTAAGGCAAATTGTACCACTGGACTCCTTGGGAGACTTGTTTTCCTCCTAAGTCTGAAGACTTCCCTCCTTCTGTAGCCTTCTCACCATGTATCTAAGTTTCTGCTTCACACCACAGAAAATTATCGACGTATTATATCTTTCATGATCATTGTGGTTTTCAAAAATTATTTATTGATACTTTTATGTTTAACTCCGAGTCTGCATTCATTACAGTCATTCATTTTCTTCGGTCAATGTAATCAGTTTAAACTTTCCATGCATGTGTAAAAATTTTTCAATGGAGCAAGAGTGAATCTCAGTTGGCATTTTCCTCATGGTAACAGTTATACTCAAGGTGCATGGTCTTTAAAAATTAGAAATAATTGTGCTTTGCATAGGATTCATAATCACAAAGCTCTTTTTTTTTTTTTAAGAGCTAATAAGTTTCACAAATTATCTACCTTCCCTGGCTCCTGTTGGTATTTGCACCTGCACTTGCTCAGCTGGAAGGTACTGGCCCGTGGAGTTTTTGTGGCTGGCATGCCTTTCTGACTGGCTGATCTAGGTGTCTGGATGACCACAGAGTATCACTTGTTAAATATTTTGAATATCACCCCTCAGTGGACATAAATCAGGCCTTCCCACACTGTATACTTGCAAGGTCTAGTTTTCCTTTAGTGGTTATAACTTAACCACTGTTAAGTATGTTGAGATGCATATATTCTTCACCTCAGTTCCCTGTAGGCCACCTTTGTAATAGCTCAGATGTGTCTGCTCAGCTCCCCTAGTGCTTAGAGAGCATTAGTGAGAGTTATGAACAGGAAATTTTTCTCTTCCTGAGCTCTCATTGTTCAGTCTCAGGCTACTTCAGGCCTTCTTCCTTTCATACTAAGCCTGCCTCCTCCTGCAGAGACAGGTACTATTTCATCGAGAAAGTCATGGACCTGGTAGGAAGACAGATGCATAAACACATATTTAATTATAAAGAAATGCTACATGTCACACAGAACAGCATGGGACATTCACTAAGTGGGGGATGTCCAATGCACTTGGGTTGCTGAAGGTTGGGGGCGGGGTGAGTTTGCAAAAGGAGGTAAGGGTTAAATTTCATTTGATGGAGTCTGGACATTTCCTGCAGGCACTGAAGAGTCTTTGAAGGGTTTAAGGTATAAAATCCTTCTATTGGATTTTCATTTTGAGAATGCAAACTGTGACAGTGATGTGGCAAATAAATGTGGTTGGGGGGAGGGGAACAAGGCCAAGTTTGGCATGTAGAAGACTAGTTGGTGGGCTGTGATAATAATCCACATGAAATAAGACCCAAATTAAGGCAGTTTTATGGAAGCAAATTGGCAAGACATTTTGGATGCTGAATCAACTTAATTTGATGACTTGACAGAATGGGGCAGGAAAGAGGAAAGAAACCAAGAAGGTTCCCAGGTTCTGGCCATGTCATAGGTAGGTGATGGTATCATATTATGATAATAGAAAGTGCACAAGATTTGCCCCAGGGTGGGTCTGGGTTTCCTCTTTGGAGCATTTCCTGACTGACCCAGCCCGAGGGCTCTCTCCCTCTTTGAAATCTGAAAGCTCTGAGGGATTGTATCTTGTTCAGGATTTTAAAAAAATTAAAATAAAAATCTGAAAGGAAAATTAAAGAGCAATGGAAGTCTCCTTTTGCATTCTCCTTGCACTAGAAGCTGTCACATTACTAAGTAGCTGTAGACAAGATGATGGCCACACCCCCGGGTCTGGGCAAGAAGGGAGTACATTGTCTGTGCAGAACTTTAAAACAAATAAAGTTACTTTTAATTATCACATGTACTAGCAATTCTGAATAATATCAGTGATAAAATACTCCCCTCAAAAATATTTTTGGTCTAAGTTCTAAATAATTACTGTAGTTATTCCTAGTTATACCTTAATGGTATGTATGTACATATCAAATTAGGACATTTTTAGTACTTCCCCCTTGATAAATATTGTATTCTACACGAAAGCTAACTCAGAGAACTTCCAGTTACCGAACTGGCTCTGGACACACACACAGATTTATGTGTTCATTTCATGAGTTAATTTATAATGTCCAGTATCACCTGAGCTTACTCCAAGCAGTGGTGTCTCTGGTATCTGTGCCCCTACATATTCCTTCCTTTCAGCAGTAGGTTTTAAATAAATAACAATACCACAGTGACTCTGGAGCCAAAGAAACAGAATGTGAGCCATTTCATTGCTTTCATTCTATGCAACCACTTTGGATATTTGTTTGTTTAAGATCGAAAAGTGAGTACAAACGGTGCAGTGTAAAGTTTGTTTCCAGGTATAAACTTTAGTTTTGAAGTTTAAAACTTCATGTTTTATCAAATAATATTTACACAACTGAAATATGTTCTTCTCCTTAAAGTGTTGTTTTAAAATTAAATAATGAATCAAAATAAAACTTCACATTCATGGTACAATTCAGTAATTGCCTAAATTGTATCTTTTGTAGAATTTCAGTTTTAATAAAATTCCTTTATTAGCTACTGGAAAATTATTTATGTAGACTACTATATCAAACTGTAACTAAAGGATCAAAGTTCACACTGTTTAAGCAGTTACAAAACTATTAAATAATTTGGTGCATTTTCCTTTTTTTGATTCTAATATTTTAAAAATATTTTTTAACTTCCATGGTTTTATGTATGAAGTTCAATGAAAGGAAACATTCACTGTTTGTATTTCTTTTCTGGCCATTTTATTGTTCGTTTCAACTTGTGATCTCTGAAACATTTTTCCATATAGAGGAGGGGGTTGTTAGAAATGGTGCACTCTGGGCACCAAATACCCTAGGTATGCTCTGGTTATGGAATATGCGTGCTATAACAAGCAGTCATGGCTTTCATGACGATTTTTAAAATGTAAGTCTTCCAGGGCACGTGGGCGACTCAGTCAGTTAAGCGTCTGCTTTCAGCTTATGATCCTGGAGTCTAGGGATTGAGCCCTGCATCGGGCTCCCTGCTCAGCGGGTAGTATGCTTCTCCCTCTGCCCTACACCCTGCTCAAGATCTCTCTCCCTCTCAAATAAATAAATAAAACCTTTAAAAAAAAAAAATGTAAGTCTCCTGAAACCTTTAGTGACTTAAAAAGGGGATACTTCATCATACGAAAACCAGAGGATGGTAGAGGTTTCATCCTTTTACCGCGTATGTTTATTTGAATTATTTTTTACATTGAAAATTTCCCCACCATTAGTTATGAATGTTTGAGAAGAACAGCAGGAAAAACTAACAATGGCTGATACATCACATCCAAAAGCAACTGTGTTCCTCACTGCTCTTCAGAAAATGCTTTTTTGACAAGACAGACCCCTCAGGGACAGCTTTTGATTTCCTGAATGTCATGAAATAGCCATACATAATTCAGGACAAGGAGCAAAGGGTCAACATGGCTGTCTGATGGAGAATTAGACTTGTGCCATTTAGTTCTATGTAGCATTCCTGCGTTACCAACATCCGTGTGAGTCTCAGAAGGATGGGAAATATAAATACTCTCTTTGAACAAAGAGCGAGTTCTCCTGATGGCTTTTAATGCCTGTTGGCAAGCCTGCATTCATCTATTCATTCCTCCATTCAAGAAAGTTCCCTGTGCCAGCCAATGTAACAGCCAGTGAGCCTTACCTTGCTGGTAAGAATATGCAGGAACCCCAGCGATGTTTCCATAACACCACTGGGAGTCAGTGATGCAGTCGGGACCATCAGCTAGCTCTCCTCCTCTCCTACCCCTACTCTGTACACCCCCACAACACACACACACACACACACACACACACACACAGCCACATAGGCTGGGACTCGAAGGGATGTTCACTTGTGCCCCCAGCATTGGGTGACAGCCCAGTGGCTAAATGGAAAGGCAACACAGACTTAGAGCTGGTTTTATCTTGTCAGTCACACACTGAGGGGAGGCAAAGTTGTGGATGTGTTTGCATAGGGGAGGATGGTGGGGGAAAATTTTCCTATTTTCATGCTGTTTTACAGAGATTGAGGTCCAGTGACACTGTGGCTATCTCAACATCACACAATATATTAGTATTTGAGAGTATTTGAACAACCATGTTTGAATGGTTATTCTAGTTTTGAGGTATTTACATGACTTTTATAAATATCCCAAAAGAATTAGGCTCTGTATTTTCTTATGGTGAATAAGCGGAATTTAGACACGACCCAACTAATGGTTACTTCATTTATTCTGAATCAACCTGTGGTCTCCAGGTCACTATGTGAGCAATCCGTGATCCAAGTGTGTATCAATTCCCTGAATCTGCCATAGATTCCTGGCTTCTTTGCTCTTCCCGTCCTCAGTCTTAGAATACCTCCCCTGTCCCTTTCACTGCTCTAATTATCAAAGGGCTACTCATTCACTACAGTTCATTAAGCTTTGTACCAATAGTCTCAGCTGAGAGTAATCCTCTGCACACCCAGACAAAGTTTGCACCTCTTTATAGCATTGGGTGACAGCCCAGTGGCTAAATGGCTAAAATGGCTAAATTTTATTTCATTCTCCCATCTGTCAAGCATCTTTATTTCCCATTAGAAGGCAAGCCCCTTGAAGGAAGACATCTTGTCTTATTTATTTCTATACCCCTAATAACTAACATACAAGGACTTACAGGGTCCCTTTGAGCCCTGGTTTCAGTTCAGATAAATTTAAAGCATGGTAGATAGTAAATTTATTCTGGGAAAGTGGCTATGTTAGTTAATCTCATCTCATCAATTAAATGCTAAGCTCCTTGAGGGCACGAAGGCTTTTTTCTACAACCATCTTGTTGTTTTCCACAATGTTGGCACTGAATTCTAGTCTCCATAAATTCTTGACTGACTTATCCAGATCCAGGTACATGAAAAAGGAAGTTAGGAGGCTGAGATGGTCTATTAACTTTAGGGAAGGAATGGAGTTCTGGAAATGTGAGTTTCACTTGGCTTTTCTGCCTCTGGCTTCTTTGCTTTCTTGTTGCAAGTCTAACCACATCCAGGTGTTATATTGTTAGGCACTTCCTTTTGGTAAATTATCTTACCCTTTCTCTTCAAGTTTTTGAAAACTTCGTCCTTATAACTTGACTTTTAGCTTGCTTTCATTTTTATTTTGAATTTTTGGAAGCAACTGAATTAGTGAGTCTTAAAGTGAACTTGTTTGAGGTTTCAATGCATTTATAAATATATAAATACTCACAAGTTTCTGGAAGTTCTCCACAGTTCTCAATCTGGTTCCTGGAAACTCAGTCAGGTTTCTGAACACAGGTTGATGAGATGCGAGCAGAAATTATACTGAAAGGTTTTTTGGAGGTTAAGAAATTGCTAAAAATGAGAATATTTATGTTGGCAAGGGTGTAGAAATAAAGTGGAACGTTCAGCTAAGTAAAGCAGTATGTGCAAGGCAGGGCCAAAACCTGTCCTCGGCCTCAACATCTGAGTTTCCCTTAGCCTGCTTTGTCCTTAAACACTAGTTTAGGCTATCCTTTCAGTTATGCTGATGTGAGACAGTACTTCTGTCCAGAACACCTGGAGATGAGTGAAAGAAATTAATGAAGGGGATGTATTGTACATATTGCTGAGAGATAGTTCAAAATGGGGGAAGACAAAGCCAAGGAAAAAAAAGAAAAAGAAAAAACGATAAGGATGTAGGGAAAGGAACTTAAAGAGAAAAAAACACTCTCAAGACCTTAGCTCTAGGAGCGCCTGGGTGGCTCAGTGGGTTAAAGCCTCTGCCTTTGGCTCAGGTCATGATCTCAGGGTCCCGGGATCGAGCCCCAAATTGGGCTCTCTGCTCAGCAGGAAGCCTGCTTCCCCCTCTCTCTCTGCCTGCCTCTCTGCCTACTTGTGATCTCTCTCTCTCTCTCTCTCTCTCTCTGTCAAATAAATAAATGAATAAAATCTTAAAAAAAAAAAAAAAAAAGACCTTAGCCCTAATGGGAAAAAAAAAGGTATGAATCACTATCACATTCTTAACTAAAAAGAATCTGGCTGATGGTGGCTATTTTGTTTTATCAGAACAAGGAGTCCATTCAGTAGTAGAATATTCTATGATATATATACACTCATGATGTAACTGATGGAAAAAAATCAAGTGGTTGTCATAAATTGGTGCCATTTTTCTTGTTCATGTGCATAAGTCTCCAAAGGGACAATATAATCCAACAATTATCCAAGAATGAAGACTTCTACATAAATATACATTCTAAGCAACGGAAGTTTGCCCCCTGTAGAGGCCAAAATGTTTTTTGATGTGACCATTTCTGATAAAATTCTTTATAAAATGGATTGGACTCTTCTTTGTTTCAAAAAATGGATATATTAAGCCTAATTGAAAGTTTTGTTGTTGATTCAGTCTTCTCATTATGAATATAGTTATTACTCTGTATTATATAACACAATTATGCCCTCTAACCTAATTAGGAAATGATAACAGAATTATAAGGATTGTGTATAAAGTGAGATGAGTTTGGGTTCTTGCAATATCTATTTTGCTTGTTTAGGGAATACTTCTTCATGTATCTTGGTTCTCAGTTACATCTTAGATGTTGAGGTTTCCAGGTAAATACTTTCATGGTAAGTTAAGGGTAATAGAACTTATTCAAAAGCAATAGATAATTTTAAAAGTTTTTTCTTGGCTGCAGATTTATATGCAACTGATAATTACTAACAGAAGGTTCATAGAAGATAACAAAATCTGTTTCCAGGAAAAAGCTCTCCCCACCAAAACATAAGGGAGGCAACTTCCTGTATGTTAGGCCAAAAGGCAGAACTTCCAAAAGAAGTGCATCACTGTTCTTCCTCCCACTTTGGAAGACAAAACATTCATATTATGTTAGAACATCCTATCTTTCAACAATGATCTTGAGTTGCATGTGTCGTACATAGAAAAAGTCATGGAAAAATTTTGCAAGGCAGCACTACAGCCTCTGAAAAACAAGTAACAAAAATTTCTAATGCCAAGTATAATAGAGAAATAGTTGTCTGTAAAAGTTCCTCTCTCCCACTTATTGGAATATATCAGAGCTAGTAATAGAAAATGTTATTACTGCTCACGAAACAATACTAGAGTAATGGTTAATGAATTACAGAGTAATGGACTCTAGTATGAATTTGAGTCTTGATTCCCCTAATTATTAGTATATAACTTTAGGCAAATGTTTTACTACCTCTGTAAGATAGGTGTCATAATAATATTTTTTTGTTGTAAAGATTAAATGAGGTAAAATATTTAATGTGGTTTTTTAAAGATTTTATTTATTTATTTGAGAGAGAGAGAGATAGTAAGGGACGGACAGAGAGAGAGAGAAGCAGTCTCCCTGCTAAGCAAGGAGCCCAATGTGGGGCTGGATCCCAGGATCCCAGGATCACAACCCAAGCTGAAGGCAGATGCTTAACCAACTGAGCCACCCAAGCGTCCCTATTTAATGTGTTTTGAACAGCCCCTGGAATATAATAATATTATACTATAACAATATTATATAACATAATAATATTATACTACCGTTGGAGTAGCTACAAAATAATAAAATAACATTTATGCTAATAAAGATATCAGTAATATTTTGGCAACTGAGGAAATTATTTAACAATTGAGGAAAAAAGTTTTTTAAAGATTTTATTTATTTATTTGACAGAGAGAAAGAGAGGGAACACAAGTAGGAGGAGTGGGAGAGGAAAAAGCAGGCTTCATCCCCAGGCAGGGAGCCCAGTGCAGGGCTCAATCCCAGGACGCTGGGATCATGACCTGAGCTGAAGTCAGACACTTAACAACTGAGCCACCCAGGAACCCCAGGAATTTTTTTTTTTTCAAAAAATACTTATTATGTGCCTACTATATGTACCACACACTCTGCTAAGGGTTAATATAACAAAAAATGTTATTGGGGGTGGGGGGCATCTGGGTGCCTCTCCCCCTGCTTATGTGCTCTCTCTCTCATACTTAATCTCTCTGTCAAATAAATAAATAAAATCTTAAAAAAAAAAAGAAAATTGTTATCTGGGAAAATTATAAAATTATAAAATCTTTGGCAGAAACTAGGTCTTTCTAGAGCATATTTGATTTTAATTTTGTTTTCATCTTTCAGGGGAAAAATCATGTGAAGAACAACTGTATGTAAAGAGGTATTCCATATACACTGTCTCAGCAGGGAATTCACTTGATCTGAAATGCCCTGTGAAATACTGTACTAACAGACCTAACGTGATCTGGTGCAAGTTCGAAGGAAAAAGCTGTTTATCTCTTGTGTATAAACATCATAGATATACAAATTGGGATGAAAAGGAAAATATTTCAGCTTTTATTCTACATTTTAAACACATGCTGCCTGATGACACTGGGTCATACCGCTGTTCTGCGAATTTTTCATCTGGACTTGTTGAAAGCCATTCAATAACCATTAATGTGACAGGTAAGTTCTACACACCAAGACTATCTCATATTTTTTCATCATGTTTTAAGGAAAAGGAGGACCCAGATTCTGAAGCAATTATGTTAGACACTGAAGTCATGTAAATCGGAAAGTTGCCACACTCCTTAGATTGTCATCTGTGTGAGCAAGTGTGTGTGTAATTTTGGGGTGAAGTAGAGAAAAATAGAGAAAAAATATAATAAAAGTTATTGTCCTTGTCATTAGGGGTATAGTATTTATTTGATAAATCCAAAAGTAGGTCATTGAAATATGGAAAAAAACTACCAAGTGAATACCAATTGTAGTAGACAGCTCTCTATCCTTTGTCCTCTTTTCCTTTTATTTTTTCTTCCACTTACCAGTCCTTTTATTGATAATAAATCCTCGAAGTTATATTTGTGGTGCTCAGACAATTATACAGTTGTTAATAATTCATAGTTTGCAAGAGAAGGAACTGCACAGAAATAAACCCAACTCCCTGATGAGTTTTGAGGATGTTCATAGCTTTAGATCCCTCCCCAGTCTCTTACAGAGGCCCTCAATGTTTCAGTTCAAACATCGGGAGAACAAGTTGAGGTTAAGTTAGGCAAAACCAAACTGAATAAAACATGGAAAGCAAACAGAGAGGAGTAGAGGAAAATAAATGAACATGTTTAATTTATTAAAATCCCACATCATACTCCATGATAAAAGACTGAAAGCTTTTCCTCTCAGTACGGGAAGAAGAGGGATGCCTGGGCGGCTCAGCTAATTAAGTGTCTGCCCTTGAATCTGGTCATGGGTCCTGGGGTCCTGCGATCAAGCCCCACATCCAGCCCCACATTGGGCTCCCTGCACAGCAGGAAACCTGCTTCTCCCCTTCCTACTGCCCCTTCCCCTGCTCATGCTTGCTCTCTATCTCAAAGAAAGAAAGAAAGAAAGAAAATCTCAAAAAAAAAAAAAAGAACAGGAAGAAGATGAGGCTGTCTGCTTTTGCCACTTCTATTCAACACTGAACTAGAACTAGAAGTACTAGCCAGAACACTTAGGCAAGAAAAAAGAAATAAAAAGCATCCAAATTGGAAAAGAAGAAGTGAAACTATCTCTATTCACAGATGACATGATTTTATATATAGAAAATCCTTTAAAATCCACAAAATATATTAGAGTTAATAGATGAATTCAACAAGGTTGTATGATCAGCTAAAAAATCAGTGGTATTTCTATACAGTAGCAATTAACAATCTGAAAAGGAAATTTTTTAAAAATTCTATTTATAGTAGCCTCAAAAAGAATAAAGTAAATTTACCTGGGAGGGTTACCATCTATACACTGAACAAAACATGGCTGAAAGAAATTAAAGAAGATGTAAATAAATGGAAAGACATGCCATTCACATTGGAAGACTTAAAATTGTTAAGATGGCAATATTTACCAGAGTGATCTACAGGTTCAACATAATTCCCATCAAAATCCCAACAACGTGTTTTTTTTTTTTTTTTTTTTTTTTGCATAGATGAAAAAGCTGACCCTAAAATTCACATACAGTTGCAATGACTCAAATAGAAAAAAAAAAAAACTTGCAAAAGAAGACCAAAGTTGGAGGACTCACACTCCTTCATTTAAAAATTTGCTACAAAACTACAATAATCAAAACAGTGTGGTATTGGCATAAGATAGATATACAGATCAATAAGATATAATTAAGAGTCCAGAGTAAATCCATCCATCTTTGGCCAATTTACTTTTTTTTTTTCCTTCCAATATTTTATTTAAATTCAAGTTAGTTACCATATAGTGTAGTTTTAATTTCAGGAATAGAATTTAGTGATTTATCACTTACATATAACACTTAGTGCTTATCATAACAAGTGCCCTCCTTAATGCCCACCACCCATTTAGCCCACCCTCTCACCTCTCCTCTAGCAACTCTTAGCCTGTTCTCTGTAGTGAAGAGTCTCTAATGGTTTGCCTCCCTCTCTATTTTTATCTTATTTTATTTTTCCTTCCCTTCCCTTATGTTCATCTGTTTTGTTTCTTAAATTCCACATATGAATGAAATCATATGGCATTTGTCTTTCTCTGACTGACTCCTTTCATACACATCATTGCAGTCTCTAGTTCCATCCACATCATTGCAAATTGCAAGACTTCATTCTTTTTGATAGCTAAGTAATACATACATATATAGATAGATATAGATATAGATATAGATCTATATCTATATCTATATCTATACCTATCTAGATCCTCTATATAGGTACCTATCTCTATATAGGTATAGCTACCTCTATATAGGTATATATCTATACCTATATCTATATCTATATCTATATCTATCTATATCTATCTATTAGATATAGATATCTATCTATATCTAATAGATAGATTAGATATAGATATCTAATCTATATCTATATCTATCTATATCTATCTATCTATCTATATATCTCACGTCTTCTTTATCCATTCATCAGTCAGTGGGCACATTTGGGCTCTTTCCATAATTTGGCTATTGTTGATAGTGCTGCTGTAAACATTGGGGCACATGTACCCCTTCAAATCAGAATGTTTGTATCCTTTGGATAAATACCTAATAGTGTAATTGCTGGGATGTAAGGTAGTTCTATTTTTAACTTTTCGAGGAATGTTCATATTGTTTTCCAGAGTGGCTGCACCAGTTTGCATGTCCACCAACAATGTGGGAGGGTTCCTTTCTTTGCATCCTCACCAACATCCATTGTTTCCTGAGTTTTTAATTTTAGCCATTCTGACATTCAGGTATGAGGTGGTTCAAGATAAAAAGCTTATGCACACCAAAAGAAATAATCAACAAAACTAAAAGGCAACCAATGGAATGGGAGAAGACATTTGCAAATGACATATCTGATAAAGGGTTAGTATCCAAAATCTATAAAGAACTTATCAAACTCAACCCAAAAAATTAATAATCCAGTTAAGAAATGGGCAGAAGTCATGAATAGACATTTCTCTAAAGAAGACATACAAATGGCTAACAGACAAATGAAAAAATGCTCAACATCACTCATTATCAGGGAAATACAAATCAAAACCACAATGAGATGGCCACTTGACTTTTAACAAGGCTACCAGACCCATTAAAATGAGAAAACAATAGTTTCTTCAATAAATGGTCCTAAGACAATTGGATACTCATTGCAAAAGAATCAACTAGGACCTCTACTTCATATAACATACAAAAATAAGTAAAAATGGATCAAGTATTTAAGATAAGAACTAAAACAATAAAATATATGTGTGCATAAAATTTTAATACTATGTTTCTGTAAGGAAAACATAGAAGTAGATCTTCATAATCTTTGATTTGTCAGTTTTTTGATACATATAAAGCATAAATACATAAATAAATTGTACTTCATAAAAATTAAAAAACTTTTATACATCAAAGGACACTATCAAAAGAAAGAAAAGACAGACTATGGAATGTAAGAAAATATTTGCAAATCATGTATCTGATAAGGGATTAGTACCCAGAATATATAAAGAAGTCTTACAACTCAACAACAGACAGACAAGCAGCCAAATTAAAATGACAAAAGACTGAATAGACATTTCTTCAAAGAAAATATGTAAATGGCCAATAAGCACATGAAGGAATGTTCAATGTCACTAGTCATTAAGGGAATCCAAATCAAAATCACAATGAGACACCACTTTACACCCACTAGTATTACTAGAACTTTATTTTAAATGGAAAATAGCAAGTGTTGGCAAGGATGTGGACAAATTGAAACCCTTATACCAGTGCTGGTGGGAATGTAAAATGATTAAGCTGCTTTGGAAAAGATCTGGCAACCTTTCTTAAAAAGGTTAAACATAGTTGCCACAAGACCCAGTAATATCCAAGTGAAATGAAAGTATATGTCCACATTGAATCTTGTACATGAATACTTATAACAGCAGTATTCACAAAAACCAAGAAGTAGAAACAATCCAAATGTTCATCAACTAAAAAATAGGTAAAGAAAATGTGTTATATCCATACAATGGAGTATTATTTGGACATAAAAAGGAATGAGGTACTGATGTATGTTACAAAATAGATGAACTTCAAAAACATTGTGCTAATTAAAAGAAGCCAGACACAAAAGATTACTCTTGTATGACTATTTATATGAAATACCCAGAATAGAAAAATCCATAGAGATAGAAAGTAATTAATGGTTGCCAGGAGCTGGCAGAAAGGGATAATGGGGAGTAACTACTTAATGTGTATGGAATTTCCTTTGGGGATGATGAAAATGTTCTGAAGCTAGATAGGGGTGATGGTTGTACAACTGTGAATGTCTTAAATACCACGGGATTGTATGCTTTCGATGATTAAAATAGTAATAGCAATGTTACTATGTATTTTACCAAAAAAAAATTTGGATCAAAGAATATCACTGTTTAAAAAAATGAAATGGAGCTTATTTTGTGCCCCATAAACTGACCTTGAAGATTATTGCAAAAAAGAAATTTCAAAGAGATTTTGTGCACTGGAATCTACTACATGCAGACTTAGGCAGTTACTTCTTCAGTGGAGACCATTCACTTGAATGCATACACTGTGTTTTTACAAATTTAATTTATTACTTTATATGCACACTTTGGAGTTGACTTTTCAACTCTCTTAAAGTAGCAGGATGAAGGAATCCAGTTAAATCCTTTTAAAACTCTTTAAGTTACCTTAAGACCTCTGAAAGCAGCCTAGAAAGGGAATGGACAGTACTCTAGAGCTAGCTGCAACCCTTCATTGTGAAGCACAGAAGTGTAGGAGGCACTCAGAGCAGAGTTACAGACTCTGCTTTTGCAAATGTGGGGTAAAGGCAATGCTAATTGCCAGCCACTATCCACACGCTGGCTTACAAACCTCTTTTGGAATGGAAGCTGTGTCTTAAACACCTTTGCTTCTCGGCAAACAGAAGGCATAGTATTAGCACATGGTAGGTGTTCAATAATTATTTTTTTATAATTCCTAGATGAATTAAATGACATAATCTGTGCCAAGTGAAACAATTCCCTTTAACAATCTGGAGAAGCTTATACTGAAGATTATGGAAAGAATGCTTTCTGGAGAAAATTGCACTATTAATTCACATAATGAGATATTGAATTTGTAAAGAAGTATTAATTTTTTAACTGGCAAAATAAATGATAAAAATAAGCCAAACTTGCAAAACGTTACTCCCAGGATATTAGTTATATGACAAAATATACAATAATTGAGTTCTATTAGATTATTTATATAATGTATGTTAATATAATGTATAATAAATAATAAATTTAAATAATATAATGTATAATAAAATTAAATACAGTGGCATCAAGTTCACATTCTTTGGAAAGCTGCCCTCTTGTGTAATTCTCTTTTCCTTCACGGGAACCAATCCCCTTCCATACAAGAGGGAGGAATTTAACCAGTGTCAGAGGCAAGCCAATAACGACTTCTGACATGGAAGTGTCCCAGGGATATTACTGTGTCTCCGCTGTCCCATATTGGAGATATTCCACAGCCACTACAGATGGCTGCACAGTTTGTAAAGTGCGTAAAGGTGTTCTAGGAATCAGGTTGGGGCTAAAATTAGGAACAGCAGTCTGTCTCCCTTGGGGAGGAGGGGGCTGAAGAGAAGAAAGCCAAAGAGGCAACCTCTCCGTCGATCCCTGTGCCCTGAGAGGACGCACTTGTTAGGGTCATACTGGGGATGAGAGATAAAGATGAAGTGCTGAGAGGGAAAGAGGGGAAACTACATAGGAGACATGAAGGGGCTTTTAAGTTTCCCTTTGGAGATTTCTTTTCTCCTAATTTCATACTCTCCTACCTTTCTTATCACTTTGTGAATTAATGCTCCTGACCCAGGGGATTCCCCAGGACTTAGCTTTGGCTGTCTACTCTTGTCTGGAAGCAACCTTCAGTCCGGGTTTGCCTCCTTCCCAAATGTGGGAAGTTGCAACTCGTCAGTGAGTTGCAATCTACCATGAGCATCTCAAACCTTCATCGTCTTTCTTCCAAATATTCCAATCAGCTGTACGGAGGCTGGGTCTTTAGTGTTTCCCATTTTGGTCCATTTCAGCTAAATATCTTCCCAATTCACTTAAATTGCCTAATAAATTTCTTCCATCATGCCACTCCTCTATTGAGTATTTGGCAGAGCTCCTCAGTGCTTCCAAAATCAGCATTCAAGGCTCTCCACAGTCCATCCCCACCTGCCTTTCTGGATTGTTTATGGACTCCACTTTGAGTCCCTGCTCCAGCCCAACAGCCCTACCTGCCATGGCATGTCTTCACCATGCTCCTTTCACCATTCACAGGGCACCCATTCATCTGCCTCCTCCTACCACAATTCTGCCCTTCCTGCCAAGCCCAGCTCATTTCCCAGTCCTTAATGAAGCCTTTCAGGGTTCACCCTAAGAGCGGTGATTTCTCTCTTCTAGCATATTTCATGCCATTTAAGCTCTGTGGCTCTCATTTATCAGACATTTCCTTGTACTGTGGTAATGTGTGGAAATGTTCTTTATCCCATGAAGAATCACAATGTCCTGGGAAGCAGAAACTATGTCATATTTTTCTGGGTCATCCTTGCTTCCTTCATAAAAGCCAAATGAATTATTTCAGAATTAGCCTTGAA
This sequence comes from Procyon lotor, assembly GCA_028646535.1. Taxonomy (NCBI): domain Eukaryota; kingdom Metazoa; phylum Chordata; class Mammalia; order Carnivora; family Procyonidae; genus Procyon; species Procyon lotor. The sequence goes on from CM053603.1 coordinate 135,965,384, forward strand.
CTGGGTATGTGTTTTCCTTTCATGAAGTGATGAAAACAAACATAATTAAGGAAAGAATCAAAGAAAAATTCCTTTCCTTCTGTACCTGGGAATACCCGGTGAATGGAGTACTGACAGAGAAAAATATACTCTGAAATTATATTTAGGAATGATGCTTTTCATAAAAATAATGTAGAGTTGTGATTTAAAAAATTTTCATTTCTCCCCTTGAAATATCTTTTTTAGGGTCTATTGGGAATTTTCCTGCTTCTGTATCTGTCTCTCTTTTTCTTTCTATGTTCAAGTTAGAAATTGGCCGATGGGAGGGGGAAAAAAAAAGAATCGGTCCATGTACGAACAAAGCTGTGGCAGTCAGGGCTTGGATGCTATTGGGAAAGCAATATTCTCCCAGAATGAAGAAAAAAATGCTTTGCAAATCAAAGTTCCGGGAGAAAAGTTGACAGAGCTGGGAAACAGTCACTGGAATGTACATTGGCCTGTAACTCCACCCTCCCCAACTTGCCCTTGGTCAGTCCTGATTAGGAACTTCACAAGGGCAGGTCATCATCATCCTCTGAGCAGAAAAGTGGGGGTGATATGAGTGGGCAGGAAGTGGGGGGGCACCATCTGTTTCAGAATGATAGTCAGAATGTCATCATCCTTTCCTTGTGGTTCTCCACACTCACTTGGAGCACCTGCTGAATAAACATCTTGTTTTTCCAAGCTGGAAGCTGTCATACAGGCTGTATTCTATCCTTATACTTAAGTAATGGGGAAGAGGGAATCAAAGCAGATAGACAAAGTCTGTGTTTTATTTACAGTCTTACCTCAAGCTTCAAAATAAACCCAGAGATTTATTCTGTGTCCATGATCTTGAGGTGATGATTTGCAAATTGTGCAAGTTCCTTGGAGCTGAATTACTGCATTCTGTTAGTGTGCAAATGCAGGAGTCCTCTCGGGGGTTAGTTCTGATTTTGGACACACCTGAGTATTGTTTTTACAACCAATTTCACTTCTTTATCTTGATTTTTCTATTTCAGAATGGACTAGCAATAATTCAGAATATCCTCTGATAAGTAAGTATCAAACTAGTCCAATAAAATTAAGGGAACTAGATTATTTGATGGTCAGAGAAATAATAAAAGTTCGATTTTTCTAAATGAATGGATTTGTTGGTTTTAGGTTATCTATGTGGGAACTTTCATCCTTATTTTTATCTACACCCTTCCCCCAGACAGCTGTGTCTGTCATCATTGGCAATGACTTGACCGCTGTCCTAACCCAAGCAGCAGCTGCAGCATAATCAACGACATTTGTTACCAGTCTGAATTATTCAACCACCGTTTGCATAGCCTCAGTATCTCCCATCCACTTTTACCTCAAACCAAGCACATGCAGAAGCAAACCTATGATGATGTTAATATATTTAGGAGTAAAAATTCCCTGCATAAAATATTTAACATATATACAACATTAATGATGTGTGATGCCTTCTGGTATTTTTCTATTCTGCTGCAATTCATGTCTCTAAGGTTTTTTGTAATCTATTAAATTGTTTCATGACTCGTCAGTGAGTTGCAATCTACCAGAGGCAAATAGAACTTTAACCCATGGCAACACTGATCCTAGCAATGAGCATTGAATGTAGGCCCAGCAAAGCGTATTTGGTGATAACAGAAGTATCTTGAGATAGGAAAAGTGTTTCGTATTTGGAGATCCCAAAGAGTTATGAGACAACAAAAGCCTCTGTGTTAAAGAAATTGGAATTTAGCATCAGAAACATGTTGGCTTGAGTCCCAAAGGCCACTCACTAGCTTTCTGACCTTGGGCAAGTCCTGGAACAATAATACTTTTATCAAGGCATGAAACTGGATAAAAATAATGGCTTCCTTACTTTCCTTCAGGGCTGAATATGAAAGTTAAGTAAGACAATGTCAATGAAAGAGCTTGGTGAAGTGCTTGCTGAGCACTGTTATGCATATTGTTTTAGAGGGGATTAACCCTAGCAGAATAAAAGAGTCTTACAAAAGATGAATTATAACCCATATATGCTCATCAACAAAGCAAGAGGTGAGTGAGAACCCTGAAGCACAGGGTTCTTGGGGAAGGCTTCCAGAAGACAAAGAGAAGCATCAATGGGAAATCTCCTTCATTTAAGTTGTGACGTTGCAGAAGGTGTTAACTGATCCTATTATATCTCCAGTTTCCTAACTGTCTTCAGCATTGACTCACATTTCAGATACAACCAGTGCCTCAGGATCACCCTCCGCAGAAGTGACGGATGAAAAACAATGGATGCTTTATAGTTTGCTTCCTTTGGGGGCATTACTTCTGCTCATTATCGGTTTCTACCTATTCTGCTGCCTTAGAAGGCACAAAGGTGGGTTCCATCTTCCATCTGCTACCTTGTACCACACATTTGGGGTTCAGTTATTAGAGCTGATTAATTTTTAGTTGGTTCCTATTGTTTTATTTCCCAATATTCTGCAAGGAACCACGGATAATATTTCCTTGGGGACAACTCATCCTTCCATCAAAAAGACAAATGGATTAATTTAGGTCCCTTCCAGTCTGGTGAGGCATGGTCGCCACAGCACCGTGCTCCAGGCAGCGGTTGTGATAAGGGCACATGGCTGGGACTTACTCATTCTACTTGAGTCAATCTTAAGTTTATGTGACAAGTAGCTCTTCTGAACTTTAAGGGTATCAAAAGGGAGGTTGAAATAATCTCTCAGGTCAACATGTCTGATTTGAATTAGTCTCATTCTCTTTTTCACAGCCACACCACATCATGTCAATCATACACACCCTTGTCTAAAAGAAGACCAAATAGCCCCAAAGGAAACTTACGTCGTACATGCCTGAACTGAACCATAACCCAAAAATAATGCATTTGAAAAATCTGGGCTTGAATAAGATGGGGGAGGTGTGACATCTTAGAAGCAATTCCTTTCTCCTTTTCTAAGAATTCCTTCCAACTCATGAGCAGACACTTAATCACAGTGAGAGAGAGAGGTGAGGAGAATTCTGATGTAGCTCTAATCCGAAACCCCCCAGCTCTCTCTCTGTTCCCTCTCTGCGCTCTCGGCCCACTGTTTGCCACACTGGCAGCCACAGTGTCACTATAGAAATGAAGCTAGACAGAGTGTCCCTTATTTCTGCCACAAAAGAAAGCTTTGTCTGGGCAAAAGTACTTCTGGTCTTCTGTGGTAAGGACTTCCGGAGCCCAGAACCTTCTCAGAATACTGAGGGAATCCTCTGTAACCCCATCATCACATCTGTAACTCCAAGATTCTTTCCATGGCCCCTCCCCATCTTTCACCATCTTTCTTGAGGCGGCTTCAGAAAACTTTAGAAAAAGAGGCAGGGATAAATTCTTTGACCTACCGCATCCGGAGTGAACTGGGCTATGAGAGATCCTTGCCTATGTAGATGAGGGAGCAGCAGTGTGTCTGACATGGAGTACAGAATAATCCCTGGAACAAGGATTTCCAGAGTGTTTAAAAGGAAGTACTAAATCCTGCCCCTTACTCTCGGATATGCTGGAGGGCTCTCTGGAGTGAGAGGTAAAGAACCAGTGAAAAAAGTGAGCAGTGTGAATGCTCACAAACTGAGGTGTACCTGCCAGCAAATAAACAAGTCAAAACTAATAATAACACTGCCACCGGCATGCAAGTGGGTGGACACGCGTGGAGAGGCAGCCCACCTCTGCCCGAGACACTGAATTTCAACCCACCAGTCAGATTCCAGAACCCATATCCTTCCCACAACCTCAACTTACAGGGAAGTGGGGAAGAATTTTGTGTTGTTCTTTATTCTTCTTGTTTTCTTATTTTTCTTTTTGAATTTCAGCGGAACAAAAGAAGGCTTCTGATACAGCACGAAGGGAAATTAACCTGGTATGTCCATGTATGTTAAAACAAATGCAATCTGTTAACCATGTTCATCTTAATAAATTATTTTAAATTTGATAAGGCTATGTAACGCTCACTCTGTGCCAAGAACAGTCTGAACGCTCTCTCTATATATGGACTTGCTTTAAAAAAAAGTGTTTATTTTACATTTACCTCCATCTGCAACAAAGATTCTCCAGGATTAACAAGACTCATAATAAGTGGCCTTTGGAAAGGCATGAGTGGCAGTGTAGAACTGAAATAGAAGAGTCAGAGACTGGATTATATAAATTTGACTCTGCTCTTGCCCTGTTACGTAACTTCAGGCTATTCATTTATTCTGGAAGGGAGTTGAGAGTTAATGAAAGAATGAACCGTAAATTATCATAAGACAATGTGTGATTTCTTCCTAGAACACCAGCAGATATAGAAGGCTGACCGGAAAAAGTTACTATGCAAAAGTCTTTCAGAATGTGTGTGGGCTCATCAAGGAAGAGACCTGCCAGGCAAAGCCTAGACCATTCAAGAGGCAGGGCCAAATTTTCCTACAAGTTCTTAGAATATTAAACTTGGGTTTTTCTTTTGGGTTCAATGTTGTGTAAATATTGGAACTCAAAAAAAAAATACAAGATGAAATAATACATTTCTGAAAATTTTATGAAGTTCTTTAGTTAAAAGAAAATAGTCACAAACGAGGTATTGCAAAGGAACTTGTGTATGTGTATGCATGTTTCAGGGTAGAAGGGTAGAGATACAGATGGAACCTTCTCAAGAGTTCCAGAAATGCCAAAGGCAGATATAGCCAAAATTTTACATATAATACTAAATGACACTCAGCATCCCGTACCAGGTTGCCCACTTTTAAACCAAACCAAATGCATTCAACTTTGTAAACTCATACTAAGTTTTTAGTAAGTGGCAGTAGGCAACATTGTGTTGGGTGCTAAGGTTTCATTTCTTCAAGTAGGAAAATGTTCTTAAATGTTTTTCTTCCTATAGTGAACACCCATGAACCACATTCCGTTACAATCAGGCCTGAGATTTATGAAACCATTTACAATGATAATCTAAATAGTTTCTTATTTAGGTTAAGCCCAGGTTGGTTAAAATGTAGTGATATTTCTTCCTGTGGAGGCTGGACAAATTATTTATGATCTGAAGTTGAATTCAAGAGGGATTCTCTATGTGTGTTTTATTCAGGAATTATTGTTATTCAGGAATTTTGTTTTAAGATATCTGTGTCTTTCATAGGAATTCAGAGCTTTGTGTCATTTGAGTAGGCCAACATTTAAGAAAATAAAATGGTGTCGTATTAGATCTTTGATAATGAAACTTTCTTAGGAAGGGACTTGCATTGGAACCAGTGCAATAGAAATCAAGAAGAGAAAAGAGCTGCTTAAAACATGGCAGATATATATAAAAGCCAAGGTTCTCTTGTTATTCCACAATGGTCCCTGGCAGGTAAATGTACTTGAATACTAAAAAACACTCAGCTGTGTATTTTTTAAACTGATTTGTAAACTGTAAAATGCCATACAAATATAGAGTAGGATAGCTGCTTTGGTGTTTGTCATCTCTATCGACCACAGTATGGCGCCCCCCCTTGTGCATCTACCCACTTTGCTGAGATGCCACGGGGTACCGTTAGCCACAGAGCACCATGTTTTCTTTAACCTCATTCATTTTAATTAAGTTTTCCGTGGAAACTAGCCATCCTCTGGAAAGGGAGCCAGGTAATTGAGTTGACAGATATATATGTTGTAAAAGCACAATAGGGATCTTGTTGATATATTGAGGATTTATGGCTATTTATTAGGTCATGTGACAGTTTTCTTCTTCAGTGCTTCTCTGGAGTCTTCACCAGGCTCCTTAGAGTGAAGGCTGGGGCACTTTCCAGCTGAGCCAAGAGACTGGGAAGGGTAAAGTGATTCTTGCTTCATTCAATCATTCAGCCCTAGTGTTATTTTCTGGGCAGCCACCTCATCAGAAGGAAGCAGGATACTGAGCAGCTAATTCTTAGCTTCTTGGGATAAGGCCTGACACGCACTTGTGGTAGAATTCTGCTAAGGAGGGGTAGGAGATGTACTATTTCACATATAAAGTGGAAACGACAAAGGACCTGACAAGGTGTGTAGACTGTCAAAGACTGTGAACTTGATACCTTCAAAGAGTTAGGCCAAACTTCAAAAATATAAATTGATTGACAAAACTGATATTTAAAAATTGAAGTAACAACTCTTAGCAATAAAATCGCATCTTCATTTTTTACCAGGTAATGTTCTTGTATAGCTAGAAGTGTTCTGTGACTTCAAAAGTGACTAATATAAAAGCATGAGATAACTATTTGGGAGGAACATAATGGTCCTAAGCCTTTCATCTTTCAACAAGTAAGAATCTGCTAAAGATGTAGGTGTCAGCAGCAAAAGTGAGGAAGAGTAAATTATTTCTGTTGGTATATTGACTCAATTTAGCATATACTCACAGTTTGCTAACTGTATGCACTATCACATCCTTAGATGGTAGTTAAAACAATCTTTTTTTTTTTCTCTTATAGGTTGATATTCCCCAGCCCTTTAGGAGTGAGCAAACTGAAGTGGGAACCAGGCAACATCCCCAAACCCTGTCGTCGGAAACTAGTACTTACGATAATGACCCCTGGTTCAGGGTCCAGGAAGAGTCTGAAGTTTATTCCAATCCATGTCTGGAGGAAAACAAACAGAGCGTTGTTTATGCCTCCCTGAACCATTCTGTCATTGGAATAAACCCAAGACAAGCAAGGAATGTGAAAGAAGCCCCTACAGAATATGCAGCCATATGTGTAAGGAGTTAAATTCGATCTGAATCTCCAACCAATGATCACTGAATGATCAGCATGTCAAGGCCATTATCTGAGCCCAACAAAATGTCATACAATATTCCTCGATCTGAGAAGTTTCACTTCAAGGAGGTTCATGTTGGTGCTTGGGTCTTAAGGGTTCATAGGACAAATGACTAAAATTTCTCCCCCCAAATTGCAAGGGATCTTTTTTATATTATAGCATTGAAAAACAGCACAAAAATCCTTCTCTCCAAAACTGAATGGTATTATGAGCAGCAGGGTAGTAGAACATTTAAACTTAGCTACATTTTACCCAATGGACAAAGTTAGTATATTTTTTGGAGGATAAGCGACACACATAGGCAAGAGAGATTTGTGTTATCTGGATTAGTTCACTACACTATCTTGATGAAGAAAGAATGTCCCAATTTGACTAACTAACCATCAACAAAGCAATGATATTATGTTTATTTCTCGTCATTCTTCCATGATGAGAAATTTTCCTCAGTCCATTTCATACTGCGGTTTTTTTAAATGTACAGAAGAAATGATTTTAGACTTGGTATAAGAAAAGAATGGAAAGAATAAATAGTGCAATAAAGATGTGGAATACACCAACTAATGTAGAGTAGATGTTCCCTACCCCTGACAAATGGTTTTATCTACCCTGTTACATTGCTAAGCAAACATAGGTAGTAATGGAGTATAAATGTGTGGTGCATATATAAACAAAGTCATGACTCAGTCACATGGACTAATGTATATAAATGTGACATAATGCTGCTAAATTAATATACTTGGGGGTGTCTAAATAAACATAAAAATCAGTGAAAATAAATATCATCTGGCAGGTGCAGATTGATAGCTTAAATTGCATCATGGTTGACCTGATAGCAAATGAAAAGCAGAGTTAATGGAATAGAGAAAAGTCTGGAATATTTAGTTGGCCAATACAGGTCACCATCCTTTCATTAAGCACATCTGTATCTTGCTGCTCTTCCTACTAAGGAGTCAGGGCATATCATACATAGCAAAGTGGTATGGCTTCGTAACAATTCATTTTAAAATACTGTAGTTGCAACCACTTGACTACAGCAAGAGGAAATGCTTTCAAAGTTTCTGAATTTCCAGAGTACTTGAGTCTAATTATTTCAAAAATAGCCTACAACTTTATTAGATAGTTTGAGGCCATTAGGATTCTCAAGTACTGCTATTAAATAAGGCAGTACACCTCATACAAAGTGGACAGCAAAGGTTGGATCCATTTGAACAAATAGTTGAGCTGCTGCACAAATGAATGTGTGTGTGTGTGTGTGTGTGTGTGTGTGTGTGTGTGTGTGTGTGTGTATGGAAGGAAGACTAGGGGACTTAGAGAAATGGTAAAAAGAGAAATCATCAAAACCGACATTCCATTTCAGTTTCCTAAAAGGTTCAGAATACTAGAGCAAATGGATCACTAAAGAAAATGTATGAAAATAATGTTTGAAATTATGGCAATGAGGGTAAGATATCCCATAACATTTTTTTATCCAATAAAGATAAAACTGGGATTTTGTGGCGAATCTTTTCTTCTTTAACAACACTGGCATTAAGATTTTGCCCCTTAGACTGACATTGTGAGTATTGCTTTAGAGTCACTATTATCAATCCAGTATGATAACATCATACTTGGAATTTTGGGGTCTAGGTAGGCTTTTTCAGCCAAGCCGCATTTATAGACAACTACGTACAAAAGATATATTAGAATAACTGTTTGTGGTATTCTTAAATATAGAAACAGGAAGTATGGGAGGATACGTTTAGCTGCCCTTATCAGATAAACACAAAGCTGAAGAGTTCCTTCATAATTTTCTTAAATTTAAGCAACAAAAAATTTCTATTGTTGTATTCTTAGCATGTCTTATAGTAAAAATAATGTTGATAATGATTTTACTTCTACAAATGATTTATTCTTACATTGGTACCATGCTACCAAAATTCCAAATCACCTATGTTTTCATTGCTTCTTAATAAAGTGTGTCAGAATTATAAATGTATTTTCCACATAAATCTATTTCAGTATTATTTGCATGGCTTATTTCATTAATAATAAGTTAATGAAAGATAAAGTTATTAAAACTGTTTTGGAATCAATTTGGTATTGGCTTTTGTACTAAAAAAAATATGTGGACATGAAGTAGAAAAGTGAATCTCAAGCCTTATGATACTGAAAACAGCCTCAACAACTTGATAAACTACAGATTACCAACTCCTAGCAGTAAGAAATTCTTGTTTAGAAGATCCAGAATATATGCTCTATAATCTTCACCACTGAAAGACACCCCAGATCATTTAATTTAGGTTTCCCAGTGTAGAAGGCAGTTTGGTATATGTGATTTATTTGATCGGTTTGGGGCAAATGCCAAGGAGCATGATTGCTGGATTATATGGTAAGAATATGTTTTGTTTTGCAAGAAACTGTCAAAATGCTTTCCCAAGCGGCTGTCCCTTTCTGCATTCCCATTAGCAATGAATGACAGCTCCTGTTCCTCACATCCTCATCAGCATTTGGTATTGTCAGTGTTCTGGATTTTGTCCATTTTAATAGGTGTATAGTAATATCTCTTTGTCCTAGTTTGCAATTTCCTATTAACATATTATATTGATCATCTTTTTTATATTCTTATTTGTTATCCATGTATCTTCTCAGTGAGGTATCTATTCAGGTCTTTTACCCCTTTTTTTAAATTGGGTTCTTGTCTGTTAATTGTTGAGTTTTAAGAGTTATTTGTATAATTTGGATAACAGTCTTTTATCAAATATGGCTTGTGCAACTATTTTCTCCCAAGTTTGTGACTTGTGTTTTTATAGCACTTATTTGTTAGGTTTGCTGCCATATTAGACTCTGGGCTTTTTATGAGTCAGGATTAGGTTACATTTCTCTTTAGTTTCTTATCCCAGTCCCTGGTGCATTATAGAATCAAATAATGTTTAAAGAATGGATGATATTGTTTGTGAAGCTGCATCCAGTCTCTTGCTACTCAAGGGATGGCCCTCAAATTGGTAGCATGGGCATCCCTGGAAAGTTGTTAGGAATGTAGAATTTCAGTCTTCACCTACTTAAAAAAAACCTGCATTTTTCACAAGATACTAGATGATTTGTGAAACTTGGCCTTTATGAACCCACATCTCCCCACCAAGAGTCAGGTGTGGCAGGAAGCCAAGTCATTCATGACAGACTCATTTGGAAAGTTCTATTTTAGGCAGGAACAGGAAGAGCCTCACCACCCAGCCCAGAAAGTAAAAATGGCATGTGAGAAAGAAAACATTACTACTTTATAGGATGTTTGCCCTGAATTTGAGAACACAGGAACTGAAAATCCTGTGTTAGAAATCAAGTTATAGGTTCCAAAGCAAGTTCTGGGGATTGATCTTTAAAATTGGGCCCTGTTCTGAAGTTAGTCAGGGTAAATGTTCCATGGGAATTGCTTTATCTGCAAACAATCTATGACCACATACTAGGCACCTACTAGGTTTTGAAGTGACATGGTTGAGAAAGATTCCGTTACTGCTCATCACTGCTTATAGCAGAGATGAATGAGGTAGAATCTGAACAAAAAGTATAATCGGATAACTGAATTGTTCTCAGGCCTCTGCCTCTACAGGTTTTGACCAATTGAAACATAAAGAAATCAGTTGGGGAAAAGATTAACATTAATGGTAATGGTAAATTGGTGAGCATGCCTCGGGTCAAAAGACAGCATGCTTCCTACCAGTTCCTGACTTAAATCCTGATTGACTCGGGGACTTATTTATAGGAAGAGTTAGGTCTAAAAAGAGATACCCAACCAGCCACATATGTGGGAGCTGTCAGTGTACCTCAAACTTCCCTAATTGCAAATGAATGAAAGCCAAGGATGTAATGAGAGTCTCCTTTGCTTTGAATGTAAGGGCTTCTTCCCAAAGTTAACATGGTTAAAAGAGTGAGAGGTTCTGTCCAACTCTCCAGTCAGTTAAATCAATCCTCTTTCTATAAGAAATTTCCAAGAGGGTAGATCAACGGAAGACCCTATTTCAGAAGTTGAAGTAAGAATCGGAGGCGAGAAAGAGAATGATTTTTCTTCCTAATTTTGGTAAGTACGTGGTGGGTGTTAAGTTACTAGAGGAAGTGACAAGATATGAGCCAAATTTTAACTGTCATTGTCATCTAAATAGCTTGTATGTAGTTACAAAGTGCTTTCCTATATATTATACAAAGCATTTTATGCACTGTGAGGGCTCAATTGCAACTATTTTCTCTTTATAATTCTTGGTTGGTCAAGATGTGTGTAACTAACATGTTGATATGCCCATACACTTTATTTTTATTTTAGATAGTATCATTATAAACTTATTCAAGTCTTAATCAAAGTTTAACAAATGATAAATAATTTGATTTGAAATTTGAAAAAAAAAAAAAAGAGGTCAAGACTGGCCAGAATTTAATCAGTTTAGAAACCTCCAACTTTCTCAAGCTACCCTAAAATGGCTAAAATTGATAATAACTCCAAACTGGACAACTACAGGTTGAATTGTTTTTCAAACTTCTGGGAATTTGTGTTTTCTTTGAGTGATACTCTATGTAGAGATTGGAAAAGATAGGCTATCCAATTTTATTTAGTGATATTAATATTTAGTATGTGTCTCAAGTTAAGAAGTGCAAATTAAAAAATATTATCATGAATGTCTTCCAAGGAAGTAATCCAAGTAAAGTTGGATCCATAGTCCAGTTATAGCCTACAGGTTGACTGCTTTATTAAGTTGGGTCTTGTGCTCCAGAGCTTTCTATGGTCCATAAACAAGCATTAATAATCACTAGACAATATTTTACTTCTTATGATTCTTGATGATCTCTTGACAATAATAATGTTTAGCCTAACAGATATCTATTATTTATTGAGGGCTTGAGCATTGTTCTAAGCCTTTTAAATGTATGACTTGCTGAACTCACACAATCACCTTATGGAGCAGGTAGTTGTGCTCATTCCACTGATCAGGAAACCGAGGCACCTAATGGTCAAATAACATGTCCAAGTTTACAGGGCTATAAATGGTAGAATCTGAATTGCAACCTAGTAATCTGATTCCGGAGCCCATGTTCTTACTACAGTATCAACTTGAGGAGCAATGGAGAAGGATTTGGGCTATTCTGGACTCAGTCTATGATGCCTTCGATCTATCTGCTGAAGCTGACCTAGAAACGTTGGATTAATCCCTGTAATCCCTATGTTACCCTGCATAACCAGGTGATGCTTTCAGTTCCCAGTTATCAGTTCTGGGCCGTTGAGAAAAGAAAGGAATTGTACTTGGCAAGAATCTCGAACTAAATTAGAATTACACACATCTGTCAAGGACAGATCATAAAATGGTCATCAGGATAAGTACGTAAAGGAGGATATACAAATGGACAGGTATAATGAGGATGTCATTAAGCCAAGTAACAGTGACCAGAGATTAGGCATGGGGGAGGAGAGTAGCACAGGGCCCGGCAGCAGGAATGGAGTTGGATCTGAGCCCATTGCATTTGAATGCAGGAGTTTCTAAAATTGGTCTTACTCAGGCCTGGTCCCAGAGTGGGGTGGGCTTAAAACTGAAGATAGAGACAAGTATGCCTACTTGTGTGAAATTGAGAAATTAAAGAATTTGGAGGTTGCTGGCAGTGATGGAGGCAGATATGGGGCTCGGGCAGACCTGACATTTCTCATCACAGCTCCATTTCCCCTCCCCTTGAGAAACATCAATGTGTTGGAAAAACCAATCAGACAAACAGTGATGAAGCCAAGGGGGAAAAAAAATAAAAGCCCAGATGCTCAGGCGTAAAATCATTGAACTCCACAATTTCAGGTAAGGTTAAGTCTCACCACTCCTGAGCTATAAAAGTACCCTAGCAGCCTTGGAAATATCAGAAGTTGTTCCATTTGCTAAAACACACATATCACAAAATGCCTTAGTTTTAATCTCTTTAAGCTGGTAACTCTTTTTAAAATATGCTGACCTCGTCACATATCATTCTCAGGAGTCCAGAACAACCTCTGAATTCAAACCATCTGTTGGGTTTCATTGTGTGCAAAATGCTCTGCTCTATTCTGCATTACAAGTATCTCTGATGTCTTACAGCATCTCAGAAACTTCAAAAATGGTATTAGTAGTGGATGTGACATATCTACACACATAAGCACACATACATACACATATACACAGGCATATAAATATAAATATATGTACATATGTAATTTCAGTTAAAAATGAAAAAAAAGTAATTATTTTATCATTTATTAATTTAATTTATATGGCTACACCTTGCTGAGGGAAAAGAACAGTGTAGAATAGTCAAGGATGGAAATGAGACTTGCAGTGATTATACCTTGGTAGAGGGTTTTAACTTTGGAATCTTGAAAATTAGTTGCACAGTTAATTAATAACAATACATAGAGAACAAAATGGCCCCAAGTTGAAAGCAGACTGAATCAAGCTTAACATGAGGTTGATAACCATGCACTTAGAATAATTATGTTAAGTGACTTGATCAGTGTTTTAACTATACATCCCAGCAGAGATTATAAGAACAAAAAGAACCGGGGCGCCTGGGTGGCTCAGTGGGTTAAGCCTCTGCCTTTGGCTTAGGTCGTGATCTCAGGGTCCTGGGATTGAGCCCCGCATCAAGCCCGGCATTGAGCCCCGCATCGGGCTCTCTGCTCAGCAGGGAGCCTGCTTCCCTGCTCTCTCTGCCTGCCTTTCTGCCTATGTGTGATTTCTCTCTGTCAAATAAATAAATAAAATCTTTAAAAGAAAGAACAAAAAGAACCATATAGGTATTTTAATCTGCATTTGGTATATTTCATAGTTATATTGATATTGTTGTTTTAAAGATAAATATGTGGGGACATCTGGGGGGCTCAGTTGGTTAGGTGACCAGATCTTGTTCTCAACTCAGATCCCTATCTCACAGTCGTGAGTTAAGCCCCACCTTGGGCTCCACACTGGGCATGAAGTCTATTTAAAATTAATTAATTAATTGATTTATTAATTAGAAATACGTGCATAATATAGGATATAGAAAACATATAACTATGTTAATATATTTAGAAATAAAGCTTTCCTTTACAAAATTTAACACAATAATAAAATTAAGGATGTTCAGAATCCTGAAATCTAAGTTTTGAATTGGAAGTCTAAGCATAAGTTCATGATTTTTTCTATTAAAAACTATTTCAAAACTGACTACTGAAGCAAAACAACATGAGAAATATGTGGATAAATATAAAACACATTTGAAATCCTATTTTTAACTTCTTTAAAAGATAATTGTTTAAAGAAAAATAATGTGAATTTTATAGAATATGTAGAAATGAAATATAGGGCAGTAACAGCCCAAAGAACAGGTAAGTGGTAAATGGAAGTATAAAAATACAATGTTATAGGGGCGCCTGGGTGGCTTAGTCGGTTAAGCATCTGCCTTTGGCTCAGGTCATGAGACTAGAGTCCCAGGATCAAGTCCCACAGAGGGCTCTCTGCTCCTCGGAGAGTCTGTTTCTCCCTCTGACCCTCCCGCCTCTCCTGCTTTCTCTCTCTCAAATAAATAAATAAAATCTTTAAAAAAATACAGTGTGATAAGTTAAGGATGCAAATTAAAATCTCTAGACAAGTCATTAAATATTATTATAATCACTAAATATTATTATTTAATAAATAATTCTAGGTAAAGATCCAATAAAGGAGAGAAAAATAGAACATTAAATGCTCAATAGAAATCAGGAATTCAATGCATGAGTTTAATAGCTGAGCTTCAAAATACACAAAACAAAAACTGAGAGATTTAGGCAACAGTAGACAAATCCACAGTTTAAACCTCAGTTGAGAACCCCTGGAATCAACAATAGATCAGTGCAATAGAAGAGTGAGCTCATGGGTAGAGAACAAATGAAGTCTTTTTACATGAAAACAAAGACTAAGATATCACTGGACCTCCTATATCCCTAGCACTAGGAAGGGCATGGTGAGCCTGCTAGTCTATCATGTTTGGAATACATTTAATATATCATTGGGGAAGCTATTAAATGGTTTGTGAACAAGGCATTTAAGGCAACCCCTCTGAGAATTGCTATGGTCTGAATATTTGTGTCCTTCAAACTTATATATGAAAACCTTTAGCCATAAGGTAATAATATTAATAAGTGGGACTTTTGGAAGGTGATTAGGTCACGAGGGTGGAGCCCTCCTGAATGAGGGCAATGCTTTATGAGAGAGACTTCAGAGAGATGTATAACCCTTCCCACCAGATGAGGATACAATGGGTAGCCTGCAACCTGAAGACAGCCCTCACCCAACCATGCTGGCACCTTGATCGTGGCCCTCCGGCTTCCAGAACTGTGAGAAATCGTTGTTTATGAGCCACCCAGTTTATGGCATTTTGTTATAACAGCTTGACTACACTAAAACAAGAAGGTAAAACTCCAATCCCCATTTAAATGTGCATATTCAACAACAGGAAGTGTCAGATGCCTCTCTCTCTTGGTAAACCATTTAAAAAGAGAAGTGAAAATGATCAGTTCAAAGAGTTGTGTTTTGTAAGCCTGAATAAGAAATAAAATCGGGGCTCCTGGGTGGCTCAGTGGGATAAAGCCTCTGCCTTCAGCTCAGGTCATGATCTCAGGGTCTTGGGATCCAGCACGACATGGGGCTCTGCTCGGCAGGGAGCCTGCTTCCCCCTCTCTCTCTGCCTACTTGTGCTCTCTCTCTGTCAAATAAATAAATAAAATCTTTAAAAAAAAAAAAAAGAAATAAAATCAAGCTGATTGCAGCGTATCTGATGTAGGCTGCTCTAGGAGCCTAGCCAGAGCCTTCTTCTCCTGGGCCTCTTCACATTAATATCTATAAGAATGGTCAGCTGGGGATGGTAAAAGAAGGTGGCCTCATGGATATAAACTACCATCCATCTGTACCTTTAGTATTCCTGCTGGGACTCATGGAGGGGAGGGAACGGATTCGCCTAAATCTGATGGCTGAATATGTCAGAGGGATATAAGTGAAGGATTGGACCTCAGACAAACCTAATGCCTGGATTTAAAGGATGATCCTCAGAAATCAATCTTGGTTTCACCCAATTCAATTGTCTTAGGGTTGCTTTACACCAGTTGTTCATATGTGGTGAGGGGATAGGCAGATAAGCTAGAAACTGCCGAGAAGTCAGGCAAGAGAGAGTACCAAGGTCTTTAGTCTATTACTGGCTCACAACTCCAACAACCGGAATATTTCTTCTCAATCTTTGTAGATTTCTCACTCAGAATGGGCAGAATCATCTCAGCTGTATGTCACTATCAGGCAATTTGCAGGGCTGAGATGCAGGAAGACTACTATATTGTCCCATGTGTAATGTAAACATCTCTGAGTAATTTATAAGCCTATCAAAAATATTCAGTGTTCTTTCAGTTGTTGTTTTCTCTTCTGCACTATGTCTTCCTGGTTTTTGTAGATTTAGATTTATTTCTTGGGCAGCTAGAATATTTCTTCCAATATTTTTTTCCAATAAGGTAAGTGAATGGTATATATTTTTTAAATACATCCACATCTGAGACTGTATTTCTCTTGTCACATAGATAGATGGTAACTTGGCATTCTTGGATAACTTTTTTTTTTCCAAAATGATGCAGCTACTGTTTCATTTGGTTCTGACATTGAACATTATAAAAACAGTCTGTTGTAAGTACAGTTGTTTTTTTCCATTTTAAGTAACTTGTTTTTTTTTCTTTTTCCTGACTAAACAATTGCAGAAATTATTTTTCTGTCCTTGAAATTCTGAATTTCAAATAGTATATATATCCCAACATGTGTCTTCTTTGACTCTCCTCTACTTCTGAAATCTCCACAAAAACTATGTTTTTCTTATTAGATCTCTCCTCCATTTTCTTTATCTTTTGGCTAATAATATTTAGTTCTTCTTCCTTTTTCTTTGAGTTGTGGATAATTAGTTCCACATGTTTTTGAATTCATGGATATGGCAATCCTGGTCAGTACCTCTGCTTTTTCTTTTTCTTTTTTTTTAATTTTAAATTGAATTTTTATAGAAGTAAAACATTCCTCGAAGGGGGGAAGAGGAGGTAAGTGCAAAGATTGTTGAATTTAATTGAATAAGTTCATGTAATCAGCACCCTTTAGACAAGATACAGAACATGGCCCACACACCAGAAGCTCCCCTAATGCTTCTTCCAAGCAATGCCTGTTTTCCCCGAAGAAACTATCCTGACTTCTAAGACCATATATTAGCTTTAAAGCTTTTGAACTTGATGTAAGTAGAATCATACGATATATAAATTTTAGTTTAATGTCAAGAACTATCAAAGGTCTGAGATTTTTCCTTACTTGCAAGCTGACAAGTTAATCTGCTGTGGGAAGTGGAATTTTCACGGGTGCTGTGGGAAGACAAGAGATTCCTGGACCAGAGAAAAGGATGTTCTCATTCACGGCACAGCAAACAACATGAACATAGCATATTTGGGTCAGTTCCTCTTGCTCTCCACAGAGGGTGCCTGCACAGACAGTGGATTGCAGAACTGGAACTAAAACTTGAGGAACCAGATCTTCTTCTGGGGTGGTAAGCATACCCGCCCTTTGCTCTGGAGGCAGATTTTATCTCTCTTCCAAGGCTGTTTGCTGCACAAATATCCTGGAATAAAGGACCTTGAGAAAGAATTAGAAAAATCCACTTCTTTATATCAAAATTAAACTATCTCCCGTGAGAGAAAAAGCTCTAGAACATTTCCAACTGATGGCTCTGCTGACGGAGAAAAGGCTCAATGAACTAAGAAAAGAAAACGGTCACAACAAACAAAAATGATTGAAATGAGGTTAAAGTCTACCTTTTCCCAAGTGGTGTTTTTGGTTCTGCTATTCTATAGCCACGGGCCCTAAAGTGTCAGAAGGTGCCCTGGGTTTGGGGGTCCCAGAGGAATAAGAAGTTTATTAGGCTGTGAGGTCTCAGGAATCTGGAGTCAATGCGGGTCTGATTCAGCTTTCAAAGCAGCCAAACCCCAACACCCCACATCACAGCAGGACACTTGCAAGTTGTTTCTCTTTAAAAATCTGATCTTTTTTAAAAAAGTAACAGCAGTTATTTAATCGAATCTACAGATGCTCTTATTGAATTCTGATAGAATCATATTTCTTAAAATCGTGTTTTTGAATGTAGGTAATTTAAATATAATTCTTGTGAATATGTTTCCTTTTCATTGGCTCTGCTAGTATTAAATAAAATATGTATTATATTTTGATTGAATTAATAAGTCCACCGTTAAACTTCAATTAAAATGTGACATAGCCAGGTGGTGTATTTGAAACAATAAAGACTATTCATCTAGGCTATGAGTTATTATAAGACATCTGTAAAAGTAACTTAATGTGTACTTCAACAAACTTTGATTGGCTTTAAAAATAACACACACAAAAAAACCTTTAAAAAACAAATATATCACCACTACTACCCCAAATCTATTAGTATTTTCATGAGTTTACTGAGTTACATTCATAGATTAATTTAGGAGAACTGACATTTTACAGTAATTTCATTTCTTATTTTGTAATTTTGGTTTAATCTATAATTCTTTTTTTTAATTTACTTTGCTGTTTAAAATGGTTTCTAGGGAAGCCTGAGTGGCTCAGTCTGTTAAGCCTCAGACCCTTGGTTTTGGCTCAGATCATGATCTCAGGGTTGTGGATCAAGCCCCACTGGCAGGGGAGGCTCTGAATTCAGCAAGGAGTCTGCTTGGGATTTTTTCCCTCTATTTGTCCCTATGCCTTTCACCACCTTTTGCCTGCACGTTATCTCTTTCACTATCTCTCACAAGTAAGTAAGTAAGTAAGTAAGTAAGTAAATAAATAAATAAATAAAATCTTTAAAATTAGAATAAAATAAAATGGTTGCTAAATTCTAGTAGTTAAATTTTTTAATAACATAGGACTAAACCTTTAATTGTACATATCCTATACCATTATAAAGTCCTTATCGTTATTCATATTATCGCCAGTGTAATTCTTTACTAACCAAGCATCAAGAAACCAGCAACTCATTCACACAAGCCCCTTCTCCACAATCCTATACTGAAAAGTGGCATTTGGTTTTTTTCTTCAGAAACTTCTCATTTAAAATTTCCCATTTTCCCTTAACTATGATGTAATCATGGACTAATGACAATCAACTCACGACCACACTTAACTATAGTGACTTTCATTTGATACCTTTAAGATTAGGGTGGGCAAGGGCTGCCAAAGACCTTAACACAGTTAAACATCTATAGTGAGGCTTTGATTAAATATTTGCTATCAGCAGTATTTGCTGTAAGATGTTATTTAACTAATGCCTAATGGACACAAGAATTTTATATATAAATTTTATCCAATAATACACATCACACATACCATTATTCATGTTCGTATACAATACACGTATATACTCAAAGACACATGTAATACACATATACCTTCATAAATATATATAAGAAGCATGTAGATAATTACAAATTGAAATGTTAATATACTTCAAATATAAATTTATATTTATAAATTTAATTACCTGTAACTGGATTTTTTTCATCTTGTCAACTCTTTAAGGTAGCATCCACAAATTAAAAATAAAAGGTATAATTAAATATGTTTTCCTGACACTTCAATATTAAAATTTTAATCCCAAATATGACAATTACTTGCTAGCACTTGATAATCTTAGGGAGCTATATGAGGAATATAATATTGGAGGAGAAGAAAAGGAGAAAAAAGTAATAAATATTTCCTTTCAATGGCAAGTATTCAAATTTCATCATTAAATATTTTTCTATTTCAGTAGTTTGGATTTTTTTTTCAAAAATACTTTTAAATGTATATAGACCAAGTTTTTTATTCTGTCAGTGTTGCCATAACACTTTAACTCCCAACATAATTTTTTAAAAAATGAGTTACATAGTTTAATCTGAATCTAAGTGCTAAAAATGCTATTTTATACCCATAAACATAGAAACCTGGTACATGGTCCTTTCATTAGTAATGTTAAGACTTTTCAATGCCCATCATCTTCAAAATTACCCTTGAGTTTAAAAAAGGTCAAATGGAGCTGGCCTCATGCCCTCTTTGAAGAGGTTTACCACATTGTTCTCAGCCACATCCCCATGGGGTACTGTGGTGGTAAATTCTAGGCCAGCCACCAGAATCATATGATAAAATTTACTTAATAGATTAAGCTTACTAATACTATTAGCTTTAAAGCTTTTGAACTTGATATAAATAGAATCATATGATATATAAATTTTAGTTTAATGTCAAGAACTATAAAAGGTCTGAGATTTTTCCTTACTTGCAAGCTGACGAGTTAATCTGCTGTGGGAAGTGGAATTTTCACGGGTGCTGTGGGAAGACAAGAGATTCCTGGAACAGAGAAAATATATTTATGTAATATATTTAATAAATATATATATAATAATTATATATTAAATATATATTTACATAGTTATAAGTATAATAATATATAATATATAGTAATTATATATAATATAATATAGAATAAAATATTAATAATAAATATATAATAAATAATAAATATATAATATATTTACAATATGTGAATAATGAAAAGACATTAATTCTTGCCATTGGTCTCCTAGAGTTTTGTTTAATGTTGCTACAAATATATGAATACTCAAAACACCATTTCAGGGGCACCTGGGTGGCTCAATGGGTTAAGCCTCTGCCTTCGGTTCAGGTCATGATCTCGGGGTCCTGGGATGGAGCCCCACATCGGGCTCTCTGCTTAGCAGGGAGGCTGCTTCCCCCTTTCTCTCTGCCTGCCTCTCTGCCTACTTGTCATCTCTTCCTCTGTCAGATAAATAAATAAAATCTTTAAAAAACTCATCATTCCACCATTTCCAATGGTAGGTATGACTCAACATTTTTTGAAAGATGGGATTATGTTTTACATATAATAGAAAGAACATTTCTAATATATCTTAGAAGAACTAAGAATTATTAAATTATAACTAAATTGATATACATTAATAACATTTATCTGTATATATGAATATGTACATATATATATATATACACACACACCATCTTGGACAGGAAGCTGCCATTTAATATTGCCACTTTTCAGATTTCATTCATATCAATTTATTGTTAAGGTTGTATTCTACTTTAGTAGAGTTATGTGCTGTCATTGTTAATTTTGTGTCAATTAGCACTACAGGGTGCTTAGATATTTGATCAAACATTATTCTGGGTGTTTCCATGAGGGTGGTTTTAGATGAGGTTAACACTTAAATTGGTAGACTGAGTAAAGCAGGCTGCTCTCCTTATAGGCATGGGCCTCATTCAATCAGTTGAAGGTCTGATCTTCCCTTATGTAGAAAGGAATTCTTCCTGATGGCCTTCAGACTAGGACTGGCTTTTTCCTACATTCAGATTCAAACTGAAATACTGACTCTTCTTGGATCTCAAGGCTGCCAGCTTTCATACTACAACTATTTCCTTTGGCTCTCCTGTTTCTCAGGCCTTCAGACTCAGACTGGAGCTGACCCATCAGGTCTCTTGAATCACTAGCCTGCTCACTCGCCTTGCAAATCTGGGACTTACCACCCTCTGTAATTATATGAGTTAATTCCTTACAATAGATCTTCATCCATCTATCTAGATATACATCTTACATATATATATAGATATATGTAGATATATATCTTAGAGTATTGTATAGTACATATGTATATGTATGTATGTGTATATACATATATATATGTGTGTATATATATACATATATAAATATAAATGGAAAATCTTATTGGTTCTAGGTCTCTGGAGAACCCTAACTAATTACAACAACAACTTCCAATTAGTTATTTTCAGGATAATGTAGAAGAATAAACCTACAAATAGCATCACTATTATTCATGAAGTATTAGCTTTAGTATTAGTCATTGTTATATTATGACTATGATAATTAAATACATATACAGAAAAACCACTGTCTGAATATAGACTTGATTAGAATCTACATACTTATTTCCAACAAAAATTTTCTTAGTAGCTATCACCCTCTGCCCTTTAACCCAGGAATTGAGTTATTATCACTTTTTTATTTTCACTTTTTATATTCACTAATTTGAGTATTCTGAATATATAATCTATAAATAATGCTTGTTCTGCCATTTCTTCTTCTAATATTAAAAGCTCATTCTTCAGAAGACTTGAATAAAGTAGTGTAACAACAAGCAAATAATACTGACTCATTAGATTATGACTCACTCACGTCATCATATCTAATATATCTCCCACATCATTTAATGAATTCTCACTAGTTTCATAGTACCTATAATGTGACTTTTCATCTACCAGTCCCAAATAATATCTTCACTATTAGAGTGCATAACATTATCTTGATATAGTTTTGCTTACCCTAAACAAATATTTAACATCATTGACTTTCATGCCATTCATTTTATAAGCTTTTGTAGCTCGAATTCCAGGGCAGATTTTACCTTCTTAGTAATAGGGTAAAATATATACAGTCTTATATGCCCAATCTACTAGTCTACTTCGATGTTAATGATTTTTATATACGTACTCATATTATTAACAGTAAAATGATCTGTCCAAAAATTTAAGTTTCATATTAACTATAGTTTATATAACCTTTTATAATTAACTTAAATAGCTTTTAATTATTTAAAAATTATTTGAAATAAGTCTGGGATGCCTGGGTGGCTCAGTGGGCAGGTGAGAATTCTACCACTGAACCGCCCATGCGTGGCTCAGTGGGTTAAAGCCTCTGCCTTCCGCTCGGGTCATGATCTCAGGATCCTGGGATCAAGCCCTGCATCAGACTCTCTGCTCAGCAGGGAGCCTGCTTCCTCCTCTCTCTCTCTGCCTGCCTCTCTGTCCACTTGTGATCTCTCTCTCTCTGTCAAATAAATAAATAAAATCTTTAAAAAAAATTATTTGAAATAAGTCTACATTTCTCATAAATTTTGACAGTTTTTATCGTCAACCCCCTTGTCAATATTGATAACCCAGTTAGTCTAACCTATCAAAAATTTGAAAATAAAATACTTTTATGTCAATGCTATTTATATTACAAATATTTCTAATCATAACCAAAATAGCCATAGTTTGTTTTATATTAAATTCTTCTAGGAATTTAACTTTTTAGATTAATTACAGTAGCATCCATAAAACCAACTGAGTTTGGCCTCCATTCATGATTTCCTTTCTTCGTAGAGGATCTAATTCCTGTTATAGCATTATTCCCTCCTCAGTATAATAATAAGAACAATTCTCCTACTAATTGGATTTTTATCCTATACCAGAAAACAATGCTACCATCCACCATGAAATCATGCCTACTCCCATAACAATACACTTTCCTGCTGTCTATTCTTTATCACAAATTGGCATAAAAATTGTCACTTTCTCAACTTCATGACATTTAGAACTAGTGATAATACAATAAGAATTAACTACTCATTTTTATATATCTGTATCAACTCATTCTTTTTTTATTTTTTTATTATGTTCAATTAGCCAACATAGAGCACATCATTCATTTTTGATGTATTGTTCAATGATTCATTAGTTGCATATAATACCCAGTGCTCATCACAACATGTGCCCTCCTTAATACCCATCATCTGGCTACCCTATGCCCACCACCCTCCCTTCTGAAACCCTCAGTTTGTTTCCCGGAGTCCATAGCCTCTCACGATTTGGTTCCCTCTCTGATTTTTTTCCCCTTCAGTTTTCCCTCCCTTCTCCTATAGCTCTTAACATAAAATAAATCCCCCAAATGTATTACAATATCTCATCCAAGTTTATTACTCCTAATTAGCACAGGATTGAAGAAAAAAACCCTACTAAACCCAAGAATAACATTTAATAAAAATATGAGATAGTTCCTGGATTTTAACCATAGCCAATAATATGAAAAACTACATTTGTTCTTCCAGAGCTAATAGTGATTAAAATAGTAATTCTAAGAGGAAACAATGACCAAAATCTCAAGTTGTCCCTATTCTGAATCATTAACTGCTCCTCAATTGACTCACATGGTCTGTGTAAAATTTTAGCCAGATGAAACATGGATTCTCTTCCAGGGATAGACTTAATACGTACATCTTACAGGATTCTGCCTAAATGTCCTTACAAAAACAATAACAGAATTCTCAGAGTGATATCAACAAAGACGGCAGAATGGGTGGTCCTTGGCACTATTTTCCTTCACAAACAAACCAAATAGCAACTATCCACAGACAAGAATGCTTCTGTGAAAATCTCAGAACCTGGAGGTAAGGCTGAGCAGTCTCTTGAGGAAAAAGAACCTAGAAAAGCCCTATCAGAAGGGTAAAATGGAGCAGTTTCACTTTGACCACACTGCCCTTCACCAGGTTGGCCCAGTGCCACAGTGAAAGGGGTCTCCCTTCCTTAGTGGGCAGCAGAAAGCTGGCTTGTAGTCAGTTTCCCCTGGGTTCTGGAATGCTCACTGGGAAATTCACTTCTGTCTTGCCTCGTGGGGAACCTTGGAAGAATTGGTAGGGATAGACATCCTGGGGTCAGCAGAAATCAAGAAGTGGGTGGGGCTCATAGTAATTAGCATGAGGATTACCACATCCCTGCCAGTGATCCCATCTGACAAAATCAGTGTCTTCAGTCCTACGGTATTATTCATGGAGCCAAGAGATAAAAACAATTTGTGTGTCCTTAAGAGGTGAATGGCTAAAGAGAATGTGATCTACCTACCTTCCTTCCTTCCTTCCTTCCTTCCTCCCTCCCTCCCTCCCTCCCTCCCTCTCCTTCCTTCCTTCCTTCCTTCCTTCCTTCCTTCCTCCCTCCCTCCCTCCCTCCCTCCCTCCCTCCCTCTCCTTCCTTCCTTCCTTCCTTCCTTCCTTCCTTCCTTCCTTCCTTCCTTCCTTCCTTCCTTTAGATTAATTACATTATATATATTATAAGCACTCCATCTCTACTTCCTTCCTTCCTTCCTTCCTTCCTTCCTTCCTTCCTTCCTTCCTTCCTTCCTTCCTTCCTTCTTTCTTTCTTTCTTTCTTTCTTTCTTTCTTTCTCTCTCTCTCTCTCTTTCTTTTTCTTTCTTTCTTTCTTTCTTTCTTTCTTTCTTTCTTTCTTTCTTTCTTTCTTTCTTTCTTCTTGTCTTTCTTCTTCTTGTCTTTCTTTCTCTCTTTCTCTCTCTCTTTCTCCTTTTTTTATGCCTTGATGGAGGGGAGTGGAATTTGGCAGGTGAAAGTTCAGGTTAAGGGGAAATATAACCAAAACTGTGAAGCAAGAGAGCTCTGAGAATGTTCACAGTTCATTATTTATCTGGTTTGGATGGACTGCTTCGTGTAAGAGAAACATTCAATTTTGTAAGTTATCTGTTTTCTTTATATCCTTTAAAAGACCTCCAAACCTCTAAACCAATGCTATCTGCTCAAAATAAACTCTTGCGATGGGAAAAACATTGAAATTATATACCCCAAATTTTTCTGACTAGTTCCCTTGATTAGTGGCCTGTGGTAACCTGCATCGTGAGCTTTATCCTATGAATCATATGTTTGCAATGTTAGATGAGTTTATGGTTATTCATTCTTTGTTGCTTTTCATTGCTGGGAACTTAACCTCAGCATTCTTAAAACACAGCTCCCCAAATAATTATGTTTTAATGATAGAGGGGGCAAAAACACAGAATGTTTTACTTTCCAACTAATTCAGGGAAGGATGTGATTGCTGTGTGAAATACACTGAACCAGGAAAACTTAAAAATAGGAATTGAATGGTGACCTGATGGGTAAATGCACAAGACTCAGAGTAGGAGAAATTATACTATGAAACATGAGAGAAGAAAAGGAGCAGAATACTTGGCAGGTTTATTAAAGATTGGGGCTATATGATGACTAATGTGTCAATTTGTCTAAGCCACAGTATGAAGATATTTGGGTCAAATATTGTTTTAGAAGTTTCTGTGAAGGTATTTTCTAGATGAGATCCATATTTGAATCAGGAGACTTTGAGCTAAGCACACTGCCCTCCATAATTTGAGGGTGGACCTCATCCAATCAGTTGAAGGCCTTGATAGAAAAAGACTTACCTTCCCAGAAGGATTCCACTACCAG
Organism: Procyon lotor; assembly: GCA_028646535.1. Lineage (NCBI taxonomy): Eukaryota > Metazoa > Chordata > Mammalia > Carnivora > Procyonidae > Procyon > Procyon lotor. The sequence continues at coordinate 135,991,222 of CM053603.1, forward strand.
ATGGCCTTTGGACAAAAACTGCAACGTCAACTCTTCCCTGGGTCTCCAGCCTGTCAGCTCACCCTATAGATTTTGGACTTGCCAGCCTTATGTAAAGGTAAGCTTACATTACAAAATGTAAGCTCATTTCTTAAAATCAATCTCTCTCTCTCTCTTTAAATATATATATATAATAAATATAAATTTATATTTATAAAATTTATAAAATATAAATTATAAATAAATATATATACTTATAGAGAAAGCATAACATATTATATATAGACAGATAGAACATGGCATAATATACATATAGAGAACAGAACCAATAAGAGATACATATGCATACATATGTATATCTCCTATTGGTGCGGTTTCTGTGAAGTGCCCTAATACAGGCAAATTTCTTTTTTTTTTTTTTAAAGGTTTTATTTATTTATTTGGCGCAGAGAGAGATCATAAGTAGGCAGAGAGGCAGGCAGAGAGAGAGGGAGAAGCAGGCTCCCTGCTGAGAAGAGAGCCCGATGGGGGGCTCAATCCCAGGACCCTGATATCATGACCTGAGCTGAAGGCAGAGGCTTTAACCCACTGAGCCATCCAGGCGCCCCTACAGGCAAATTTCTAAAAAGAAATCACTTTGGCATTTTAATAAAGCTCCTGCTGCCCACTCCAAGGAAAAACACAGCTTATTGTTAATAAGGAAAACACTCAATATTGCCCCTTAATTACTGAAGCTTAAATTCCTGATTTTTTAGGTTCTGCTCAACTATAATGCAATGTTGATAACCCTAAAAACTATTCTGTCATACTCACATATGTAGGTTTACTTTTACTTCTCATTCTTTCAATCAAAGAGGAAATTAGATATCATTTATTTTTCCAAAGAATTTCTTTCTGCTTGAGCTGGGAAATTTCATTGACTACTTATTTCCTGGCCGTACCCTTTACCCTTTGTGTTTAAGAATTAAGCCATAACGAGAACTCAAGGTTGGCCTGCTGATCCTGAGGAAGTGAAAATGGGCCAAACAAACTTGAAAACTGAAACTGCCTCCATAAATTATGATGGATGGTTACTGGAAGAGAAGCGATCATTCCCTGAAAACCTGAAAGTACCCTAGAATCCTACACACATATTCCCACAGTAATGATGACTCATGCCAATGGAATGTGGACCCTTAGAACATTTCCTCAGTACTCCATTTAGTTCTTCACTTATGCAACAAAAGTATACAGACTTGCAACTGGGAATAAAGTACAAAAATGGGTAAGACACACACTCTACCTTTAAGGAACTTAGAGTCCAAGAGAGAAGGAACGATTTGGAGACAGATTAGTGCAAGAGCACTAGCGGTGTAGAGATGGAGTGCTTATAATATATAACAAATGTGTACATTGAAGATCAATTTTCTCATGTTTATATAGAAATAAAGAAATGTTGGCCCCAGATTTTCTGCCAAAATTACCTCCTGTGATGAGCCTAGCATAATGTATAAAGAAGTTGAATCACTATGTTGTACACCTGAAACTAATGAAACATTGTGAGACAACTATACTCAAAAACATTTTTGAAAAATCACCTCTGATTGGGCACCGGTAATGAATTTTCAAAAGGAATGCCTGCTTTGTATATGTTTTTAATGATAACTTTTCTGCCACCAGAATTTTGAAAATTCTGCTCTAACTGCTGAATTCCCATACTTATCAGTAGGCTTACAATTACTGAGTCTCTGTGCATCCATCTGTCTGAGGGGACCCTGAATGACTCGAAACATATCATCAACTTTCTTCATATTATGTGTACACCTGTCGGTTCATCAACATCATTTCTAAACTATTTTCCATTTTCTCTTTAATATGTTATTAGAGTTGCAAGTCAATTATGCTTCGAGAAAGAGACGGAATAAAGCATGTGTATTGATGGCATTGCAACCCCCCCAATTGTGTTTACGAGTAGTAACACACATCCTTGAGCTGTCGCCAGTGTGGACTGCTAATGATTCACAGCGCCCTACCTGCCTACTTCTTTGGAAAATTACCTTTGGATGATGGTAGTCACCATTGTGGGAGACGACCAACTTCCCCACTATAGTCTACAGACAATGAGTGACTAGTCGATACTAGGTATGATAGACCAACCCCTGATCTCAAAGGGGAACAACTTGGTGTTTATGTTCCAGGGCACCCTACCAGTTTATGCTCCAGGGCACCCTACCCTCAGGGATCCAGCCCACACTATTTTGTAATCATCCTGATTACCTCTTTCTACTACCCCCTTTTGCTTCACACTCTCTCTTAGAGATTCGTTCTGAAAAGCACTCCCTCCATAAAACTTGTTTTACTCATAGCTTTAGCAATATCTGATATGATAAAGACAATGTAGGAAGGCTAAAGGAGATTAGTATGCCATTTTAGGTCTTGAGGATTTTTTTTCAATTTCCCTTTTGGAGTCCAGCTAAGCACCTTGGCATTCCCATGGGATGAAACCAATGTACATTTACTGTTTTGGCCCAGAAATATTTGAATTTGCTGACATATTGTCATAGTTTAATAATAGATCTGATCACTATTAAGAGCAAGTGAAAGCACCACAGTCCTGACCATCATGAGAATCTCCCCCTTAGAGGATTCCCAGGAGGCCTAAGGGCTATGGGAACCCATATAAAAAAAATGGTGGCTGATAACTGCTGTGAAATATGAAGGCCCAGCCCAATCTGGAAATTATGTGGACTGAGCAAATAGCAACATTCATCAAACTATGAGAAGTGAGTTATCTCCTGGAGGTCCTGCCAATAAACAAGTATATCACGGGCAAGCAGGACTGGCTACTAGGGTTTGGGAAAAAGTCATATTCTTTTCCTAGAAATCTTGTGGGACACAATTCACCAAAAAAAAAAAAAAAAAAAAAAGAATTTAAACGAGTGTTTTGAGCAGAAACAAATGTTAAAAGAATTTACAAAAGGATGCCCGGGTGGCTCAGTCAGCTAAGCATCAGCCTTCAGCTCAGGTCATGATCCCAGGGTCCTAGGATCAAGTCTGCTTTGGGCTCCTTGCTTGTCAGGGAGCCTGCTTCTCCTTCTGCCTCTGCCCCCTCCCTGTTTGTGCACATTTCTCTCTCTCTCTCTCTGACAAATAAATAAATAAAATATTTTTTAAAAATTTACAAAAAGCAATGGCACATGTACTCTCATTCCATTCTTTGGATGATATTAGAAATAACTACAACTACAATATATACAGGATTGGAGCATTTAGCAAAAATAAAATATATCACTCAGTGGACACCTTTCAAGTTCTGTACTTAAAAAATGCCCATTTGAAAAATAATTGCTAGCTTGTTACTTGGCCTAGGTCAAAACTGACCTCACCATAGAAAAGCATCAAATAATTAAAGGCCAATAATACGAACCATGTCTTGTAAGGAAGAACAAACACAGAAGACTCTGGCATTAAGTGGAAGTTGTATACTCAAGAGCATGCCAAAGGGGGATGTCCAGGGATGTCCAGCATGTATGGGAGCAAACTGATTTATTGTCTATAGGGACAATGGTAGAGGCCTGTGAGGATTCCCTAGCCTCATCACTGTCTGGATCTCATGATTTTCATCCCAGCCGAGGAAAGAACAGGTTTGCTGGTCTTGTTCGCTGTTCTCTGACGGAAGTTCTCAGACTGAAGGCCACATTGTTGTGTGGAAATCAGTAGCACTCTAAGAGAAAAGGCACCACAAATCTGCACAAAGGACAGAGTTGAGGGTTCTCTATTTAACACCGGCAGTGGAATAAACTCCTATCCTCTGGGAGTGGTTTAGATACTTAGCAACTCTGTGGCGGGGCACCTGGGTAGCTCAGTGGGTTAAAGCCTCTGCCTTCGGCTCAGGTCCTGGTCTCAGGGTCCTGGGATTGAGTCCCACATCGGGCTCTCTGCTCAACAGGGAGCCTGCTCCCCCCTCTCTCTCTGCCTGCCTCTCTGCCTACTTGTGATCTCTCTCTCTTTGTCAAATAAATAAATAAAATCTTAAAAAAAAAAAAAAAGAGGGAGAGAGAGAAACTGTGGCTACAGTCAGTGGCCTTGCTATATGGTCAGGCGAATGATGCATACATGACTGAACATAAGGAATATCCCTGCATGAGGAACTCAGATTTATAATTCCCTGTAGAAATTTAGAGGGAAAATTAAAGTGAGTGGTGTAGATGCTCATCAAAAACTCCAGTCGCTGACTCAGAAAGGGATTGAGAGAGTAGGCCACTGTTTTAGTAGTATCTCTAGCTAGAAGTTATCTGGGTGAAATAAACAGGCATAAAGGAACTCAGGTCATGCCCTGTTGAGTTACAGATGACACAACCCCTTAGTAACTGCTGACTAATGCGATGAGAAACACATCTTTGTCTACAAGCAAGAAATTCTTTGAAATGGGTTGGCTAAGATTGCATGAAGGCAAAGGCCTGTGCATAGCTGGCTAGTGGATTACATTCTTCCATTACTGGTAGTCCCAGGTGAGACTACAAGTGGTTTGAACTGGGATGGGGACTGTACTATAATGGGTTTGCTTATCCTGTAATCCAGAAATAACCTCAGAGAATACACTTAAGGGTCTGGAAGAGCAAAATATCTATCATTTTGGCTCAGTTGAATATATTTTTTTCGATACTTGTTTTTCTTCTAGCAATGTACTGAAATGAACAAAGAAGAGTAATATTGCATGGCTATACCACACTTCTTTTCACTCTTAGAGCAGTGGTTCCATTAAAAAATTGTAACGGCATCCAAAACTCTTCTTTTTCAAAAACCGTTAAAAAAAAGATTTTAAGGGTTGGATTGTTATTCAAATGATTGAATATGACAGAAAGTTAAATGAGGACTCTACTGGATCTATTTCTAGATCTGAAGATGGAAATGATGAGTAGGAGAAAAATGTAAAATGTATAAATTTCCCACTCAGAAGTTTTCTGGTGAAAGCAAGCCTGGGTTTAAATTTATATGTTCTCAAGAGAAGTCATATAAATGACTGAGAAACAATATCTATGCTAAAATTTTGGCAGTATATATTCCCAAAGGTACTTTGTAGTAGGTCATAAGTTCAATTTATGTACTAAATTTGGGCTAACTGTAAACACAATTCCATTTTCAAGCAGCAGGACTAGTCTTATGCTTCTTTACCTTTCAAATATGACATTAGGAATGGAGGTCAGGAAGTTGGTGATATAGATCATGACAGAATTCAGTCTCTCTCACAAGAAAACCAACTAGCAACTAACCTAGACAAGATATTCCATTTCCAAGACATTTCCACTGAGGAAATCCCAGAACCTACCTGAAGCACCCCTTTGGACCACAGAGACCCAGAAAAACTGCATTAGAAGGGTGCAGAGAACTGTCTACACACTGACCACATCTCCCTTCCCCCAGACTGGCTCTGTGCCACACTGAGTGTGTCCCCTGGACCTACATTTTTTCCTAGTGGATAAAGGGAGCCCAAGGTGGACACACAGCTCCCCCAGAGTTGTGGGACACTTCCTGGGAGCCTCCTTGAGGATCGCCTCACCTCCTTGAGGATCACTGGGAGAATCTTCAAGGTTTGATTGCTGGCGATTAGATAGAGAGAGAAAGAAGTGAGGGCAAGGTTTGTAATAACAGCACTCAGATCTCAGAGGACAATGTTCTTCCTTGCAGCAGTGCCTGTGCAGAGTTCCAAGCCAACAGCTCTGTCCAGAGCCGAGGCAGTGGCCATATCTAACCAGGGAGTTTGGTGGGCAGTTCTGCCTAATTCAGGTCTCTAGTCAACAAGTCATGCAAGCAATGTGCCCTTCCTATAACCCTAACCGATCAGGGAAGCAAACTGACAGCCCTGCCCAACTGCTAGGTATAGCCTCTAGTCCCACTTGACCCGGAAACCTGACCAAGGAATCTAAGCAGCCGTAGAGCTCATCCTACAGTCGTGCTTAGGCTGGGGGCCAGGCCAACAATACTGCCCAACTGTTAAGTATAACCTCTGGCTTCACATAACCAGGGAGCTTAAACAGTGACCTCAATATCTAAAATACATAAGAAACTCATACAACTTAATAGCAAAAAACCCAGATTTTTTAAATGGTAAACATCCTGAATAGACATTTTTACAAAGAAGACATACAAATGTCCAACAGTACACAAAAAGATGCTCAGCATCATTAATCATCAGGGAAATGAGAAGCAAAACCACAATGAAATACCACCTCATGCCTGTCAGAATGGCTAATATAAAAAAGATAAGAGGGGGCGCCTGGGTGGCTCAGTGGGTTAAAGCCTCTGCCTTCAGCTCAGGTCATGGTCTTGGGGTCCTGGGATCGGCCCCGCGGCGGGCTCCCTGCTCAGCGAAGAACCTGCTTCCGCCTCTCTCTCTGCCTGTGATCTCTTTCTCTGTCAAATAAATAAACAAAATCGTAAAAAAAAAAAAAAAAAAAAAAAAAGATAAGAGATTAAAAGTGCTGACAAGAATGTGGACCAAAGGAACCCTCATGCACTATTGGTGGAAATGTGAATTGGTGCAGCCACTGTGGAAAGTAGTATGTAAGTTTCTCAAAAAACTAAAACTAGAACTACTCTATGATCCAGCAATTCTACCTCTGGGTATATAGCCAAAGGAAATGAAATCACTATCTTGAAAAGTTACATGCATTCCCATGTTTGTTGCAGCAATATTTGCAATACCCAAGACATGGAAACAACCTAAGTGTCCACTAATAAATAAATGGATAAAGAAGATGTGGTAGATGTACACAATGGAACGTAATTTAGCCAAAAAGAAATAAATCCTGCCATTCGCGACACTATGGATGAAACTTGAGGGCATTATGTTAAGTGAAATAAGTCAGACAGAGAACGACAAATACTGATGATCTCACACATACGTGGAATCTAAAAACATCAAACTCAGAAACAGACCAGACTGTTGGTTGCCAGAAATCAGGGAGATGAGGAGAGTAGGGAAATGTGTGAAGGTAGTCAAAGGGTACAAACTTCTAGTTATACAATGAATAAGTTCTGAAGGTAGAATGTATAGCATGGTGAATCTAGATAACAATATTATATATTTGAAAGTTGCAGTAGAATAGATCTTAAAAGTTCTCATGCACACACACAAATTGTAACTCTGTGAGGGGATGAATATATTAACTAACCTAATTGTGGTAGTCATTCTGCAATATATACATATATCACATCATTTCATTGTACATCTTTAACTTACACAATGTTATATGTCAACTATATCTCTCTAAAGCTGAGGGGGAAAAAATTAAGAACCCATGAGCACAACAGTTGTTCTCAACAGCTGTGTGGATAAATGGTACATCTGCTGAGCCAAAAAATTCAGCCACGGAAAGCAGTGTGTGTCAGAAAGGTAACAACTGGAATCAGTATGAGATCATAGAGGAAGGAAAGAACACTTGCAAAGGGGTCACAATATTAGAGAAGAATGCAATCATATGATTTCTGTGAAAGGATTTCAGAGCAAGAGAAAGGATTTCAGAGCAAGAGAATTTAGCTCTCTTTCTCTCTCTTAGAGCTAGCACTGGCTGGTATTGGGAGGATTTACTGCATAGATCCCTTTACTAAAATAGTAAAACTTTTCTGGAAGCCATTCAATAGAATTCCTCATAGCTGGTGGCATGATTAAATACCATGGCCCTTACTAGGTGCAAGGGAGTTAAGGGAACTCAGTTGCCTCTTAAGCTGGGAGTGTTTGTTTGTTTGTTTGTTTGTTTGTTTGTTTGTTTTTTAAGATTTACTTATTCAATTTAGAGAGAGAGCATGAGTGGGGTGTGGGGAGGGGTAGAGGGAAAGGGAGAGAAAGAAACAGACTCTCTGCTGAGCAGAAAACGATGCAGGGCTCAATCCAAAGACCCCGAGATCATGATCTGAGCTGAAATCAAGAGTCAGACACTTAGCTGACTGAGCTACCCATGTGCCCCTAAGCTGGGAGTGTTAAGGAAAGGGGGAATTGAACTGTTTGTAGGTTTACTGCATTAACAGTATCTTCCGCTGGGAGTGAGGAAAGGTGGTGAACAGATTTATGTATGTAAAAGGTCATTGTTTCTGTAGAGTAGAAGATGGGCAAGTTGGGGAAACCAGTGAACAGATGAAGGCTGAAACTCAACCTACGGTGGTAGGCGTGAGAGGGAGGTCATAAGTGAGTGAGGGGATGGAGGTAGATGTCTCAGAACTTGCTCACCAGACCAGAAGGGTTAGGGAGGAAGGAGTCCCAGGTTCAGTCCAGGGTGATTATCAATGCTAATGGAAAAGAAGAAGATCGAGGATGATGATTTGTTTGGTTACTTGTGCCTACCTAATCCCACTTGTTTCAAACTCTGCTTCTTAATGCCTCTTTTGTTTTAGGACCATATTGCCCTAAACTGAAGTTAAGTGGGCCTGAAAGATTATGACAAATGTGACATTTATTATAATTCCAAATCTTAGAACAGTAGTGTCATGAGAATCTATGTGTATATCTTAGAATTGCAGTGCTCATAGTTACTTACAGAATTACTGTTTCAAGTTCCCAAGTTCCCAGAAGAACCCTAAAAGAGCCAAATGAGATAATTATGAGAAAGATATTTGTAAATGGTAAAATAGTAAAATGTCATAAAATGCACACTATTATAAAAATTCATTTAGGGGAAGGAAGAACACAATCTCTGATTCTTATATTTATGAAATTAATTCTTACTCCATCCGACAGGGAACATTATGTCCAAAACACTTATAATTCTCCATCCCTTCCTCACACCTTCCTGAAAGAGGAGGGGTGATATATCTACCTAGTGAATATGTGAGATGAAATTGAACTTTGGCTCTGTCTGGCTGCCTACAGGCTCATCATCTCCTACTCCTAGTGCTGGGGAGCAGGCCTGGCCTCCGGGGGAGAAGCTAACCATGTGGGAGGTTCATTTTAAGTCTACAATGAAGTACTAAGAAACACATTGTGGCTGCATACTTAAGCTATTACTTCAGTCCTGCTTTTGGTTGTAGTATAGAGATATTTTGATCTTTATCAGTCTAGCTGTGAGTCCAACTCTCTAACTGCCCAAATCAACAGGGAAAGGAAAAGGGTTATCTATGGTAGCACCAGATTCTGACACTACCCATGACATTCCTCCCCAGAGGAGATTTTCAAAGCCTTACCCAATCACTCCCTTCAAATAAAAGTATTTTCTTCTTTCTAATGTTTATCACTTTACTGGGAACATCTTTTTTTTTTTTTTTAAGATTTTATTTATTTATTTGAGAGAGAATGAGACAGAGAGAGAGAGAGAGCATGAGAAGGGGGAGGGTCAGAGGGAGAAGCAGACTCTCTGCCGAGCAGGGATCCCGATGCAAGACTCGATCCTGGGACTCCAGGATCATGACCTGAGCTGAAGGCAGTGGCTTAACCAACTGAACCACCCACCCAGGCACCCCTTTACTGGGAACTTCTGATAATGGTATCTATTCAATAGGAAATCTAGAGGAACCTATTGTCATAGTTGGAAGTGAAAAACATTTGAGGAAATAATTAGCATTCCATTGCTAATTGATTCAGCACACCACTTCCCAGTATTGTAAGTTTCCAGATGTCAGGCAATTCTTAACGGATCTCAATAAATGGATCATATCTAAGCTCTAAAATACCTGAATTTTACATTAATGTATCTTAACTGTGTGAGGTTGTCTGAATCTGTTTAGAGGCTTACATCATGGTGGAGACACAGGATAATGCTGCCCCAACAAATTTTTATGCTGTAAGAGAACAAAATTTATGTGCATAGGAATTCCTTTTCTGGGTGTTTCTTAAAATCAGTTGGTATGCCACATTTGTGGCTCCCTTTTGTGCCTGCCTGAGTGTCAAGTGCTAAATAAAGTGAGCTGAGTGAGTCATGATGCAACCAGATTCAACGTTCTGCTAAGCAAGAAAGATCCCCTAAAATCCAGGCCATGAAATAGAGATTAATAGCAGGAAAGTCAGGCCCCTAATCTTTTTCACAACATTTTTTTTTTTTTGGCATTTTCAGATAGAGAAACTGAAAAGATTTTAAAGTTGGCAGCTATGTTCTCACTCTCTAGATTCTACCCCTAGCAGCTTATGATTATATGTGTTTGGGTCATTTTATTGAGATAGAATTCACAGAACATAAAAGTCACCAGTTGAAAGTGTATGATTAAGTGACTTTTCATGGGTGCTGAAGATTGTGCGACATCTCCGTTACCTATTTCTGGAACATTTCCATCACCCCATAAAGGAAATCCCATATGCATTAGCAGTCAGTAGCAGCAGTCAGTCACAGTCAGTTCCTGGCGACTACGAATCTATTTTCTGTCTCTATAGATTGCCTATTCTGGGCATTTCATATAATTGGAATCATACAACATGTGGCTTTGCATGTCTGGCTTCCTTACTTAGCATAGAGTTGTTTTCAAGGGTCATTCATGCTGTAGCATGTGTTAGTACTGTGTTCCTTTCATGGCTGAATAATTTTCCACTGTTTGGATATACCACATATTGTTCACACATTCATCAATTGATGAATATTTGGGTTGTGTCTCAATTTGTTCAGGCTGCTGTAACAAAAAATACCACAGACTGGGTAACCTAACAAACATTTATTTCTTGCAGTTCTGGAGACTGGAAAATTCAGGATTGAAGAACAGCTGATTTGGTGTCTGGTGAGCATGTGCTTCTTGGCTTATAGATGGCTGTCTTCTCTCTGGGTCCTCACATGGCAGAAGGGCTGAGAGGGCTTCTGGGCTCTTTTATAATTCCACTTATGGGAGCTTCACTCTCATCTCCCAAAGACGCTAGTGCTTAATACTAACACATGGCGGGGAGTGGAGGGGGGCACGCGAACGGGTAGGATTTCAGCATATGAATTTGGGGGTCCACATTAAGCCCATTGCAGGCAATTTGTTTCCACTCTTCCACCATATGAATAGTGCTATCAACATTTGTTACCATCTGTCTTTTACTATACTTGCATTATCCCATATCTATCCATCCAATAATCCATTTATTTTACTGATATATTTCAAGGTGAATTCCAGCTAAATACTTTAATTTGCATATCATAAGTAGATGCCAATGTTTATTTAGAGTTTTTTTCAAAGTTCTTTTTTTAATATTTTATTTATCTATTTGACAGAGAGAGAGATCACAAGTAGGCAGAGAGGCAGGCAGAGAGAGAGAGGGGAGGAAAGCAAGTTTCCTGCTCAGCAGAGAGCCCAATGTGGGCCTTGATCCCAGCACCCTGAGATCATGACCCAAGCCAAAGGCAGAGACTTTAACCCACTGAGCCACTCAGGTGCCCTGATTTAGAGTTTTTTATGTAAAATCTGTATGCAATTAAGTGTTCAAAGCTCATAGGTACATTCACACTTTATCAAGTTTTGAAAAATGAATGCATCTGGCTAGTTCAAATGCTTATCAAGATATGAGCATCACTAGTACCTCAGAAAGCTCCCTCATGGGCTGTCCCAGTCAACACGCCCAACTCCTCGAGACAAAACTGCTATTTTGAATTTTTTTTCCACCATAGATATTATTAAATGAAACATACCTGGGTTTAAAAAAAGACTTTCTGTCTAAATAGAGTAATAGAACTCATTTGTTTTTGATGGGTTTATAGATTTGATTAAGGAACTCCTTACATTTCATTTTTTTTATTTTTTAATTTAAATTCAGTTAATTAACATACAGTGTATTATTAGTTTAAGAAGTAGAGTTCAGTGACTCATCAGTCTTATATAACACCCAGTGCTCATTATATCACATGCCCTCCTGAATGTCCACCAACCAGTTACCCCACCCCCCACTCCATCTCCTCCAGCAACCCTCAGTTTGTTTCCTATAATTTAAGGGTCTCTTATGGTTTGTCTCCCTCTCTGATTTTGTCTTGTTTCATTTTTCCCTCCCTTTCCATATGATCCTCTGCTATATTTCTTAAATTCTACATATGACTGAAATTATATGATAATTGTCTTTCTCTGATGGACTTATTTAGCTTAGTACCCTCTAGTTCCATCCACGTCAGACTGTTTTCCAGAGTGGCTACACTAGCTTGCATTCCCACCAACAATGTAAGAATATTCCTCTTTCTCTGCATCCTTGCCAACATCTGTAGTTCCCTGACATGTTAATTTTAGCCATTCTGACTTGTGTGAGGTGGTATCTCATTGTAGTTTTGATTTGTATTTCCCTGATGCCAAGTGATATTGGGCATTTTTTCGTGTGTCTGTTGGCCATATGTATGTCTTCTTCGGAGAAGAGTCCAGGGCTAGATGGCTTCCCAGGGAAATTCTACTAAACATTTAAAAAAGAATTAATACCTATGCTTCTGGAGCTGTTTCAAAAAATAGAAATGGAAGGAAAACTTCCAAACTCTTTTTTTTTTTTTTAAAGATTTTATTTATTCGACAGAGAGAAACACAGCGAGAGAGGGAACACAAGCAGAGGGACTGGTAGCAGGAGAAGCAGGCTTCCTGCAGAGCAGAGAGCCTGATGCGGGGCTCGATCCCAGGCCCCTGAGATCTGACCTGGGCCGAAGGCAGACGCTTAACGACTGAGCCACCCCGGCGCCCCCAAACTCTTTCTATGAGGCCAGCATTACCTTGATCTCCAAGCCAGACAAAGACCCCATCAAAAAGGAGAATTACAGACCAATATCCCTGATGAACATGGATGTAAAAATTTTCACCAATATACTAGCTCATAGGATCCAGCTGTACATTAAAAGGATTTATTACTGAGCTGTAAGGGTGATTCAACATCTGCAAATCAATCAGTGTGATACATTACACTAATAAAAGAAAAGAATCATATGATACTCTCAATAGATGCAGAAAAAGCACTTGACAAAGTACAGCATTCTTGACTAACTCTTCATAGTGTAGGGATAGAGGGAACATACCTCAATATCATAAAAGCCATCTATGAAAAACCCACAGTGAATATCACTCAAAATGGGGGAAAACTGAGTTTTCCCATGAGGTCAGGAACATAGCAGGAATTTCCACTATCACCACTGCTGTTCAACATAGTACTAGAAGTCCTAGCCTCAGCAATCAAACAACAAAAAGAAATAAAAGGTATTTAAATTGGAAAAGAAGAAGTCAAACTCTCACTCTACCAGACCAAAAAGACTTTACCCCAAATTGCTAGAACTCATACAAGAATTCAGCAACGTGACAGGATATAAAATCAATGCACAGAAATCAGTTGCATTTCTATACACTAACAATGAGACAGAAGAAAGAGAAATTATTCATTTACAATTGCACCAAAACCCATAAAATACCTAGGAATAAACCTAACCAAAGAGGTAGCATATCTGTATTCTAAAAACTATAGAATACTTATGAAAGAAATTGAGAAAGATAAAAGTAAGTGGAAAAATGTTCCATGCTCATGGATTGGAAGACTAAATATTGTCAAAATGTCTATGCTACCTAGAGCAATTTACACATTCAGTGGAATCACTATCAAAATACCACCGACATTTTTCACAGAGCTGGAACAAATAATCCTAAAATTTGTATGGAACCAGAAAAGACCCTCAGTAGCCGGAGGAATGTTGAAAAAGAAAACCAAAACTGGCATCACAATGCTAGACTTCAAGTTATATTACAAAGCTGTAATCATCAAGACAGTATGGTACTGATACAAATCAGACACATAGATCGATGGAAGAGAATAGAGAATCCAGGAATGGATCCTCAACTCTATGGTCAACTAATCTTCAACAAAGCAGGAAAGAATATCCAACGGAAAAAGGACAGTCTCTTCAATAAAAGGTACTGGGAATATTAGCCACATATAGAAGAAGGAAACTGTACTATTTTCTTGTACCATACACAAAAATAAAATCAAAAGGGCTGAAAGAACTAAATGTGAGACAGGAATCCATCAAAATCCTAAAGGAAAGCACAGGCAGCACCCTCTTTGACCTTGGTTTCAGTAACTTCTTGCTAGACACATCTCCAAAGACAAGGGAAACAAAGGCAAAAATGAACTATTGGGGCTTCATCAAGATAAAAAGCTGCACGGCAGAGGAAACGATGGACAAAACCAAAAGACAATCGACAGAATGGAAGATATTTTCAAATGACATATCAGATAAAGGGCTAGTATACAAAATCTATAAAGAACTTACTGAACTCAACACCCGAAGAATAAACAATCCAATCAAGAAATGGGTAGAAATTAGTTCATATTTTATTTAGCCTACCTTGGTTGCTTTCCTCCCCCCTTTTTTCCTGCCCTTGTCCTCCCCCTTTCTCCTCAACTTGTTTCAATGTTTGATATTCTCATTATATTCTGTAAAGTTTAATTTTTTGTCCCTTGTAATTAATGTATATTTTTCTAACAGTGTCTAAGCCTAATTAGTAACTATATTCTTCAACTGGATAAGAAAATGGGTACCTTTAAAAATCTCTCTGCTCTCTTCCTACACCTCTCTATATGCTTTATTATTATCACATGTAAGTTTCTGTTTAGCAAATCAATACAGGCTTACAATTAAGTTTTAGTAATTTTTTTGATTATCATGGCTTCTTGAATTCCACATTTTCTCCTAGGAATGATCTTTTCCTCAATGATATACATAAGAATTCTTATAATAAAAGTTTTGGTGGTAAATATTCTGATTTCTTCCATGTATAAAATATTTTAATTTCATCTTCAATTGATATTTTAATATTTAATTTCAATCTTGACTAAGATTGGAATTCTAGGCTCAAAGTTACCTTTTCTTGAAACTTTGAAGATATTTTTTTATAATCATATTGCCCCCAGTGTTATTTATTAGAAGATTGATGTCAATTAATTTTTATCTATTTATAGATAATTTTTGTTTTTGTCTTGTGGAAGATTTTAGGGTTTTCCATCTAATTTTTAGTGTTCTGAAATTGCACTATAAATGTTGTAGTCTCCTCTCTTTCTTGATTGGCTTTCAGCAGGACTTTTGCTTTCAGGATTCATGTGTTTCTCTGTTTAGATTAATAATCCTCTATTATTTGTTTAAATATCATCTCTCTTCCATTTGGTGTATCCTCACTCTTGGGGACTCCTATGAAATAGCTATTTAAATTCTAGATCTATTCTTTAGTTGTGTGTGCTCTACTCTTCAGACCATCTCTTGAAGCTTTCATTTCAACAACCACATTTTTTATTTTCATGATCTGTAATTTGCTATTTTTATGACTGTAATAGCTGTTTTCATCTCTCTTGAGTTTTGTTATCTTTTTCAAAGTTTTATTTAGCTTGTTCTATTAACTCTTTCTCCATTGTAGTTTCTTCCATTCATTGAGCTTGCTCTCTATTTTATGTGCTGTTTTCCTCAAATATCTCATTATTCTGGATTATGCATTCTTCTTTGTAGTGGAGATTTTATTTTTGATTACCTGCTTATAAGTGTTTGTGCAGCCTGCCAGAACACTGTCACACTGGGAGTGGGGGGAAAGACCAGCATGCTGACAGGATGGTGCCTCAGTGTGGAATCTTTCTGAGTGTGACTGTTCGCCACTCCTCCTAGGCACTGCAGTCACACACACATTGTCCATTGTCCTTTGTCCATTCTCTCTAACCTAATCTCTCTCACTCCTTCCTGTTGTAAGCAATCTCTCCCTTTATGTGACCAGCCAGCAGGGCAGGGCCAACCAGAACTGTGAGAGTATAAAATAAAACTTCATTCTATTGCCCTTTGCTTTACTGGGCTTCACAGATACTGCCTTTTTTACAAGTCTTCCTCCCCTCTGGCCTCCTTATTCTCTGAGACACACAATTGAACTTAGGCCTATTAACAATCCCACAAGGGCCTCTAAGTGTTCAAGTAAAGGAAGAGTCACATGTCTCTCACTTTAAGTCAAAAGCTAGAAATGATTGGGCTCCATGAGGTAGGCATAATGAAAGCCACGATAGGCTAAAAGCTAGGCTTCTCGTACCAACAGCCACGTGAATGCAGAAGAAGCCTTCTTGATGGAGACTAAAGTGCTACTACGATAAACACACAAATGTTAAGAAAGTGAACAGTCTTATTGTTGATATGGATAGATGATCAAACCAGCCACAACGTTCCCTTAAGCCAAAAACTAATCTGGAGCAACTAATCCAGAACCTTCGTGAAGGCTGAGGGGGTGAGGAAGTTGCAGAAGAAAAGTATGAAGTTAACAGAGGTTGGCTTATGAGGTCTAAGGAAAGAAGCCATTGTCATAACATAAAAGTGCAAGGGGAAGCAGCAGATGCTGATGAGGAAACTGCAGCAAGTTATCCAGAAGATCTAGCTCAGATCATTAATAAATGTGGCTATACTAAACAACAGCTTTTCAATGTAGCTGAAACAGCGTCCTATCAAAAGAAGATGTCATCTGGGACTTTCATAGCTAGACAGGAGAAGTCAATGTCCAGCTTCAAAATTTCAAAGGACAAGCTGACTCTTATTAGGGGCTAATCTAGCTGATGACTTGAGTTTGAAACCAGTGTTCATTTACCATTCTGAAAATCCTTTTATTATTGTTATTTTTTTAAAGGTTTTATTTATTTGAGAGAAAGAGAGAGAGATCATGAACTGTAAGAGGAGCAAAGAGAGAAAAAGACGCCCCACTGAGCTGGGATTCCAGTTCAGGGCTCAATCCCAGGACCCCAGAATCATGACCTGAGCCACAGGCAGATGCTTAACCTACTGAGCCACCCAGGCACCTCCATTCTGAAAATCCTAAGGCCCTTAAGAATTATGCTAAATCTACTCTGCCTGTGCTCTAGGAGTAGAACAACAAAACCTCAATGACAACACATTTGTTTTTAACATGAATCTTATGATTTATGAATATTATGACTATTATGAACATGAATTTGCTGAATATTTTAAGCTCACTGTTGAGACTCACTGCTCAGAGCAAAAGATTCCTTTCAAAATATTACTGCTCGTTGACAATGCACCTGATCACCCAAGAGCTCTGATGGAGATATACAATGAGATTAACATTGTTTTCATGCCTGCTAGCACAACATCCATTCTGTAGCCCATGGATCAAGGAGTCATTTTGACTTCCTAGTCTTACTATTTAAGAAATACATTTTATAAGGCTGTAGCTGCCATAGATAGTGATTCTTCTGATGGAGCTGGGCAAAGTAAATTGAAAACCTTCTGGGAATGATTCGCCATTCTAGATGCCATTTAGAACATTTGTGATTAATGGGAAAAGATCAAAATATCAACGTTAACAGGATTTGAAAGGAGTTCATCCCAACCCTCATGAATGACTTCGAGGGATTCAAGACTCCAGTGGAGAAAGAAACTGCAGATGTGTGGGAAATAATAAGAGAAGTAGAATTAGGAGTGGAGCCTGAAGATGCAGCTGAATTGCTGTAATCTCATGATACATTAATGAAAGAGGATTTGCTTCTTATAAATAAGCAAAGAAAGTGCTTTCCTTAGATAGCATCTACTCCTGGTGAATATGCTGTGATGATTGTTGAAATGCCAATAAAGGACTTAAAATATTGCATAAACTAGTTGCCAAAGTAGTGGCAGGTTTGAGAGGAAGCTCTACTGTGGGTATAATGCTATCAAATCGCATCACATGCTACACAGAAACCATTCATGAGAAAGAGTCAATTGATACGGCAAACTTCACTGACATCCTATTTTAAGAAGTTGGTACAGCCACCCCAACCTTTAGCAGCCACCACCCTGATCAGTCAGCAGCCCTCGACATCAAGGCATGACCCTCCACCAGCAAAAGGATTATGGTTAGCAGTTTCTAAGCAATGAAGTATTTTTTTTTAAGATTTATTTATTTATTTTAGAGAGAGAGGGAGAGAGAGCACAAGTGGCAGAGAGAGAAAGAGGTATCTTAAGCAAATTGCACTGAGCTTGGAGCCTGACAGGGTGCTCACCAGAGGGCTCAACAGGGAGCTAGATCTCTCTATGCTGAGATCACAACCTGAGCTGAAACCAAGAGACAGATATTTAGCCAACTGCACCACCCAGGCACTCCAGCAATGAAAGTACTTTTTAATCAAGATACGTACATTGTTTTTAGGTATAATGCTATTTCACATTTAGTAGACTGCAGTATCGTATAAACAGAACTTTTCTATGCACTTTTATATGACTCACTTTATTGCAGTATTTGCTTTATTGTGGTGGTCTGGAACTGAACACACAACATCTTAAGATGTGCCTCTGTGTGTGTGTGTGTGTGTGTGTGTGTATTTATAAATTTAATGGTCTTTTTAGATTCTTAATTGATCTATAAGCCCAACTGAAAGCAACTGAGGAAAAAGTGGCAGGTGAAGTTTAGGCCATCAGTGTTTATTTTTCATAATAGAGAAAGAGGCTGAGAGAGGGTTTTATTTTGCTTTCTTATACACCATTAGACTGTCAAAGGCTAAGAGTGTCCTGTTCTTTGTTGTAGTGATAGTACTTAGCATGGGCTCTGTCAACTCAACAAATTCAGTGAACATTTGTTGGAGGGATGAATCAAGTGAATGCACAGAGCTCCAAGGAGATTCACATGGGGCTTCTTTGGGGCAGGAATTGTATCTCTTTTATCTCAGTATTTCTAGTTTCCACCACAGTAGATTCTCAAAAGGTGGTTGTAGATATGGATTAAATGTAATTGAGTAGTTCAGTTATTCTTTGTCTTGGGACATCGGGCTACTTACAAGAGAAATGCTCTATCTTTTGTCTTCCTCACACTCGGACTGCATTCATAATGCATGGAAACCAATATACCAATGGAAACCAATATTGGTATTGGAATACCAATATGTAGTGTCTAGCAGTTGTGTTTTTATGCATACGCTCTCATCGGATTGTTACAACCACCATGTGAGACAGAAATCCTGGTCTCCATCTTGTAGGTGAGTAAGCAGAAGCTCAGAGGAGACTGGTAAGAGGGCATATTCTGGAAAGCAGCCAATGGACATAAGTCTTTGGTGACAAGTTGAGTGCCCCACCTTTTATAAGAAGCTAGTCCTTAAAACACCAGACTATAGCAGATAGTCAGCAGTAATTTGTTAAAAATTAAAAGCCAAATATTCTCAATTATAGGATGAGAGTCAGAGAAAAGGAGAGAAATAAGAAAATAAAAATGAACAAAATCAAGTATGATATATGGGGCAAATTTAGATTTATTTTGTTTTTTACTTTAATCTATTTATTTTTTTATTATGTTACTATACAGTACTTCATAAGTTTTTGATGTAGTGTTCCATGA
The DNA here is from genome assembly GCA_028646535.1 of Procyon lotor. NCBI lineage: Eukaryota > Metazoa > Chordata > Mammalia > Carnivora > Procyonidae > Procyon > Procyon lotor. The sequence continues at coordinate 136,010,422 of CM053603.1, forward strand.
CTCATTGTTTGCTTGTAACACCAGGGCTAACCCATCCCTCCACTCCCTCCCCCCAAAACCCTCAGTGTGTTTCTCATAGTCCATAGTTTCTCATGGTTCATCTCCCGCTCTGATTCCCCCCCACTTCATTTTTCCCTTCCCTCTCCTAATGTTCTCCATATTATTTTTTTTAAAGATTTTATTTATTTATTTGACAGAGAGAGAGATCACAAGTAGGAAGAGAGGCAGTCAGAGAGAGGGGGGGAGCCGCTGAGCAGAGAGCCCGATGAGGGGCTCCATCCCAGGACCCTGAGATCATGACCTGAGCTGAAGGCAGAGGCTTTAACCCACTGAGCCACCCAGGTGCCCCTCCATATTATTCCTTATGTTCCATATATAGGTGAAACCATATGATAATTGTCTTTCTCTGTTTGACTTATTTTTTTAAGATTAATTTATCTTAGAGAGAAGGAGAGAGAGAGTGGGAGGAGGGACAGAGGGGGAGAATCCTCAAGCAGACTCCTTGCTAAATGCAGAGCCTGACCTGGGTCTTAACCCCATGACCATGAGATAATGACCTGAGCCAAAACCAAGAATCGGACACTCAACAGACAGAGCCACTCTGGCAACCTTATTTTCTTCTGTTTTTACATATAAATCTGATTACATGCATTTCTTGGCAGAATTGCTCCAAAATATTCCTTTGTTACTGACTGGAAATTTTTTTTTATTTAAAATTTCCTGTGGAAAATGGTTTGATTGTTCCTATAATAACTGAATTATGTCCTTGCTTACCAGTCCCAGGTGTCACGGGAAAATATTACTAAAGGGAGCAAAAGTTCTTCTCGTTTGGTTGAGTTTCCATGACCATCCAACTTTGTTTTCCCCTCTTAGAAATGGTGTACTGAGTATGTTGGAGCCTCTCCTAGTCTTAACACTGGATTATAAGTTGGGGGTTCCTAATGAGTTTGAACTAGACATCAGAGTAACTTCTCTCACATAAGTTTAAATACTTAAAATTTGTATGGAGTCATTTCATGACCTAGTCTACTTTAACCATATGCCGAGTTTAGCCTAGTCGAATGACTCATTTTCACCTTATGAGCTACTAGGTTACAAATAATATTTGCTAACACTACTTATCCTCTAGTTGTTTTGTTTGTATTTTCATCAGTTACTTCAGCAAAACCTGAGTATTTACTATGTGAAGATACTGTACTTGGACTGGGGACACAGAATTGAGCAAAGTAGAGGCCCTTCTTTTAACGATTCTGTTGTATATGTGGGAAGAGCATAGGAATGCCAGATTTAGTAAATAAAAATGCCAGACACCCAATTAAACTGGAATTTCAGGAAGTATCTAAACATTTAGTATGAATGTTTGTGTAGTATTTGGAACATACTAAAAACTTTTCTGTTGTTGATTTGAAATTCAAATTTACCGGACGGTTCTATTTTTATCTGACAACCCTAGAAAAGAGATCTGGAAGAACATAATCACGATACAGGAGAGTAAGTGCTAGAACTTGGCTGAGTCCAGAGGGTAATAGAAATATGTAGCTCCCTGTTAATTAGGGGTTTTACTTTCAGGTTTTCCATATGTGCTCGGAGAAAATGTGACGCTCTGAAAGCAATTTGACCAGGTCAGTAGATGAACATCCTGGCAGTAGAGTAGACGCTTAGATAAAAATGATGCATTCATGTTACAAATACATGGGGGAATTCTGCAACCATACTGAGATTAATTGCATTGCAAAACATCAAAAGCAGTACACAGCCATAAGAGGGATTTTTGAGGATGAAGCTCATTACAAACGTTCCCTTACTGTGTTTCTACATGGCAAGCATGGAGAACAAGCATACCTACCATTCTACGAATCTAGTGTTTTCCAGTGGGAGCAAACTGCTGTGGCAGAAACCCTGGGCCTTGAGCTCTTAGGGATTGTATTCAGAGAAGGGATGTTAAAGCGGCAAGACAAACTGGACTTATCTAGTCAACACCTCTCATGCTGCAGACGGGAGAGCAGAGGCCAGCGGGGTTAAGAAACACGGTGACCACAGAAACAGGTACTTCGGTATCATTTCCACGCTACTTTTTTTTTTTTTTTCCAGCAGACAATTCATTAATATGGGTAAGAATCACAAAGAGACTACGAATGACTTTTGCAAAGTAGCAAGAGAAATGGAAAAAAGAAAATATGGATGAGGAGAAAGATGAAAAACTGCAAGCAGGGAAATGAATCTCCTCGGTTTCAAATTAATGAACATTTAAAAAGACAAAACTTGTGTAGTAGTTCTTCTTAGCCTATCTCTTGTCTTTGTTCTTAGGCACTTAAAATTATGAGTGTTTAGTGAAAAGGTAAATTTAATTGGTTTTCATTCATTAGAAGGTTTGCCAGGGGACAGAGGAGACCAACTTAGAGTATCTGCAAATATTTTTTTAAAAAGGGGATAGTTTAAAGTAAGTGTGTTACTTATATTTTAAAACCTTAGGAATAATATTTTAAATATTTTTAAAAATTAGGAATAGTATTTTAAAAAATTAAGAATTACTGTTATTGACTCTATGAAAATCTTGTATGGCTTATTTCTGTATTTAATTTTCTTTTTTCTCATTTCCTTCAACTGTAACTGCTTATGTTCTGAACTCCAGAACTGTCTTGACTTTGAAGTGCTTCAGGAATCCTGGGGATCCATGAGAAAACTCTGATGCCCTCTGATTTTTGTCCATTGCTAGGTAATTTGGTTTTAGTTTTGTCTCTCTCTCTCCAGTGTATTGAGCCTCCACAGATATATGTGGGTTTTCATTTCATTTACTGACCTTGGCAGTCAGTGGTACCTTTCAGTGTTATCATTCACCTATGGGAGTTATCTTATCTCTATATATTTTTTACAATTTCCTCCTGTGATAATTTCTGTCAAGTTACCATTTAAAAAATTCCTTTTAGTCTGTTGTTGGACACCCAGAATTGATTCTATTTCTCTCATGTTTCCCTCCGACTTTCCACCTGTCTTTTTTTTTTTTTTTTAACTTCTTCTTTCCAGAGATTTCCTAGGTTTTATCTTTCAACCCTTTCACTGATTCTTTAGTTTGTTTTGTTGGTCAGCCAGATCTATGATTTCCAAGAGGTCTTTCAAGATAGCTGGTTTTCTGTTTTCACAGGCTCCTATGCTTGTTTTATGTAAATAACTTCTCAAATCTCTCTAGATACTAACTAGAATATTAACCTGTTTTTAAGTTTCTTTTCGTTTTATAAGTCACTTCTTTTTGTTCAAATTTAAATAATTATAGAGTTTTAGTTTTGGCTTTAACTTGATCTATTTTTTCAGGATCCAAACTTCCTCAAAGAGCTGGAGGGGATTTATGGCTCTTGGTTGCTTTGAGAATGTAGGTGGGGCTTAATAACTGATAGTTTTCATGCTGTGAAAACAAGAGAGCAGGCCAATTATGTTTCAGGACCCCCTCCCCGCAATGTCCACATGTAGAGATCTTTGCCCTGGAGGAACTGATGTCCAAATACTCTGTGTTAGGTAACCTCAGAAAATGTATTTAATTTTCTTGTGGAATTATCCTTTGATTTTTTGTGTGTGCAAATAACTGGCTTCCCAGGTGGCTGCATGAGGTTGGGAAAATTAGAGAATGTAGAATGAGCTCAACTGGCCTGGATTTAGAGTTTTAGTCAGACAACTCTGGGTCTGAATCGTGAGCCTCTTCAGAGTTCTGCTTCAGGCTTCATGTTACTTTCCTCTCTTCTAGAGCTTTCTCTGCTTTATGCCACCCTTTCTCTCCACTGCTTCATCATGCACTCCTATCTTTGCTTTTCATCTTTCATCATTTTGTTAAAACTCCATGGTTTTAAACATATGCTCACCTTTTCTCCTTTTTTATTGCATACCTGTAATGTTTTAAGCCATTTTATTATCATTTCAGTGGGACTTTCAGAAGGTAGGAGAGATAAGCCTGCACAGTAAGTCTTCCATCTTGATACAGAAGTTATAATTAAATTTTCCTTAGTCCATAATGTTTGGAAAATAGCAGTGCCACATGAATACGACATGAATCTATCAGTGACTTCAAAAGACAGGTAAGGTTATCATGTTTTGAGACACCCGCTTAATACAAAAATATTTCAGGGGCATTAAGTTATCACCAAGATATAAATTTTTGAATCTGTGGTATGTCATTATAAAGAAAGGGGTTTCTCTCCTGCTTAGCATTGGGAATCTGCAAGTTATTTCCCTGCCCAACTGTGTCATCAGAGACTCACTCCGTTTGCTCTGTCTTTTTTGCTATGCTTTACTGTTAGGTAGGAAACTACATTCATGGGATGGTAGTTTCTAAGTACACTTCAGGGAAGCTATCCTAGGCCAGAAAGGCTTGTGGTGCAGATTTAAATGCTTGAATTACATAGTTTATGAAAACAAATTTAAAATATGCAGTGAGCAGCAAGGGGAAATACTGGATCAAGTTAATGTAAAAGGAAAAGCCCAAAAGAATGGTCACAGAAGAATTAGGTTATTTCCATGCCACTTAGCATAACAGAAAATGATGTGAGGTACCATAATACAGCCTTAGGATAGCATTATATTATGGCTTAAGTCAATCATTAATATTCATAAGAAGGACCACGAATTAAAATGAAAATGTGTAATTGTATTCTATAAGTTGAGAAGCCAAAGAAGTTTATAATTCATTTTTAAAAGATTTCCGTTCAAAATGCTTAATAATTTTTAGGTGTAGTTGACAAAAATTTTGACTTTTTTTCATGAGAGCCCTGACTTGGGGTTGTTTTCCAACATTGTTACTCACTGTGTAGACATGCATAATTTAAACCATATTGCTGAACTCTCATTTTCTCAAATACCAAATAATAAGGGAGATTGAGATATAATTATCATGGTAATTTGACAAAATGAAAGGTGTTAGAAAAAATATTAGTAGCTACTATTATTATTACAACAGTTTTTGAGTTTTATAGATTTGTAGATATTATTTTATTTTATTCTTTTAGATTTTATTTATTTGTTTTACACAGAGAGAGAGAGCACAGCAGAGGGAACAGCAGGCAGAGGGAGAGGGAGACACAGGCTCACCTAGCAGGAAGCCTGATGAGGGGCTCCTTCCCAGGACCCTGGAATCACTACCTGAGCTGAAGGCTTAATGACTGAGCCACCCAGGCGCCCCTATATATATAGTTTTAATAATGACAAAATATCTTGTAATTTAAACTGCCAAATCTATCTCAGTTGAGTACTGACTCAGAGTACTGAACTTTGAGAACTTTAAGTACAGAGTTTTGGGGGTGTTTACATTTTGCAGAAATTGAGAAACTGAATTTGAAATTTATGTGGAAATACAAGGGCTTAGGAATGGCCAAGGCAATCCTGAAGAAGAAAAATACCTGGAGACAGTACTAGATATTAAGCTTGTTCAAAACAATTAATTAATTAGGTCTTAGTCTACATAATTATATGTATAATGTATTATATGATCCAATTATACATATAATTAATTATAGCACTTAAGACATTGTGGTCTTGGCTAAAACAGGTAAATGAGTAGTGGCACAGAATAGAGTTCAGAAACAGACTTGCTGGATTTATAAAAAACGCAACACTGCAGTGTAGTGAGAAATGATGGGTCACTTGATATTCACAAGGAAAAAAGTACATATAAACTCCTGCGCAAAAATAAATTTCAGAATTATTAGATGTCTTAACGTGATAGGTAAAACAACAGACTTTTAAAGGTAAATATAAGAGAACATCTCTGTGACTGGAACAGATAGAACTTTTTATATAAAGACACATACATAAAGAGCTAGCCATCAAAGGAGGAATTAATAGATTTGGTTATATTAAGATTGGGATTCAAAAGAAACCACTAAGAGTGAAAAAAGCAATATGCAGACTGGCAAATTGATAGTTCAGTCTGCTGTTAATCATCAATGCTATGCATGTGAATGTGACTTTTTTTTTTCTTGAGATTAGATTTTGCTAGGTAGAGGGTAGAACAACACCAGGCAAATGCTATGCAGGATGCTGAGGGAGAAAGGTCTCAGAGATGGGAAACCTGGATGAGCCTGGAGGACAAAGACGTGGGAAGAATGAAGGTGATTCTGCATGTTACAGATGATGGGAGAGAGAATTATCCTTTCTTTTATTCATTCTCTCATGTAACAAATGCTGAGTGTCAACTATGTTCCAGGCATTGTTCCAGGCACTGAGGATACAGCACTGAAAAAGACAAAGATGCTCCTTCATGGCTCATTTATGGGGTTAGGTAAGGAGGTGGCGGGAGAGGCATACATTAAAAATAAGTAAATAAATAAAAGGAAGAAAAATAACCAGTAGTGAAGCAGAGAAGATGAAGTACATCAGGCAAAGGGACAGAGAGTGACCAGAGAGCTCCTATACACGAGGGGTCAGGGATATAACCTTGCTGGAGGGATAGGAATTCCAGCTGTCATCTGAATGAAACTCTCTCGGAGCTGGGGAGGAAGAGCATTTCTGGCAAAGGGATTAGCCTATGCAAAGGCTCAAGGGTGGAAAAGAGTTCTGGATCCAGAAAGAAGACCAGTGTGACAAAGAGATGAGTGGTACTAGATGATGTCTAAAAGGTAACTAGGGGCCTGTTCATATAGATTCTTGCAGGTGAGAGTCAAAAGTTTATATTTTATTATAAAGGCAATAAGAAAGGGTTAAAGTGGAATGCTACTCTCCTCTTATTTTTTTCCCATCAAAGGAGGGAATTTCTACTTTATCCCTCCAGGGGAAAGAGGATTGGAATAACAATTCCAGTTTCTCTGGTTGAGGCTTATCTAATTGAAGAATTTTAGAGAAGAAATTGAGATCACAATATTGGTTTTCAAAATTCTGGTGAACCATGTTATATTTAGGTACCAAGACATTGATATTCTTTTGGTGTAACATTATTTAGATTAAAAAAAACATGAACCATCAACACCTTTATATATAGTCACACTCATATACTACATTTAAAGTGCTTAAGTAGATATATTTCATTGATTAAAAAGCATTCTTCTATACTTCCAAAAATTCTCATAAACAAAGCAACAAAAGTCAATTGACAATACAAACGTCATTGCTGACATAATTCTTATTTTAGTTCACAGACTTTCCAAACAAGTGCAATATAAACATGACAACATTGAAATTGATACAGATACTGAAGAAGAAAAAACCTGAATACACTTTCTTTCAAAACGACAACACTGTAACTTGTTCTTAATGCCATCATGAAAAAAAAAAAAGATTAACACTTTGAAAAAAGTCTCAAATTTGCAAGCAAGAGGTAGAATTATTTAAAGGTGAATGAGCCAGAGAAAAATATTTAGGTCTAGCTTATAAATATTACTTCATCATTGCCCCCAAGTAGTTCAGAAACAAAAAGAGGTTTTAATAGTTGGAAATGTTGGGGCACCTGAGTGGCTCAGTGGGTTAAAACCTCTGCCTTTGGCTCAGGTCATGATCTCAGGGTCCTGGGATCGAGCCCTGCATAGGGCTCTCTGCTCATCAGGGAGCCTGCTTCCCCCTCTCTCTCTGCCTGCCTCTCTGCCTACTTGTGATCTCTCTCTCACTCTCTCTCTCTCTGTCAGAAAAATAAATAAAATCCTTAAAAAAAAATAGTTGGAAACGTTTTTACAAAAAATTACTGCATGTAGTTGGTATGAGATCATTGACATGGGAATCAACCCTTTTTGAAGATGATCAAATAATATTTAAATACTATGTTTTCATAAATAACAAATTTATTTCATATAGTGTTTACTGTTTCAGATAATTGCTTTATCATATTTTATCTGGTATTAGTTTGTATAGAATTAAATATGTTTAACATTTATTTTTTTATTAAAAATGTAATTTACAGAGGGGTCTGAGTAGCTCGGTTGGTTGAACATCTGGCTCTTGATTTCAGCTCAGGCCATGGTCTCTTGGGTTGTGGGATCAATCCCCAGGGCTCCAGGCTCAGTGCAGAGTCTGCTTGGTGATTCTCTTCCTCTGCCCCTCCTCTCTCTTATCTCTCATAAATAAATAAATCTTTAGAAATATATTTACTTATAACACTGTGTAAGGCATACAACCTGTTGACCTGCTACATTTGTATATGGCAATATGACTACCACTTTAGTTTTAGCTCTCATCTCTATCAGGTGACATCATTATCATTGTGTGTGCATGTGTGGTAAGAACATTTAAGATCTCGTCTCTTAGCAATGTTGAAGTATATAATACAGTATTGTTGACCATAATCACTTGGTTATGCATTAGTTCTCCAGAATTTATTCATTTGCTAGTTGCAAGTTTGTACCCTTAACCAAAATGACCCCAAATCCTCCAGCCCCGAGCCCCTAGAAACCTTCATTTTCTACTCTGTTTCTATGGATTTGGCTTTTTTGGATACCACATATAAAAGATATCATATATTGGGGTGCCTGGGTGGCTCAGCCGTTAAGCGTCTGCCTTCGGTCCAGGTCAGATCCCAGGGGCCTGGGATCGAGCCCCGCATCGGGCTCTCTGCTCTGCGGGAAGCCTGCTTCTCCCGCTACCGTTCCCTCTGCTTGTGTTCCCTCTCTCGCTGTGTTTCTCTCTGTCAAATAAATAAAATCTTAAAAAAAAAAAAAAAAAAAAAAGATATCATATATTGTTTGTCTTTGTCTAGTTCATCTCACTAAGCATAATGTCTCTCCAGTCCATCCATGTTGTCACAAATGGCAAAGTTTGCTTCCTTCTCATGGCTGAGTAATAGTCCATTGTATGAATATATATATACTACATCTTATTTTTCCATTCATCCATTGATAGACACTTAGGTTGTTTTCATATCTTGGACATTGTGAATAATGCTATAATAAAGATGGGAGTGCAGATGCATTTTCAATATACTGTTTTCATTTCCTTTGGATATACACCCAAAACTTGCTGGATCATATGGTAGATATATATATATTTTAGGAGCCTCTATACCATTTTCCATAGTGGCTGCACCAATTTATATTCCAACCAGCTGTGCACAATGGTTCCCTTTTCTCCACGTCCTTTCCAACACTTGTTAACCTCTTTTCTTTTTGGTGATGGCTGTTCTAACAGGTGTGAGGTAATATCTCATTGTGGTTTTGATTGCATTGCACTGATAATTAGTGATGTTGAGCATCTTTTCATATACCTGTTGGCCATTTGGGTATCTTCTTTGTATAAATGTCTATTCAGTTCCTCTTCCCATTTCTTAATTGGATTTTGTTTGTTTGTTTGTTATCAGGTTGCATGAATTAGTTATTTGGGATATTAAACTCTTATCCAATATGCAAATATTACGCAATATTTGCAAATGTTTTTCTCATTCTACAGGTGGCCTTTTCTTTTTGTTGATTGTTTCTTTTACTATGCAGAAGCTTTTTGGCTTGATGTAGTCCCACTCCTTGATCTTTGCTTTTGGTGTTATATCTTTTTTTTTTTTTTTAAAGATTTTATTTATTTCACAGAGAGAAACACAGCTAGAGAGGGAACACAAGCAGAGGGAATGGTACTGGGAGAAGCAGGCTCCCTGCTGAGCAAAGAGCCCAATGAGGGGGCTTGATCCCAGGACCCTGGGATCATGACCTGAGCGGAAGGCAGACGATTAATGACTGAGCCACCCAGGCGCCCGTGCTTTTGGTGTTATATCTAAAAACTCATGGCCAAGATCAATGTCAAGGATCTTTTTCCATGTTTTGGTTTGGTTTTATTGTATCAGGTCTTATGTTTAAGTCTTTAATCGGTTTCAGGTTAATTTTTATGAGTGTGTAAGATAAGGTCCAATTTCATTTTTCTGTTTGTGGTTAACCAGTTTTCCCAACCTCACTGGTCGAAAAGACTATCCTTTCCCCTTAAGTGTTCTTGGCTGCCTTGTCAGATATTGACCATAGATGCAAGGATTTATTTCTGGGCTCATGATTCTTTCCATTTGTGTATGTGTCCATTCTTAATGTCAGTATCCAACTGATTTAATTACTGTAGCTTTGCAGTATAATTCGAAGTCAGAAAGTGTGATGCTTGTAGATTGTTCTTCTTTCTCAGGATTACTTTGGCTATTTGGAGTCTATTGTGGTTCTGTTAGGGTTGCTTTCCATTTCTTCAAAATTTTCATTGGAATTTTGATAAGGATTGCATTTAATCTGTAGATGGCTTTGGGTAGTATGGAAATCTTAATGATAATAATTCTTTCAACTCAAAATCACAGGCTATCCTTCCATTTGCTTATGTCTTCTTCAATTTCATCAAAGTCTTATGGTTTTCAATGCACAGATCTTTCACTTCCTTTGTTAAATTTATTTCTAAATATTTTATTGTTTTTGATGTTACTGTGAATATGGAATAGTTTTTTTTTCTTTTTCAGATTTGTGTTGTCAGTGTATAGAAATACAGCTAATTTCTGTATGTTGATTTTTCTGCAGCTTTACTGAATTCATTGATTAGTTCTAGCAGTATTTTGGATGTCTTTAGAATTTTCTGTTTGTAAGATTATATCACCTGCAGGAGCACCTGGGTGGTTCAGTCTAACCATCTGCCCTAGGCTCAGGTCATGATCTCAGGGTCCCATGATTGAGCCCTGAGTCAAGTTCACTCTCTTTCTGTTCCTCCCTCTGCTCTCTCTCTTACTTGATTTTTCTTTCAAAAAAATAAAATAATTTTTAAAAAAGATTATATCGTGCAAATAACAGTTTTACTTCTTTCTGATCGGGACAGCTTCTATTTCTTTGTCTTGCCTAATTGCTCTTACTAGGACTTCTAGTAATATGTTGAATAAAAGTAGTTAGAGTAGGCACCCTTGTTCTTGATCGTAGTGGAAAATTTCCCATCCTACCCTGTTGAGTATGATATTAGCGATGGGTTTGTGGTATACGGAATTTATTATTTTAAGGTATATTCTTTCTATACTCAATTTGTTAAAGGTTTTACTATTAAAAGATGTTGTATTTTTTGTTGTTGTCAAATGCTTTTCCTGCATCTATTGAGATGATCACGTGAGTTTTATCTCTCATTTTATTAATTTGATGTATCACATTTGTTAATTTGCATATGTTGAATCACCCTTGTATCCCAGGGATAAAGTCTATTTGGTCATGGTGTATGATTTTTTAAACATGTTGTTGAATTTGGTTTACTAACATTTGCTGAGAATGTTTGCATCTATATTCATCAAGAATATTGACCTATTGTTTTCTTTTCTCGTACTGTCCTTATTTGGTTTTGTCATCAGAGTAATGTTGGCCCTGTAAATGTTCTCTTCTCTCCAAGTCCTTGGAAGTTTGAGAAAGGTTGGCATTAATTTTTCTTTAAATGTTTGGTGAAATTTACCAGAGAAGCCAACTGGTTCTGGGCTTTTCTGTGTTGGGAGGTTTTTAATTACTGCTTCAATCTCCTTACTCATTACCAGTCTGTTCAGATTTTCTACTTCTTCATTATTCATCTTGGCAGATATTTTTTTTTAAGGACTTTATCTATTTCTTCTAGATTGTCCAATTTGTTGATATATAATTTTTCAAAGTAGTTTCTTATGAACCTATGTATTTCTCTGGTATCATTTGTAATGTCTTTTCTTTCGTTTCTGATTTCATTTAAGTCTTTCTCTTTTTTGTGTCTAACTAAACACTTTTAATCAATTTTATTATTATTTTATAACATTAAGACTTGTTCAGTTTTTTTTACCATTTCAAAAAAAAACCCCATCTCTTATTTTTATCAATCATTTCTATTGTGTTTCTGGTCTCTATTTCACTTATTTCCACTCTGATCTTTGTTATTTCTTTTTTTTTTTTAAACTTTCTAGTTTCTTAAGGTATACAATTAGGTTGTTTATTTGAGATCATTCTATTTTCTCAATATATGAACTTATTGCTATAAATTTCTTTCTTTTGCAGCATCCCATAAGTTTTGGTGTATTGTGTTTCTATTTTCAGTTGTTTCAAGATTTGTTTTTTATTCCTCTTTTTATTTCTTCTTTGACCAATTTGTTATTTAGGAGTGGGTGTTTTATTTTCCACATGCTTGTAAATTTTCCAGCTTTCCTATTGTTGTTGATTTCCATTATCGTTTCATACCATGATGGTCAGAAAAGACACTTGGGATTATTACAATCTTCTTACATTTGCTAAGAATTGTTTTGTGACATATCATATGATTCATCCTGGAAGATGTTCCATGTGCACTTGAGAAGAATGTGTATTCTTCTACTATTGGATAAAATGTTCATAAATGCCTATGAGGTTCATTTGGTATAATGTATGTTTCAAGTCCAGATTTTCACTCAGGATGACTGATCTAGCCATTGCTGAAAGGGGTATTGAAGTTCCCTACTGTTACTATACTGTTGTTTGCTTCTCCTTTTAGATCTGTTAGTGTTTGCTTAATATATTTAGGAGATCCAATGTTGGGTGTGTATAAATTTATGGTCATTATATCTTCCTAATGATTGACCCCTTTATATATGATTACATAATGACCTTCTTCATCTCCTGTTACTGTTTTTGACTTAAAGCTTATTTTGTTTGATATAAATATAGTTACTCTATCTTCTTTTTGGTTTCTCCTTCCTTGGAATATCTTTTTCTATTTCTTCACTTCTACTTTTAGAGTAATTATTGATAGGTAAGGATTTACTAATGCCATCTTGTTGCTCTCCAACTATTTTATAGTTCCATTGCTTCTTTTCCTCTCTTTCTACCTACCTTTGTAAATAGGGGATTTTTCTGTGATGGTATGCTTTTTTATCCTTTAAAAATTATTTTGTTAATAATACCTAGGTTTTTGCTTTGTGACTACCATGAGGCTCACATAAAACATAGATAAAACTGTTGATTTTTAAGCTAATAGCAACTTAACTCTGATGGTACATGAGAGCTCCACCCTTTTACTCCCACCCTGTTTATATTTTTTAGCATGAAATTTACCTCTTTTTATATTGTGTATTTATTAACAAAGTATGGTAGCTATGGTTAGTTTTAATACTCTTCTTTTAACTTTTATACTTTAGTTAAGTAGTTAATACACCATCCTATTACAGAACACAGTTTTCTAAATCTGAGTATACATTTATCTTTACCAGTGTGTTGTATACTTTCACATGTTTTCATACCACCAGTTCGTATCTTTTCATTTTAGCTTGAAGAACTTCTTTCAGCATTTCTTGCGAGGCAAGTACTCCCTCATCTTTGGTTTGTCTGGGGAAGGCTTTGTTTAGCCTTCATACCTGAATGATGACTTCGCTAGATAAACTACACTGGGCTGGTAATTTTCTTCTTTCCGCACTTTGACTATCTAATTCCATTCCCTTCTGGCCTTTAGGATTTCTGCTGAGAAATCTGCTTATAGCCCTAAGGGGGGTTCTTTTGTAGGTTTTTCCTCTAGGTGCCTTTAGGATTTTCTCTTTGTCTTTGATTTTTGACAGTTTCATTATAATGTGACATAGAGAAGGTCTTTTTGCCTTAAGATAATAGAGTATCTATTTGCTTCATGAACTTGGATGTTCATGACATACCCCAGGTTTGGGAAGTTCTTACTTTTTATTTTTTTAAATAAATTTTCTACCCCCTTCTCCCTCTTTTGTCCTTCTAGGACCCCAATTATTCTAAAATTTGATAGTGTCTCAAAGATTTCATAGATTTTCTTTGCTCTTTTTCATTATTTTTTCTTTGTTCTCCTCCAACTGTTTTACTGCAAGTTCTTATCCTCTAGATCATTGATTCTATTTCCCATTTTGTCTATTCTGCTACAGATGCTACTGCATTTTTCATTTCATTCATTGAATTTTTTAACTCCAGAATTTCGGTTTGGTTCTTTTTTGTGATTGCTGTCTCTTTGTTAAATTTCTCATTTTATTTATGTATTGTTTTCCTTATTTCATTGAATTGCCTGTACGTCTTATAGCTTGTTGAGTTTCCTCAAAAAAGGAAAAGCTATTTTGAATTATCAGCTAAGTCACAAAATTTCCTACTTTTGAGTTCACTTATTGGACGAATATTGTTATCTTTTGGTGACAATATCTTCTCTTGATTCTTCATGATTCTTGGAATTTTGCATTGCAGCTTTCACAACTGAAGTAGCAGACACCCTCTCAGATCTTTACTGTTCTTTGGTCCGGTTATATCTGTTTTCCATGACTTTGTATTGGATACACCTGCTCCACACTTCTTGATTTTTCTCATGACAAAATTCTTAAGCTTTTATGTCTTCTGTGGTTATTACCAAAAACAAAACAAAACAAAACAAAACAAAACAAAACACCTCTCTTTTGTTTTCCAGCAGGTGGTGCTACAGTTCAACTTTGTGGTACCCCCTTGTCCAAAGACCCTGGTCTGGTTTTCTGAAAGCATTCTGTTTTCTGGGGCTCACTCACCACCACATTTGGGAGTGTGCAGAGGAGTTGGTCAGAGTGGGGAGAGATATGGGTTTGAACTTGGAGTGGTTGGGTTGACGACGGCAAGTTGCCAGGAGGACCTTTGGGTGAGGCTCTCTCAACACTTGTGAGCAGACTTCCTGCAGTAGTCTTGGGAGCAGTCCCTTTAAGGTGCCCTTTGATATTCTTATATGCTTCTTTCCCAATATCCTCCCTTCCCCCAGTCACAGAGATCCTATATCAGTACTGGGAGTGTTGCTGGGGAGAAATGGGTTTCTACAATGTCCCTCACAGCTGGGGTAGCCAGGCACCTACTCTTTATCTTTTTCCCTTGTGGAGAAGTTACCACAGGCTAGGGGTTCAGCCCTATCCTGTGTAGATTTTGTGGGAGGGGTGTCACTGCCAGAGTTTCTCTTAGTCTCTTCAATGCATCCAAACTCATATTTTTCTTTTGCTCCAATGTTGTGCTATTATCTTTGCAGAAGCCTGCACTTCTCCAATCTCTTTCTTGTCCATGGGACTCAAGAAATATTTAACAAGTAGAACTTTTTAGACTTGTTAACAGGTTGGAATGGGGGACCAAGTAAGAAGGAGGCATTAATGATAATACCCAGGATTTGAATGCCTGCAAAGGAATTCCTTTTATTGAAGATTCTCATGAAGAGGAGTATTTAGGGTATCACTTCAGGTTTAGACATGTTGAATAAGTAAGCACAACACTGGAGAAAAAATATAAGGCCAGTATTGGGGGATTTGTTCCAGTATTTCCAAATTTCAGAGTTTTATTTGAAAACCTGATCAGTATTCACAAAATTAAAAAAAAAAAACACACACACACACAGCTAAATATATAATGCATTTCTAATGTAAAATGTATATACATTACACACTATCAAATAAAATGTGAACTTCTAAGTGTTAAATATGCCTTATCATTCTAATGTAAATTATTAGTCTAGAAAGCTCCTCCATTTCCTTCAACACCAATCCTTTAGCCCCAGAGCATCTTTTGAAATTTGCCTCTGATTAAGCAGATCCCCTTGAGCATCAGTATTATTGTCTTGTGCTTACCTCCTAGAGCTCTTTGCTCTGATCTTATATTGCAGGAATTTTACTTGTCTTCTTCCAGCATTGTCCTGCTGGACAAGTCTAAAACTTCTTTAGGGGAGTGATTCTCCCACATCAGATGACACTCTCAGTCCTTACTCGGTCTTTTTTCTTTAGTGGGAATGGGGTAAGAAGAGCAAAAGGAGGGTAGAGGAGTGAGTAAGGGGATATTGAAAATGTGTAGTCAAGAGGGCCTGGTAGGATTTGTTGTAGGGATGTACAAGATGGGGGCAAGGAGTAGGAAGTAGAGGATTTGTCTGAAGAAAATCCACCCTCTTCTTTTCTTAAGCCTTCTATTAGTTTCACTGTTTGAGACTTTTGGAATCCCTTTTGGGACTTTGGATCACAGTTTCTAAATTAACGTTTCTTTTTTCTGTTTCAACGGAAATCTGAATCCAACGTCAATGGACTTCTTTCAGTAAATGAACAAAAATAGGTTTTGAGAAATCTCTCTTAGTAAGACTTCCAGGTCAATATGAGAACTAGAGTGGAACAGAAAGAAGTTACCCTTTATTGATATCAATAGCATCATTATTCATTGGGTTTTTCCATGAGCCTTTGTAACATTTTTCTTTTGAGAAGTAACTCAATGAATTAAATGAAGGAACTACACAATCAATGAAGACACAGAGATTACATAAAATTTCTTGGACACAAAGATAACATTTTAATGCGAGATCCAAAGGAAGATTGAAAAAAATGCTATCCAAACATGGTGAAAATGCAGATCAGTGAAAGAGAAAGAGAAAAAAAAGGAAGACAGACAGACAGAATGTGATCTTCTACAAATCACATGTATTTTCCAGACACCCTACTTGATATCCAGAGATTACCCCAGCATAAGACTGGATTGTCTTCCAAATGTTCTTTTGTGTTCTTTTGCTTAGGTGTTAGAACAGTCTTGTTAGGCTAGTAGTGACCTCGAGCGTCAGTAATAACCAGTTTCTCCGTGGAAACACTCAGAGGGAATGCTGTGCACACTTGCCATACCACCCTGCCGTGACAAAGGAGTTGGCACATCTTTAGTCTTCTATTTTAATAAAGCATATTAAAATGAAAGTTAATGAGAATGACATAGCATAGAATGGTTCTTATTTAAGGGTGGATTCCTCTTCCGGGGACATTTGTCAATGTCTGAAGACATTTTTGATTGTCACAACTGCAGGGAGTTGTTGGAGTGCTACTGACATTTAGTGGGACTAGGCCAGGGATGTTGCTAAGCATCCTATAATGCTGAGGACAGCCTCCACAACAAAGAATTATCCATTCTGAAATGTCAGCGGTGCTGAGGTGGAAAAAGCATGGCATAAAAGTATCACCTGGGTATTTGTTAGAGGTACATCACTCAGACTTAATGAAACAAGAAACCAAAAGTGTGACTCGGCATTTGTGGCTTAAGAAGTCTTCCAGGTGATTCTTAGTGATTCTTAAGTCTGAGAACCATTGGTAGAGTGGTAACCTTGAATGGACTATAATTTTTAAGTGAAGTTTGCCAACCTCACTGCTTTGTTATATTCAATTTAGCCATTTAATTATTTTTGAAATACTTCACAATTTAAAAGGACCACGACTGAGAGTAGCTGCTCAGCCTTACTTTTCAGAGAGGAGTGGTCAAGCTCAAAGCTTCAGGTAATAGCAATAAACTGAAAAAAATGAGAAAGGGAATTTTTTTGATGACTGGACAACCTGTTAATGATGCTGTCCTTATTGTAAGGGAATTAGTCGTACTCAGGTGTAATGCCAGCAATTGTCTAAAGTGCTTAATTTGAATTTCTCAATAATGAAAAATGTCATAAATATAGGTTTGGTTAATCAGAGTATGTCACATAGACAGCCTGATGTGGTGACATCAGTATAACCTGTGATACAGGGCGGATATAGGATCAATCTGAAGATTCAACCTAGGAGACTTTGAAGACCCTTATATTGGACATTGAATATATATTGATGATGAAATGGTAAGGCTTTGAGTGAAGATAAAGGAAAATATGGGAATCCCTTCCAAAACTAAACAAAACACACACTACTCGAAGTGTGACTTATGGATCAACAGCGTTGCATTCATTCGGGAGCTGTTAACAGTGCGGTATCTCGGGCCCTAGTGCAAACATACTGAATCATACTCTGTAAGTCCCACATTCTGGTAAGTTCTCCAGGTGATTTATGGGCACATTAAAGTTTGAGAAGCTTCATGCTCAAATAACTCAAGAAAAATGTTTGTAAGAAGTAAATCATCTTGGGGCGACTGGGTGGCTCGGTGGGTTAAAGCCTCTGCCTTCACCTCAGGTCATGATCTCAGGGTCCTGGGATGGAGCCCCACATCGGGGTCTCTGCTCAGTGGGGAGCCTGCTTCCCCCCTCTCTCTGCCTGCCTCTCTGCCTACTTGTGATCTCTCTCTCTGTCAAATAAATAAATAAAAATCTTTAAAAAAAAATAAATAAAGAGAAGTAGATCATCTTGCAGTTTTTACTTTCGATATGCAATAGAAATATCTTTATGGGTTCCATTGTTAATAACACTTGAATGGACAAGGGAACTACATTCAGTAACTTCATTCTTTGAGTTCCTTGGAAAAAAAGCATCCCATTTCTAAAAGGCCAGAAAATTTCCCAATCAAGTTTCCACTGTTGCCAATATTGGGTAATATTTTGTTGCCATTATCCAGGCAGAAAACAGAAGGAAGGCCACATCGGTGACATGATTTTCCTTCCTTTCCTTTACCATTCCTCTCGGCCTCCCATCGCCAATGCATAATTCATTCATTCATTCCTTCATTCATCCAACAAACATTTATTAAGTATCAAATATGGGCCAGGCTCTTTCCTAAGTGCTGGGAATCCCAGAATTTAAAAATACAGCATGTGTCTATATTTGAGGGCATAATTTAACCCTTAACATTTAAACTAAAGCAAAGAGATAAATGACAAGTCCTTACTTACTTGTTTTCAAGTGTCAAGTGAATTTGACACTAGTTTAGACATTAAATAGATGAAGCAAGGGACAGATCTGAAGTCTGATGTTGCTTGATCAGCTTGAGTACGTGTTATAAAAAGAGTTCCCTCTATGTAATTCTTATTTTAGCAGTTCCTTTCCTTTTCTTAATCTTCGGGAAAGATGATAAATAAAAGAGCAAGGACAAAACAATAGAAAGAGGCCTAAAAGGAAGGATTTTTCTGTTTGAGTTCACAATCAAGTCTGTCTGTCCTGGATTAAATCACTCTCTTTTCTATCATTCAGTCACTGAGTCAGGATGTCTCTCCACACACAAAAGTGAAGGAAAATGTAGTTTAATTTTGTCATCTATCTGATGGTTACACTTGAAAGAGCACTGGCCTGACTTTGCTACTAACTAGTTTTGAGACATTGAGTCAGTCTAGTCTCATCTGCAAACTTCAGTGTCTTAATATGTAAAGTGATCGTTAATGTAATAAAATTCATGAAAGCACTTTGATAATAAAGACATCATTAATCATGTAAGCAGTAATTATTGCCTTTCTCAGCCTTGCATTGTATCAGAATTAATGCTCGCCCTGGGTTACCATTATAGAATGAGGAGCTGCAGGAGAGGGAATTCTAAATGTTTCTGTGAAAGACACACACTGCACTTGTTTACAGTAGCCCCCCCAAAAACTCAGACTTATTTCTGCCTAATCCTAGCTAGAATTCCCAACACCCTTTTACCAATCTCTTGAAAATACTTACTCATCTGACTTTACTGTCCGATGACTAACAGGTTCCTGTTACTTGTAAGTCCAGTTCTGAGGTATTGTCAAACAGAGGAGGCTAGTCACACTCAACCTGTTGAATTGTCTTGTAAAAATTGTCTATTAATATATCAGTGAATGTGGATGACCTATTACTGTGAAGAAGCAAAATTTAGAAGTAGACATTCTCTTTTAGGTAAGCAAAAGAAAGCCTCTTTATTTAATGATATTTATTGATTAGAACTGCCTCGTGATGCATATATAATTAAGCAAAACAAATTATTTTTACAGGGGTGATAAAAAGTGCACATATAAAATGAGAGACATTCTTCTATCTTTATCATTAAAACTCAAGTTTTTATTTGTTTTTCTCCCTGAATGTGCTCTTTAATGTGGGAAACAAGGGCAAAAGAAAAATGAAATTTCGTTACTATGTACAGCTCTTTGACGAGTCCTTGAAACAGGCAGAGTGAAATTCCCCTAGGCAATCAGCTGCAGTGACGCAGATACTAAGGGCAAAAGGCAGTTTTAGCCTGGGGCGCCTGAGTGGCTCAGTGGGTTAAAGCCTCTGCCTTCAGTTCAGGTCATGATCTCAGGATCCTGGGATCAAGCCCCACATCAAGCTCTCTGCTCAGCAGGGAGCCTGATTCCCCCTTCTCTCTGCCTGCCTTTCTGCCTGCTTGTGATCTCTATCAGATAAATAAATAAAATCTTAAAAAAAAAAAAAAAACTTTAAAAAAAAAGGTAATCTTAGCCCAACCCCCAAGATCCTGTAAATCTGCTTGAACACATGAAAATTCCTTTGGAAACTCTATCTCTAGCCCCCAAGATACATGTTGGCAATCATTCCCTAAGCATATGATCCCCTGATATAGATCTGAAGCGTGTTATGACTAAGGTTTTATTAGACAGTAATAAATGACCTTTTCCTCTCAACAGCTAGCCCCTACAAGATCCTGCAAACCTTGCTTCCAAAATTCCTTAGAGACTTTTGCTACCGCTAACCCCCCCAACTTGAAAGTGTATATAATCAGCCACTCTTCATGAGGCCAGCGTAGATCTTTCTGTCTACAGTTCCTGTCCCCTGGTTTTATAAAACCACCTTTTTGCACCAAAGACATCTCAAGAATTCTTTCTTGGCCATCAGCTCCAAATTCCAACATCTTTCCTAGATCATCCTCTTAATCTCATGCTAAGATTTGATTTATTGGCCCTTTAGGAGAGATTGTTCTGAGAATTTGCCTCCAGTTTTTGCCCGAATTTACTCCTTTTTTCCCATCACAAAAAATATTATCATACGTAACACAGCAGCTTCTGTGTCCTCAGCTTCTCCTTCTTCATTCCTGGCCCGTCAGAACTGCTCAGATACTGATTCTCATCTATGCCTGGAAGAGCTACCCTCTCCACTATTTCAAAATTCTCTTTCTCGGGGCGCCTGGGTGGCTCAGTGGGTTAAAGCCTTTGCCTTCGGCTCAGGTTATGATCACAGGGTCCTGGGATCAAGCCCCGCATAGGGCTCTCTGCTCAGCGGGGAGCCTGTTTCCCCCTCTCTCTCTGCCTGCCTCTCTGCCTACTTGTGATCTCTCTATCTCTGCCAGATAAATAAAATCTTAAAAAAAAAAAACCCTATCTTTCTAAAACAAAACAAAACAAAATTCTCTTTCTCTAAAGAAACTATATTTTAATCTTATTTGTGCCTTCTAGAGTAACAAATGCAAGACAAGTATAATGAGATATGTAGCAGTAACATACATTTCAAATTAATAAACTTCATTTAAATATTACATGTATAATATTATATATTAAATATTATATATATTACACTTGTTTGTACACATTGTATTTTCCTATTATTTTTCATATTAAAACCAAAAAACTATAGTTTCGTATTATATGATTAATTTCAGAATTTAAAGGTTTGTTTGAGTTGAGAAATTTTCTAATTTAATAAGTAGAACAGCTCTGTCAAAATATGGAGTAGAACTTACTTCTAATACATTATAATTTATCTGCTTTTTACTACAATTCCTTCTCCTCTTTTTAAAATTTTAACTCAGTCGGTTAACATTTAATGTGTTTTTTTCAGGGGTACATATCTATGATTCATCAGTCTTATGTAATACCCAGTGCTCATTACAACACATACCCTCTCTAATGTCCATCACCGAACCATCCCATCCCCCCACCCAGCCCCTCCAGCAACCCTCAGTTTGTTTCCTAAGATTAAGAGTCTTTTAAGGTTTGTTCTTTGGTTTCATCTTGTTTTATTTTTTCTTCTCTTCCCCTATGATCCTCTGCCTTGTTTCTTAAATTCCACATATCAGTGAGATCCTATGATAATTGTCTTTCTCTGACTGACTTATTTCACTTAGCATAATACCCTCTAGTTCCATCCATGTCATTGCAAGTAGCGATGATTTCATTTAGCTGTGTAGTATTCCATTGCATATATATACCACATCGTTTTCCACTCATTTGTTGGTGGACATCTGGGCTCTTTCCATAGTTTGGTTATTATGGACATTGCTGCTATAAACATTGGGGTGCAGGTGCCTCTTTGGATCACTACATTTTTATCTGTGGGGTAAATATCCAGTAGGGCAATTGCTGGGTCAACTACTACAAACTCTTTAAAGAAATTCAGGCCTTGTAGATTTGTACAGCAATTGGGAAGACTAGAACTATTTCTTCTCTATTGCCTGCCAAAAAGAAAGGAAATGATTAAGTCAAAGTTCAAGAGTAACAAGTTCACTCAAAGTGGAAAGTTCTAAATTTTTTTGTATTTATTCATTCATTTATTCATTTGCCCAATAAGTAATAATTGAAAACCACCATATACAAGTCACTGGGCTTTAGCAGTTCAAAATGGGGAAAAGCCTGAATAAGTGGCAAGCTTATATTACTTGCTGAAGTATTCATGGTGCACCATGATATAAAAGGCAATGGAATTGCTTCAATATGCTTTTTTTTCCCCCAAGAAATTTGTGCTTGCTGCTTCTCTAGAAATAGTGGTTAGAAATAACTCTCTGGGTTAATTTTAAAAATTACTTTCTGAAATATTGGTTCTTATGTCACTGATGACTCCCATCAGGAAATGCAATCTTTCCTCTTTCCCCATACAGATATGATATTCAACTTATAAATCTCCATCCTTTGGGATTCACTATTTCTGCTCAATAACTTGAGTGACACTGATACAATTGCATTGCTAGAATAAGGGCCTCAATCAAGAATGTTACTATTAAACTGTTAGGAACAGAGTCTCATGAATGCATGTTCTATATCTCCAAAATATGGCAAGCTCCACGTTTTTTTTTTAAGAGATACTAAACATACAAGAAATGATTCTAACTGCTGGATTGATGACATTAATTTACTTACTTTTATGCTTTGTTGTCATTGTATCTTTCACAGTATTTGTTTTTCTATGTAGATTTTGGCCATTTTCTTACCATGTTACACTGTTAACAAAATCAAAATAAATTCCGAGTTGCTCAAGCAGTGGTCTTAATCAGTATGATTATTTTTAAAAAGTCAGTTGCCCATTTGTATATGTCCTTCAATATTATTCTTGAAGGCTAATAACGACAAAAATTACTACAATTTAGCATATATATGGTGTTTTTATTTCATTGTAGAATTATAATATTTTCTTAGAGTTCAAGAAGACCCAAGTTCAATCTTCTCTCCAAAGCAGACTTTTTTTCTATGTGAAATAAAATAATTTTTGATTTGGAAGCTAGAGAAGAAGTAAGATAAGTTGATTTTTCTTAAATAAAAGAAATGTGGTATCTTTACATCTGAGCTTTTAGTTTGAGATTCATCTCACTATATTCTTAATCACACATGGTATGGTAAGTAAGATCATATTTTATTATTCAAATCAAAACCAGATTAAGCCATCATGTAGATCTGCCCTTCACGGTAAACTTCTCTCCTCCTTTGTAGTCATCTTCTTTATGGTAATCCCAAATGCCCAGAAAGTTTACACGTATATTCATCATATTCACATAAGGAAGCACTTCACCTTGAAGTTGGAGTGTGTCAAACCTGCTTCCATAAACTCGCTCTGTTAGGTCATGCTTTATGGCTTAAAGAGAAGTTTATTTCCAAAGAAATTATTCCCACACTCATGCTGCCCCAGCTGCTATGCAATGATGCTGGCCATGTATAGGAGATATTTTGGATTGGTTCTCTTTTCCTCCTGGCACTGATATTGCTCTGGGAAACCTTTAGATGAAGCATTTATGACTCTGAAGAACATTGGGCTGTTGCTATCACTGCTGTTCTTAAAGAAGTTTGTTTCCATTCATTTCCAAGCGTCAGGCTTAATGCCAAGACCTTCTTGAGGGAGAAGTGTGACACCCTACCTACTGCTCCCACAGAGCCAGAGTTGCATTCACTGTTTCTTGCCAATCTGTTTGTCCTGAAGTAGTTTCTCAAGGTAGGCATTAGAAGAAAAGGAAAACAAAACAAAACTACACCCAATGACTTTTACATGGCAAATTGGCCTGGGTTCCAAGGAATTTGTTCTTTCAACACACTTGTGTGAATTAGAAACATGCTAGGTTCTGCCTTCCCAGGCATCCTCCCATGACGTTGTGTTTAAAATATTGCAGTACACATTTGTATTTGTTGGACAATGTGTCATTGCTTGAGTCTCTCATACCTATACCATTGATGGAAGCTTAACTATTCATACCACAGACTCATAGATAAGGTATAAATAAGCACAAATAAGACAACCAGTTGACCTGATAATAAATTCTTCAGATTATAGGGCATGTGTTCAAGAAATACAACTTTCTAAGTGTCAGCTCAGGGATAAACAAACCTTCAAAACCACAGTGACAGTCATGGACACACAGTTTTCCTATGTAGCCCTGCATCCCTCTTCATAATGACAACTGCATGCTACCAAGTCAATCTGGCAGGACCCAAAACTTCTTTAAACTAAGTATTACAGGTTTATGAGAGTACGAATGATACCCACCTAACAGGGGCAGAAGCCAAATCTAGTACTGTCTGCCATCCATGAAAGGTTTATTCTCTACCTGGCTCCAGGATATTCCCATGCCAGTATCTCTTGCTTGGATCCACTAAGGTAACTTTCCTTTTTTTCAGGTTTTCATAACATTGAGACTGAGAAGGCATGTCAAGAAGTAGAAAGAAGGGAGAGTCCAAGATGGCAGAGGAGCAAGAGATCTAAATTTTGTCTGATCTCAGGAATTGAGCTAAATATCTATCAGAGCATTCTGAACACCTACGAACTCAACTGGAGCTCAAAGAAAAGAATAGCTGCAACTCTATGAAGAGAAAAGTGACTGCTTTTTGCAAAGTAGGAGGTGCAGAGGGAAGTGAATCTGAGGCGATATGTGGAAGATAGACTGCAGGGGGAGGCAGGCTTTGTCAGTCAGCTACCGGCAAGTGGTGGAGCAGTGGAACACAAAATCAGAACTTTTAGAAGTTTGCTCCACTGAGGGATGTTGCTCGTGGCGATGCAGGGTGGGGGGGAACCCTCACTAGTACAGTGTGGTCTCAGAAACCTCAGGGTCACAGAAAGACTGGAGGTACCTGAGTGCAGCAGAGTTCTCAGGTATCAGAGCAGAGCAACCAGCTGCAAAGAGTGAGCAGAGGAGTGAGGTCTCATCTCAGGGTTGCCATAAACTGTGATCTGTGGCACAGGAGGGCCAAAAACATGAGACAGAACAGTGTAGGCTCCCCTTCCTCCACCGGGAGAAGCATTGCAGGAGCACACTACAGGAATCTGCTGGGTCTGGAGACTCCAAACGGGACATGTGCCAGAGACAGAAACTAAATGCCAGTTATAGGCTGGGTGAGCACGGAGTGTGGCTGGAGAGGAGGGAGGCAGGAGTGGGAGTGATTGACTGATTTTCTCTGAGAGTGCACTGAGTGGGGCCCTGGCTCTGGGGCCAGAGATTGGGAGGCTGCCATTTTCATTCTCATCCTCTATAGCTGCACTGAAAGTCTTCAGGGAACAAAAGCTACAGAGAGCAAACTGGAGCAGATTACTTAGTTTGGCCCCAAGCAAGGGTGGAGCAATTCTGCCTGAGGCAAACACATTTGAGAATCAATGCAACAAACCCTTTCCCCAGAAGATCAGCAAGAACATCCAGCCAAGACCAAGTTTACTGATCAATGAGAACTGCAAGACTACAGCGCTAGGGGAACACAGCACACAGAATTCATGGCTTTTTTCCTGATTCTTTAGTCTTTCAGATTTAATTTTTTAAATTTTCTTTCTTTTTTCTTTTTTTTAAATTTTTCTTCTTTCCTTTTCAACCAACTCCTTATCTTATCAATTCCTTTATTAAAATCTTTTTTTAGTTTTCATTTTCACAGTCATATTCTATCACTTCATTGTATTCAACCTTATTTTTCGTATATATATGTTTTTCTTTCTTTAAAATTTTGGGATGCAGTTTCTTCTAACAGATCAAAATACACCCAAAATCTAGTGTATGGCTCTGTTCTACTCACCTGTTTTTCTTTAATTTTTCTTCTTTCCTTTTTCAACCAACTTCTTATCAATTCTTTTTTTAAAAACTTTTTCTAATGTTCATTTTTATAGTCATATTCTATCCCTTCATTGTATTTAAACTTATTTGTGTGTGTGTGTGTGTGTGTGTGTGTGTGTGTATATAAGTTTTTCTTTAAAATTTTGGGATGCCATTTCTTCTAACAGACCAATCAAAAGACATGGAGTATCTAGTTGAATTAAAAAAAAGAAAGCAGGCCCATCCATATGCTGTCTGCAAGAGACTCATTTTATACCCGAAGACATCTCCACATTTAAAATGAGGGTGGTGAAAATCATTTATCATTTTAATGGACATAAAAAAAAAGCTGGGGTAGTAATCTTTGTATCAGACACATTACATTTTAAACCAAAGACTGTAATAAGAGTTGAGAAAGAACATTATATCATAATTAAAAGGTCTATCCAACAAGAAGATCTAACAATTGTAAATATTGATGCCCCTAACATGGGAGCAACCAGTTATAGAAGCCAAATAATAACAAAATCAAAGAAACACATTGGCAATAATACAATGGTAGGGGACTTTAACACCCTCCCTCATTGCAATGCACAGATAATCTAAGCAAAAGATCAACAAGGAAATGAAAGCTTTCAATAACACAGCGGACGAGGTGGACTTCACAGATACAGTCAGAACATTTCATCCCAAGGCAACAGAATACATATTCTTCTCTAGTGTACATGGAACATTGGTGGGAATGGGCAGCAATCCCTGTATGGACAAATGAAAGATTACCCCAAACTTTGCTGTGAAAGAGTGGAGAAGGCAAGGGGTTCAACACTCAGAGATGAAGGCATTTTGCTCTTCTTTGCTCCCACTTTTATTGGTTTTTCAGGATAATCATAAATCTTTATCACTGTTTCTCAAGCATGTGGTATGTGACAAGGGGTCCTACTGGAACTAGGAGGATCTGTTTACGGGAGAGATATGGTATACTAATCTGTGTGTTTTACGGAGTTCTGCTAAACATAGCCTAAGGCTATGTTTACGTGCATACGTCTCTTAGATCACAGGATAGCTATTTGGGCTAAGAAAGCTTCAGAGAAGGCAACTCACCACAGCATTTCTACAGCGGAGTGGTGACACAGGCCTTCGTATTCCAAAGATCTACAGCTTTCTCTGAAACCTTCCCTGCCCCCAGTGGTCTCCATGTAACATTTTAGCAAGCCAAGTATTATGGATGATTTCATGCTCTACATTAACCCCAACATGAACATTTTCCAGAATAGGTCACATCCTGGGTCACAAATCAGGTGTCAACAGTACCAAAAGATTGGGATCATTCCCTGAAATTTTCAGACTGCAATGCTTTGAAACTGGAACTCAATCACAAAAGGAAAGTTGGAAAGAACTCAAATACGTTAAGACTAAAGAGCATCCTACTAAAGAACGCATGGGTCAACCAGGAAATTAAAGAATTAAAAAAATTTATGGAAAGAAATGAATATGAAAATACAACTGTTCAAAATCTTTGGGATTCATTAAAGGTAGTCCTAAAAGGGAAATATATAGCACTACAAACATTCTCAAGAAACAAGAAAGGTCTCAAATACACCACCTAACCCTAGACCTAAAGGAGCTGGAGAAAGAACAGCAAAGAAAGCCTAAACCTAGCAGGAGAAGAGAAATAATGAAGATCAGAGCAGAAATCAATAAAATAGAAACCAAATGAACAGTAGAACAAATCAACAAAACTAGGAGCTAGTTCTTTGAAAGAATTAATAAGATTGATAAATCCCTGGCCAGAATTATCAAAAAGAAAAGAGGAAGGACTCAAATAAAATCATGAATGAAAGAGGAGAGATCACAGCCAACACCAAAGAAATACAAACAATTATAAGAACATATTATGAGCAACTATATGCCAAAAAATTAGACAATCTGGGAGAAATGGATGCATTCCTAGATATGCATAAACTACAAAAACTGAACCAGGAAGAAATAGAAAACCTGAACAGACTCATAACCAGTAAGGAAACTGAATCAGTAATCAAAAATCTCCCAACAAAGAAGAGCCCAGGGCCAGATAGCTCCTCAGGAGAATTCTACCAAACATTTAAAAAGAATTAATATCTATTTTCTGAAACTGTCTGTTCCAAAAAATAGAAATAGAAGGAAAACACCCAAACTTGTTTTATGAGGCTACCATTACCTTGAACCCCAAACCAGACAAAGACCCCACCAAAAAGGAGAATTATAAACCAATATCTCTCATGAACATGAATGCAAAAATTCTCACTAACATACTAGCCAATAGGATCCAACAGCACATTAAAAAGATTATTCACTAGGACAAAGTGGGATTTATTCCTGGGCTGTAAAGGTAGTTCAACATCTGCACATCAGTCAATATGATATACTACTTAATAAAAGAAAGGTGAACAACCATATGATCCTCTCAATAGATGCAGAAAAAGCATTTGACAAAGTACAGCATCCTTTCTAGGCTAAAACTCTTCTAGACTAAAACTCTTCACAGTGTAGGGATAGAGGGAACATACCTCAATATTATAAAAACCATCTATGAATATCATTCTCAATCGGGAAAAACTGAGAGCTTTTCTTCTAAGATCAGGAACACTGCAGGGATGTCCACTATCACTACTGCTGTTCAGCATAGTACTAGAAGTCCTAGTCTCAGCAATCAGACAACAAAAAGAAATAAAAGGTATTCACATTGGCAAGAAGTCAAACTCTCACTCTTCATAGATGACACGAAAATTTATATGGAAAACCCAAAGACTCCACCCCAAAACCACTAGAATTCATACAGGAATTCAATAAGGTGGCAGGATATAAAATCGATACAGAGAAATTGGTTGCATTTCTATACACAACAACAAAACAGAAGAAAGAGAAATTAAGGAATCAATCCCATTTACAATTGCATCAAAACTCTAAGATACATAGGAACAAACCTATCCAAAGAGGCAAAGGGTCTGTACTCAGAAAACTTCGGAATACTCATGAAAGAATTTAAGGATGGCGCAAAGAAATGGAAAAACATTCCATGCTCATGGATTGGTAGAAAAAATATTGTCAAAATGTCTATGCTACCTAGAGTAATCTACACCTTAAATGCAATCACTACCAAAATACCATCAAATTTTTTTCACAGAAATGGAACAAATAATCCTAAAATTTGTGTGGAACCAGAAAAGACCCTGAATAGCTACAGGAATGTTGAATAAGGAAACCAAAGCTGGTGGCATCACAATTCCGGACTTCAAGCTCTATTACAAAGCTTTAAAAAGTAATAGCTTTTTGTGCTATTACTGGCACAAAAACAGACACACAGATCAATGGAACAGAATAGAGAACTCAGAAATGAACCCTCAACTCTATGGTCAATTAATATTCGACAAAGCAAGAAAGAATGTCCAGTGGAAAAAAGACAGTCTCTTCAACAAATGGTGTTGGGAAAATTGGACAGCCACATGCAGAGGAATGAAACTGGACCAGGGGGCACCTGGGTGGCTCAGTGGGTTAAAGCCTCTGCCTTCGGCTCAGATCATGATCTCAGGGTCCTGGGATGGAGCCTCGCATCAGGCTCTCTGCTCAGCGGGGAGCCTGCTTCCCCCTCTCTCTGCCTGCCTCTCTGCCTACTTGTGATCTCTCTCTCTCTCTGTCAAATAAATAAATAAATAAAAATCTTAAAAAAAAAAAAAAAGAAAAGAAACTGAACCATTTCCTTACACCGCACACAAAAACAGACTCAAAATGGATGAAAAACCTTAATGTGGGACAGGAATCCATAAAATCCTTGAGTAGAACACAGGCAGCAATCTCTCTGAGCTCAGCCACAGCAACTTCTTGCTAGACATGTCACCAAAAGTAAGGGAAACAAAGGCAAAAAAACGAACTATTGGGACTTCATCAAGATAAAAAACTTTTGCACAGTAGAGGAAACGGTCAACAAAACCAAAGACAACTGACAGAATGGGAGAAGATATTTGCAAATAACACATCAGATAAAGGGCTAGTATCCAAAATTTATAAAGACCTTATCAAACTCAACACCAAAGAACAAATCATCCAATCAAGAAATGGGCAGAAGACCTGAACAGACATTTCTGCAAAGAAGACATTCAAATGGCCAACAGACACATGGAAAAGTGTTCAACATCCCTCGGCATCAGAGAAATACAAATGAAAACCACAGTGAGATACCACCTCATACCAGTCAGAATGGCTTAAATTAACAAGTCAAGAAACAACAGATGTTGGTGAGCGTGCAGAGAAAGGGGAACACTCCTACGCTGTTGGGAATGCAAGCTGGTACAGCCACTCTGGAGAACAGTATGGCAGTGCCTCAAATTTGAAAATGGAGCTACTCTATGACCCAGAAATTGCACAACTGGGCATTTACCCTGAAGATACAAATGTAGTGATCCAAAGGGGCATGTGCACCCAAATGTTTATAGCAGCAATGTCCACAGTAACCAAAGTATGGAAAGGGCCCAGATGTCCGTCGACAGATGAATGGATAAAGAAGATGTGGTATATATATACAATGGAATATTTCACAGCCATCAAAAATTGAAATCTTGTCTTTTGCAATGACATGGATGAAACTAGAGGGTATTATGCTAAGCAAAATAAGTCAGAGAAAGACAATTATCATATGATCTCACTGATATGTGGAATATGAGAAACAAGGCAGAGGATCATAGGGCAAGAGAGGAAAAATGAAACAAGATGAAACCCGAGAGGGAGACAAACCATAAGAAACTTCTAATCTCAGGAAACAAACTGAGGGTTACTGAAGGGCAGGGGGTTGGGAGAGATGAGGTGGCTGGGCGATGGACACTGGGGAGTGTATGTGCTATGATGAGTGCTGTGAATTGTGTAAGACTGATGATTCACAGACCCATACCCCTGAAGCAAATAATACATTATATGTTAATAGTAAAAAGAAAGAAGCACAAAGAAGGAAAAAAAAGATAACAAACATTATGCTCTGCTATGCTTTTTCATTTAACCCTGGAAAACAATGCAAGGAATTATTCACAGATAAGTACATGTGGCTGAAAGTAATAACCTATGACCATATAGTTAGTCTGTTGCAGATCTTGGATTTGCACCGAATCTGACTCCAAAATTCATCATGCTATTATACTACTGTTAGGAGGTCTCTTTTAATATACTTTTTCGGATTAAAAATCCAAATTTTATTTTTAATCTGTATCATTTAAATCACAAATAGTATGAATACCATAAATGCTAAAACACTAGCAAGTCATAATGCAACCTCAAATAAAGTACCCATTAAGGGGTACTTTAGTATTTGAAAGTTCTTTTATATACATTACCTCTTGCATTTCTCTTGGCAGTATGAGATGAATATTTTTCCATCATCTTTTTTAAAAAAATGGACAAGTCAAGGTTGAGAGAGGAAACAGATTTGTGGGGGGTGGCACAGTGATGTTTGTGCCAGAATGTGAACCTGAGTCTTCTGGGTTCAAGTCCAGTATAGCTTCATTACTCTGCATTGTTCAGTGTTTTGCTGAGGAAACATCTGTAACGTTTTCTTCCTGGGGGCGGACAGTCTGGAGGAGGACAACAAAGAGCATATATGCTTTTTCAGTTATCTTTGACAGCTGTTTCCTTACCCTAGTGATTTCAAGAGTTGCGAGGACCTTATTCACTGAGAAGTTCAAACACTATCAAACTGTTTGCATTGTGGATGCAAGAACCTTGCTACGATCTGGAGAGCCTAACTGTTGGCAAAACCTAGTCCCCTGGCTGCCATCTCTCCCAAAGGGGAAAAGGTTTTCTGTTCACATATCCACACATATGGGAGTTCTTCCTCTGCTTGGGTAACATTTTCTCTCAATTTCCTTACAATATTGATGTCCAAATTCCTTTCCTTAGCAAGTAGGGACCTGAGGGCTTTGTTTTTGGCTGGGGTTCTGAAAATGTGCACTGTGCTTGAAAATAACATGAAGCTTCACAGAGGAAAGGATTGTAGAGCAAAGGGGAGAATGGAGTCCAGAATCTTTGGGAAAGTGAAGTGGGGAGTCAAGGAATCCAAATACAGAATTTTTTCTAAAGGGCAAAAGGATGAATAATGGTAGAAAACCAATTCTAAGGCCAAGATGCCGGGTCCAAGATGAGAAGAAGGCAAGGGCTAGCCTAGAAAAGCCTACGAGGACAGAGCATGAGGAGTTTTATTAAAGCACCCTAGAGAGAAGATCTTTTTTTTAGAGTTCAGGAGCATGAACTTTTTTCTAATCTCTTTATTC
Source organism: Procyon lotor (assembly GCA_028646535.1). NCBI lineage: Eukaryota > Metazoa > Chordata > Mammalia > Carnivora > Procyonidae > Procyon > Procyon lotor. The sequence continues at coordinate 136,042,415 of CM053603.1, forward strand.
TTCACTTAAAAATCTCAGTTCCAAGTGGGATGAAGGGGAAGGCGGTCTCAAGAGCTTCAAGACAGGCATTGAGAAATGGAAATTTACCCTTGTCTCAAAGGGCATTTGGGGACATATAAGATACTAGCAAGACTTGGACTTAAAAATATTAATTTTCATGAACCATGAGAGACTGTGGACTATGAGCAACAAACTGAGGGTTTTGGAGGGGAGGGGGGTGGGCATTGGGCAAGCCTGGTGGTAGGTATTGAGGAGGGCACGTATTGCATGGAGCACTGGGTGTGGTGCAGGAACAATAAATCTTGTAACACTGAAAAAAATAAATTAATTAATTAAGTTGGAAAAAAAATAACCTGTGGGGGAAAAAATATATTAATTTTCATGAGCCATGAACTAATATGTCAGTGCTACAAGAGCAGTTTCTTCTCTTCCTAGCTATTCTATTTCTTACTTAGTGCTTGAGTTCAAGTTTGACACTGAGGCTACAACTCCTTATTCTTATTAAATCATTTATTTGAATTTACCTCTCCTGAATTCTCTAGGCATCTGAGAATGCAGCTCCCACTCGAGAGGCTTAAACAAACTTTATTTCCATTCTTTTCCTTTCCCCCCTTTTCTTTTCTTTTCTTTTTCTTTTTTTTGTTTTTTGAAGATTTTATTTATTTATTTGACATAGAGAGAGAGATCACAAGTAGGCAGAGAGAGAGGCAGAGAGAGGGGGAAGCAGGCTCCCAGCTGACCAGAGAACCCAATGCGGTGCTTGATTCCAGGACCTTGACATCATGACCTGAGCGGACGAAGGCAGAGGCTTTAACCCACTGAGCCACCCAGGTGCCCCAGACCCCCTTTTCTTTTCATTTAGAAATCTCAATTACAGAGCCTCAAAACTTCAATTAATCCAAAAGTAATTCCTCTCCTTCCAAAATTTATGGGGAACCTACTTTGTTCTTGGCACACTTGCCATGTTGTTTAATTAATGAATTATTAAACAACTCTACAGACATTAAATAACATGATATAGATCATGTAATGAGGCATTACATGATTAATTTTCAAATGTGCATCAAAAGTTAGGAGAGTGAGGTTAGAAATGATTTATCTTAAGGAATACTATAGAGAGCTCTTTTATTGTTGTAACTTGAGAAAATTTGAAATTACATTGTTTGGAAGCATGAATGTCTATTATATAACACATATTAACAATACCTTATATTAACAATATGGTTTGTTATATTTAAGTTATATACTTGTCTTATTGAAAAAAATATGGAGGAGTCCCCTCTCATCCTCTCATTTAAAAAAAAAAAAGAAGTTAGGAAAAAACAGGAATCAAAAGCTTCGAAAAAAATGATCTGAATTTTTCTCTTTTTATCCCTAGGTCTTTACATGTCTAGTGACTGGTCAATGGAAGCATAGAGACAGATCCTGGGGAAATTTCCTGGAGGATTTTGGAGGATGGGAAAGATTTACATAAGTGGAGCAGAAGTAGAGGGACTGTTCACCTTAGTCAGAAAAGTGTACATATGAGCACAAACACAGTAATATGAAAGGTTGTAACAGAGACTTTTGAGGCAGAGATAGGCAGAAGTAGAAGCTTGAGGTGATAAGGATCTTATTTTCTCCTTAAAAGTAACCTAGCTGAAAAGTGAGTGTGATATATTTTTTCCTTTTAATAAATTCTGCCTTCAATGGAAACATATTTATCAATTTATTCAACAAATATTTATAAAGTACCTTCCCGGGGTGCCTGGGTGGCTCAGTGGGTTAAAGCCTCTGCCTTCAGCTCAGGTTGTGGTCTCAGGGTCCCGGGATAGAGCCCCACATCACATCGGGCTCTCTGCTCAGTGGGGAGCCTGCTTTCCCCTCTCTGCCTGCCTCTCTGCCTGCTTGTGATCTCTCTGTCAAATAAATAAATAAATAAATAAATAAATAAATAAATAAATAAAGTACCTTCCCTCATGTGACAAATATACAGGCTATATTCTCAACAAAGACAAGTACAAAGAAGTCATTTACACATAACTGTAATTAGCATATTTCATGAACCAAAAATTTGAACACAGAACTGCCCCTGAAAATCCAGGGAAGATGGTTAGTAACTGTAACAAGTATGTAGGTATAGGCAAGGACAAGGAGGATTCATTTACTTGGGGGAGGAACAAAGGTGCAAAACCCCTGCCTGTAGGTGAGATGGAAAGAACCCTAAGACTGACAATCCGGCACAAGGAATAAGCTATGGGAATCATCTCATCTTAAATTAAGAACACCATTATAGGATGCCAAGTAAAACACAAGCACCTATCATATAATGGAAGAAATGTTTATTGAATAAATGAGTAAATGAAACAAAGACATTGGGACAGGTGTCCTTGTTTGGCAGTAAATATAATGCTTGATGGCACAATAAGCAGGCTTCTGGTTCCCACATATTATTTACTGTTTCCAAAGGCAATTAAGAAAAAAACAAAACTCTAATAATTTAGAAAAACAAATAAATACAACATTGCCCTCCTTTGAGTTTAAACAATGTTAGTAGTTGACAATGATCTATTTCTTAAACTTTGTGGGTTTACATTGCATGTTTATTATATTACCCTGTATTCCTTATAAATCCTTTCTTAATAAACACACACACACACACACACACACACACACACACAAACACACACAACTCATTGCTTTATCTCCTGCTAATCTGCAGAGTTAGGTAAAGAGTGTAGCTGAAGGGGCACCTGGGTGGCTCAGGCGTTAAGCGTCTGCCTTCGGCTCAGGTCATGATCCCAGAATCCTAGGATTGAGCCCCGCATCGGGCTCTCTGCGGGGCAGGGAGCCTGCTTCTCCCTCTACCATTCCCTCTGCTTGTGTTCCCTCTCTCGCTGTGTTTCTCTCTATCAAATAAATAAAATCTTTAAAAAAAAAAAGAGTGTAGCTGAAGCTGAAGATGAAAGTGAATGAGGAGGCAACCTCTTGAAACCCTTTTATGCAGAAGGTGTAGGAGCCCTTTGGAGCTGGCATTTGGGAGGATTTTACTAACCAGATCATCTCTGTTTTTCTATCCATAATGAAATTTCATAAAAATTCTGAACATATGGTAGAATACTTGTTTTAGAATGCCCTTTAGGACCCAAGACACTAATATGACTCCACAGAAGATGTCATGGAGCCCCTTAACCTGGTTTATATATGCCATTGAATTAAGTAATGAAAAGCATTAGGTCTACACTAAGGAAATGATCCTTTCTCAATGTTTGAACCATTAGTGGCCATTAGTGAACTGGGTCTGAATTCCATGTCCATGTTTCCTGTAGTTTGATCAAAATTTGATTGAGTCAACTGTCGTCCGTTAATCTGCTGGCAGCTTCTCCAGGAGACCCCCCAAGGAAGCTCAACATTGTCTTCCAAGGCAGTGAAAACTACTCCAGACCTAAAATGTTCTTAATCAATGGCAGATTTATTAGAATTTCAGTTCTATGAGTGGGCTTCATTCCAAGACTCCCCAGAAGTCACCCTGGAAGAAAAATATAGTACCTCACTTGTCATCATTTATTTAAAATAAGGCATGAAAATGAGTGTTATTTTCTATTCAAATGTATAACAGCTTAAAAAATACTTTTAAAAATAGAATTTACTGAGGTGCCTGGGTGGCTCAGTCAGTTAAGCATCTGCCTTTGGCTCAGGTCATAATCCTAAAGTCCTGGGATAGAGCCCAACCTAGGTCTCCCTGCTCACTGGGGAGTCTGCTTGTCCCTCTCCCACTGCAGCTCCCCCTGCTTGTGCTCTCTCCCTCTCTGTCAAATAAATAAATAAATGAAAATAGAATTTACCTAGCATGATACTTAATGGTGAAAAACTAGAACTTTCCTGCTAAGATCAAGAACAAAGCAAGAATGTACCCTCTCACCACACCTTTTCAACATTGTACTAAGTAGTAAGAAAAATAAAGGAGACAAAATGTATACAGACTGAGATAGAAGAAACAAAACTGTCTTTGTTCACAGATAACATAATTATCTATGTAAAAAATCTGATAGAACTGACAAAAAAAACCTAAAAAAAAGAAATGATTATAGCAAGATTCAGGATTCAAGATTAATGTACAAAAGTCAATCACTTTTTTATATATCAGCAATGAACAAGTGAAATTTGAAATTCAAAACATAATAACATTTATGTCATTACCCCCCACAAAAGAAAGTCCTTAGGTAAAATGTAGCAGAATATGTACAAGATTTATATGAGAAAAACTACAAAAGTCTTATGAAAGAGATCAAAGAAGAACTAAATGGGCAGATACCCTATGGCCATGGATAGAAAGACTCATTATTGTCCAGATGGTAGTTATTCTTGACTCATCTATAGATTCAATATAATTCCAATCAAAATTTCAATAAATTATTTTGTGAGTATCAATGAACTGATTCTAAAGTTTATATTAATTGGCAAAAGACCCAGAATGCCAACACAATGTTGAAGAAGAACAAAGTCAGAAGACTAACTCTATCCTCTTTCACACTTGCTCTAAAGCTACAGTAATCAATATAGTGTGGTATTGGTGAAAAAGAAGACAAAGAGATCAATGAAACAGAATAGAGAACTCAGAAATCACTCCCCAAAATATAGTCAACTGATTTTTGACAAAGGAGCAAGGCAAAACAATGGACCAAAGATAGTCTTTTAGACAACTGATGGCAGAAGAACTTTTATTACAGCCACACATGATGAAATGAATCTAGACACAAACCTTACACCCTTCATAAAAATGAACACAAAATGGATCATAGACCTAAATATGTAAAGTGCAAAACTATAAAGATCCAAGAAGATAACAAAGGAGAAAAATACAGGTGACCTTGAGTATGGTGATGACTTTTTTTTTCATTTTTGACAAGAAATTTATTTAAACAACAAGACACTTCACTTGAAGTGAAAACCATCTAGGATTCATTTTTTTTTTAAAGTAACGTATACCTACTTAGAGAGAGATTGCCCAACATGTAACAACTATATACAAAAAAAGTTATAAAAGTTTCATTGGTTTTACAATGATAAATGAAAAACATTAAAATTCTCCAAGTGAACAAGGTATGCAAGGAATTTTATGTTGTTCTTTTTTTGTTAAACAGTGAGAGCAAAATAACTTACTGAGATATAAAGATAGGCCCTGAATGCCATGAATGGAGAAAGGGGATGTTTTCACAGAACCAGTATTTTTCCCCATCTTATGTCTGTTTGATGTCAATTGAAACATATCACTGGCCATTTAGCTAAAAAAATGCAATATGCTCCTTCACATACACTGTTACACTATATGCAATAAAGAATGCAGAAGGAGGAAATGAAAGAATCGAGAAAAACTGTAGCATTCAGGATGTGGTGGAAGCAAATTGCAGTTTTCGAATTGAGAATGTCCTCTTTGGTCTGGAGGAGCAGAGTTTTGAAGTAGCAGTTTCCATTTTTAGTAAACACCTCCTGTCTGCTGCTGGAACACAACACATCAATTGTATCTTCATCCTCCATCTCCAACTGTGTAGGAGTGTCTGTTTCACTGATTGGCTGTTCATCAAATCAGAATCTGCCTCATTGATAAATTGTCACTCACAATAGGCTTCCATTAGTTTACCAAGTGTTGTGAGCCTCTTCATCTTAAATGGCACTTCAGAATCATCCTGCCCCACCACCTTCAAATTAATATGATCGTTGTTCTTCAGTCTGGACTCCTTCTTTGGACTTTTTATTGGCCCTGGGGAGCCCTTGAGACTCCTCAGCTGTGACTTGACAAGAGAGGTACCAGGTCCACACTGAATGAGCACACAGCAGGACCAGGAGTTGCCGAAGAGAGAGGTTGCTGGTGATGTCTCTTCAGATACAACACCAAAGGCACAACTCACTAAAGAAATAATTGATAAGCTGGCCTTTATTAAAGTTAAAAACTTTTCCTCTTCTTGACACAGTCAAGAGAATGAAAGGACAAGCCACAGACTGGGAGAAAATATTTACAAAATACATATATGGTAAAGGACTTACCTAAAATACACAAAGAACTCTTAAATCTCAAGAACAAGAATATGAATAACCAAATTTTCAAAAGACCGAAGACCTGAACAGACACTTCACCAAAGAAGATATACTAGTGATAAATAAGCACCTGTATAAACAACAAAGAGCTACCACTATACACTTACTAGAATGGCCCAGACCCCAACTACTAACAACACCAAATGCTGTTAAGATACGGGGCAACAGGAACTCTCATTCATTTCTGGTGAGAATATAAAATGGTAGAGCCACTTTGGAAGACATTTTGGCAATTTCTTACAAAACTAAACATACTCTTAACTATATAATCTGGCAATTCCACTTCTTGATGTTTACCCAAAGGAGTCGAAAACTTATGTCCACATAAGAACTTGCATGGGGGGCACCTGGGTGGCTCAGTCATTAAGCGTCTGTCTTCAGCTCAGGTCATGATCCCAGGTTGAGCCCCACATGAGGCTCCCTGCTCAGCGGGGAAGCCTGCATTCTCCTCTCCCACAACCCCTGCTTGTGTTTCCTCTCTCACTGTATCTCTCTGTCAAATAAATAAATAAATAAAATCCTAAAAAAAAACTTGCATGGGGATGATTACAGCAGCTTTGTTTATAATTGCCAGAACTTGGAGGCCATGATGTCCTTGGTGAATGGAAAAACAAACTGTAGTCCATCTAGACAATGGACTGTCATGCCATGTTTAAAAAAAAAAAAAAAAAAGAGCTATCAAGCCATGAAAAAAACATAGAAGAAACTTAAATGCATGTCACTAAGTAAAAGAAGTAGTAAAAGGCAACATACAGGATGATTCCCACTATGTGATATTTTGGAAAAGAACAAAATTATGAAGAAAGTAAAGGACCAGTGATTTCCAGAGCTTGTGAGGGGGAGAAGAGATGGAGTACACAGGATTTTTAGGGTGTAAAACTATTCTGTATGTACCCTAATGGTAGATACACATCATTATACATTTGCTGAAACCCACAGAATGTGTAATACTGAGTGAACCCTAATGTATAGTATGAACTTTGGGTGACAATGATGTATCAATGTGGGTACAAATGTACCACTCTACACAGTATGTTGAGATTGAAAGAAACTGTACAGGGGAGGAAGGCAAGGGCTATAGGGGAACCTCAGAACTTCTCAGTTTTTCTGTGAACCCCAAACTAAAGTCTATTTTAAAAAATATCACACACATAACTACAAAGGAAAAAGTCTATTTAAAACAGAATTAAACATTTATAGAACCTGAAGTGCCTCTAAGAAATAAGAAATCTTGAGTCATCTAAAATAGTTTGAAATCCCCAAGTGACACTTTTCTTCATTTTATAACTAATAACAACATAATAAAAAACCACAACATACTTACTACATTGCAATAGATCTAATATATAGATATGTTAACAATACAGTTCACACCTCTTAAGGAAATTTACTAAATCTTTGCAAACATTATCTTCTTTGTTTCCCACTGTAGTCTTATGTGCCACGTATTGTCTTAACTCATTTTATGTAGATGTACACAGGAAAGATCAGTGAGTTACTTGAGGTCACAGAACTAGTAAATAGAAGAGACAGTGTCAACCCCAAACTGTCCCATGCCAAGCTGGTCCTCTTTTTGAAATCATGCCCCATAGGGTTAATAAGATTGAAAATAGCAGAAAGCTTAAAGCTTTTTTTTTTAGAGAAGTGTTCCTCCCTAATCATCAGTTTTTGGACCCCACTAACAAATCCACTAGCTCTCTTTGCAGAAGCCTGGACTTGAGGTCAACTGATGTGGGTTCAGCCTATGAACAAGCAAAGCCTTGCTTTCTTTACCTGAGATAATGAGCCCAAGACCCATCCAGTTTATAGTGGCTCTCAGAGCATAGCCCCTTCTCCTTGTCCTAAAATAACCTCCTGATGACAGAGGCTGAATTTTGGCACATTCTTATGATGTTAAGTCTCTACCCCAAAGTTAACACAGGATGTATGTTACATATGTTCATTCAGTGCACATGGGCCACCTTTCCTCATGAATATTCATAAGTTTGCCTGCCCTTTTCATCAATGTGTATATAACCTCAAGCCCTAGGATCATAAAAAACTTGTTCTCTCCCCCTTCAGGGAGGCAGATTTTAGGATTGTCCTCCAGTCTCTTTTCCTTGTTTTGGCTGCCTCTTCAAATAAACTGTTTCCTTCCTGCAAACCTGATGTCTCAGTGATGGGATTTGCTGTACATCAGGCAGATGGACTTGGATTCAATTACACTTTAGTCTTTTATTCTGTGGGGTTGAGCAGGACTTAGAAAAACCTGTATGAGAAGAAAGGAAAAAAAAAAAAAAAGACTGAGTACACATAGTCCATCTGTGCCTTTAAAAGACTTTGCTTCGTGAGTTTTCCAGAAAGCTGTCTGGCGGGTGCCGGCTGGGTCTCTCCTGTTTGGCGAGCAGAGAAAAGATCCGGTGCTGCCCAGAAGGGTCCCATCTGCCTCTTGGGTGAACAAAACTAGAAAATGCTGAAGAGGCCATTGAAAGAGTATCTTCATAGCTCCTTTTCTCCACTCAGGCACCCACATATGTTCTCTGAGAGGCCGTTCTGTGAAGATGCTGTTCTCCACACTGGATGTCTAGAAGTGGACAAAACAAGAAAGGCTCATATTCCGGTAGAGGAAACAGCAAATGCCAATGAAGGCCTGGAGTGGAGAATGCAGATGCACGGAAGCAGCCAAAGTGCCTGTGGTCAAACCCTAGTGAACCTGGGAAAAGGCTCTGTAGGGGTTATCAGGCAGGAGGAGCAGTCCCCGCAGCCTGGGAGGGCCAGCCACAGGGCAGAAGTCTTGTTCACATTTTATTCCACTCACATGTTTCCTCCTGATCTGCTTTCGGCTTCCTCCCATTGATGCCTGTGTGTTGACCTCAAGGCAGATGGAGACCCTGTGGCTACCAGGGGGTGAGGCCTGCCTGGTACCATGGCCTGTCAGGAAAGTGTATTAGGTTAAAAAGAGAGAGGAGGGGCCCCTGGGTGGCTCAGTGGTTAAAGCCTCCGCCTTCCGCTCAGGTCATGATCTCAGGGTCCTGGGATCAAGCCCCGCATTGAGCTCTCTGCTCAGCAGGGAGCCTGCTTCCCCCTCTCTCTCTCTCTGCCTGCCTCTCTGCCTACTTGTGATCTCTCTCTCTGTGTCAAGTAAATTAACAAAATCTTTAAAAAAAAAAAAAAAAAGAGGAGTGGAAGATACAATTGAGCTCTGTTTCCTGAGCCACAGAGCTGGCATCAGGTTCTATTGAAGGAAGCACAATCCAAAGCCTTGTTTCCAATTTATGCTGCCCACCAAGGCCTCTTCCGGGAGAAGAGTTCTGGAAAAGGCAGTTAGATTCATTTTTACCACACCAAGTATGTGTGCAATGCTTTAGAAGTGGGAGGCTTTTTGGAGAGCCGTGTTTAGCTGTCTCTTGGATAGTTTTCCAAATAAGGAGTTTTGGTGTCTAACTCCCTAGGGGTTCCTGGTTCATCCTTTATTTCCAATAAGACTGAAATTCTGTGTTCCCTCACTGTCATTTCTGTCTCTTGCTCAAGCTTTCTCTGTCCTGGCTAACTTGTTCAGATTCCTCCTTTCCAGGCTCAGGGTCACTTTCATCAAAAAGATTTCTTAGAACTGTCCCAGGCTGACATCAATTGGGCTTTTTTTTTTTTTAAATCTCATAGAGGCTTTTGTGTACTGAAAACAATACTTACAGTAGCCTGTGTTATCACTGACATTCAATAGCCTACAGTTATAAATTGAAAAACATAGTTTCTCTAAGCTTTTAAATACAATAGCAAAAATCTAGTAAACTAAGAATTTTTGGTTTGAAATTAAATGAAGTTTGTATTTATTGTTAGGTTAGTTTTTACATTTGACAAACAAAATTTGCATAATCCTTTAGATACTATATATAAAAGTATTTTATGTTTTAAGTGTATATAATTCAAAATGTATATATAAATCTGATAATTTGAATGTTCCTACATACTTAAACACATCTATAGACCTGGTTACTTGCATTCCCATAAATATTCCAGCTACAATCATATTTCATATAATGGATTTCTTCAAGAATCTCAAGCACTTAAGAAAGCAGATATACAAACCACATAAACATACCTTTCTAAACATATAAACAACTTTAATAAAGCTAATTTACATATAATTCTCTTAAGCATTTCAGCATCTTAAAACTAAACTCACCAAAGCAATCTTGAGAAAGAAAGACAAAGTTGGAGGTATCACAATCCCAGAGTTCAAGATATACAACAAAGCGAGAATAATCAAAACGGTATGGTACTGGCACAAAAATAGACACATAGATCAATGAAACAGAATAAAGAGCCCATGCTTGTATGGTCAATTAATCTCTGACAGAGAAGGCAAGAACATACAACAGGAAAAAGACAGTCTCTTCAACAAATGGTGTTGGGAAAACTAGATAGTGATATGCAAAATAATAAAACTGAATCACTTCCTCATACCATACACAAAAATAAACTCAAAATGGATTGAACACCTAAATGTGAGACCTGAAACCATAAAATCCCTAAAACAAAACATAAGCAGTAATTTCTTGTACATTAGCCTTAGCAACATATTTATAGAAATGTCCCCTGAGGTGAGGGAAACAAAAACAAAAATAAACTATTGAGACTACACCAAAATAAAAAGCTTCTGCACAGCAAAGGAAATCATCAACAAAACAAAAAAGTAACCTAGTGAATGAAAGAATATATTTGCAAACGAGGGACTCATGGGTGGCTCAGTGGGTTAAAGCCTCTGCCTTCAGCTCAGATCATGATCTCAGGGTCCTGGGATTGAGCCAGGCATGGGATTGAGCCTGGCATCTGGCTCTCTGCTCAGCGGAGAGCCTGCTTCCCCCTCTCTCTCTGCCTGCCTCTCTACTTACTTGTGATCTCTCTCCACTCTGTTAAGTAAATAAATAAATAAACCTTAAAAAAAAAAAGAACATATTTGCAAATGATATATCCAATAGGGGTTAATATCCAAAACATATATTTAAAAAACTTATAAAACTCAACACCAAAAAAAAAAAAACTGATTCAAAAATGGATAAAGGACCTGAACATTTTTCCAAAGAGGACATACAGTTGGCTAATAGAGATATGAAAAGATGCTCAACATTGCTCATCATCAGGGAAATGAAAATCAAAACCCTGAAGAGATACCACCTTGCACCAGTCAGAATGGCTAATATCAAAAAGACAAGAAATAACAAGTGTTGGAGAGGATATGGAGAAAAGGAAAAACTTGTGCATTGTTGGTGGGAATGTAAACTTGTGCAACCACTATGGGTTGGAGGTTCCTCAAAAACTTAAAAATGAAAATACCATATGATCCAATAATTCCATTACTGGGCATTTACCCAAAGGAAGCAAAAACACTAATTTTTTAAAAAATATTTTATTTATTTACTTGACAGAGAGAGAGATCACAAGTAGGCAGAGAGGCAGGCAGAGAGAGAGGGGGGAAGCAGGCTCCCTGCTGAGCAGAGAGCCCGATGTGGGGCTCGATCCCAGGACCCTGAGATCATGACCTGAGCTGAAAATAGAGGCTTTAACCCAGTGAGCCTCCCAGGTGCCCCAAAAACACTAATTTGAAAAGATATATGCATCCCTATGTTAATTGTACCATTATTTATAATAGCCAAGATACAGAAGCAACCCAAGTGTCCATCAATACATATATAGGTAATGAAGATGTGGTATTTATAAAAAATGGAATATTACTCAGTCACAAAAAAAAAAAAGAATGAGATCTTGCCACTTGCAACAACATGGATGGACCTAGAGGGTATTATGCTAAGTGGAACAATTCAGACAGAGGAAGACAAATAGCATATGATTTCACTTATCTGTGCAATCTAAGAAACAAAACAAATGGGGGCACCTGGGTGTCTTAATCAGCCAGGCATCTGACCCTTGATTTCAGCTCGGGTCATGATTTCAGGGTTGTGAGATGAAGCCCTGCATCAGGCTCTGCACTGGATATGGAGGCCGCTTAAATTCTCCCTCTCTCTCTGCCCTTCCCCTACCCTCCCTGGGGAAATTAATTAGTTACTTACTTACTTAATTAAAAAAAACAAATGAAAAATAAAAGGCAATCAGACTCTTAATTACAGAGAATGAACTGGTGATTGCCAGGGGGGAGGTGTATGGAGGGATGGAAGAAAGAGATAAAGAAGATTAAGAGTTACAAACTTCCAGTTATAAAATAAATATGTCAGAGATGGAAAAGTACAGCATAGGGACATAGTCAGTAATACTATAATAATGTAATAGTGGCTGATGGTGACTACACTTCTCATGATTGTGGTGAGCATTAAGTAATGCACAGACTTGTCAAATCAACATGTTGTACACTTGAAACAAATGCAACATGATATATCAACTATACCTCAATAATAATTTTTGAGAAGAATTTTAAAAACCCCTAAACTCATAAATTTAGTAAATCAGATTACATTAAGTATTGAACTGCAAATGGGTCAAAATGGCTAAGCCTGCCAAATATTTCAGTTAAAATAATTTGTTTACTATGTTAGTTTCTCTTAAATGTCTTTAATATAAAGAATATACAAAGCAGTAAAATTATTTTTAAACTTGCTATATTTGCATAATCATAAATTTATATAAAAAAAGCATCATATGTATTTTTTCATTAGCTCTGTGTTCATTTGTGTGTGTGTATGTGTAGTCTCAGGTTTACAAAGCTATTTAATTTACAAAGTGGAACAAAACCGTTATTTCAGAAGCAGCACAATAGCTGAGATTATACTCCTGGAATCATTGGTCAGAAATTTGACACCAATGCTATGGATTTGGGGTTCTTCATCAGTGGTCAAGGAATTATAAAACTTGGAAGATGTGAACCAATACAAAGCACACCCCAAAAAGAGTCAGCTCAGTGTGTAGGGAAAGGCTCTTTTCAAGGGCTCTGCTCTGTCACTGGAGAACCTACTTGTATGTCAATTTGGTGAATCACTTAAGTCCTTGCCTTCTTTCCAGTTTCATCCTTATCCAAACTTTTATCATATTTGTTGCAACATTTTATCACTTGATTTGGATAGACAAATACTGTAACATATACCAGATTTCAATCTCTTTGCCTCCTGTTTGGAATAAATACAACTGTGCAAGATTATATCTTCTATTGCATTAGCAGTCATCGTTCTTTCAGCTTGGCAATGCAGCAAGAGAGGACATAAACGGACTAAAGTTCACTGAAACCATAAGTATTAGCTTCTTAGAAATTGCCTTTAGAGTTTCACAAAGTAGGCTGCTTATTGTGTCACAGTTCTAAAGTCTAGAAGTCTCAAATCAAGGTGTCATCACCTTGATGAGAACCATGCTCTCTCTGACACCTGTAAGGAAGAACCCTTCTTTGTCTCTTCCTAGCTTCTAGTGATTTCCTGGCCATCTCTGGTATTCTCCAACTTGTAGCTGCATCTCTCCATGTTCATTTGGTGTTTTTCCTGTGTCTCTGTCTCTCCATATGGTATCCTTTTTATAAAGACGCCAGTCACTGGATTAGAGGCCCAGCCTGCTCCAGCATGACTATATCTTAACTAATTATATCTGCAGTGACTGCATCTCCAAATCAGCTCATATTATGAGGAGTCAGGTGTTATGACTTTTAAGGGACATGATATAATCCATAAGCCATGGAAGAGTCACTATATTGAGGATCAGACTTTCTCAACCCTGGTACTATTGAAAGTGTTGAGACTGGATAACGCTTTACTGCATGCAGATGGCTGTCTTGTGCATTGTGGAATATTTAGCTGCATCTCCGGCCTCTGCTAGGTGCCAATAACATCTTCTTAGCATCTGGCTGTGACAACCATACATGTCCCCAGACATTTCCAAGTGTCTCCTGGGGTTGGGGTTAGTAGTCAAAATTGCCTTCCGTTGAGAACAACAGATAAAGGAGAGAGAGAGCGCGTGAGCAGGGGGGCCAGAGGGAGATGGAGCAGCAGGCTCCCCACTGAGCAAGGAGCCTGACACGGAGCTCGATCCCAGGACCCTGGGATCATGACTTGAGTGGAAGGCAGATGCTTAATCAACTGAGCCACTCAGGCGCCCTCAAACTTCCAGTTATATAATCAATAAGTCACAGCATAAAGAATACAGTCAATGACATTGTAATAAGGTTACTACACTTATTGTGGTGGGCATTGAGTAATACACAGAATTGTTGAATCAATATGTTGTACCCTTGAAACTGATATAATATGGTATAAAAATTGGATTTCAATCAGTCCATCATTGGAAAGAAAGAAGAAAGAAAGAAAGAAAGAAAGAAAGAAAGAAAGAAAGAAAGAAAGAAAGAAAGAAAGAAAGAAAGAAAGAAAGAAAGAAAGAGAAAGAAAGAAATTAGAAATTAATTCCAGGGAAAAGAGGTAAAGGATTTCAGGAGTTCAGAATTGATGGGAGGCAGAGTCAGGAAAGGGGACCATGGCTCCTAGAGGAGTGACTACTTTTCTAGGAGTCACTCCTGGACTTCTTGCAGTGACTGACCTAAAGAGGGATAAAGACATGTCAGGTAACGGTGGCAAAGATGGCGTATTTTAGAAATGTTGGGGCAAGGTCTTGTGAGGCGTATGCAAAAGTTTGGGATTCCTTCTTGATCTCTGAAGATGGATTTTCAGTATCATTTCTCACAAGTCGCTGACTGTAGCTCTCAGGAAAGCTACTTCTGCAGGAAGTCATTTCTATAGCAAGATAGAGAAAAAGAGCTTGGACTTTGGAACCTGCTCTCCTGGGTTTGTACCTCAGGTCTGCTACTAGGGAAGAGGGGTGACTTTTGTCCTTTTCATTAATATCAGCCACCATGTTTTTGTCTGTCAGCATTAACCCCTCTCCCCCCAGAAGGTGATTTTGTCTATAAATCACCGGGCCACGGGAAAATCTCAACATATTATCTGAAATTTCCTAAGGGGAAGGATAGCTGTGTTGGTCAAAAATTGACAGGCACACTAAGATTTTTAACCAAAAAATTACCAAAATATATGCTAAAATATCTGCTGAATTGTGCAGATATTGATTACTGAGTCATGCTTTAATTCAATGCTTTTCACATTTTCAGTTAACCCACAAGAAGAAGTATATCTTCTGTTGTGACCCAGCATTCAGACTCATGAGCATTTCATGAATCATAGCTGCCCTATTACACGTGATACATTCTAACAATTTCCCTTTTCCCCCTATTGTTTCCAGTAGAAACAATGTAAGTTAATTTCAGGATCCCAGATTTGAAGCAACTTTAATGTACTCTTCAAACATTTATTGAGCATCTTCTATGTGCCTGGTTCTAATGCCCACAGGGGATACTTAGAAAAATGTAAATTTTGTTTCACAGGACGCCGAAGAAAAAAATTAAATACTATATTAAGCACTAAAATATAAATCTGTAAAAAGTGCCTTGGGATCTCAGCCTGGAAAATCCGAGAATATTCTTTTTGAAGAGAGGACACTTGCACTGTGCCTTGAAGGGGAAGCAAGATTCGCTTAGACAAAGAAAATATACTGTGAAGATGTATATTCTATTCCAAATGGTTGTTTCTCGGGCAGATCTGTATTACAGGGCTTGGGGTTATGTAAATAGCACTTCATCACTTTTCCAGATCTTGGAATTGTGGGAGAAATTTTTGTTTATGTAGAATCATCTTGCTTTTGGCTACCTAATCATAGCCCCACAAGTGATCTTCCAAACAGAAGCACAGGAGACAGTAGACTTAACCAAAGAAATGACAAATTAAAGAGCATTCTGGAAATACACAGTAGGATATGCCAGGGGAGGCACACACTGAGCTGGTGAGACCCAATCTGCCTGGCTGGCTTCATTTACCATTTTGACTATACTGGAACCTGTGGCTAAGTCTGTTCCTTTACAAATGTGGAAAGCATTGGATGAGTCCACTTCAGGGACATGGCTGTATAGATAGAAAGCTCTGCCAGGTATTCCCAAATCTATTTGCCAGGCATGCTCAACATTGTCTTCTTCCGGCCCTGGAAACCAATCTTCCTGTTTGGATCTAACTCTACTATTTTTAACCCAACCAGAGAAAATGGACAATGATATGAGTAAAATCTGGAAATTTCTGAAAGTGATTCCAGAAAACTGTTATCAGAAATATGTAAATCTGAGGAAATAAAAGCACCGCAGAGTCTTAAAAGACTCCCAATTCCAGTCACTAAACCCTTTCCTTCTGACTCGTCAGCCACTAAGCCACTATTCTAATGGCCAGAGGCCCATGGTTTCGTAACTTAACCCCTCGCACTCTTGAACAATGCCAACAATTAGTTCAGTTTTGCTACTTTCCTGAAACTTGTTCGGGTTATGTTTTCCAGATTGATGTATTATTTTCCTTGTTACTATACCTTTCCTGGTTACCAACCTCTGTGACCATAACAAATCACCTCAAATTTGGTGGCTTAAAACAGCAGAAACTTCTTCTTTCTCAGTTTTGGAAGCTAGAAGTCCAAAGGCAAGGTTGTCCACATGACTCACCACCTCTGGAGGCTCTATGGGCCATCGGTTCTTGCCTTTGTCTGGCTTTTGGTGGCTACAAGTATTCCTTGACTTGGTGCAGCAGCACTCCAATCTCTATTTCCATGGTCACCGTGCTTTTCCCTTCTTCTACGCATGTCTTATAAAGACACCTTCCATCGGACTTAGGCCACCCTGTGATAATCCTGGATGCTCTCATCTCAAGGTCATTATTTTACATGACATCTGCATAGACTTATTTTCCAGATATGATCACATTCTGAAATTTTAGGGATTCAGGTATGGACCTCATTACCCCACAAAAGAGTGAAGTAAACTATTGAGGAATACCAAGGGTGGAAATGTTGAAATGGTACCTTTTCATAGGGTTGTTGTGCCTGGCAAAATAGCAAAGTACTCAATGAGTGTTCGCTCATTGCATTTATTATCATTATTGCATAGTACTTTGACATATTCAATGTGTGATTAGTGACTCATTTGATATAATCCTCATAATCCCACAGTCAAGTAGGTATTATGTCAGGAGACTCAAATTTGGCAATAGTTGCCTCATATTACCACCATATTACTTTAAGGATTAATTTTTATTTGCCCTTCATCTTCCCCGACGTGATGTGAAACAGTTTCAAAATACATATACTTAACACTACATCGAATACTAATTATGTACTATACAGTGACTGACTGAACATAATAAAAAAAATACATACACTTAGAAAGTCATATATTGAGAAAATCAGAACCAAGTAAAAGGTTAGCAGTCATACCAACCATAATGGTAAATTCATTTCCATTAAGTGGATGTCATAGTTGGCTCTTACAAAAAATCTTAACAGTGGTTTTTCTGGGTGACGGGATAATGGGTTAATTTTTTGATGCCTCTTTTCCCCTTGTTTTCAGTCCTTGCATACTTTACAACTCTTCTTTTTTTTTTTTTTTTACTTTACAACTTCTCTATGATGATCATGTATCATTTATTATTTTTATAATTGGAAAGTAACTGCTTAATTGGACTTGGCCTTCTTGATAGTCAAAGCAAGAAGGGAAAATCAGTCATTTAGATAATAAGAATCAGAGAGGAGGTAGTAGGTCAATTCCTTTAGGAAAGTACCAGTTTTTCTAGTACCGACTTTAACCTGAAGCTGTAAGCAATAGAACACACTCTGACCTCAGCATCATTTCTCAACACAGACACTGACTGTGCCCACGAATGCTTCTTGAGGCATTGTTCTAAACCAGCAGAAGTCCTAAGTGATTCTGTAATGGGCTAAGATTATGTGGCCCAAGAAGAGATGCCCATTAAATGGACCATGTGTCCTTAGTTCTTTACCCTGGAAGATTGCTGTGACATGAGCACATGAGTGAGTAGAAAGGCAAGACTCCTGAGTCTGGCTCATCAGCACTGGGTTGGAAAGTGTGCTCCTAACTGGCTCTACGAGCTTGGAGCATCTGAGCGTGAGAAATAAGATATGTGTTTAAGTTTTATAACACTTGGGGCTCAGTCGTTGGGCGTCTGCCTTCGGCTCAGGTCATGATCCCAGGGTCCTGGGATCGAGCCCCGCATCGGGCTCCCTGCTTGGCAGGAAGCCTGCTTCTCCCGCTATCCTTCCCTCTGCTTGTGTTCCCTCTCTCGCTGTGTTTCTCTGTCAAGTAAATAAAATCTTAAAAAAAAAAAGATTTATAACACTTATATTGTATTTTCATTGATAAAGGTCTAAAGTAAGGAATTCAAGGTTAGTGACTGAAGGAGAATTTTATTTGGAAACCACATGAAAAGGCAGCAGAGATGAATAGATTGAGAAAATAGAGGAGAGAATTTTCTCACTTCGATGAAAGGCCACCCTCAAGCAGCAGGTTAATAACCAAGTTGGGGCTCAGTTCCTCGTTTTAAATTTTGGATTATGAGATTTTCAAGCATCTGCAACACGAGAGAGGAGCATGTAATGAACCTCAATTTCAACACTGATCAATGTATCTGTGTCACAATGCCTCTCATCCATATCCAAGATAGCCTATCCTTACATATGTAATCAATGCATAATTGAATTATAATAAGCACATTTCTAAATTTTATTTCATATTCATAACATTATTTCATGATATTTCACCAGTTGTTTTTAAATACATGCAGATGGGTTAATTTGCCTGTCAAATCTCTCCAGGAAAAGGATTTTATTAACGCCTTCCTCTGCAGCTATCTCTTAGGACCCAGGATGGTGGGGCGGCTGGAACGGTACTTGATAAATGCTACCTGCTGCGACATGCATGGTGAACCCCATAAACCCCTCAGCAGAAAGACGTATGTAAGATGGTAAAAAGAAATGTCATGTCGCTCCAATAATTGTATGGTCAGAAAATTATTATATACTTAGTTGTTCTAACTGGTATTCACATACTTCATCTAATGACATCATTACCTCTCGTCCAACGCTTCGTTCAATAAACCACGCCACACATGAGCTCCAAACTCATGCAATCATTTGTTTTCTTTCTATTCGTCTTTCGCCCCTGTTGAAATGTTCTCTGATGTGTTTAGCTTTTGAAACTTGATAAGGGTGAATGGAAACTCATTCAAGTCTGGCTTTGTAAGTTTTCACTTCGTAAGTGATTCTTGGTTTTCTTTGTTTCTGTTTTTAACCTGATATACAGAGAGAAACTTTCCTCTCCCTACCCAAGAATGTGCCCCCCTCCCGCTGTGGTCAGGATTCAAGGCAAAAAATAAGTTTGCTGAAAGCAGTCAAAACTATGCCAGCTGAGGGAAAGAATTCTCCAGAATTTCACTGCATGTAATATGTATCAAACCAGATGTTTACCTATTCACTACGAGAGAACCTGGAACTATATCAAAAACCAGTGATGGGGGGGGTGCCTGGGTGGCTCAGTGGGTTAAAGCCTCTGCTTCGGCTCAGGTCATGATCTCAGGGTCCTGGGATCGAGCCCCACATCGGGCTCTCTGATCAGCAGGGAGCCTGCTTCCCCTTCTCTCTCTGCCTACTTGTGATCTCTCTCTGTCAAATAAATAAATAAAATCTTAAAAAAAAAATAGTGATGGGAACAGCTTTGAACCTCATGCAGAGGGAGGAGTTCAGGAAAATTTGGGGTTCCCGTAAAGCCCTGACCTCCTCCTGAAGCTATATTTAAACTTAGGAAATGGTTTTTCTTGGCTGAGTCAGTACCCCGAACCAGCTTCTATCAGGCCACAGAAGAGTCTGTCTGAGCTACACTGGGAATTTCTATTGCCTGCTTCTTTCGTCTAAAGAAATGAGGCTTGTGTAGTTTCAGTGAGTCACCTGACATCTTTGGGCCTCAGTTTCCCCATTTGAAATTACTTCTAATGCTGACTCGCTGTGATTCCTACTCACTTTCTTGCACAGACTCATAGCGCACTGTGCCCCCTGGCATACAGCAGGAAGTTTTCAGCTTCCCCAGAAGCATATGCCCATCAGCTCTTGAGACATAAGGTCTCAAACTGCTGCTGTCTTTGATTTATCCAAGATGGTGGCTTCTGATGACACTTTGGGGCTAGAACTTGATCACATCAGATATAATCAAATACACCTTGACAGGCCTGGAGTTCTCTTGGGGAATACGTTCCATCCTTCCAAGGGATTTGTAAATTAAAGTTAGCTCTCAGATGAGGTAGAGAGAAGCAGCTTTTCTCCGCAGACAGTTTCAGCCATGTCTAGAGAGCTGCGGAAATGGCTCGGCTTCTCAGAAACCCATGGGGACAGACAGAAAGGGGGAGTAAAATTCTAGGATATCTTTAAGCTCTCTGAGTTCTCTGGAATCTTTCAAGTTCTGGCAAGGCCCTCGGGTCATGACATAGGATCAGATCCGCTGAAGCAAGTATCAGATCTACTGAAGTAACATTAAGCCTAGGGAGAGAGTTGAGAGATGCTCATTTTGGCGTCCTCTTTAAGTGTTCCGGAGGGCTCTCTACCATCTCTGATGGCAAGTCATGGCTGTTAATACTATAGAACAAGATGGCGGAACTCTAGTCAGGAAGCGCATGCTGCCTTCCATCCACCACTGCTGCTACCTCCTTCGGTTTATACTCCAGTAAGCTGTTTTGCTGTCACTGTTTAACTAAAAAAGAACAACATAAAGGTCCCTGCATACCTTGTTCAGTTGGAGAATTTTAATACTTTCCATTTACCATTGTAAAACCAAGGACAATTTTATAACTTCTTTAATATGGCTGTTATATGTAGGGCAATCTATCTGTCAGCAGGGACAAATGACTCCAAAAGAAATGAATCCTAGCCAGTTTTCCCTTTAAGTCAGGCGTCTTGTTGTTTAAATAAACTTCTTGTTAAAGGAAAAAAGAACAAAAGAAAGCCAATGCTAAGTAGAAAGGACTTTAACTTTTGTGTGTTTTATTCTCTTTCAGCGCAAGGGAAGGCCAAGTCGTCTGGATGGCGCACTGGGCCTCTGCTTCTGTTGGAGACAAGCCCAGCTGGATTTTTCTCTGCCCAAGAGGGCAGTGCCCACTGCCAACAGGCCCCCATCCTCCTCAGCCCATGTCCACTTCTGGACAAGAGTGGGACTGTGGTGGGGGTGAGGAGGAATTGAAGCACAACTGAGGACATGAGGCCTGCGCTGTTTTCGGTGGGAATTTTGAGCAAACGGGGCAGACATGCGTGAGCACTTGGGCACGCTGAGAGACACAGCCTTTCTTACTTGAGTCCTACAGCCACTCTGCAGAACAAAGTACACACCCAATTGATAACCGAGGAAATGTAAATTCAGAGAGATGAAGTGCCTGGCCCAAGATCACACGCTACTAAGTGCCGGAAGTGGAGTTGAAACCTCCTCTTTTGGCTCGACATCTATTATCCTTGTCTCTGTGCCTCATGATCGCCAATTTCTAAAAGTCCTTTTCCTGCAGTCTAGGTCAATCAATCACACTTTCCCATAGGGCAGGAAGGATGTTCCAGTGCAAAGTTATTTGAACTAGTGTTCCTTCCCATGAGGTATTACCGTAACATGAGTTTGTCCAAAAAATATTTATTGGCCACCTGTACTAGGTGCTAGGAAAAAGCAAGCAAGCAACAGATAAAAATCTCTGCTTACCATCTAATGGGAGAAGACACATAACACACGCAATAAAGAAAGCATAGAGTATGCTAGATAGCGGTGCGTGGGATGGAGAAAAATAAAGCAGGAGAAGGAGAGTATTTGTTGGGGAAAGGGATTATGTGGCTATCTTCAGAAAGAACATTCCAGGCAGGGAAAAGAGTAGGTGCCCAGACCCTGGGGTGGGAGCATGTCTGAAGATAGTGAAATGCCAGGGGTGGCTGGCAGAGCACGATCAGGAGAAAGGGGGGCAGCTGATTTCAGAGAGTGAGCAGGGGCCCCGATCTCGGAGAGCCTTAGAGCCCATGTAAAGGCTTCGGCTTCTACTCTAAATAAGATGGGAAACAGTGGGACATTTTGTGCAGAATGACATTATTTGTATTGCCTTACATTTTAAAACAACTGTGAGAATAGACGGAACAGGAGAAAGAGCAGGGAGACTAAAAAGAAAGCTACGACCATGGTCTCGGAGAAAGCCGGTTTGGGCCCGGTAGCAGGGCGGGGGGCAGGAGTTGGATTCTGAAAGTATGGACAGAACAGACAGGCTATACTGACACGTAGGGCGGGGCTGAATCACGGGAGGAGTGCAGAGGTCAGAGAGGGCCCCGGGCAGGAAGCCTGGGGTTCTCAGCTGGAGTTTCAGCCCCCTCATGGTTAAGGTGTTACCGGAGGAAAGTTACTCAAGAGCTCGGGGGCCTCATTTATCACACAGAAAAATGGGCCTTGACGCACAAGGCTCAAAGGAATGTGATGCCTGTGCAGAAGTTCGCTTGCTTAGGAATGAATCCATCGCGGCTCGGTGTGACCTCGTGCAAGTTCGTCAGCCCCAGCAACTGTGGCGAGGAGACTGAGGTCAAACCTGGGATACCTTGGGGGCAAATATAAAGCCCGAAAACCAAAAAACATTACAGTTGTGAGGAATTAATGTAGGGAGTTTAATTATTTATTTTTAAAACTTGGCGACGGGTTCTTTTTTGTGCGAGCGTTGCTCATGAGCGGTGAGGGGGTGAACAGAGGGAGAAGGAGAAAAGCAGATTCTCCACTGAGCGTGGAGCCCCCCATATAGGGATGGATCTCAAGACCCTGAGATCTCGACCTGCACCTAAATCGAGAGTCCCACGCTCAACCCACTGAGCCACCCAGGATCCCCTAGGGAGCTTATTTTTAAAAAGTTAAATCTCTTTCCTGGAAGGCTAAGAATAGCCATAGAAGAAAGTTTGTTTGTGAAAAAAGGAAAACCGTTTTAACCATAGCCTTATAATCTCTAGTTACAATATGGATTTTGTACTCTGAACTTATAATTATAAAATGTTGCCTAGTTGGGGATTAATACATTTTTACACACTCCTCCAAATTCTCATCTTCCATTTTGGTTTTATTTAAGCACAAAAGGCTTCTTCTGATTTCCCCTGTCTCTGAGGCAGGTTTATCACCACCTTGGAATTTTTCTAAATTTTTACCAACTACAGAACTATGTGATTGAATTGTTCTAAGTGACTCGAATGTTTACATCTTCCCCAATCTTACATAAACATGCAAAGCCCAAGCTGCTTCTTTCCAATTCACAAATTCAGAGAAAGTACCCTTAACTGGAACATTCAGAAAAAGCAAGGAGGAGTTGGTGAGCCCCTCCTAGGGGTGAAGGGGCAGGAGTCTCAGGGCAAGAAATGTGTTTCCCATGCATCCGCTTTCTTGGGCAGAAGCCCGTGATCTGGGCTCCTTCCTCCTCCTGCCTTCACTGGCTATGACCTTTCCAGGTCTTGTCCATCACAACCTACTATTCTCAGTCCAAGTCTCTCAATAGCCTCCAAGGTAACCGATAAGCCATTTCATAAGCCAATTTAGTTGAATTACAAGTGTACTTTGCTTTATCGCACCTCACAGACACTGTGTTTGTACAAATTGCCGGTTTGTGGCAACTCTGCCTCGAGCAAGTCTACCAGTGACATTTTTCCAAAAGCGTTTGCTCACTGCGTGTCTCTGTGTCACATGTTGGTAATTCTCACAATTTTCCAAATTTTTCATTACTATTCTATTTGTTAGGTGATCTATGATCAGTGGTTATGATTTGCTGAAAGTTCAGATGATGGTTAGCATTTTAGCAATAAAGCATTTTTAAAGTAAGACATATACATAGTTTTTTTAAGACATAATATTAACGTACCCTTAACAGACTGCAGTATACCGTCCATATAACTTTTATATGCAGTGGGAAACCAAGAAATTCATCTGAGTCGTTTTATTGTGATACTTGCTTTTTTTTTTTTTTTTTAAAGATTTTCTTTATTTATTTGACAGAGAGAGATCACAAGTAGGCAGAGAGGTAGGCAGAAGAACAGCAGAGAGCCCGATGCAGGGCTCGATCCCAGGACCCTGAGACCATGACCTGAGCCAAAGGCAGAAGCTTTAACCCACTGAGCCATCCAAGCACCCTGTAATATTTGCTTTTTTGCAGAGGTCTGGAACCAAACCCACAATATCTCCAAGGTATACCTGTATTAGTGATGAAGAAGGATTAGTCCTAGGGCTCTCTGCATTAAGTTATGATGAAATAATGGAATGCTTACGCATTGCAAAGAAACCTGTTTAATAAAGAGTTTCTTTGGGAAAGACTTGTGAAATCTTCTCAAAAGGTGGTCTCCTTCTTTGCATACACTTTAAACGAGCAGTCTTCACTATTATCCCTGAGACCATTTCAGGGGATCCACAAAAGCCAAAACTTGTCACCATCACATCACTACATCATTTCCCTTTTTCACTCATTTCGCTCATTCTGCCATAATCGTGATGTGGAACTTCCCAGAAACTATGTGATGTGTAATGTTGACATCATTCTGATGGCTAATAGAATGTGTGTGTGTATATTTTTGTTTTTCAAATTTATAAGCTTTAATTTCAAATGCAATACATATCAGCAAATCCTTCTCTTTACAAGAAAGCTCTTGGGGGTCCTCAATAATGTTATTTAGCACATTCTGAATATTTGAGACCTGCTGCTTTAGTTATCCTGCCTGATCAGGCAATTGAGATACAGGGCAGGGTGGTAGCTCCGATTAAATTCAGAACCGTAGCAAGCTAATCAGTTTGCAAAGGTTGATATCTAAAAACAAAACCAAAAGAGCATATACAAGGAAGTACTCTCAGCTTGACAAGGTCACGTCCAAAGGACACAGTTATCAACTTGATGGAGCTTCCACTGGCTAGATCGGGATTTGTGATCTATCTGATTTGTGAATTTGTGATTAATCAGAAATATTAGTGGCATCTTTTAGTGGGTGACAGAGGGGAGGGGAAGGTTTCACACATCGAGGGGAAAT
>CM053603.1:136067477-136111602 GCA_028646535.1 Procyon lotor
TTTTATTTTATCATATATTTTCTTTTGAATTCACAATGACTGGTATAGAACTGGATTCTGTTATAAGTCAAATGGGGCAGGAAATGCTTTTTTTTTTTAATATTTTATTTATTTATTTGACAGAGAGAGATCACAAGTAGGCAGAGAGGCAGGCAGAGAGGGGGAAGCAGGCTCCCCACTGGGCAGAGAGCCCGATGCGGGGCTTGATCCCAGGACCCTGAGATCATGACCTGAGCTGAAGGCAGAGGCTTTAACTCACTGTTAAAGTGAGTTAACACTTTAACATGCAGGCGCCCCAAGAAATGCTTTTTTTAAAAAATGTGAGCTGCTGGGCTAACAATACTTACTCTTCTATACAAGTAGATAAGCAAAGTTAAGGTTGCCAATGTTATTTTGCAATGAATTCAGTCTCCTATTCATTGTGGTAAACGTCAGTCACAGAAGGACATGAAGAACTGCAGCGAAACCAAGGGTTCTAGAAAGTTCACTTACTAACAAAGCGGTGAGTGGGTAGTGGACTACCACCACCACGTGAAGAGGAAACAGACTTGGGGACCTAAGAACAATATGGCGGAAGTGATGGAATAGCAACAGAAAGGTGAAAGGAAAAGGAAGGAGTCTCAGAAATGTTCTTTGGTCCTTAACACCTTCCCATGTTCTCCTTTCTCTTTTTCATTTCTTGATTCCTTTTTTTTCTTCCTGGAATTACATCAGTTTTTAGAGCAGAATGGCAAACTATCTGGTCCAACTTTCTAATTTTCTGGATGCGGATGTGGATGCTCATCAAGATAAAGTGATGAACAGAGGGTTACCCTTGGTTGGAGCCAGAGTCAGCCTCTGGGTTGTGGCTACTGATTCAAAATCCAGTCTCGTTTCAACAGCACAATACTGCATTGCTTCACAAAATCAAGTCCTACAACAGACTTGAGAGGTAAAACGACTTCCTTCTGAAGCTTTCACAACCACTGGGTAGCTTAGACAGCAGTAGAAAATCTTGAAATTTTTAGGTCTTTCACCCCTACTTGCTTTCCTCCTGAGACAGATTCAAGTAGACTAGGACATAACTCCTCAGGGTTCTGTGTGATTCCTCTAGGGCTCTGGATAAAAGAAAGATCAAGATATTAACTTCAAACATTTATAATGTCTATCCCAACATATCTGAAGAAGATACATAACAGAAGGGTCAGTAAGACTAGAATACACCTGTGCATATTTCATTGGCAAAGATAAGGACATTTCTGACCCCATGGAAGTGGGGAGACCGTGGCTCTTTCCAAGAGACATAGGTAATTCTAGGAAATAATGTTTTGCAGAATCACTTAGGACTATTAGGATGACAAGTATTAAAAGAAAAGTCAAAGAATTCCAAATAATCTACATATATTTTATTTATAAGACCTTGAACTTTGTTCTCTGTGAATACTAACTCACTGGACATTGGGCTGGGACATTGGGTCACAAAGTAGACCCCTGGAGGGCCTTTCCTGGGCTACCAGGTTTCCAACACCTAAACTGAAAGAATGTGGACCTCCCTACAAGGCATGCAAAGAGCTGGGATTTTATCTTGGTGCTACCTCTCATTCTCTGTGTAATCTTAAGTAAATAAGTACAGTTTTCTTTACCAGAAACTGGAATATTTAAAACCTGCCCAAAATTCCAGTATCTGTTGTCTGTGGTTAAAAACACAGAACAGCTCAGGCAAGAATGATCAGACTTAAGATTCTGCTAGCGAGTGATTTTGTCAATTGGTCATGACATTTTGGTATGATGGATGGCATCTGCCCCTTTCCAAGGGTAAACTCTTATAGAAAAATATGTCGGAATGCAAGATTTCTCCCAGCAGTTTTGACCTAAGCAGTTCAGTGAAGGTTGCCTTACACTTTTCTCAAATAAAACACCCCATTTCTTCTGCTTGGAGCTATGAGGAAACTGGAGTTGGGGTGCTGGCCACCATTCATGCAGTCTGCCTCAGGGAGACATAAGTACAATTATTACACAAAGCAAAGATTCTTTTTTTTTTTCAAAGCAAAGATTCTTATTATTTTAGAAACAAATACTCTTTGTATTGTCCTTCTAACTAATCAGCAATTTTAACATCATATATTGTACATTGGGCACTTCTGTTATTTGCTATAGTACTAAGCTTAAAATAGAAGAAAAAAATAGCATGATTCTACCCACAACATAGTATTTTATTAACACTGCCATTATCACTGAAAGAGCCCATTTACAGGTTATGTTATTATGAAGTGAGGTGAAAGAATTCAGGGTAATTACACAGATAATGAGGGCAAGGAAAAAAAAACCACTCAGCTATGAAATAGCTAGACACTTGAAGAAAAAGTGAAATTTAGCATACGCGTTTCATATGAATGTCTAAATTCTCTATTGTTTGCCTATTCTGCCTTGGCTCAAACAAACGAAAGGAAACTAGCACTCAGAGCAAAAATTTCAAAAACTGAGGTCATTATCTGTCTATTAAGATCTACCCCAAAGTGAGGTTAGTTTCTGAGAAGCATGTAATCATTGGTGGGTTGACTAATGAGAAATAAAAGGTTATTCACAAGCCCAAATTTAATTTCATTGTAGTATACGTGGAAGGGGCACATTTATGACATCAACAGGGCTTTAGGAGCAAGAACTATTATAGAATGGGGGAAAATTTCCCTAGGAAATTTTATTTTATTTTTTCACTTTCTGTTTTAGTAATAAAGTACTGGATTCACGAAAGAGAAAGAAAAGGGGATGTTCTTTGAAAACATATCAACCTATTATCTTACTGTTGTAGTCTCATGGGAAGTAACTACAATGACCCCATCAGGAATGCCACAAAGAGAAATTGCCTCTACGTCATCACCTTTCCTGGTGAAAAGAACACCACCATTCTCTTCGGCATTAAACAGAATCACAAGAAAAAGAGAGTCTACTTTTTCTACAAAAATAACCTCATCATTAGAGGATCACGCCTCTATCCCAAAACTATGCATTTGCTTGTGCTTTTGTGAGCAAAGAATAAGTGATTTTGATCTAAAATAGACTTTGTTGTTGCCATCCTTATTTATTTAAGAGTCAAACCTTACTTCACTAGATCTGTCTTACCACTGAGCAGCTTCCTGGAGAGGGTTCTTTTCTACTCACATTCAGTGAGTTCAAGAATTAATTCATCCTTTCCTCTCCTCTTTCTCTATGAACTTTGAACACAAGCACACACACACTCACACACATTCAGGTCCCCCTCTTCACTTCCTTATTTTTTTTTTTTTTAAAGATTTTTTTTATTTATTTGACAGAGAGAAATACATCGAGAGAGGGAACACAAGCAGAGGGAGTGGTAGCGGGAGAAGCAGGCTTCCTGAGCCCGATGTGGGGCTCGATCCCAGGACCCTGGGATCATGACCTGGGCCGAAGGCAGACGCTTAATGACTGAGCCACCCAGGTGCCCCGCTTATTTTTAAACACATCACCCTTGTTCCAGTCACCTAGTTGAGAAACTTGGTGTCATCTGTGACTGATCATGTTTCCCTGCCCATCCAAAAGTTTTATGTGTTCAAGAGATGATGCAAAGAAAAAGAGAAGGAAAAAAAAAAAAAAGAAAACACAAACTAAGGGTTAGGAAAGATAGGAAACAAATGTAGTAGGTCCATTCACTTTAGTCACAAATTGATAATCAGAATTTGTTAAAGAAATTTTAAGTGTCAACATCTTCTATGGTTTTCTTCCCTTTCTCCCAACTTTTCGTATAACTTCAAACTTAAGGGCGCCTGGGTGGCTCAGTCGTTAAGTGTCTGCCTTCGGCTCAGGTCACGATCCCAGAATCCTGGGATGGAGCCCTGCATCATGCGGGAAGCCTGCTTCTCCCGCTACCATTCCCTCTGCTTGTGTTCCCTCTCTCGCTGTGTTTCTCTCTGTCAAATAAATAAAATCTTTAAAAAAAACCAAAACAACAACTTAAACTTCAGACTTAAACTTGTTTAAGTCTCCACATAATCGACACTTAGTTTTACTAGCTATTTAAGTAAATGGGACCAAATGATCTGGCTGTGAAAATATTTGAAAGCAGCAAAAAAAATCAGTCACCCCAAATATGACACGGAACATTCAATGTAACTAACCAATTTGGCCATATGTCATAAAGACATCATCGATAAATGGTAATCCCAATGCTTGCAAGTTTCTATAGATGTTCAGGTATTTATTTTCAAAAATGAGAAAAAGCCTGGAAACAAAGGTAAGCTGACTCCCTTTGCTTCAGGAACTGAAAAGACATTGAACAATGATGCTTTCAGAAAATCCAAGACCTACTTAATGAACAAAGGACAATTATTTTGCAAATGCCCCATTCTAGTGGAATTTACCTTGGGCTGGAATAGATTGTATTATAAGATTCTTGTCGGAGAGGGACTTTTTAAGACGAATTTCAACACTTCATACTTCTTTCCTCATACTTTCCAAAAGAATATAGCAGTAACCGGCAAGCAAGGACTAAAATACATGCAAACCCAAGAGTGCCTTTCAAGTCAGGGCTCTAGGACATCACAGCTGGAAGAACATTCTGGCAGAGGTCAGCTGACCAAAACCAGGGTTCTAGTCCCAAGCCTGTTTTAACTAGCTGTGTGATATTAAGGAAGGAAGTCAATTTCCCTCTCTGGCTTCAAGTCCTAAAGGGAAAAATGAAGTGTTTGGATAAAGTAAAATCAAATAGCCTTCTGCCTTTGACATTCTGCAGAGCACTAATGAATTCTATGGGCTTATGTTTATATGCATAAAATTATCTGATCTGTTATCTCCTCTTCCCACAGAACTGACACTTTTATCTACTTTCGCAAAGGGGTCATTGACACTGAAGATTTGTTGCTTTTTTATAAAATCAAAAGAATTAATCTGGTGTGTATATAAGGCTTATGCAAAATTAAGTATCTGAAAAACCTACAACATGAAAGATAGCTTATGATTTAACTTTAAAAAACCAACAGTTTTTTTCTTCCCTATCTCTCAGTCATCTGAGATGGAAAAAACTCCCATATCAGCCTTTCGACCCTTGGAAATCCCCAACACACACACCATAAACCGAAGCTTTGCCTTAACTTTAAAAACTTAAGCACTACCTCCCCAAAACAAAAAACAATTAATTCTCTCTCTCTACCTGACTCCTCTTGTTTTATAGCGTCTCATTTTATAATATCTCCCAAGGTTTTAGACTCAGCATTTATGAAGTACTGAAATCAAAATAAAAAAAAGAGAATTGAAAACATTACTTTGAAAATCTATCCATCCGTCTATTCATCCATCCATGAATGATTGAATCCATCCAATGGATTCCATCCATTGATTCATTCGCTGTCTTAATGAAACTTTATCGAGCACTTAATATACATAAGACACTATGATAGATGTTGTAGGGACAGAGAAAAATTTATAGTCTATAAAGACAGAATGACGTGACGTAGTTGCAAGTATGAAGTCGCCCATATGCTGCCTCTAGTGTTTGAGAGATAGTAAGAGTATAACATAGAAAATACTACTTAATTAGTGAGTATGCTGGAAAAGTCTCTTACATGGAGCAGCTGACCCCAAGAGCGCAGTAAAAGGAAAAGAGACAGTCATTCCCATTAATTGGCAGAAGAACACAGTGGGTACTAAGACTTTTTTCTCTGATGTTGCTATCAGCTGACTCTACAGTGATCAGACAAACATTTTCCACATTTCCTCTCAACAACTCTTACTCTTAATTTACAAATAATGAGTCATTAAATGATCTTAGCAAACGAAAGCAGAAACATCCAGTTTAACCTTCAAGTGCAAGAAAATGACCTCCAAAGTCTTCTAAAACACCAGCAATAACAAGCAGAACACATTGTTGGCATCCTTTATTTACATCTTCCTGGGCCCCCCCCATAGTGCTATTAAAAAATCATTTGTTTCCTTCTTTGTACTTCCTGTGATAACTTACCTCGGTCTTGGTTCCGATGACGTTTCCAGTATAATAAGATTGAGATTAAAACCAGAAGAATTATCAAGGAAACAATGCTTAACAAGAGCGGAACTGAAAACCAGAAGCCTGTAGATGATGAAGGGGGAAAAGGGAGAAACAAAGTCATAAGCAGAAACTGTTGAGGCAAAAATGGTAAAGCAATTGTTGTGATGAGTTCTTCCTAGAGTGTAGCTTTCAATGAAAATTATCCTCAAATATATACCTATGGAGGTCTCCACTCACGGTTTCATATTATTTCAGTAACAGTTAATAATAATCTAACTACATGTTTTCTGTGGTTACTATCTCATAAGAGCTTTGAATGTGTTATTTCATTTAATCCTCAAAACAATCCAAGAGTTAGGTATTATCATCATCTCACATATAAAAACAACAACAACAACAGAACCAAAAACTGAGGTTCAGAGAAGCTAAAAAAGCCCCTCAGCCTAGTAAGGGGCAGAACCAAAGCTTGGTCAGAGGTCACAGCCCATTCAAATAATATATTTATTGAGGAAGTAGTAGAAAATACAAAGAAATAAAAAGGAAAAAAATCACGAATTTCATGATTCCAACCCCAGGAGTAACTCATCTCAATATTTTTTATTGTATTTCTTCTAATCTGTATCTTTGTTATTAAATCTCTTTGCAAAGGCTCCTCAATGTCACTCTGCAATACTGCGGCAGGGAAAGAGCTCCTGATTCCGTAGTTCCCAGCGTTTTTCCCACCCTCCGTAATGGGATTTGTCACATCATAATTCAACTGAGCCGCCTGACAGAGATGTGTCTAACTTGCACAGTTCCAGGGCTTGGTAAATGCTTGAAGCATGGAAGACTTTCAGTAAATGTTTGCAGAGTAAACAAATGTTACACAAATAACATATAAACATTATAAATGATGTAAGTCGATTTGGCTATTCTTGGACAAGAAGACATGTTCCTTTTCAGGTCCTTGCTTTTCAGGGAAATTTACCCGCTGCCTTGGCTGAAAATGAAGATCTCTTCACAAATGTACACATCTAACATCGTGCATCTTTTGCCCAAATTTACCTAAATGTTGATATTTTGATTAGTCTGTTTTTTCTAAGGACCCCAAAAATGACTACAGGAAATGCTCCCTAGAGGCCACCATATCAATAAGGCATACAGGGGAAAGTTTTTCCAGGCTTTAGGGCTTAAAATGCTCCCTGAAGGGGGCGCCTGGGTGGCTCAGATGGTTAAGCATCTGCTTTTGGCTCAGGTCATGCTCTCCAGGTCCTGGGATTGAGCCCCACACCAGGCTTCCGGCTCTGCAGGAGTCTGCTTCTCCCTCTCTTCCCTCTCCGCCTGCTCATGCTCTCTCTCTCTCTCTCTCATCTATCTCTCTGTCTCAAACGAATAAATAAAATCTTAAAAAAAAAAAATATGCTCCCTGGGAAAAAAAAAAGCATCAATACCTTAATAGGAGGCTTATCACTGGTGCGTCAAATTCACGCAGAGAAAAGAAAACCGTGGCTATTCCCAAAGCATCTTGCCTAAAACTGCTACTCCCTTTATTTTCCCACCCACAAGCCTCCCTTCTTGTGTCCATGAGGCCCAGAGCTGGCAGCATAGAGAGAAACACAAGAAAGCAAAAGGGGTCCTGCTCAGGAGGCAGTTTGTTTCAAAGGGGTGAGGAAAACAATCTCAGATCGACCCCTTTCTTAAAAGCCCTGTGGCCCCTCTTCCACAAGCTAAATGATGCAAAGCCTTCCTCATAGATGTCACTTCTTGCAGGAAATCTTCCTGATCCCTCCAGATGGAGCTGATCCTCTCCTCCCCACTCTCATTCCTCCGGGGGTGCAACCGGGGTGTGCCGTAGCTTTCTTACTGAAGCGTTTCTCACGCCATTTTATAATTGCCCATTGTGTATCCCCAGAGGAAGTGAAGCTTTCTGAGCATGGGGACCGACTGTGTCTTGCTTACTGTCCCGCTTCAACAGTCTCAAAGCCTGGCACCCAAGAGACACTCAGGAAACATCAGCGGCATGGAAAAATAAATGCTTGGATGGATCTCAGCAAAAGCATGCGGTATGTGGGCAACATACCACAGTTTCAGAAGTGAAACTGGCTTTACTGGTTTCCTCCACTCTCTTTTTCTTTCCCCATTCCCTCCATTCTCTCCCTTATTAGTTCCTTGGCTAAGAGGCCAGGAGGCTCTGCAGAGCATTCACCACTTGCCAGTTGTGTGGACAAAGACGCAACCACAGCCTTCTCTTACCTTTATCCATAGTCTGCGTGATGCTGGTCACGTTCCCCAGGTGCAGCACCTGGCAGACCACCTCCTTCCCCACCTGACTCTTGGGGTCTTTGACCTGGAGGACGCTCGTGACAGACGTGGTCCCATTGGGGTGGGAGAGAACCTCCGTAGTGTTGTCAATCCCCGACCCAGACACCTTCCAGGAGATCACAGGGGCCGGGCGGGCATTGGCAGAGCAAGTGATATTCAGGCCGTCTTCGAAGAACTTATAGTGAAGGGACATTGTGGGCTGTACTGGGACCAAAAAAAAAAAAAAAAAAAAGGTGGTCTACCATCAGTTAAGTGCCACGTTCTCTTCAGAGGATGGAGGAAGATCTTTACAGAAAGACACTGGGAGCTCATGGGGCGAGGTGGCACAGCTGACCCAAACTGGGGCTCCTCAATTCTTCCTGTGTCTAATCTTCTGGCCGGCAGGATGGAAATTGGCCCAGGACAACCCTGGGGCAAGGAAAACCCTCTCTGTGGTTTGTCTGCAGGGGAATTAGCTGAATGGATGAGGGCGAGGGGTCCTCTTTCCCAAACAGCCCAGAGCCTAATTATTCTGTTCTCCTTTTCTATAGGCAAGGCAGCATCTCCAGCTCCTTCCAGACATCCCTCTCATAGCCTGACAAAGGTCACCTGTCAGCACTGCCGTAGAGGCAGGCTGCACCTCTCAGGAGCCCCAGGGCGGTTTCACACCTGAGAGCCCACAGAGAGGCTGCTGCTTAGAGATGGCCTTTCTCTGCTTGGAGCTGGACCAGGGAATGAGATGCATGGAGGAGACTTGGAAAGTCCCTGCTTGGAATATCTACAGAAAAGGCAAAATAAAAATTCATTGCTGATAACAAGAAAATCACAGAATGACAGTTCAAAGGACCTTGGAGATCACCTGACGGGGTTAAGAGAAAATGACTAGCTTACAAGAAAAGCACATCATGTTAGTCCAGCTGTAAGCCTGTTCCCTTTCAAAAGTCCCTTGACCAATGAATTCATTTTCATTGTGTACTTTCAATGCACAGTTTATCTCCGCTGAGCAAGCGCTGGCTGGGTTTCCTGTGGTCGCTCAGGAGCCTGCAAGATAATTAAAGGCCAGTAGCTAAAGGAAAGCCTGGCCTGTGTTTAGAGATTCAAGAAGTGGGTGGGTGGCAGTGGGCTGGAGGAAATGGGGCCAGAGGCCTGTGACTTCTTCCAAAGAATACTCAGATTCCTAAAGTCAATGGGCAGTAGGGGAAGACAGATAAAAGTGAAGAAGGAGGAGTGTGGTTGACGGGGTGAGACAGGGTAAGACTGGGTGGCAGGGTTCTCTGGTGTATCAAAGGAAACTTCAGGGTGTGGCTGTAGAGGATCGGTGTGGAAAAGAACAAGGTTACTATCCAGGAGACTCAGAGGAATGTGGTTTTCAGGTTAAAAAAAATAATAATAATACAAAAGTTTATGAGTGAAGGGGGATAGAAAAGAGAAGATGGGGAAAAAGAAGAAGAAGAAAAGAAAAAGTAACAGAAATGAGGAAAACATGACACAAGAAGGAAAAAGAAGAAAACTGAGGAGGAAGGGGGGAAGGGGGAAGGAAGATGGGGAGGAAGGAAGAGAGGGGGGAAGGAAGGGAGGGAGGAGAAAAAAAGAAGAGGAAAGAAGGAGGGAAGATTGGAGGAAGGGGGAAGAGGAAAAAAGACAGGGAGAGAGAGAGAGAGAAAGAAAACAAAAGAAATAGAGTCAAGAAGAAAACCTGGCATAAGACCATGCAGAGAGTACTCGTTACAGGCAAATTAAGTGAAAGAAACTTGTTTGTTGCTGTTGCCATACCTCCCTTGCACTCTTGTTTACTGATCCTCCTCTTACTCCATGTCCTATATCCTTGGTGCGCTCAAACTCTCACTTTAACGTTCCTGATGACCTTGTCTGAATTTCTCTTTTCCTTTCTAAAACTACCACCAAGGGTGCCGTGCTCCAAAGTCACCCCTTACTCACAACTCTCAATTCTTAATCTCAACTATGTGTCATTTAAAAGGAAAAGAATTCTGTCAAACTGAGCCTCTTGGATTGTGAAAGAGTGATTTTCTGGTTAAATACCTAGTTGACGTCAGGTATGAAGAGGCTCTGCGGAATGTCCCCTTATCAATCCCAAGAGAACTGTGTTGAAACAAAATCGGGGGCGGGGGGTTACACAATGATTGGCTCTGGATAGGCCCAATCTGGCTCTGTCCTTAGATCCAAAAATGTTAAAGCTTTACCGACCCTACAGATGATCAATTTCATACTTACTGTGCAGATAAATAAACTCCGGTTCAGAGAGTGGACAGGATGCTCCCAGGGTCACATGACTGCTAATGGCAAAGTCAGGTCTGAATCCTATCACTGCTTATGAAGAACCCGTTATCCTCACCACGGTCCTTAATTTACTCTTGCTGACAACACCATTCCTCAGAGCAAAGATAACTCCGGCCAGGGATTCAAGGTAGCCCCATTTGTTATTTGTTCCAAATAACAAAATAACCACACTTATATCAGACATGAAAGGCTAAGTATCTTCTCATGAGCCTTTCTGAGGTTAGCATCCTGAAAAACTAGGCACTACCACCAGGTTCCACACATTCTTGAAAATAACATTTCTAGCCAGAGACAATGTACTGTCAGAGATTCTCACCAGAGAGGGTGAGGCAAGCTGTTCCTGAGATCTTAGAACCGAAAGTACTGAAGAGGCACTTGTAACATCCTTCATCCTCCAGGGTGGTATTCCAGAAGGTAATGGTTGAGTTCTCGAGTTCCAGCTGGGTGATGTTGATCTTGTCAGCAAAGGCAGGCTGGACCACAACCCCATGGTTCTTGCTGAAGGTGACCATGTTTTCTAGGCCAACAGGCTTGATTTTCTGCCATGTCACAATCAAGACGTTCTCAACATTTTGCAGAGAACATCTTAAGGAAGCAGGTGTGTTCAGTGGCCTTTTTTCATTTTGGGTCACCACTTTTATCATGGAATCATAAAAGAACATTTATATTTTAAAATTTAATACATAAAAATGCACATTTTTTGATTAAAAAAATGCATGTTCAAAGTTAAACATAGAAAAGACAGAGAAAAATGCAGAGAAAACATTTACCTACATCCCTGATGTTGCTAGAGAAATATAAGTTCAAATATGTTTACTCAATCTTTAAGAGTAACAGAGTAAAAAAAAAAGACAGCAAACCCTCAGTGACAGAAATTGTACAACAAAATCCCTGTAAGCTAAAAGTAGGTAGAATGAGGGTAGAGATGAAAATTGCCAGATGGAATAGAAGCATCACCAAGAGTGTTCATGCCTAGAGGTGCAGAAGCAAGAAAGGGCCAATGGACAATTGGCAGAATGATTGGTTTAACTGAAGAAGATGTAGCTGCCCTATACATTCCACACACACACCCTACAAAGAAGGGGCAGCAACAGCAGGGTCTGCCTCCAGGAAGCAGTGGTGAATATAGGAACCTAAGGTAGAAAAATATACCAGACAATGTTTCAAGAGGCTACATAGTACCAGAAGGCTTTGACAAGTAACAATAACAATCTACGCATTCCCACATTTTTACTTAATGCAATGTGAACTATAAGGCATGACAATAATTTCTTCCCCCTCCAATGCTGGCTACTCATCTTGATATGCTAGATGATTCAATGGGAAAGCTTAATATATTAACAACCAGGCAGACATTTGAGAAAGCTGACACAATGAAAGAAGAAGAAACTCTACAAACCCAGGCACTCGTGCCAAATGAATGAAGACATAATAAATCAATAAACGCTTTGACATGAATAAATGTGATATCTTAAATGTTAAAAGAAGCCAGCATTGTAAATAGTAAAAATTAGAGCTGTAGAAAATGACAAATGCAAAATCTTAACAATTTGGCTGACTTAGCAGAATGGACGTCACTGAAGTAGTTAAGTAGGAAAAGCAGGTCATGGAATTGTTCCAGAACGTGGCACAAAAGGATAAAGATATGGAAAAAATTCAAGAAAAATTCAAAGACCTGGAATGTTTCAGCATCAGACCATTAAGACTTACAAGAAGGGAAAAGGAAGAATGGGAGACAAAAGCACTGTGAGGAACAAAAATGGATTTTCCAAAATGATAAAAGGGGCGATCTAAAATAAGATATGTTCATTATAAACCTTTATGTTGGGGCGCCTGTTTGGCTCAGTCAGTTAAGCATCCAACTCTTGATTTCAGCTCATGTCATGATCTCAGGGTCATGGCATTAAGCCCCAGGTCAGGCTCTGTACTCAGCAGGGAATCTGCTTGAGATTTTCTCTCTCTCTCTCCCCCATGTTCTCCCTCCCTCTCTCTCTCTCTCAAAAAAAATTAAATAAATCCTTAAACAAACACACACACACACACACACACACACACACAAAACCACACAAACAAACCTTTCTGTGCCTAACAACATAAGTGAAACATATAAAAAGCCATAGAATTGAAAAGAAAAATTTTAAATCCACAAAAATAATGGGAGAATTTTCTATATGTTGCTCAGAATTTTCACGTTCATATATTAGAAAATATAGATAAAGAAAAAAATAAAGTGTAAGGATGAAAAGTTTTGAAACGAGTATTTATCTATAAATCATTGTATACAAAAATTATATGTGTTTGTGTATATAGGCATGTATTTATAAACTTTTACCCAAAGAGAACATACAATCTTTACAAATATTCCCCCAAACTGAACTTGAAACAGGGTGCATGCTTTACATAGACTGTGAACCTATGTAATCTCTACATTTCATTATTTTCCATAGTTTTCTGTAAAAGAGGGGCATGCCCAATATAAAGGCTTACTACCCGATTACCTTCTATGAAGGGTATATTCATTCAGACTCCCCACGCATTTCCATATCTTTATAAACATAGGGAATTATATTTAAATAACATTTAGAAGTCGTTTGCTTTGATAGGTGCAAAATATCTTAATTTAGAAAGAATTTCTTCACGTCTGGTTTTATCCCTGTAAACAGTTTCAAAATATTCAAAGTCTTTTTCCACTTCGAAAACAAAAATGTAGAAAGCAGAAAGAACCACTCCCATTCCTCCAAGCAAATTACATGTTTAAATAATTCATACAGACAAACGAACTAGCACAGCGCAACAACACTAGCCAGATGTCTCCACTCCAGAAACTGTGCTCCCTGGACCCCCTGCTGAGGAACTGGGTATCTTTTTACCTTGCGCCCTGCATGTCATCGCTGCTGCAAAGACCCAAATCAATCTGCAGGTAGACAGACGACAGAAGGACCTCGTGAACACCTGAAGACAGAAAGCAAAGCAAAGACATGGGCATTTGCATGTGGACAAAAAGCTAAGGAAGCTTCCATCCCATGGCTACCTCAGGGAATGCTGCAGCTAAAGTGTTAACCACCAGATAACTTTGGTTTTGTGGATGCAGAACCAGGGACTATAAATGGAAGAAATAAGAGTGTGCTCAGCATATGGGAAGGGAAAAGCAGCAATAGGGCTCCTCCATAATGGCAATCCCTAGCCGTTTGAGGCCTTGCTCTCAAAGCCACCAATGTTAAGAACAAGGTCTCAAAGACGTAGGATGGGCGGGGAAAACAACTGCCATAAATACACACAAAAAGCACGGAGACCACAAACGTCAGACAGCATCCACTTCCCAAATAGTCCACATCTGTTAACATTGAAGACGTAACTCAGGGGGTCGGAACCACTTTTCAGAAACATACGACTGCCTTGAAGTTTGCTGAAGTAGATTTCCCTGAAAATTCTGCAAATTTTGGATGAATCGTACCTTTTAAAAAACAGTAATGTCCAGGGGAACCTGAGGGGCACAGCCAGTGAAGTGTCCGACTCTTGGTTTTGGCTCAGCTCGTGATCTCAGGGTCCCGGGATCAAAACCCCATCACCGGCTCTGCATTCAGGGCCGAATCTGCTTGAGATTCTCTCTCCCTCTCCCTCTGTCTCCCCTGCTTGTGGGTGCTTTCTCTCTCTCTCTCTCTCTCTCAAATAAATAAATAAATAAATCTTTAAAAAAAAGTAATGTCCTTATTTTTTTTTTCTACATTGCTTTCTTTTCATCTGTCCAGGCAGAAATCCTTGGCATTTTTACATGATGATATTTAATTGAATGCTATTCTGAGTATCATTTTATTATAAAATGAGAAGATAGGACGCAGACAGATAAACTTCTCTCTAGCCCCGTGGATCCATTCACTTGATCTATGTGTGTGTTCATAAAGGTACAAGCAAGAAATGTCATTTTTTTCCCTGTATTCTTCTACACTAGA
Organism: Procyon lotor; assembly: GCA_028646535.1. Classification (NCBI taxonomy): domain Eukaryota; kingdom Metazoa; phylum Chordata; class Mammalia; order Carnivora; family Procyonidae; genus Procyon; species Procyon lotor. The sequence goes on from CM053603.1 coordinate 136,081,983, forward strand.
GATGTGTAAGAATGGAGGTTTCTCTGTATTTTTCTTTACCTGAATTTCATTGTTATCTCATGTTGCCCTTCCAACTAGAGGTGGAGACTTCCTTGCAGTCAATACCACATATCTCTGTCAATTCAGCCCCTGCCATCCCCGCACTTCACAACTGTCCCAATCTTTGGCATTCCATCTCCATCCTTGGAGGCTCAACAATGCCAAGCCATGGGACAAGGCTACTTACTAGTCCTTGGTTACAACCATCTATCCACGGTAGCATTCTCTAAGATGGCAGTGTTCCCTTCCACTCATCAGGTCATCAAGATTTGTGCAATTAAACTTCGTTCTTAGAAAGTGCCTTCTTTCATTCTCTTTCATTCTCCCGATTCCGTGCCCCTGGGTTCTCCCTGTGTTGGGCAAAGGGAAATTCTACAGGCTCTCTCACTGGACTCCCGTGCATCTGTCCATCTGTTATACTCTTGCCTTGTCATAATGAGGAGGCTGGTCTCTTTCCATAGTTTCCCCCAGATAAACAAGGCACAGGTATTTTCTGTTCTTGGATTTCAACACCTCCCTGTGAGTTCTAGTTACTGTGCTCCTGAACTCCTTCCCCACTCACAGAGATCAGGTACAAGCTTGCCTTTTCAGAACACAAGCTTGTGTCAGAACACCCCTCTTTGCTCTCCCAGCCTAGAAAACGTGAACCCTAGGGTCAGGAAATCTGGTTCCTCCATCCCCTGCGTTCTTCCCATCTGGAATAATTATGTCCTCAGTTTTCCATTGTTTACAGTTTTAAAACACAAATGCTTAGGCTCTTGCTGTCTTAACACCTTGGCTCCAAAACTTAAGTCTTCTTTGGCACTCTAATTCCATGCCGTTATTTTAACCCTATACCTCTCTCATATGGAAACCCAAATTCTAGCAAAGATGATGAGAAATGCAGAATGGATTGGCTCTCAGAGTGAAAATTTGTGGTTTAGGATAAGAGAGAAAGCAGATGCACACCAGAACACAGTGTGTGACCTGGGAGCCAAGAATGTTTAAGAAGGAAAGCACAATGATTGAGGCAAGGGAATGAGAAGGAAAGCCTTGCTATTAAATATATACATAATTATTCTAGTTGACTGATGAGTTGGGGTTAACACAAATACCAGATGTGTGAGCCAGGACAAAATGATTTTACCTCTCAAAAATGCAGGCAGGGGCACCTGGGTGGCTTAGTTGATTAAGCGTCTGCCTGCAGCTCAGGTCACAATCCCAGGGTTCTGGGATCAAGTCCCATATGGGGCTCCCTGCTCAGCGGGGAGCCTGCTTCTCTGTCTTCTCCCTGCTCATGCTTTCTCTAGCTGTCTCTCTTGCTGTCTCTGACTCTCTCTCAAATAAATAAAAATAAAATCTTAAAAAAAAAAAAATGCAGGCAAAAATAACAGCACCAATCCTCCTGTTAAAAGGACTAAGCAAGTTAGCACATGGAATGCTCCCAGAATAGTGAGTGATAGAAGTAGTAAATAATAAATAAGTAAATAATTATCATTGTCATTTCATTGGGTTACTATGAGAATTAAGAATGTAAACCACTTAATACAGTGCCTAAGATATAGTAAATCCCAAAACACGTTAGATAACTTTTTTAAAAAATCCACTTATCAAATCGTAGACAGGGAGTACAAAATGAAAAGGAGAAATCCACTTCTACCCCTTGCCAAGAGGGCCAGTGTTCCCGGAGACCTGGTCTTACCTGACAGATTCCTTCTAGCAGCTAACTGCTCCTATCCATGCCTCTTTCCCCTGAGTTTCTAGGAGCAGATCTGCTCCCATAGGGTGTAGTCGCATGAACTTGTGAAAATTAACCTCTCTGCTTGTTTCCTTATTTGTAAAGTCACATAACAATTCCTCCTCTGAAGGATGGTTGTGAAGATTAGCAGTATCCAGTGCACGGAGTAAACATGCTTCCAGGCCACTATTCTCCTTTGTTAAGAAAGATACTGAATTGACTGCCCGTTTGGTCTTGCCAATAAACCATATATGAAAAAAACAAAAAACAAAAAACCTTGAGGTATTACTTATATTTGGATTTTAATTTTGTATTGTTATTATTCTTTTCAACTATCCCAATGTAAATAAAAATCCGCTCATTCAGTTTGTGCCATGTAAACAGATCCGGAATAAACAAAATGTCTGTCTCTCTTGGCTACCCGGGGCTTTAACCCTGATTTATCTGGCCCTTTTTGGCTCCCAAGACAAAGGACCGAAGGATGGAGAAAGAGGCCGGTGCATCAAGGAGGGCGCGAGGTCTCCAGCAGAGAGAGCGAGCCCTGCATTCTGCAGTGCGCACCCCAGCTTTGGGCGCCAACTCGGAGCCACCCCTTTCTTGGGACAGAGTACAATAGGGGGGGCTTTCCTGCCTTCCAGCCGGAGCCCTGGGAGCCCAGCCGCCAGCCTGCCCAGAGGACCCGCCGGCCGCCCCCGCGCGCCTCCCAGCCGAGTTCCCCTCGGAGGACGACAGTGCTCTCCAGGGAAGCGTCTCCGTCGCCGAAGCCTCGCCGCCGGGCAGCATCGTTCTGGCAACAGCGCCCCGGGACTCCGGGGCCAGCCGGGAGACCACCCTCCTCGAGGCCGGAGCCTCCTCTCCGCAGGGCTAAGCGTCGCAGCCAGAGCACCGGCACCGAGCCCGGCGCCGAACCAGCCCGGGGCGAGCCGGACGCACCCAGCCCGCCAGGGTCCCCAGGGCCACCGGCACGACATCGCCCTCCCTGCTCCCTCCCTCCACGCCCGGCCCCGCTCACCGGCCTCCACATCGTCGCCCCCCGCCACGCGCGGTTGCCGGCTTCGGCTGGAAAGCCCGGGGGATCTGACAGCGGTGCGCGGAGCTTCTCGAGCGCAGGGAGGCGGGCCAGTCCCCGCCCCAGGACGAAGCGGTCCACGCGCCCTCAAGTACTCCTGGCAGGAGCCCGGCCTCGCGGGGTTTCCAGCTAAATTCCCCACCTTTAAACGCTTGCAGTTCTTGAGGCGAAGGCTGGGGAAATTGAGAAAGCACTGGGGGCTCGGGGGATATGCTTTTTCCATTTTAATTTGACAAGGACACAAGAAAAACGGGGGTGGGGGTGAGGAGTCATGGGTTTGGCTTTAGCACTCGGGACTGGCAACGCGCATGGTTAAGCAGGTGTGAAATAACAGGAGGTGGTGAAACCAAAAACAGAACAAAGGCTTTTCTTGGGGGTCTTGGAATTGCGGTTTGAGAAGCAGGGTTCCGGGAAACCAGAAAAGTGCTGTGCTCTGAGAGGAAAAGCAAGGGGTTTTATGAAAAAGAGGGAAGGGGTGATTACATGATGCAGATAAAGAAAATAAGGGGGAAAGGTGCTAATTGGTGCTGACCAGTGGAACTATGGCTTTATTGTTGCTGTCAAATTAAACCGTCTTTAGTATGTATTAACTACCTTTACTGTCTTCATAGGATCTGAATGCCGGTTGCTGTGTTGAAACTTCACTGTTTGTAGAACTATTGTCCCTTCTGGCTCAGTTCAAGAGTTCGTTAGTTGGAAAGGAAAATGGAGCTTCAAGAGGGATTCTCTCAGGTCCAGAAATTTTATACAATTCCACAGAGGCATGTCAGAAATGAAGATTTTTTTGAGAAATGTTAATCAATTTCTCCAGATGTCGCCTATGGAAAAAAATTATTTTAAGGCCGCATTTAACCAACAGACACTTTTAAAAAAACAAGTGCACACTTATTTTTATCCAGAATCAAATTCTGTATTCAGGCAATCGATTCTGTAATGATCTCTTCTTTCAGAGTGACTGGTTGGTTGGTTGGTTGGTTTGTCTTCTTACTGGAAAGAGTTTTCTTCCACTTGTTTTGACAAGGAGTCGTCTAATTATTTTAACAAGTTCTAGAGTTTTTGGCTCTTAGAGAAAGAGAGAGAGAGAGAAACAGATCTATGAATTATTTATCTCCTGAAATCTTCCTGTTTTCCTACCACCACCTTCTGACAAGGTGCTGGGAAAGAGCTTTTAGTTAAGGATCCATGGGCCTGTAAATCTGAAGACTGTAAATTAGGAGCTTTCCAGACAAACATAATGAAAGGAGTAAATGACTCACAGGCTGACAAACAGGATACATAAAAGAAAATCAACTTACAGACATAGTATAGTGCCATTAAGAAGATCATATTAAAAAATCAAGGAGATGGACATTGGGGAGGGTATGTGCTATGGGGAGTGCTGTGAATCACAGACCTGTACCCCTGAAACAAATAATACGTGATATGTTATATATAAGAAAATCAAGGAGAAAAGTCTAAAAAACTTCAAAAATGAAGAGCGACACACAAAGGAAAGAGGATCAAAGTGACATTAAATGTCATAAGGTGGTGCCAGGTGCAAGAAGGAAATGAGTTAATTTTCACATTGAAGAAAAATAACTTCGAATTCCACATTGTCTTTTATAAACATTGCTTCACAGGTATATTTAATTTTTTTTTATTTTTTTTCATCAGAGGTATCATTTGCAGAGGAGCACGCAAACATCACAAATACACAACGTGAAGTGTCGCAGAGTAAAACTACTCACATTGCTGGAAGCACATTCCCAGCCTGCCAGAGCTTGTCACTACCACCCTCCCACCCTCACTGTCCTACCTTTAACCTCCCAGATTAAGCTTGCCTGCTGGTACATTTCATATGAATGGCATCAGAGACTGTCCTCATTTGTATCTGGGTTCTTTCACTCAGTATTAGGTTTGAAGAATTTTCCCTTGTTATTGCATATGCTTGTGATTCATTCATTCTCCCTGCTGTAGACTATCCAGCATGTAAATACTACACACCACGTTTATTTCTCTACGCTACTGTTAATGGACATCTGTTTTCCAGTTCGAGGTATTTTTAATAACGGTGCTATAAACATTCTTATACATGGCTTTTTGTGAACTCATGTGTACCATTCTGTTAGATTATTTTTTATCTTAGCAAGATATATATCTTTTCCTTTTACTTTACTTCTAATCTTTCTCTCTTTTTTCCCCCAAGGGTCAGATCAAAGCCTCTGTTCTAGATTTTATGAACAAAATATTATACAATTATAGGATAAAAAAGATTTCTTTTATTTTTTTAAAGATTTTATTTATTTATTTGACAGAGAGGAGAGAAATCACAAGTAGGCAGAGAGGCAGGCAGAGAGAGAGGGGGAAGCAGGCTCCCTGCCGAGCCCAATATGGGGCTCTATCCCAGGACTCTGAGATCATGACCTGAGCTGAAGGCAGAGGCTTTATCCACTGAGCCACCCAGGCGCCCCTAAAAATAGATTTCTGTAAAGCATAGAGTTCTCATAAATTTTATTCCATCCAAAGTCTCCATGAAAACATTTTAAAAGAAGTATTCTAAGAAAAAGGAATATTATTCCAGGAGGCTCCAACATAGAAAGATATACAGAGGGAATGAGTAATTCATCAAAATTTATAATTGTCCCAAAAAAGCAAGATCCCCCAAATTGTATCTCTATAATAAAATAATTGAATAATTCAAACCTACATGGAAGGAGGAAATGAGATTATAAGAGGCCAGTGAGAATTTTGGCAAGATATATGTTTAAGAAATTGACATCATAAAATAAAGAGAAATACTGTCCTTAGTGAGTTAGGAGAGAACATCAGAAGAATAAGCATAAAATATAATTCAAAGTAACAGAAGAATATTTAACTTCATAACAGCATGGGAGAAAATATAACTAATATACGTAACTAAATAATATAACTAAACATAATATAACTAAAATGATATGAAAGTTAAAAATGGAAAAGATGTCCTATTATACCAGTAACTACAACATATACAAATAGGTTAAAAATACAAAAGATGGAAACCAGGGACACAGAAGAATGAAAAAGGGAGGGGGAAAAATCCCTGCCATTATGAAACATAAACATTACTTTAAAAATTCTTTGGAAAAGAAAAAACGTGTTGACATAACAAGGGAAAAATAACATTTAAAATTCTTGGACAAATCTAAAGAAGCAGAGTTAATTTACCACCTTAACTATACTTATCATATACCAGCGTTGAGCAAAAGAAACAGGGAACTCAATGAAGTAAAAGCATAGATAAAACTAAAGGCAAAAATCAATAAAAAGGAAAAAGTTGAATTACTATAAAAAGAATTTTTCTAGAAATTAATTGGATAAACCTATGGCAAAAAATTACTAAGAAGGGGCGCCTGGGTGGCTCAATGGGTTAAAGCCTCTGCCTTCGGCTCCGGTCATGATCCCAGGGTCCTGGGATCGAGCCCCGCATCGGGCTCTCTGCTCAGCAGGGAGCCTGCTTCCCCCTCTCTCTCTGCCAGCCTCTCTCCCTACTTGTGATCTCTCTCCTCTCTGTGAAATAAATAAGTAAAATCTTTTTAAAAATTACTAAGAAAATTGGGGTGCCTGGATGGCTCAGTTTGTTAAGGGTCCAACTCAGGTCATGATCTCAGGGTCGTGAAATTGAGCTCTTCATGGGACTCCTCACTGGCCGTGGAGCCTGCTTAAGATTTTCTCTCTCCCTCTCCCTCTGACCTTGCACCCCTCTAAAAAATTACTAAGAAAATTAGAAAAAAAGAAACATTATAGAAGTAGAACTGACCTAACAAATAGAAAACATAAGACAATGTTGTGAACGTTCATATCAAATTTGAAAACACAAAAATGGATAAAATCCTGAAAATGACAACTGGTCATAAAAATTTAAAGACTGACACTTTAACAATCCTAAGTCTTCCAATACATGACTGGGATATTGTTCCATTTGCTGTGTCTTCTCTAATTCCCTTCATTAATTTTTTAAGTTATTTATTTTTAGTAATCTCTACACCCAACTTGAGCTCAAACTCAAACTCAAGTTATTTAGTTTTAGTAATCTCCACACGCGACCTCAAACCAGCCAGGCGCCCCTCATTAATGTTTTATATCAGTATGTAAGTCTTTCACCTCCTTTGTTAGGTTTGTTCCTAAGCATTTTATTCCTTTTGGTATTATTGTAAATGGAATTGTTTTTCCTAATTTCCTTTTCAGACAGTTCATTGTTAGTGTATAGAAACACAACTGATTTTTGTGTGTTGATTTTGTATTCTGCAACTTTACTGTGTTTGCTTATTTGTTTTAAAAGTTTTTTATGGAGTCTTTGGGATTTTCTACATATAAGATCATGGCATCAGCAAACAGGGACAGTTTAGGTCTTCCTTACTGATGTCTATGCGTTTTGTTTTGTTTTGTTTTCCCTCTACCAATTACTCTGGCTAAGACTTCCAGTATTATGTTAAGCAAAAGTGGCAAGAGTGAACATTCATGCTTTTTTCCTGATCATTGAGGTCAAGCTTACAGTGTTTTACCGTTGAGTGGGTTGTTAGCTATGGGTTTTTCACATATGACATTTATTATGTTAAGATACTTTCCTTCTTTCTACACCTAGTTTCTTCAAAGTTTTTATCGTGAAAGTGTTTAGAATTTTTTTCAAATCCTTTTTCTACATGTATTGAAAGATCGTGTGATTTTTAGTCTTTATTATGTTAATATGGTGTATCATATTAATTACTTTTCAGATATTAAATTATCCTTGCATCCCAGGGATAAATCCTACTTTGTCATCCTGTATGAGCCCTTTAATATTCTGTTGGATTCAGTCTGCTAGTATTTTGTTGAAGATTTTTGCATCTATATCTGTCAGAATATTGGCTGGAAGCCGTTTTTCTTGTGACGTCTTTGGCTGTGATGTCAAAGTAGTGCAGGCTTCAAAAAATGAGTTTGGAAGTGTTCATCCCCTTCAATTTTTTTGAAGGAGTTTCAGAAGCATTGGCATTAATTCTTGTTTAAATGTTTGGTAGAACTCAGTGGTGAAGCTATATAATCCTGGCCTTTTCTCTGTTGAAAGTTTTTTGATTTCTGATTTACTCTCCATACTAGTTATAGGTCTACTCAGACTTTCTCCGTTATGATTTAATCATGGGAGGTTAGATGTTTCTAGGAATTTATCCATTTCTTCTAGGTTACCCAGATTGTTAGTGGGTAATTTTTCATAATAGTGTTTTTGACCCTTTTTATTTATATGGCATCAGTCTTCTCTTATTTCCAATTTTTTTATTTGAGTCTTCACTCTTAGTTTAGCTGATGGTTCATCAATTTTGTTTATCTTTTCAAAAAACTAACTTCTCCATTTTGTCAATTTTTTCTATCATTTTTCTTTTTTCCTAATTCATGTTATTTCTGCTCAAATCTCTGTTACTTCCTTTTGCTAACTTTGAGATCAGTTTTTTCTTCTTTTTCTAGCTCCTTAAGGAGTAGAGTTGGGTTTTTTATGCAATCCCTATCAAAATTCCCATGGCATTCTTTGACAGAAATTTTAAAAGACACACAATTCTATAATTCACATGCAACACAAAAAGCCATGAATAGTTAAGTCAATCTTGAGAAAGAAGAATGAAGCTGGAGGCATCATGCTTCCTGATTTCAGAATGAAGTATAAAGCTACAGTAATCAAAACAGTGCAGAACCGGTATAATGACAGACATATGGACCGTGGGAATAGATTAGAGAACTCAGGAATAAATCCACACATTTGTGGTCAACCGATTTTTACAAGGGTGTCAAGAACACACAATGGAGATAGGAACATCTCTTGAATAGATGATGTTAGGAAAACTAAGTATCCACATTCAAAAGCATGAAACTGGACCCTTCCTTTACAACATCAGAAAAATCAACTCAAAATAGATTAAAGACTTAAATGTAAAGCCCGAAACTATAAAACTCCTAGAAAACATGGAGAGAAGGTTTCATGAGAGTGGTTTTGGCAATGATCTCATGACTGTGTCAGCCAAAGTACAGACAACAAAAACACAAATAGACAAATGGGACGATATGGAGCTAAAAAGCTACTGCACGGCAAAGTAAACAAGAGACTGAAAGGGCAGTTACAGAAAGGGCAGAAGTACTTTCAGGAGTCCTTAGAAGACAGAAAATTCATCACAAGCATGCAAATATTGGTTTCTCACTGTTATTAACGCATCTAAGCCTGTAACCTATCTGCATGTATTTGACCTATGAAACAGGAAACGATTGCTCAGATACAACAGCAAGTAGCTCCAGGGTAGGCAACAGCTTTTTGTGCCTTTCAGAGTTCGTCTTAAAAGTCTAGATTCAAGCCTGACGTGTTTGTGGTCTCCAGTCCCTTGCAGACGGTTCATTGCCCCGAGCCTCTGCATCTTACTTCTCTCACTTGCTGTCACATCATCTGGCCTAATGAGTTTCTAAAACTAGTTTTCATTTTATTTAGGGCATGTTTCTAGGTATGTTTTTAAATTAATCAGTGCTAGTGATAAAAGATAACTTGACGTCTGGAAAAAAATTTCAAACCATTTAACTGATAAGAGGTTAATCTCGAAGGGGAACCCTCCTACACTGTTGGTGGGAATGCAAGCTGGTGTAGCCACTCTGGAAAACCGTATGGTGGTTCCTCAAAAAGTTGATAATAGAGCTACCTTCCGACACAGCAATTGCACTACTATATATTTACCCCAAAGATACAAATGCAGTGATCCAAAGGGGCATGTGCCTCCCAATGTTTATAGCAGCGATGTCCATAATAGCCAAGCTATGGAAAGAGTTCATATGTCCATTAACAGATGAATGGATAAAGAAGATGTGGTGTATATATACAATGGAATGTTATGCAGCCATCAAAAAAAAAAATCTTGCCATTTGCAACAACATGGATGGAACTAGAGGGTGTTATCCTAAGCAAAACAAGTCAACTAAAGAAGAACAATTATCGTACGATCTCACTGATATATGGAACTTAAGAAACAAAGCAGAAGGGTCATAGGGGAAGAAAGGAAAAAACGAAACAAGGTGAAGACAGAGAGGGAGACAAACCATAAGAGACTCTTAATCTTAGCAAACAAACTGAGGGTTGCTGGAGGTGAGGGGGGTGGAGGGATGGGGTAACTGGGTGATAGGCATTGGGGAGGGCATGTGTTGTAATGAGCACTGGATATTATATAAGACTGATGAATCACAGACCTGTATCCCTGAAACAAATAATACATTAAATGTTAACTAATTGAATTTCAATTTTTTTAAAAAGGCTAGTTAGTGGCAGAATTAAGACTCAGTTGGGGGGGAGGGGGCGGAGAAAGGTTAATCTCCAAAGCATATAAAGAACTCCTGAAACTCAACAGCAAGAAAACTAATAACCAACTAAAAAATAGGCTAAGGGTTTGAACAGATACTTCTCCAAAGAACATATAAATGGCCAACTGTATGTGAAGAAGTGTTCAATGTCATTAATCATCAGGGAAATACAAATCAGCACCACAATGAGATATTACCTGACACATGCCAGGATGGCTGTTATTAAGAAAACAAGACAGGGGAGTCGGGGAAGATTGCAGAATATTTATGAAGCAACTCACTCTGAAAACAACTTGAGACTGGTACAACAGACTTCTCACAGATAAAGGCATCAACAAAAGTCCCATTGAAAAGGATGGGAAGGGGAGAGATGCAGCTACGAACCAAACTTCTAGCATGGTGACTTACAAGCAGAAGAATATCACAGGTGCAGAGGTCTTCCTTGAGGATAAAGGGGATCAAGCCCCACATCAGGCACCCCAGGCTCTGATACAGGGAAGGGAAGGCGAAGCCTCATAATGATGTGGGAAACAAAGGCAAAAGAAATGCAGCTTAAATTAAAACGGCCTTACAGCTTGTACCTGATAGCGAAACATGCAAACCATGACATTCCTCAAGGAAATTCTGGCTGCCTTAGAGATTTAACGTTTATTTTATTTTATTTATTTTTTAAATTAACATATAATGTATTATTTGTTTCTGGGGTACAGGTCTGTGATTCATCAGTCTTACAAAACACTCACCATAACACATACCTTCCCCAATGTCCATTCCCCAGCCACCCTCTCTCCCCACCCGCCTCCCCTCCAGCAACCCTCAGTTTCTGTTTTCTAAGAGTCTCGGGGGTTCTCTCCCTCTCTGGTTTAGTCTTGTTTCATTTTCTCCACTCTTCCCCTATGATCCTCTACTTTGTTTCTTAAATTGTGCGTATCAGTGAGATCGTGTGTAAAAGTAACCTTATCTGGGCAGCAGCTGGCCCTTCAAGGTCCTGAAAGCCTTGCTTCCAGATTTCTCGAAGACTCGAAGACCTGACCCCCACAAATTAAAAAGTAGGCAATCAGTCACTGCTCACAATCTTAGTACAGCTCTTTCTGTCCATAGGTCCTGTCCTGCGAATAGGCAAGGGATGAAGGTATAGGCTAGGGAGACAGGAGGCCCCTGACCTCCCTGGCAATGAGGGAGCACGACTATTGCTGGCAAGTGGAGACACTAAGAGCAGAACAAGAGATAAGGGAACAAACCAAGACAGCACAAGAATCTCAAGGCCACAAGCTTCCCAATCAATCCTCAGTAAAAGACGGCCGTTAACAGCCCTCAGTTAGCAACCCCTTCGGGACCCCTCTCACTCCAGAGAGCTTTTTCTTTCCTTTCTGCTCTCACCTTCACTTGGTAAACTTTCACTTCACTTTACCCTTTTGTGTCCACAAAATTTTCTTCTACTCCATGAGAGAGGAGCCCTGAAGTCCTGCAATATTAACATCTGGCTTTGAAAATCAGCAGGACTTAACTCCAGGAGCTTTGAAAATTGGTGGTGCTTAATTTGGGGAGAGCCAGAGGGATATAGAAATTGAGACTCTTGGGGCGCCTAGGTGGCTCAGTGGGTTAAAGCCTCTGCCTTCGACTCAGGTCATGATCTCAGGGTCCTGGGATTGAGCCCCGCATTGGGCTCTCTGCTCGGCAGGGAGCCTGCTTCTCCCTCTCTCTCTGCCTGCCTTTCTGCCTACTTGTGATCTCTCTCTCTGTCAAATAAATAAATAAAATCTTAAAAAGAAAAAAAAAAGAAGTTGAGACTCCTAAGGGGCCAGCACACTATATCACTCCGAGACCCAGAACAGGAGTAGCAGTTTGAAAAGCACCTGGGTTATCCATGAAGGAGATTCATGGACTAATTTTAGCATGTCTGTGAATTACTATTGTTAATTGATATATATATACTCATATAGATATATACAGATAGGTATCAATCACATCTTTATCTATTCATATATATGTATATGTGTGTGTGTGTGTATATTTGTGTGGTGGAATATTACTCAGCCATAAAAAATAAAAAAGAATGAAATTTTGCCATTCACAACATGGATGGACCTAGAGGGTATTATGCTAAGTGATATAAGTCAGACAGAGAAAGACACATACCATATGATTTCAGTTATATGTGGAATCTAAAAAGCGAAACCAACCAACGAACCAAAAATAGAAAGATACATAAATATAGAGAACAAACTGATAGTTACCCAAGGGGAAGGAGGTGAGGGAATGGGTAAATTTAGGTGAAGGGAATTAAGAAGTACAAACTTCCAGTTATAAAATTATTAAGTCACAGGGATGAAAAGTACAGCATAGGGAATAATCAATAATGTGGTAATAACTTTATGATAGCAGATGGTAGCTACATTTATTGTGGGAGCATATATAATATATAGAATTGTCAAATCGCCATGTTGTACACCTAAAACTAATACATAATATTGTATGTCAACTGTACATCAATTAAAAAAAAACTTGTTAATAACTAGAAAGAAACAAAACAAATAAGACAAGAAACAAAAGACAACTCATGTCAGTGAGGATGTGGAGAGATAGGAACACTTGCCTGCTATTAGTGGGGATGCAAATTGGTACAGCCACTGTGGAAAACAATATGGCGGTTTCTTTAAAAAATTAAACATAGAACTATATATGATGCATTCCCACTTCTGGATATTTATGGAAAAGAACTGAAATCAGGAGATCAAAGAGATATTAGTACTTTCATGTTCATTGCAGCACTATGCACAATAGCCAAGATATGAAAACAACCTAAATGTTGATCTATAGATGAATGGATAAGGAAAATGTGGTATGTACACGCCATAGAATACTAGTCAGCCTCAAAAGAAGGTAATTCTGCAATACGTGACAATACAGGTGAAACTCAAGGACATTATGCTAAGTGCAACAAGCCAGTCCCAGAAAGACAAAGGCCTCATGATTCCACTTATGTGAAGTATCTAAAATAATCAAATTCATAGACTCAAAGAGTGAAGCAATGGTTGCCAAGGGCTGGGGAAAGGGAGAAATGGAGAGCTACTAACCAACAGGCAGAAGTTAAGCAACGTGAATAAGTTCTAGATATCTGCTGTATAACATTGTACCTATAATCAACAATACCATATTGTATGCTTAAAAATTTTGTTCGTGTAGATCTTATGCTAAATGTTCTTACTATAATAAAATAAAATCATTTAAAATTAGGAAAAGAATAATAAAAATCACCGTAAAAATTCATAATTTAATAAGCTGGTCACTTTGAAAGCAACTAAGCTGAAATAAAAGAATTTCTCTGACCAAAAAAAACCCCCACAGACCCAGATAATTGTGAAAGAATAGAAATAGCCATCTTATATACATGTTCCTAAATGGAGAACTATTAAAAGATTAAGTTCTTTCTCTGAGGTTACTGTCAATTTCAAAACCTAAATTTGAAAATTTTATATCAAAGTGAGGGAAAGATAATTCAAAAAAATGAAAATTATTGTCCTATTTATGAATATAAGCAAAAAAATATTCCCGGAATGGTTTAACATTAGATATCTCTCAACGTAGTTTATCATATTAATGGACAACTATGGAAAATTCATATGACTATATTAACAGATACAAAATTACTTAAGTTCAACAGTCTATATATGATAAAATGACAGAAAATAGAAATACTTAAACATTTCCTAAACTCAATAATATGCTTAATAGCCAAACACTGCAGCAAATATCATACCTAGTGAAATTTAAAACATAGTCTTTAATTTCTGAAAAGCAAGACAAAGGTAACTGGTGTTATTTAATACGAAAAAGAAGTTTAAAGATTAGAAAGGAAGAAGCAAAAATGTCATTGAGTGTACAAGAGATGATTATCTACATGGAAAACTTTTAGATAAACAGAAAAACTTTTAAGTAATAAAAGAGTTTACCAAAGTTTCCAAATATAGGTTAACCTAAAAAATCCAGTGCTGTTCCTAAATCACTAATAACCAGCTAGAAAATTTCCCGCTAAAAAATTAAGATAGCATTCATCCTAATGAACAAATCAGAAGTACTGAGGAATTAATTTAGCAAAAATTACACAAAACCTACAGAGAGAAAATTTTAAAACTTTCCTTAAAGGCCTTCAGAAAGACTTGAATAAATGGATAGCATATTTATGGGTGGAGCAAATTGCACGGTATAGATATCAATGGTCTCTAAATTAAATTAATCTAACAATTCAATGTAAGAGTAATTCTTACCAAAATTCCAGCTATATTTTTTAAATGAAATAAGCTTATTTCATGGTGTGTGTGTGTGTGTGTGTGTGTGTGTATCCCTGAATGGATACATCTTTAAAAAATAGAAAAAAGGGATCTCTCCTACCACATTGTAATATAACAAAAGACCATAAAAATAAAAACTATGCACAATCATGAAGAAACAAAAAAACCATGGAACAAACTCCCTGAGAGAGCCAAACACAGAGCTCATCAATAAGGAAAAGGACAGATTGTATACAACTGCTGTTAGGAAATCTGGCTCATTATATGATGAAAATTAACAACATATGTTATTCCTACATTATGCACAAAGGTTAAAATATCTAAACATGAAATAGAAAAATACAAAGGTAATTAATGTGCTTATATTTCTGTGAACTTACATGAATGATGACTTCTTAAATAGGTCCCCAAATTCAAACTGTTTGGTGAAAAATTGATGGATTTAACATTAAAACATTAACGATTTCTGTTCTTTTAATGATAGAAAGAGTGGTATGTGTTATATATATGTAAAGATATAGATGAGAACCTCACAGAAAGGGAAGCCTGAATGGCTAAGACATTAGCCATTGATGCTAATGGCTATGAAGACATGCTCATATTTATTAATACTCGGAAAAAAAACCCCAAAAACAAAATCAAAGCAATCATTCAATTGGTGTTGGTTGGAGGGGTCCTGAATGAGGGGATGAATAGAAATATTGTCACTAATATTAATACAATTTCACATGAACCCATTAGTTCATGAAACTGGATTATATAAACAAATCTTTGTTTCCATTTATTTTTAAAATGGTAATTACTTCTACCAAATGGGTGATTTAATATGGAAAGTTAAGTCTTAAATTTGAATTATGCGCAATGACAGCAGAAGTCATCCACCTACCAATTACCTGTATGCAGGAAGAGCGTGGTTCATTAAGGATTCCACATCAGGCTGTCTCAGCTGGGGTGTGGTTTAAAGCGCTTCCTCTGACCTATACGTAGGATGACATTGGTAGATCCATAAGCTAAAGACAGCCCAAACACTCCCCCTAATGGCAATAGATTGTAAAAGCATTCTATGAATAAAAAATTGGGAGATTCAGATCTCTTTAAAGATTGATCAAAATATATTTTCAATGTTTAATTCAGCATAAAAATACTCCGTTAACAAAACATGAAGGTTATTTCTACCCTCTAATAGTAAGAGTCATAACTTATGATTTGTCCTGTTGAACAACATACCCACTACACTCCCAGATTTGTACCTCTCATCTGCTCTGTAAATTCCAGGTTCATATATAATTGATATATTCTCTTGGATGTCAGATAGGCATTTAAAAATTAACGTGTTCAAAATAGAATTCTTGGTCCTCCCTAAAAATTTGTCCTCCCTAAAAATTTTCCCCCATTTATAAAAGGTTTCTTCAATCTTGGCCAAAATGCTTAGAATCACCAAGATAAGTCCCCCACCCCTTTCCCCACATCTACCCAGCTGCAATTCTTGTCATCCTAAACCTCTCCCAAATTCCTCAATTCCAGTGCTACTACCCTAGTCCAGACCACTTGCTGATTCTCGTCTTGACTATAGCAATCCCCTCCTTAAACACCTACTCTTATGCATTCTTGAGCTCTAAAAGACTTTGTCCACATTCCAGTGACACAGATCTTTTCACAGTGTAAGTCAGATCCTTCTACCCCCTTGTTTTAAATACTTCAATAGATTGGTATTGTAAGTAGTAAAAATCCCAAATGCCTTTCAAGGCCCAAGGGCCTTAGCTGTTCTAAACCCCATCTCTATTACTAAATCATTGCTCTGTGCACACTGACCTCATTTTGTCCTGGGACACAACAAGCTCATTCCCACCTTGGGACCTACAATAACTCCTCCTTTTTTGTCTGGAGTACTCTTCTATAAGAATGTCACTCACAACTCTTTCTTACTCTGGTCTCAATTGTCATGTCAACTCCTCAGAGCAATCACTCAATATAAACTAGTCCCATAGTCTCTTTCAATTACATCACTCTGCCTTATTTTCTAAATAGTGTATATCACCATCAGTGTTCTCTTGTTTCCTTTTAACTTTTCATTGACTACCTCTCCCTATTGAGACATACGCTTCTAAAGTTTGTCTCATTTATTGGTGTCTTTATTGCCATCACTGAGAATAATGCATAGCCATTTAGGCATTCAAGAAGTATTTGTTGAATAAATAAATAGATATTTTATTAATTAGTTCTGTAAAGTAAGACTACTTTCATCTTACTGTGGCTTTGTGAGGTAGATTTATCTCAAGCCTTCTTCAAGCTGTCTGAAGTTCATATGCTCTTTCCTTCAAAATCTGTCCTAAAGGAAGAACCTAAGCTCAATTTACCATAAATGACTAACAGCCTACCTTTATAACAATCCCAAGTACAGTATCATTTGAACAAGAATAAACTCTTGACTGCTGGAATTACTAAGTAAATAGAAAAGAGTTCTCCATCAACATTCTTTCCATGACAAATTTTGCCAAAGCCCTTGAAATGTCCTTTTTACATATTTAAAACTAGCCCCTATTTTACCTACCTTCCCTGACAAAGACAGGTAGTAATGCAACTTACTTTTTCTTTCTCCAAACAAGATAGACAACAATCAACAAAATATATAGCAAAAGTATGAGTAGACCAACTGTACACAACCAAATAAAAGAACGAGAAGTACCTGAAAGACACAGATCAGAAACACGTTCTTTGTGATTACTTCATTTCCATACATTAAATGCCATTTTGGCACTTTGAATCTGCCAGTGATCGTTTGATTTGCCATTGTTTTGTTGACAATCAAATTGATACTATGAGATTATTTGCCATATTCAATTTATAAAAGAATATGCTAATATATATTCAAATCGAAGACAGACAATATTTAATGATATTTTATGACACTCAAGAATAAGAAAAAAGGACAAAACTACCCAAATATTCAACAAAAGAAAGTGTTTAAGAAAAATATAAAGTAGTCACATTGAAATAGTATTCAATTACTGAAATGGAATTTTCAAAGAAGGTGCAAAAAACTTAGAAAATAAAATTTTTTAATGATAATAATTAGTATTTAAGATTAATGTCTTAAGCGATGTGATAAGCATCTTATAAGGATTTTTTAAAAAGATGTTATTTATTTATTTGACAGAAAGAGAGATTACAAGTAGGCAGAGAGAGAGGGAAGCAAGCTCCCTGCTGAGTAGAGAGCCTTAGGTGGGGCTCGATCCCAGGACCCTGAGATCATGACCTGAGCCAAAGGCAGAGGGTTTAAGCCATTGAGCCACCCAGGTGCCCCTCATCTTATAAGAATTATTTACATCAACTAAGTGAGTACGATTATTAGGTGTAGATGGGAAAACAGAATCTCTGAGACGTTAAGAAAATTGTCCAAAGATAGATAGTGATTAAGTGGCAAAACAGAAGCAAGTTCTGTTCTGTCTAATTCTAGAGCATGCAGTCTTATGAAAAAAAATATTATGAAATTTTAAATACCAGCACTTCATAGTAGCTACTTTGACCATGGTGTTCCTAAATTGTATTACAAATCCACTTCTTTTTATGTAGCCTTCTGAATATAATTACATTTTCCATTGTAACTCAGTTTAACCAAAGGTCAGCATGATTGTCATAATTCTTAGAATATAAGAATATCTAAGAATTCTTAGCTAATTCTTAGATATAAAAATGAACGTATACACTTTGTGGATAGAGCACAAGGAAATTTGTACTTACATTAAATAGCATGAATTATTGTGCATTTTGTATTCTTAGGTCTGCTTCTGGTAGATTTTGGGGTCCTCTTTCTGATTGAGGTCATTTTTCTGTTCATTGTAACCTCTTACTTCTTTTTCATTTGGTGCTTTCAATTTTCCATTACCGCTGAAGAGAAATTCTTGCTTCCCTGATACTATTAGGAAAAATCCATGTGAGAAATTTTATGCTATTTATTTTTGATTGTTCAGACATCGTTTTTTCTCAGTTTTTAGTTATAACTATATACTTTTTCAATGAGATACTACATAGCTCATTCAAAATGGGCGAAGGAGGCTGAACAGGCCTAAAATGTGAGCAGAGCCCTGAAGTAAGCAATAATAAAGCATGGGAATAAAGGCTCTATAGAAGATTTCAATAGAATTAGGAGTTTATATCCCTAAAATTTGTTACAAAGCTAAGCAAGGAGGAATTCTCTTCTAAATTGATAAGTGACTCCTTTACAGACATTTGTAGCTCGGTGATAAGTGAAATTAATATAATAATCAAGCTAACAGATTGATGGGAGATACATATGCTATTCAATGGGCATATTTCAATCTCATGATTTGGGGAAACTTTCCAGGAAAAAAGGAGATGATTAAACTCAGTTTCAATAAATACACATAACAAAATTATTTACTTCTAATCCTTCCTAAAATTTCATTAAAATTAGAGTAACAAAAATAAAATGATTAAATGAAAAACAACAAACAGAAGAGTGATCTTCATTGGCAAGAGATTTCAACAAATTTACAAAAGATGTACAGTGGATAGAGAAATGGCTTATGCAGGTGTAGGATGAGAGGAGCTGCAGGCTCACGTATGCAAAAAGCGGCCTACACCTGCAGAGAGAGCCCCGCAGAACCTGGAGAGCATGAGAACTCAGATGGCAAAAGAAGGAGGGGTGAATCACAGAATGGAATGAAACTTACAGCCGAAAAGTAACCATTTCTGTATCTGAAATCACAACTCTGGAGAGACGGGTGTGCTTAACGTGCAGCCAAAAAAAAAAAAAAAAGAGAGAGAGAGAAAGAGAAAGACGAAAAAGAAGGGGCAGTTAAGTAATTTAATGAATACACTGGAAATAAATACAGTACAGGGTTAGAGGCCCAGAGTCCAGGCCTCTCCATTCTGGCTTCTGGAGTCTCCTGGCTGACTGTAGAAAGCAGCAGCCTGTTTTCTGCAAACAAAAGTTGTTCTTTACAAGATAAAATTAACCAAATAAAGATTCTATAATCCCCCAGTCAGGGATCACTAGACTTTGAATAAAACTTGTAATCAAAGTGAGAAAGACTGAGTAAAAGAAACATAAAATTAAAGTGATGGGGAGCACCTGACTGGCTCACTCAGTAGAGCATGTAGACTCTTAATCTCAGGGTTGTGAGTTCAAGCCCCACATTAGGCATAGAGTCTACTTGAAATTATAAAGAAACAAGCAGATAAATAAATACATAAATAAATATAGGTGGTAGTGGGTCAGTGGGGAGAGTGGAAGAGATAATTAAAAAAGCAGAAAATAATTACAATACTTCTAAATTATTATTCCCAGATAGATTTGACATTACTTTCATAAAGCAGGAAAAATTGGATATGAAAAAAATAAATTAATTTTAATTTACAAAATTAATCTTAAGTTGTAAAAACAATTCAAAATTATAAACCTGATTGTCAAAAGAAGGAAAAATTGAATGAAAGAGTTTAAAGATAATTTTTTAAAATCTCCCGCATATTATGAAGAAAAAGAGACACATTTTTTAAAAGAAGAAAATAAAGTTCATTTGAAATGTTTTAATCTCCACTTAATTGAGGTTTATAAAAAGAGAATAAGTTAAGTGAACAGGTGGAAAATTCTCAAAGCAATAAGGAAGTATTCAGAGTTGAAAGATTTGAGTCTCCAAATTGTGTGAGCTGACAAATGCCAATTACATTTAAGTATTAAAAATAAGATAAAATACCCTAAAAATAGCACTAGGAAGTTTCAGAACTCTAGAAAGAGAAGATATTATATTATCAAAGAGAAGATGCAGTAGTATTTACTATTAGAATTATCTGATTGACATTTGACTTCTCAGCAATAACAATAAATGACCAAAGATAATGGAGGAATACTCTACAAGATCTGAGGGCAGAAAGGTCGTTAAACTAAATTTGTGTAACAAGCAAACTATTAATCACATGAAACAGTAGTCAGTTTTTTGTGCTTTATTTAGGTTAGTCCACAGGTTGTTTAATTCAGAGACTAATGAGATATCCTAGGTCTGAATGAGGTTATGGTTAGCCCATCTGGACTATGTGCTAAGCTACTTATTCCAATACTCCCATTGCCGGCTATGCAGAAAAACTGTTAAACTTCCAAAAGATACAATGTCTCCTTCATTCATTCAAACTTTATGAATCAGTATTATTGATGGTTAGTGATGCTTTTTGGTTCTTGGGTGATTGTAACAAATTATGGAGAAATGTTTATCCTCACCATTTTCCTAAGTTTACACATTTTCCAAAAGTGATGAAGAACATTAACCCATAGACTCAAACAGCTTAGGAAAGTGCAAGCAAGATAAATACAAAGAAACACAAAGAATGTGACACCAAAACACTAACAACAAAACTAACATAAAATAAATATAAGAAGAAAGTCTTAAAAGCAGCCAAGGTGAAGGGGAGATACATTCCTTTCAAAGGACCAGCAATAAAACTGACATACCTTTTCAAAGGAAATAATGAAAGTCAGAAGCTAGTAAAATACTATTGTCAAAGTGATGAAAAAAATAAAATAACTATCAAAACTGAAACTAAAAATCCTATAAAAATGCACCTCAAAAGTTAAACATTTTATGACCAAAAATATTAAAAGAATTGGCCATCTATACATCTTCACTAAGGAAAAAACTAGAAAGAATTATTTTTCTTTTTTTTTAAGATTTTATTTATTTGACAGAGAGAAACATAGCGAGAGAGTATAGCGAGAGAGGCAACGGTAGCTGGAGAAGCAGGCTTCCCACAGAGCAGGGAGCCCGATATGGGGCTCCATCCCAGGACTCTGGGATCATGACCTGAGCTGAAGGCAGGCGCTTAACGACTGAGCCACCCAGGTGCTCCTCTTTTTTTTTTTTTAAAGATTTTATTTATTTGACAGAGAGAGAGAGATCACAAGTAGGCAGAGAGGCAGGCAGAGAGAGGGGGAGGAAGTTTCCCCGCCGAGCAGAGAGCTCGATGCGGGGCTCGATCCCAGGACCCTGAGATCATGACCTGAGCTGAAGGCAGAGGCTTTAACCCACTGAGCCACCCAGGGGCCCCTAGAAAGAATTCTTTAGGCAGAAGAAAAATAAAAGTTTGAACATAGACAAAGAAATAAAAAACAATAGAAAGCGTAAATCTAAAAGAATATTATTATGAATAGCAGGAACAAAAACAATAATATATTTTGGCATTTAAACATATATAAAGAATTAAAATGAATAAAACATATACCTGAAACTAATATAACATTGTGTGCCAACTATATTCAAACAGACAAAAATTTAAATAAATGAGTAAATTAAATGAAATGCACAAAACACAGCACCAAGAGTGGGAATTCATATAAGTTCATTGTATTACCTGAAAAGTAGTAAAAATAATAAATTACATTAGGCTTTAATAAGTCAAGAGATGTAAGTTGCGTCTCCAAGTCAACCACTTAAACTACACAGGAATGTATAGTTAACAAATTAATGGAGGAGGTAAATGAAACAAAAATAAATAACCCAAAAGAATTCAGGGAGAAAGAAAGGGACATGTAACAGGTCAAATAATAGAAAACAAATAGTAAGATAGTAGATGAAAATTCCAATATACCAGAATTTACACTAATATATATATATAATATATATATAATATATATATATTAGTATATGTATATATATTACATATATATATATATATACTCTTCATTCCCTAGAGGATGATCCATGCACACAGATGCACAGATCTCGGAGACCTAGGGACCTTACAGTCTCCAAAGAGATGTTGCACATCTTAGTGATAGTCACTGTGCCATTTGGATTCTGAGCAAGGTATTCCTCTGGTGGATTAATCAAAACTTGTGATGGGAAAAGAGATATTTCAGGAATAGGTTTTCCCACAGCTGAGTAAATAAATCTAAGAAAATCTTCAGAGTCAAGATTGGACTGGAGTTCAGTTTTTAATTCAGATACAGCTGAGTCAAAAAAGGAGACACGAAATTAAATATAAAAAATACGTCATACCAGATTTCCACCGTGTTAAAGATAGACTTCCCCAAATATTAAATGATGACAAAATGTTGAAACATGTCTCTTTCAGACACCTCTCCTCATATTTTGCAAAACCTCACAATTCCATCTCTTACACCTACTATCCTCCAATTTCAGAGAAATGCTGAAGCTCCACTTTCATTCAACCTTAAAATTACCTTATATAAACCTCCAATACTTTAAATTTACAGCAAAATAATGAGGGGACACTATGATTCTAACTATCACTATTCCTTCAACATTTTAATTCTTATTCTCTAAGTCTTCTTTCCTCTTTCATTTTCTCCACTCTCTTTTTCTTTTCCTCTCTCTCCCAATGAAAATTCTGATGCCATCCATGAACTTTATCCACCAGATTAAAATCAGTGAGGTGTAAAATGTTAGATTAGATGTCTGAAGACCTAAATGTTGTTATGCCTAGTCCTGCACTGTGTGAAAATGGGAAAGTCATGTAACTATCATTGGCTTCCATTTCTTTTTTCTTCTGTATAACAAAAGCAGGGGTGGCCACTATTATAATCTCTCCTCTAAAATTCTTTCTCTAATAATAAATAAATAAGTAAGTAAGTAAGTAAAATTCTTTCTCTAGACCTTAACTATGAGTGACCTCTATTACAATCTTTCCTTCTCTAACATTCTTTCTCTAGACCTTAACCTTGAAAGACTACTTCCCCCAAATTTTGACTCTACATAAAACATTTATATACCTATAATGTTTAGGCAGATTTGTCCATCATGGCTGCCATCTGGGAACACATTAAATAGACATTTGTAGCAAGCTTCATCTTTAAATGTTACTTCGCGGAGAGTTATGAATGAGGAATTGGGTTCGATGACCTCACAGTATAGTCAATCTCTGTATGGTGGAAGAATCTTTTCTCCATATATGCTGCTATATGTGTCAATATTTTGTGGTAAAGAACCTTGAATCTTTTGCCAGGTAATTTGCACAACATCTGCTGGAGTTGTTAAATTGCAGAAGATGGTCACATTTTCTCCAAATACAGCTGTTTCATTATTTTTGTATTTTATTTTGTGTGGGGAACCTGAAAATAAAATCCACTATGAATTAAGAGAAATGTACTTTCATACAACCTTGCACTTACCGCTATCATAGCACTTATCTCTCTGTTTTATAATTATCTTTTTATATGTGTCTCTTTCCCACTAGAAAATGGACTTTCCTATCTTCTTCACCACTGATAAGTGGTTTCTAAAAGTATCTCTGGCATATACTACCTAATCAATAAGTACTTATTGAGTACAAAAATTGAAACATAAACTGACCAACACAAGTAATGGTAATTTTGATGAATTTTTGGAGGTTGAATATGAATTAGCTTGAGGGTAACAAACTCCTCAGGACTCCAGTCTTAGGGAGGATCTAAAATTCTATCAGTTTCACTAGCATGAACCCCTCCAGGTTCTTACAGTGAAGAGCCAAGAAAAATCACCTCATATCTTTGGCAAAAGAAGGGGAAAGTAACCATGGTGAAACAAGCCCAGGCCATTTTCTATTAAAAAAAAAAATAACTCTATTCTCCCTTCTTACCACTCTTTTCCAGTATCACACTTAAAACTTCTTCCTAATGCAAGGCAAAAAAAGGAAATAAAATGTATGCAATTGAAAAGGAAGGCATAAAATGTCTATGTTCACAGACGATATCATCATCTTTGTAGAAAATCAGAAAGAATCAACAAAAGAAACTCCTAGAACTAATAAGCAATTATAGCGAAGTTGTAATACTACAAGGTGATTATACTAAAGTCAGTCACTTTCCTGTATATCAACAATGAACAAATGGAATTTGAAATTAAAAACACAATATCATTTACATAATAAGCAGCTCCAAATGAATTACTTAGGTATAAATCTAACAATGTATATAAGATCTATATAGGGGAAATTATAAAACTCTAATGAACAAATCAAAGAAGACTTAAGTAAATGAGAAACATTCCATGTTCATGGATAGGAAGACTCAATATTGTTAAGATATCGCTTCTTCCTAACTTGATCCGTAGATTCAATGCAATTTCAATTAAAGTCTGAGCGAGTTATTTATGGATATTGACAAACTGATGCTAAAGTTTGTATAGAGAAGTAAAAGACCCAGAATAATTAACATAATATGGAAGGAGGAGAACAAACTACCGAACTTCAAAATTTATTCTAAAACTACAGTAATCAATACAGCACAGAATCGGCAAAAGAACAGATAAAGAGATCAGTGGAACAGAATAGACAGTCCAAATATGGATGCACATACATATGGTCAACTGATTTTTGAAAGTGCAAAGAAATTCAATGGAGAAAGGATAATCTTTTTGACAAATGATGCTGCTGGGACAATTGAATGTCTAATTATTTTCCTAGGTCTGCCATAATAAATTACCACAAAATCCATGACTTGAAACAATTTATTTTCTCACAGATCTAGAGGTCAGAAGTCCTAAATAAAGATGTTTTGGACTCCTTAACCTAACCCAGAGTGATTTTATCCTGAGATCTTTATCTTAATTTTATGTGGAAAGACCCAATTTCTAAATAAGATCACATTCTGAGATTTCAGATAGACGAGAAGTAGGGGAGGGGAGAGGTGGGA
This sequence comes from Procyon lotor, assembly GCA_028646535.1. Taxonomy (NCBI): domain Eukaryota; kingdom Metazoa; phylum Chordata; class Mammalia; order Carnivora; family Procyonidae; genus Procyon; species Procyon lotor. The sequence goes on from CM053603.1 coordinate 136,107,059, forward strand.
AAGCACACTATTCAACCCACTACAATATCCATATGCTAAAAAAAAATAATACAGACCCCTAACTAACAAAAATTAACTCAACATGGATTATAGACCTAAATAAAAAATGCAAAAGTTCAAGACTTAGAAGAAAACAAGACAAAATGTAGGTGACCTTGGGTTTGGAAATGCATTATTAGATATGACACTAGAAGTATGATCCATGAATGAAAAAAATTTGATAAGTTGGACTTTATTATAATTAAAGACTTGCTTTGTGAAAGACAACATAAGGAGAATATAAAGACAAGCCACAGACTGCAAGGAGGTGTTTGTAAAATACATATCTGATAAAGGTATGTTTTAGTCATACCTTTGTCATAGTCCATTCAGGCTGCTAAAACATAGACTGGATAGTTCATAAGCAAGAGAAATTTTTTCTCACAGTTCTGGAGGCTGGAAATTCAAGATCAAGGTGCCAGGATGGTTGAGTAAGGATCAGAGAGTTTTTGTTGTGTCCTCACATGCTGTTAGGAATTAAGAAATTTTGTAGATTTGTTTTTTCATAATCTAATCCCATTCATGAAGGTTCTACCCTCCTGACCTACTCACTTCCCAAAGGCCCCACCTACTTCTACCGTAATCTTAGAGGGTAAAATTTCAGCATATGAATTTTGAGGGGACATAAACATTCAGGCCATAGCAGGCTTGTATACAAAATATACGGCAAAACAATAAGAAAACAAGCAATCTAATTAAAAAATAGGCAAAATATCTGAATGGACACCTCACCAAAGAAGATATATAAATGGCAAATAAGCACATGAAAAGATGCGCAAAATCTCTTTTTGTTAGAAAATTGCAAATTCAAACAATACTGAGATTCCACTATATGCATATTAGAATGGGAAGGAAAAAAAATAACCGATACTAAATGTTGGTGTGGATGTGGAGCGGCAGGAACTCTCATTCATTGCCAATTACAAAGCAAAATTGTACAGCTACTTTGCAAGACAGTTTGGCAGTTTGGCAGTTTCTTACAAAACTAAACGTATTCTTACCATGGTATTTACCCAGCTGATTTGAAAACTTACATCTACAAAAAAATGTTTATAGCATCCTATTCATAATCACCAAAAATGTAAAGCAACCAAGATGACTTCAATAGGTGACTGAGTTAAGTATAGTACATCTATACAACAGAATATTATTCAGTCATGAAAATAAATGAGCTATCAAACTACACACACACACACAAACACACACACATACACACACACCATGGATAAACCTTAAATGCATATTGCTAAGTGAAAGAAAACAAATTAAGAAGTCTACACACTGTGTGATTCCAAGAGCATGCCATTTTGGAAAAGATAAAACTATAGAGACAGTGAAACGATCAGTGGTACCCAGGGGTTGGAGTAGGGAGAAGAGTTGAACAAGTGAGACACAAGGGGTTTTGGGGGGCAATGAAACTATTCTGCATGATACTGTAATGGTTGATAAATGATGTTATGCATTTGTCAAAACATATAGAGACTTACAGCACATAAAGTGAACCTTAATGCATACAATTTAAAAAAATTATGTAGGAGACTGGAGATGCCAAGGAGTGCCGACTGAAACCTGAAAATCTAACTGTATTATAAATGCATCTTACATAGACATAAGAGTTGATAATATGTACACTTGATACAGTGTAATTAAGATGGCATTTTACCTCTGTGGTCTTCCTCCTCCAAATCCATGACAGGGAGTTTAGTCATGAGAAAAAGATCAAATTCTGAGAGAGGGTAATTCTACAAAATACTTGACCAGTCCCCCGAAAACAGTCAAGGTCAACAAAAACAAGGAAATTCTGAAGTAACTATCATAGTTAAGAGGACCCTAAGGAGGGACACCTGGACGGCCCAGTCCGTTAAGAGTCTGCCTTCTGCTCAGGTCATGATCCCAGGTTCTGAGATCAAGTCCCACATTGGGCTCCTTGTACAGCAGGGAGCTTGCTTCTCCCTCTGCCTGCCACTCCCCCTGCTTATGTTCTCTCTCCCTCTTTCTGACAAATAAATGAATTAAAAAATAAAAGAGGACCCTAAGGAGGCATGATGAATAAATGTAATGTGGTGTCTGGGGTAGGATCCTTAAACAAAAAAGTTAAAAGTCAAGAACTATAAATAAACTGTGGATTTTGGTTATGAAAAATATATGAAATCTAATTTATTAAATATAACAAACATACCATACTAATGTAAGATGTTAATAATATGGAAAACTGGGCAAGAGGTATAGGGGAACACTGTACTATCTTCTCAGTTTTTCCGTAAGCCTAAAACAGTTTTAGAAAATAAAGTTTTTTTAAGAAATCAATTATATTTCTATATATCTTCCATAAGCAAATGGGAAAAAATTAAAAATTCCATTTACAATAGCCTCCCCAGGTAAAAAGAAAGAAATGCATAGGAAAAAATCCAGTGAATGATATATGAGACCTCTTTACTGAAATCTAAAAAATAAATCTAGAAAAAAATAAAGAACACTTAAATAAGTGGTAAGATATATCATACCATAGTTAGGAAAAAAATATAAAGATGTCCATTCTTTTCAAGCTTATTTTTAATTCCATGCAAATCTAATAAAATTTCAAGCAGGATTTTTTTTTGTAATTCTGGATTTGACAAGCTGATTCTAAAAAAGCCAAGGCAATAAACTGGAGACTTACTATCCAGATATAAAGCTAAAGTGATACAATGTAATAATTATTCAAAGATAAGGAAATAGATGATATACAGTTAAATAGAGTCAGAAATGGTCCCACACATATATGGTCATCTGATACATATGACAAATGGAATAGAGAGTGCATAGGTGTGGGAAAAGATTATCTTTCTAATAAATGATGACGTGTAAATTAAATATCAATGTGGAAAAAATTATATGTTGATTCCCATCTAAGGCGAGAGACAAAAATCCATTTCATATATTCAAAAATGTAAATGTGAAAGATAGAACACCACCTCAAAAATAAATAAAGAATTTTGGAATATTATATATTCCAAAATATAGTATTTTGGAATACTCAAAATAAATATTTTGTATTTTCAAAATATAAAGTATTTTGGAACTTTATAATAAAGTATTATGGAACATCTACTTGGCTGGAGTAACCAACGATTTCTTAAATAGGGCATACATCAACAGTTATTTGATGCATTATTCCCTTTTTAGGAATATGACATGTTAAAAAAACAGAAGTGAAAGATTGGTCTATTTTAATATTTAATAACTGCAGTCTATCAAATGATACATTTTCAGAAGTAAAAAGAGAACCCCTAGAGTAAGAGAAGATGTTTACAATGCATATATATGACTAAGGACTTGTATTCTATAAATCAATAGGTTAAAGACAGACAATTCAATAGAAAATTGAAATAGAACAAAATATATGAATTTCATATCATAAAAGAGAAAGCGTAAATGACCAATAAACATACTTAAGATGCTCAACTTCTTTAGTCATCAAAGAAATGCAAATTAAAACCCAGACTACACACGCACCAGAATGACTAACATTAAAAACAAACAATACCAAATTTGGTGAAGATATATAGAAAACACAAATTCATACACACTCTGATGGGAGTGTAAATAGAAAAACCCTTTGGCCTTATAGTCAATGGTACTGCAATAGCATTGTATGCTGACAGACGGTAGCTATACTTATGATGAGCCTAGTATTACACATAGAATTATTGAATCACCATGTTCTATACATGAAACTAATGTAACATTGTATATCAACCATAATTTTAAAAAAGCTGAACATAGGCATATCATATGATCAGAAAAATCTACTCCTAGATATATATCTAATAGAAACACATACATATAGGATCCAACAGTACATCAAAAGGATTATTCATCATGATCAAGTGGGATTTATTCTGGGATGCAAGGTTGGTTCAACATCCGCAAATCAATCAATGTGATTCAATACATTAATAAAAGAAAGCACAAGAACCATATGATACTCTCAATTGATGCCGAAAAAGCATTTGACAAAGTACAGCATCCCTTCTTGATCAAAACTCTTCACAGCGTAGCCATCAAGGGTACATTCCTCAACATCATCAAGGCCATCTATGAAAAAACCCACAGCGAATATCATTCTCAATGGGGAAAAGCTCTCAGCATTTCCCCTGAGATCAGGAACACGGCAGGGATGCCCACTATCTCCACTGCTATTCAACATAGTCCTAGAAGTCCTAGCCTCAGCAATCAGACAACAAAAAGAAATCAAAGGCATCCAAATTGGCAAAGAAGAAGTCAAGCTCTCACTCTTTGCAGATGATATGATACTTTATGTGGAAAATCCAAAAGATTCCACTCCAAGACTGCTAGAACTCATCCAGGAATTCATTCAAGTGTCAGGATATAAAATTAATGCACAGAAATCAGTTGCATTTCTATATACAAACAGCAAAACAGAAGAAAGGGAAATTAAGGAGTCTATCCCATTTACAATTGCACCCAAAACCATAAGATACCTAGGAATAAACCTAACCAAA
>CM053603.1:136118019-136139322 GCA_028646535.1 Procyon lotor
ATTTACTGCACATGCTAACTCCAAGTCATTTACAGGGCTGTTTTGAATAGCTGGGTTGGATGACATTCTGGGGCTGTATCAGAGAACAATAATATGGTGAATTATTAATAGCTGTCATATTTCTGTGAGGAGAAAGGGGTGGCAAGTGAATTAACATTAATAGATTTTCTAATATTTAGTCTTGATCTGTAACTTCTATTTTGATTTCCTTTTTGATCTAAAGTTTATCAAGAAAGGTGTATTTAATTTCAGGCTATTAGAATGATTATTTTTAAAGACCCTCCTTTTGTAATTAGTAAATTGTGAATGCATTGTGATCGAATAGTGTTTCAGATTTCATTAAAATGCTCTTTGAGTCCAGTTCATTTCTGTAATTGTCTACAGGTATGTATAAAGGATATGCATTCTGTTTGGGGAGATAAAACTTTATATCCTGTAAACCGAGCATTTAAGTTTTTATTTATATCTTTTTATAGCCATCATTATTTTGTGGCCATAACCATATCCAACTGGTTATGAAATTATCTGAGAAATGCATGCTAAAGTATCTCATTGTAATTATGATTTTGTCAAATTCTTTTGGCTTTTATAATGGTATTTGCTTTACATATCTTGAGACATTGATTTCTGTTGTATGGAAACTAATATTTTTATCTCTTTTGATAGGCTGTTTTAACAAAAATGTTCCTTCTATTTAAGTTGAATTTGTTTTTTTTGTTTTTGTTTTACAAACTTTGCCTGGTACACATTTTCCCAAATCTCTGTTTTGCATTTTTCTGTCATTTAGTTTTAGGCCTCAGACTTACAAATAAAAAAGATGAGGTGCAGAATTGAAACACTGAGGCTTATGTGACTGATATCATCTCCAAAAACAGTAGACATCCACAGTTGAATCAGTTTTGAACTTAGAATTCCAAACAAGAAACTTGCTAGAAAATAAGACCAAATTTCAAGCAGGATGTCAAAGACTGCAAGAAAAGAGGAGTAAACAGAAAAGAGTTAACAGAACTTACTTGATCTTAATTTTAAGTGATACTCTGGGTCAACTTTTCTTTTTGTCCTTATCTTTAAAAATAGCTCTTTGCCATTGGTTTGTATGGTATTTTCTTATTCCTAAATTGAAACAGTTTCCATTCAAATGCTGAAAGCCATATACAAGTTTGCAAAATTCAGTCAGTCTTGTTTAAGAGCTTCTTTCAGTGTCCATTAAGAAATACACATGTAGGGGCACCTGGGTGGCTCAGTGGGTTAAAGCCTCTGCCTTCACTCAGGTCATGATCTCGGGGTCCTGGGATCGAGCCCCACATCGGGCTCTCCGCTCAACAGGGAGCCTGCTTCCCCCTCTCTCTGCCCGCCTCTCTGCCTACTTGTGATCTCTTTCTCTGTGTCAAATAAATAAATAAAATCTTAAAAAAAAAAAAAAAAGAAATACACATGTATTCAGTGCCATGAAATGCAATAGATTTTGGAGATGTGGTTGAATAAGAAGTAGAAAATCCCCAAACTCTGGGAACTTTTATTTTCTATCTATCAAGGTACATACAGGAAATACAGAAAAAGGAATGCCTTTTCTGGGTCCCAGCGAAGTGAATCTCCTGTATTGTTTTGGCTTATCAAACCATCTGGTTTCTCTAAGTCACACCTGCTCTAGGCATGGAGGTCAGCCATAATGGTAATTTGGGAAGTCTAGCACCTCCTGCAACTGAAACAGATTGGAGGTAGAATCTGATTTCAGAAGGAGGTAGGGAACTGGAGTTAGAAGCAACTGAAAGTTGCTTTGTTTTTTAAAAAAGAAAAATAGTTTCTAATCAGTAAAATGTTTATTAAATGGAATTATTAGGCCAGAAAAAAGCAAATCCATTATTTCTTACAATGGTTTTAAACTCCTAAAATGCAATTGGAAAGGACAGACCTGTGAGTACAGTAACTCCTCTTAGTTTTCCCCTTTATGGATTATGTGCTAACTTTTCCATCAAAGATGGAGCAACATTATTTAATTAATTACATGAGTTTTAAAAATGATAATTATGAAAACTATTGATTCACCATTATATCAATTGATATAAATGAAATATCACTAAATCTTATTAAGCATTTTTTTAAAGGAAATTTTCCTTTCAAATCTATTAAAAATTCATAGAAATCCCTCATGGCTGGGGAAATAAGTTTGCTGTTCTCTTCATCCTTCAGCAGAGTTTTTATTATTATAGCTGTTACTATTATTATTTAAATAGAATGATTATTTATGGTTTTTACTCCTCTGAAACTTAAACACAAAATTCTGTTCCATTAATTTTACCAAAATTATGAGGCAAGCTCTGTGAAAGCAAGGACTACTGTGTTCATGGTTGAAGCATCAGGCCTAGAGTAGGAACTATCACATAGTACATATCAATAAATAATTGTTTATGAATGAATGAATGAATGAATTTCCATATCAGTACCCCCCCTTTTTTTGGTTGCTTGCCAGTAAATATCAAGAAAGTTCTCTCGCTTAGATTGTAGGTATCAACTCTGATAAGGTTCCCTGAAATTCTGTAGTCAATCTTTACTATCTTTAATGGAGCCTAGTAGACTAGTGGACCAGGTTTGGAGGCTGGGCATGGATTTGTCCAACAAGCACCCATGACTATACCTCTTTGTATTTTTCAGTTTTCTGAGAGAGTGGTCCTTGAGTTTTTAAGAGGCTTCTGGATATAGACATCTTTTTGTTGCTCACCTTTGTCATCTTTAGGAAGGCCCTACCTTCAGGAAGTTTTATGGCAAAAGCCCTCTGAGAGACATAATACAGATTTTGGAAGAGGTTGAATGTATGTGGTGGTTTGACTTCCTCACACACCACAGATGGAATATATGAGGCATTTAAAGAGGGTGTACCTTCCTGTGCTAAACTGGGGTTCTAGGTTCACCACAGGGGTTCCAAGCTGCCATGGCCTGGGTAAACTAATTGAATATAGAGGAAGGCTGAAGGTGAGTTATCCTTATGTCCAAGTAGGGTAACTGTCCACCATTCAGACCAGCTCCCTTGAGGAAAACATGAAAGGAATGAGATCCCCAAAATGGGTGTTCTTGGGAAAGAACAGTCTTTAATTCTTAGTTTTAGGTATTGATTATAAATATGTGAGGCATAGATGGGTCAGAATAGAGGTAAACAAGATCCCTGGCTGCCCAACAATGAAGTACTCTCCAGGGATGGGGAAAGCAACTACATCTAGCTAAAACTTCCTCTTCTTGAGTGGTTACAAAAGTAATTTGAGATATGCTTAATTGCTGGAGATGGGGGGAAGTAAAAGGCTCTTGCTTCAATATACCTTATTATTTGGCATCATACGGACCACTTTGCTGCACTAGAACACGGCCTGGAAGCTCTTCCTAAATGCTCTTTTTTCAAGAGAATAGGAAGGTAAAATGAGATAATGCTTTATAAAACTTCAGAGAACAAAAGACATGCAGTGAGAGGAATAGCATATGTCAACAATTTTCTCAAGAAGTCTATAATCATTACTCTTCTAAAATCAGTGCAAATGGCAACACAGTAAAAAAAAAAAAGTAAGTAACTCTTAATATTACAGTAAAAAAAAGTAAATAACTCTTAATATTACTTTAAAAATATTGACTTCATGGACATCCTTAAAGGGTCCTGTAGACACTCTCTCCCACCACCCTGCCCAGTGCAGTGACTACACTCTGAGAACCACTGTTACAGGAAGAGAGTATGGGGTTTTGATCAGGGAGGGTCACTTAAGATGCTTCTAGGACTCCTGGTGACATTATATTTCTTGTCTTGAGAGCTAATTACACATCTGGATATTTTATAATTATTCATCATAGTATGCATATATATTTTATAAATATTTGTGTGTATATACACACACAGATGTATGATAAAGTCATAAAAGATATTTATGTTCAGAGCTATCTGAATGGGTAAACGAGCTCGTGAACACCTTGTAATCTCTCTGGTTATCAGCGCTGCCCTCAAGCCCTGAATATGGCCCTATAACTCCACTTGGTCCCTGAGCTGACAGCTTTTAATATTGCCTGTGGGGCGATAGCTCCAGTGATGAGAAAGGCAACCGCCGCACCCTCTTACCACTGGCAGAGCCTTACCTGGCTTATCTTCTGAGCTCCTTTTCAACACTTAAAAAACAACATTTTTCATTCTGGTCAAGCCTTCTGACTCAGCCTAGGTTTGTGGACTGCTGCCCCTATAAGCATCCTCAAGAAAGTCCCAACCCAGCCTCAACTAAAACCACAACGAATATTAAATAAGGGATGTGTGGTAGTGCTTTGTAAAGGGTAGATCACTATACTAATACAATTATATTTGTAGAAGCATAACTTATGATAAAATATTATAAAACTCACATCAGCTTTTAGAAAATATAGGATTCTGACTTTCAGAAATTTAGAAGAAGAATAAGTCCTTACTTAAAGACTGGTGTGTCTGCATTTGCTGGCTTACATTAATATCCTCAATACTAGTAAATACAATCAGAGACATTACAGAGGTCATCAGGCTTTCTCCATTAATTAAATTGATGAGGCTTCTAGAAAGACCTACGGAAGAGAAAATATTTTGTTGAAGGAGGGAAAATCATCAATATTAAAGAATAAAAATTTTATTATCAAGTAGGACCATATTCTCAGCTATTGATTTATATCGTACACTTTGCCCTGTAAGTGGTCATAAAATGAAAAGTGTGTGTGTGTTTGTGTGTGTGTGTTTGTGTGTGTGTGTTTGTGTGTGCACATGCACACGTGCCATATTAGATTCTATTTCAAAACAAATGTAATTCTTGTTACTAAAAAGTGACTGGAGGAAAAGAAGTTAGGTAATCATTTTTCTTGAATGAGGCTCTTAGATTTGTGTGTGGGTGGGGGGTTACATTGTACATTGACTTGGTATTTTATTTTATTTTTATTTATTTATTTTTTAAATAAAGATTTTATTTATTTATTTGAGAGCGAGAGAGAGCATGAGAGGGGAGAACGTCAGAGGGAGAAGCAGACTCTCCACGGAGCTGGGAGCCCGATGCAGGACTCGATCCTGGGACTCCGGGATCATGACCTGCGCCGAAGGCAGTCACTTAACCAACTGAGCCACCCGGGCACCCGGTATTTTATTTTTAAATATAGGTTTATTTCTTCTAAAATAGTACACACTGAAAACAGTGTGTGATTAGTGATTTTATTGTTATTGACTTTTCAAGTTTTTTAGTCCTAATGGTGATGATGACTCCAAAAGCAATTTTTTTTCTTTAGACAAACGGCATTATCCTAATGACAGTAATGTCAAAGGAAAAGGGGTGTTAGGCAATACAAATGTCACCACAATGTACTTCTGAATTGTTCACTCCTGGAACTGTTGTTTCAAGGTAGAAGCATGTATAAAGTCAAGGATTACAAATAATCCCACTTCGTTCCACAATTGGATGAAATATATATATATATGCTAAGTAAGCCCATTACTGGTATTTCATTTTGTTCTAAGCATCACGAGCCCGAATCTCCATGCTCAGTCCCCAGAATCCTATTTCACATAGTGAAAAGCTACATTGAATAAAAGATCTTAAAACCAGATACACTAAGTACAGAACATAATATTTTAGATGTAGAAAAAGAAAAAATATACCTACCAAGGTCTCTTATAGCAGCCGCCGTCAGCATGGGATCTGAACTCACAAGAATAGTTGAAAATAATAACCAGGGAGTGGTTTGCAAAAGTAATTTATTCACAGATGTCAGATACCAAAGAATTAATATATAATTCATCAAAAAGCCAGGAATTGTAATTAAAAGTATCTGCAAAGAAATTTTACAGATAGAAAAATCAGGTTGCCTTTGTATCCTATTTTTTTTTTTAAGATTTTCTTTATTTGACAGAGAGAGAGATTACAAGTAGGCAGAGAGGCAGGCAGAGAGAGAGAAGGGGAAGCAGGCTCCCTACCCAGCAGACAGCCCGATTCCAGGACCCTCAGATCATGACCTGAGCTGAAGGCAGAGGCTTAACCCACTGAGCCACCCAGGCACCCCTAAAATAACAAAGCTGAATTTACTCCTCCCACTCCTAATACTTTTTCCTTGTCTTCTTTGTTTTCTAATTCAGAGCAAAATTTTTGAAAAATCTGAACATATAGGGGTGACTTTAACTCAGTGGGTTAAAGCCTTTGCCTTCGGCTAGGGTCATGATCTCAGGGTCCTGGGATCGAGCCCCGCATTGGGCTCTCTGCTCAGCAGGGAGCCTGCTTCCCCTCTTTCTCTGCCTGCCTCTCTGCCTGCTTGTGATCTCTCTCTCTCTGTCAAATAAATAAATAAAATCTTTAAAAAAAATTTAAAAAAATGAAAAATCTGAACATAGACAACATAGAGCAGGTACATGAGTGAATGATATCAAAGAGAACGTCTTACCTGCCAAAATAACTTCTGCAGCATGTAAACATCCATGTCAAAGGCAACATTAAAGATAATTATTGGTGTAAATATGTGAAAAAAGACTTTTGGACTCATCCATTGTATGGCATCTGCATATATTTGGACCTAATAATATAAAAATATGTCATTTTCTCATTTATCCATCCTTCCATTAGCATAGATTACATGCCAGGCACTCCTATCTCTAGCGAAAGAGAAAAAGATCTATCATAATGTAATAGGTGTTCAAATCTTGACTCTATTGATTTTCATCATTTTCTTTCCTTTTTTTAAAGATTTATTTACTTATTCTAGAGAGAGGGGTAAGGGAAGAGGGAGAAGGAGGGAGAGTCTTAAGCAGACTCCCTGCTGAGCACAGAGCTCCATGCAGGCCTCGATCTCACCACCCTGAGATCAGGACCTGAACCGAAACCAAGAGTGGGACAATGACTGCGCCACCCAGGCGCTCCAGATTTTCATAATTTTTCATTGCAGTATCTCCCTGCCCATTTTGTTCTTTAAACCACGGGTTTGGAAAGTACACTGATGTGGGTACAAGAGATTATGGAGCAGCACGCGCTGGAGAGCTATGGCCCAGGACCACATCCGATTCAATGCTTAGAACAGCGCCACGCTTCTCACTCACATACTGCCTGTGGTCACTTTTCAACGGTAATGGCAGAGTTGAGTGATTATGACAGAGCTCATGTGGTTGGGATAACCTAAAATATTTACTATATGGCCTTTTATAGAAAAAATTTGCTGCCAAGCCGGGGGCTAGAGAACCGTTTAATGTGCCAAGGATGCATTCTACATCCCGTACAGTAAAGATAGTCTCTCTCCTCTACCTGTCTCCAGCTGCTCTTAGTAACACTGTAGCTGCCTTGACTACATCTGTGGTTTGCCTCCCTCCTCACTTCCAACTCCAGGTCAGAGGTTCAACTTCTGTTTCTTGAGATCTTATAAGACACACACTCGAAGACTTAGCAACTCTATTCTAATGGGAACCTTGTAAAACATTCCGAACTGAGGCAATAGATTGGTTCAATGTCAGAATTCTCTTGCTGCTAGAGTCCTGTGCCAGCTGCTCAGGGTCTCTGGGCTTCTTATTGGCCAGTTCCTGGGGCGCCTGAGTAGCTCAGTTGGTTAAGCATCTGCCTCTGGCTCAGATCATGATCCCAGGGTCCTGGGATCAAGTTCCACATGTGGCTCTTTTCTCAGCAGGGAGCCTGCTTCTCCCCCTGTCTGTCGCCCCCCTTGCTTGTGCTCTCTCTTTCTCTGACAATTGAATAAATAAAATCTTTAAAGAAAAAACAAACCAATTCTTGTCTAAGCCTTTGAATTCTGCTTAAACTCTCATTAGCTGCTCACAATCTCAGTAGGTGTATGTGAATTCATTCTCTGTGCTGCCCACCTCCTTATAGATGGAGGCTCTGTTTTGACTGCATTTAGCTGGATCTCAGCTCTGTCACCCTTGCTTCCTTTTTTCACACATCTGATCTGACGTCATCCATATCACAAGCATCCATCAACTGGCAGAGGAGTGAACTGGCAAGTGTTTTTGCAAATTTCCTTAAACCATCTTTGTATTTGTATGAACTTGAGATATAGCACAAAATACTCATTTACTATACACACCTGCTCAGACGTAAAACTTAATATTTCAAAACTGCATCCAATTAAAAATAATATCACAGGGAGAGGAATTGGAAAGTCTTTTAAGTGTAGATTCAAAAATGCTGCAAAAAAATACATCTTTACTGAAAGGCAGTGAAATATTGCATTTATGGAACTTCAATTTGATATGGTTTCTTAATACTGAGAACAATGAAATACTGTTTTACTTTTCACTTACTTAATTCCTATAATTGAAACCTTCTCTCATACTTAAGCACACTGAATCAGTATAATTCTTAATCTGCTGGATTCTGTACTTCCTCTATGATGTATCTCATTTCCTTAGTATCTTTAGTAAATATTGCTAGAAGTCATTGGTTCTTTGGTTATTACTAAAATGTTTATAGCAATTTTTTGTACGTGCTATAAATCAGATACTAGTTTCTTCAGCAATCTTTAAACAAAAGGTTGTTAAACTTTTCATTAAACTAAATTTTAATGAAATCTCCTGGCTGATTCCCAAAATAACAATGAGGAACTAGGTATAAGAATTTGCCCAATGAGAAAAACTAGCTTCCTACATTATTGGTTGCCTACTACACATTAGAAAGCCTGTTGTGAATTGTTATCAAAGTACAATAAGCAATATCACAGCATTTCCTTCAGTTTAATATTTTCTGTCTCTTTGTAATATAATTTCTAATCAAAGAATGCAAAAAAAAGTGCTTTCTTTTGATTTCTATAGTATTCTTCTCATAGGAGGAGGCATAATTTATTATTTAAACAAAACCTATGGGACACCTACCAAGTGGTTAAAATGTAACTGATCTACTCAGAAAACCCTCCCTCATTTTGAAAATTCTTTGCTCAAGTGAAGAAAGTGGTACACAACTAGCTTTAATATATGAATGAAACTATAGTTTGTGATCACGCAATTAGCAATCAAAATATCCCAACTCTTAATTTTTGGCTCATCTGCTTCAATTCTTCCTATCACTTAAATCTAATCATGACCTATCAAGTAAAAAGTGTGAATACTTTGAATCCAAAAGACGATAAATAATATGAATTAGACTCTACATGTCTCTTTTCAGGGGCAGATTATCATTGGATTCATTTGGTTGATAATCTTGGGTTAAAAGTATGAATTTAGGAATAAAATTCCAATTTTCTATTACTGCTACTTTCCTCATTTTATATGGTGACATTTACAAGATACAGCCATAGAATAAACTCAAATAAAGAGAGTTATACTTACCTCCAACTGTGCAGATCAAGGACAATATTAGAAGGATTTCAGGGAGATCTTCAGAACTAGTCATAAACGTATTTCTGAAAAATTCCACCCATGGGTTAGAAAGTCCTTTGGTAAGAAGAGTGAAATTAGACAGACTGGAATTCAAATCCATTCTGTTCCTTCTCACAGACCATTTGAATTCAGCTCTTAAGACTCAGCAAAACTCTCACAGGATCAAAGGATTTTAAAATTTGCCTTCTTCCTGGCCTTCTAGTACATTTCTTAAAAAAAAAAAAAAAGAATTAGAAGAAGAAAAGGAAAGAAGCTCATATTTCTCCTTAATTATTTCTAGTGATATCTTAGGGTCCACCAAACTTAGGGAAGCCTCTGCCGTCTATGACGCTTATAATTTAAATGAGATAGGAAAGGTACAATCCCCAGTGATAGAGGCTAGCCGGTATCACCCTGTGTTCACTTATGCCAAGCACTACTCACCTGTTATCCGCCCTGTATCTCGCCAACTGTCTGAAAGTTTTCACCTAACCAGTTACTGGGACCACAGACTGGTGTAGATTACTTAGTTCTGGGGATGGGCAACTAAGGGGTTTGCCCTCAGCTTATCTGAGCCTCTGGAGGCATGTTCAGGCAGCTATTCCAAAAGGGGAAACGGGATGGGGTCAGTATATTCTGATCTCTTTGCTGCTCTCTCCAGACAGAAATTAGTAGACCATGGTGATATGCCATCATAGCCTTCTTTTATCTCATTTAGGTGATGAGCGAGGTTTTCTCTAAGTTTTGTATATTTATATAGTGACCAAAAACACAAGAAAAATGTTGAAACCAAAAGGATTTAAAATAGGGGAGTTGTTATATTCTATCTCATTGTTGCTTCATGGAAGAGGAACCACAAGGGCCACAATGTGTCCTGGGATGTGTCAAAGTTTGAAGAAATAGGTAATAACTACAGTCTGTAATCTCATTTGCTTCCCATGCTAAGGAGTGTTTTGTGTCAGTCTTAGAATTCATGCAGGGAATTCTTCCAATTCTATCTCCTAATAGTGGCTTAACATCTTCTAGTGTCCTGTATTAACATCTTATCTGCCATGCTAAATCACAGTTCGTTATTGCCAAACTTCCTCTCATAATCCAGCAATGTCTTTTTAAATTTCAAATTTCAGTGTCTTTTTTAAATTATAAATATTTATTTGCTATCATATACCCTTTTCTGGTTACAAAAATATTTTGAAAGAGAAAATTAAATGAAATACATGTTTACTGAACATTTTTGAAATAAATATGTAAATAAACATTTCAAAAAAGAAGAAAAAAAAAATCAACCACAGTCATGCCCTTTCATGGTTCTTGTGTGTTTTATTTACACTGTTGGGCTCATCCTTACATAATTATACTTGATTCTGCTTTCCACTCCATGTTCTATCAGTAGCATCAAAGAGCCTTGTGAACACCATTTATAAAGGTTGTATCATATTAGCACCAACGTAAAAGTGCCGACTGTGGTGAGACTGCCCGTAAGCAAAGGGCTGATGGGCTGCAGGTTACAGGGTGAAGAACTCTGGACAGCTTCCATCACGGCTGTTGGCCTCAGTTTTCCTATATGCATAGGTCCTTATCTGTGAAACTTAGCTCTCTGTGTTTATTATATTTATTTGGCATCACCTGTGGTGTTATAATGATACTGGTGCCTGGGTTCTAGCCCCAGAGATTTCTATTTCAATCAGTCTGGCTTGCAGCCTGGGCTCCAAACGCAATTTTAATGTGCAGTTAAAGTCAGCAACTACAGTGATTCGTCCAATTCAAAGGCAAAATTGCTCCATTTTTAGTCTCAAATGCAGTTTCTTTTTTTTAATGTTTAGCAATTTTATTTTTTATTTACTTTTTTAAATTTTAACTTTTTTTTTTATTGTGTTATGTTATTGTGTTATGACCATACAGTACATCATTAGTTTTTGAGGTAGCGTTCCAGGATTCAAACACCCCTGGAAGCACATCTGAGGTTTTAAGTTGGGTTCATCGTTTGTTGCAATAAATTCCCTGGGGGAACTGTGGCGTGTCTCAGTAACAGGATGTTGAAATTATTGTGGATCTGGGCTCTGGCTGGGTGATTCCGGAGAAGGCCCACAAAAATAAGTGTTTACTATAGATGGTGCTGTCAGGAAGCAAGGATAATTCTGCAGCTGGGTATCATAACATACCTTATCTATAGGGAGGGCAGACTGGAACAAGGAGAAAATGTCACGGGTAAAGAAGCAGAAATCACTCATTTTAGCCAAGAAAGGGGTTGTTTGGTATCTATGGGTTGCCTGGTGACTGTTTCACTTTTTTTTTTTTTAAAGATTTTATTTATTATTTGACAGAGAGAGAGACACAGTGAGAGATGGAACATAAGCAGGAGTGGGAGAGGGAGAAGCAGGCTTCCCACTGGGCAGAGAGCCCGATGCGGGGCTGGATCCCAGGACTCTGGGATCATGACATGAGCCAAAGGCAGATGCTTAACGACCCAGGAGCCCCTCTGTTTCACTTTTAAGGTTTAGAGAGACCTCATGATGTTGATGTTCTGTGAGACTGTGTCCAAAAGGAGAATAATATGGCCCATGTATGAGCAGCAGGCCAGCTGGTTGTGACACTGAGTGACACCTAGCTTGGAGTGTTAGACCAGTTCCCTGAGGTCAGGGCCTTCTTTTGTGTTTGTCTGGTTTTTGTTTTTCTTCAAAGGATTTCTAAATTCCTTTAATTTTACTTTAACATGTCAAGAGCTGAAGGTAGACCCAGGGATCCTGATGGCCATGTAAGTGATGGAACAGAGCCAGTTTGGGCCTCCCTCTGAGACAGATTCTCAACCTTCTCAACCTTGGTTCTGCATTGGAATCACTTAGAGTTTTGTTTTGTTTTCGTTTTTGTTTTTGTTTTTTAGAGTTTTAAAAATACAGAGGTGGGGTTCCCTGGCTGGCTCAGTTGGTAGGGCATGGGACTCTTGGTCTCGGGGGTTTTAAGTTTGAGCCCCATGTTGGGTGTAGAAATCACTTAAAAGTAGAATCTTAAAAAAAGTACAGATGTATGGGTGGCACTCCCAGAGGTTAATCTAATGGGTCTGAAGTCTAACCTGGGTATTGGAAACTTCAGAAGCTTCTCATTCATTCTAATGAGCAGCCATTATTCCGAAGCATTGCCCTGGGACAAGTCTGTGCTTTTAGGAAACAACACTATGATAGTCTGATGATACTTGCTTTGAGTAAAAAATCAAACTACTTAGGAAAATAATGTCGATGTCCCCTATTAACTTGCCTGTTGTTATTCCAAAACTAAACATCCTGGAGCAAACGGGCTTGACCAAAAAGGGAAAAGTATTTTCTGCAACATAGTTACACATTTTTACACGCTTGCAGAATTTATTAGAGTTAAGGAGTTTATTTTCCAAACTAAAAGTAGGAGACATGTTTCTATAAGCATTTTTCTCATTTCTAAAATTGTTTATATGAAAACTTTTCTAAGAAGTATTTATATATTTAATCCTAATCAAGTCCTTTCAGAAAAGAATAAAATTACTCTGTCTTAATTATCCTTGAAATTCAGAGATACAGATGATCAAATTCAATAGAATTTCAGTATCTGGCTGTAAATTTGTGACAAATAGTTTGGCCTTTCCAACCTCTACTCCCAAATTCTCCTGGCAAACCTCCCACCCTAAGAAATGATCTCATTTTAAGTTAGCATGTAAATGCTAATATGACTCTAGTTTAATTTTTTAAAATATATGGGTAAAGAAATAGCAGTGAGACTAAACAGATTTTCAATGTAATTGAAACTCTTCTTAAGCTTAAGCTGACTTTTTTGACAACTTTGGAGAAGTTTATGAGTCTGTGTCTCATTAAGAGAAAAATATTCATTTGTCTTCAACTCATATTGGTCTCTTATATTAATTTTTCAATAAATTCGATAATGCCTCCATTCCCACTATGCATGGAGTAAATGAATGACTGCTCTCTCAGAAAGGGCATGTAGTCTTGTCCTCAGCAGTCCGTCAGCCTTAAGAAATTCTGTCATGGAGAGGCGCCTGGGTGGCTCAGTCGTTGGGCGTCTTCCTTGGCTCAGGTCATGATCCCAGGGTCCTTGGGATCCAGCCCTGCTGGGCGGGAAGCCTGCTTCTCCCGCTACCATTCCCTCTGCTTGTGTTCCCTTTCTCGCTATGTTTCTGTCAAATAAATAAAATCTTAAAAAAAAAAAAATTCTATCATGGAAAAGTGGAAGATTAATTCCCTGCACCTGAAAATGGGACGTCTTTCTTTTTTTTTTTTCCTTCTAATCACATTTTTCAGGAATTCACAGACAAAAGCATCCTGAGGAGAGCACGGTGGCATCCCAGTAAGCTTCACAAGCTGCAAACTCTAATTTTGTGGTGGTGACAGATCCACCACCAAGGTCCTGCCACGCCACACAGCAGCCCTTACTCACGACTCTGACTGTCGCCCTCCTAGTGCCTCTTCACTCCCGAGGGGCCCTTCCTCCCTCTTGGCTCAGCTCCATGCACCTGAGATTGACCGCGGCATCAGTGCGCTTTCCTCTCCGCGCCTCAGCACGGCAAAGGGAACAAACCTAAACCAGGTCACTAGTTGGGAAGGATGATATAGGAAGTCATGGAGGACATGGAGGACGGGCAGGGGTTAAGCGGCAGCAAGTCCAAATGAGAGGCTCGTTTGCCTTGATGTGGCTGCCACGGGAAAGGTGGAAACTCCTGGAGGGAACGGCTGGCTCAATGGGTAGCTGGAATACTGGGGAGCATTTCCTCCTCTCCAAGGGAAGGCTGAGGGACGAAAACACCAGAGGCGAAGGGCAGCTTTCTGAAGGGGAAACTGTGGGAGGGCTCACCGTCCAGTCTCAGGAGGAGTATCCCGGGGCAGTGAGAAGTGGAGGGGAGCCCTTCAGCTCACCGCAGAACAGCCACAATCAACTGCAACCTAGCAGGCAGTTATTGCTCCAAGCCCCGCCCCTCGTCTGCACCAATTGGCTTCAGGCTCGTAACTCCTGACTTGATTGGCTGATGAAATACACTAGAAGGTGGGGCTCGGCATCACTGCAGGTTTACTACCAAGGTAACCTTGGAAGTCTTAGGGCCATGTTTATTAAAAAAAAAAAGATAAATAAGGGTGAGAAGGAACCCCAAGAATTTTATTGCTATGCTAATTTAAGGTTTTGGAACAATGGATATCTGGCAAAGAGCTGATGGACGCTGTTTTCCTAGAATTCTAGAAATGAGTTTCCTGGGTAAGACAGGGAGGTAGAGATTTTGAAATATTAGGAGGCAGGTTGCTGAATTAGAAAAAAGAAAGAGAGAATGGCTATTTGGGACATGTAGGAGAATAGGCTAGGTGGGCTTTCACTTCGGGAACACTTGTGTGGAGAAATTTTTAGGAATCATGAGACACTCATTTCTTTTTCCTAAATATACATTATAAAGGAAATTTTAATTGAAATTACTTAGTGATATTACCATAAAACCAATTTTTATATTTCCAGTCTCATCATAAAATATTTTAGGAGACATTTTGTAATGATTTTGAAATCTAGATACTTATTTGGTGTATGTGATAACTCTATAATTTACTCACACAAAGCCTTTGTGAAGTTATTTTAGATGCCTACTTAAAGGTTTGTGCAGAGAAGAGAGATCATACAGTGGGGAAGTGAAAGGCAAATCCATCAAAGACAGAAGTAAATGCTGGAGAATGGCCAATCAAATTATCCACCTGGCCTCAGAGAACCTTTCACAGACTTCATAAGTGGTCTTGTAGTGGCCATTAAGCAATAGACTTTGCCGAAGAAAATTATTTTCACAAAATTAGCAATGTAAATCCATTTGGGGCATGGTCAGTGAAGCAGACTAAGAAAGGCTTTCAAAAGTGATAAAGTGCATATAACGTTTCAAGGACATGAAAATCAAGATTGTTTCTGAGAGACATGCAAGTTATCTTCTATTCAAGCTAGAGTTACATTAGCAGATGAAGTAATCACTATATCTGTACTCTCACGAGAAAGATACAAACATTTACTTCAAAGATTTTTTAAAATATTTATTTTCCATTCTTTGTGTTTGATCTCTTTCTCCAGACCCACTTAATTCCGCTCCAATAACTATAGGGAAGAGGAACTGTATTTCTCCCTTTATTTTATTTTTTTTAAAGATTTTATTTATTTGACAGAGAGAGAGATCACAAGTTGGGAAAGTGGCAGGCAGAGAGAGGGGGAAGCAGGTTCCCTGCTGAGCAGAGAGCCCTACACGGGGCTCCATCCCAGGACCCTGAGATCATGACCTGAGCTGAAGGCAGAGGCTTTAACCCACTGAGCCACCCAGGCACCCCTTTCCCTTTATTTTCTCTGATATATATGGGTGGAATTGTGGAGTTCAGTTTTAAGTAATTAATTCTAACTGTAAGTTAGTGTAGATTAAGTACATTTTGGAGTTAAGACTTAATAGTGTGCAGTATGTAAAGATTAAGTACTATAAGATATGGGGCAACATATTAAAGTCAAGCTAAATCTTGGTCTAAGGAACTTTTAGGACCTGTTGTGAAGACCGCCATTACCCCATGACAGGCTTCATTTTAAGCCAGAAAAAAGACAGGCCTAGGGTACTGGCGTGAAACTATTCCTGGAATTTAGATTCTTCCGCTTCCCTGTGTGACGCCTAGACCCTGAGTTGTTCAAATGCACCAATGAAATGCATAGATTTAGGTAATTGCCACATAAAGAATAAGGAACCCCTCTATGTGTGTAGTGACATATGTGCTTGTTTACTTGAGTGCATAAAAATGCTGGGAAGGGGAGAGGCGGGGCTTCCCACCTTAGCACTGCGCTGTGATGTATGTGCTGGTGAGGGCCCCAGCTAGCTGGAAATAAATCCTCCTGCTGTTGCATCCAGCTTGCCTTTTGTGGGTTCTTTTGGGAGGGTCTCGATCCGGACATAACAGAATTCAGTGGAAAATAAAAAAATTAGTCATGATCTCTTTCTATAATATCTACTGTGAGTGATTTCCTCTCATCTCTTATTTGCCTTTTTAAATTTTAATTATGCTCTTTAAAAATCTCACCATTATTAAATTAAAAATTTTTTATATATTAAAACCTATTGAGGTGCCTGGGTGGCTCAGTGGGTTAAAGTCCCTGCCTTCATCTCAGGTCATGATCTCAGGGTCCTGGGATAGAGCCCCATGTAAGGCTCTCTGCTCAGCGGGGAGCCTGCTTCCCCCCCTCTCTCTGCCTGCCTCTCTGCCTAATTGTAATCTCTCTCTCTCTCTCTGTCAAATAAATAAAAATTTAAAAAAAGATCTTGAAAAAAAAAAAAACCCTATTGATGCTTTTGTCTGTGATTTCTTCTGTCATTTTTGAGTGAAGTCCACCTTTATAGCTAAGAAGTTTAGTAATATTGTAGGGACCAAAGGCAGGTCACCCCCAAATCGGCCACTTTGGCATGACAAAATTTTGAATTAAAAAGCAATCAAGGGGCACTGAAGTGGCTCATTTGGTTAAGCATCTGCCTTTCTGCTAAAGTCATGATCCCAGGGTCATGGGATCCAGTTGTGTCCTGGAGCTCCCTGCTCAGCGGGGAGTCTACATCTCCTTCCCTCTCTGCCTCCCTCTTCTGCTCTTGCTCACTCACTCTCTCTCTCTTGCTCTCTCTCAAATAAAATAAAAAATAATAATTAAAAAAAAAGCAATAACAACTTAGCTGGTTCAGGAAAAGCTCTTTACCTCTCCCTAACTGCTGGTGAAAATTTAGATAGAAGACTTCCAGGTTAAGAGCAATCACCATAGATAACATCACAATAGGACCTAGGTGTGGTAGAAAGGGAGGAACCTACCATGGCCTGTTTGTCCTCCATTTTTTCTAAGTGGCCCAGCAAATTATTTGTTCAAAGATTTACTCTTTTTTATCTTCTTGGGAATTACTTTCCTTCCCTTTGAAGTCCCACATCCGTACCCCCTTCTCCTTAGTTCAGGATGACATTTATACCTCATTTTGCCTGACTGTCTTTGGAATATCCATGTCTGCAAGGATTCCCTATACCTATTAAATTAAGTTTGATTTTCTCTGCTGATCTATCTCATGTCAATGTGATTCTCAGTCTGGCTAGAAGGACCTTGAAGGGCAGAGAGAATTCTTCTTTCTCAATAGTACTAAAACCTATTTACTTCTAATTATTAATGAATACTTTAAAAAACATGTTTAATGCATGTCCTTTCAGAATTATTTCAGTGCATAGTAAATGCTGCAAGAGTGGCATAGCTGGTGTACATAGCAAGGTCATGATCACTTTTGACTGAGATGGCCAATGAAGTTTCTCCAGAGGAAACAGGATTTGAACCTCAATAAGACAGGGGGAACTGGCTGAATGGATGAGTATAGTGAAGAAATGTGGGTCTTGGGCAAAATAAAGATCATCTTATCTGTGTTATTTCTAAAAACGAGGGAGCCTTCAAGAATACAGAGATAAATGATGAAGACAGTTATCAATAGTGCAGTATTTGATGTGGGGCCACCAGTGATCTGTCAAGAAAGAATTCTTGAAACTTTTTTGTGCAAAAAACGTGCTTTTATTATAGCTGAGGGATGCGAACCATGGGCAGAAAGAGCTGCGCTGGATTGCAAGGAGTGTCTGATTGTATACTTTTTAGTTAGTGGGGGTTAGGGATAGAGCAAGTCTAAGGAATTTGTGCATGTTAAAAGCAAGCTCTCTAAGACTTTGGAGGACTAGCTATTGTTAAGATAAGGTTGCTTTTATTGTTGTCTAGTAAAACATTAGTTCCAAGAGGCTTCAAATGTACATCAGTGGGCTCTATGTTTGAAAGATGATTGCTAATGTATATTGTGGGGGAGGGGGAATGGGGGAGGGAAGTAGCACTAACAAGAGCGAAACTAGAGTGGTAAAACATTAAAGGAAGTCTTTGAGGGAGCTGAGGGACTGCTGTAATCTGTATGCCTCAGGAATCCTGCCTGGAGACCTGGAGCCGATGCAAAGTCTGGCCTCAGTACTTTCTCCCCCGTCAGTGTATATAATAAAAGCAGTTATGCTGGTCATTGTTGGAGTAGGTCATTGAGAGGATGTGGCCACTGGTTGACCCTTAAGCTGGACTCAGTCTCCTCACTCCCTCTCTTGTCCTTAGAGTGTATATTCTGCTCACTGTTCCCACAGGGGGGCCCATTTTCAAGAGCAGAGCCTTCAGAAAGCAATGTATGTTGAGTCTGTGAACACTATGTGTGACAGAACCCAGGTAAGCCTTCTATATAAATTTTTAGGACTCCAGCAGGTGGGTGCAGAGACCTACGCATCTTCCTGCTGCCTAAAACCAGCCTTGTAAGTAAGTTCCCTTGCTTATCAAACCTGCCACTTACCAATCCGGAGTGGCAGCCTCTTTCCTTAATCTTTCCATACTCTTCAAACACAGGGGCCAGTTTCAGAGTTCACTTGGGAAGCTCCTGAATTTGCAAACCAACAATTATTCACGTAAGGCATGAAAAATGAACTTTTTCTGAGAATTACAGATTGGCATAGATGAGGTAATGCCTTAGCAGATTTTGATAGATAAACTAAGCTTACATAAATACAGAGTTTTGTGAAATACTGTGATATGTAGTAAGCATTGGAGCAGTATCCGGGGTCTTGATAGACAGGTAGAAGACTGTCTTATTCTTTAGGAAGTTAAATGGTAAATAGTAAATACAATGGAAATTAAGGTAGGAAGACCAGGGAGCTGAGGAAGGTGTGGTTTAAAAAAAAACAATCTCAAAAGATCAATGATTGCAGATTCCAAGGATGTCTAGTGCGTGGCCATTAGAATTAGGGGGAGTGGCTGGCAGAGAGGAATGCAGACTCCGTGCTGAACAGAGAGCCCCATGGGGTGTCTGATCCCAAGAACTTGAGCTGGAGGCAGATGCGTAACCGACTGAGCCCCCAGGGTACCGCTTTTTTGTATATTTCTTTTGATGGCCATATTAATTCATTTCTCTTCGGTGTATGTATCTAGGAGTTAATCAGTGGGTTAAAGGGCATGCAAAATACAACTGTAGTAGATACTGCCAAAATAATTATGTCAATTTAAACTTTCTCCAATCTTGCCAAAACTTGGCATTGACTATCTTTGAAAAAATGTTAGTTATACTGTTGGATGTTTGGTATTACTGTATTTGTAAATTTAATTTTCATCTAACTAATGAATGTTGAGCACTTACCTTTTCATAAGTATATTGACTGCTTGAATTGTTTATGAAGTGCCTATTTAAGTGTGTTGCCTGTTGTTAAAAATTGAATTATGTGAGACTTCCATTTCTGGAAGATGGAGTCTCTATACTTTTTCCCACCCCTCGCGTAAGTACAGCTAAAAGCCCTGGACATTATATATAAAACAAACATGAGAAGACTCTTAAAGATGAAGGGAAGGGAGGCCAGATAGGTACCTTGAGACCTGAATAACTGGCTGAGATGAGTTCTTTGAGTTTTCTTTCTGCCTCAATTATCTCAGATTGGGTACTGGAGATGCTGGAAACCTGGAAATGCCAGTAAGTACAGATTTTTTAAAAACCTCAAAAAAAAAAAAAAGCCCATTCTCTTTAGACAAATGATCAGGAGTGGGGCGGTCTAGCAAGACAGAAAATGTTTACCAATAACTGCTTTACTCCAGCCAAACTTCAAAGGAAAACTTGAACCATCCCCTCCCTCACATACAAACAAATACACACATCAGCAAGAGCTGAGTGGGAAGGCTATACTTGACCCATGCCAGACTTTACAAGGTGCCATACCCTGCCCCCACTCGCATACCTACTAATGAGGGTGGGATCAGAAAATTCCAGTGGGAACTAGGGCTTTTATTCCCACCTTGCAGTAAAGAAGGACCTGAGCTCCTGCGATTCAGTGGAGACCATATTGGAGCTTAGACTTCCACTCCCATCTGAACAAGATATCCTTGCCTGGCTCAGTTGGGTGATGTCAGAGGATGACAAATAGAAAGTATGGACATTCACCATCATACAGATATAAAAAGATTATTACCTCTCATGGTATATGTGGAGGCCATGCAAGAGCAGTGAGAAGAGGTGTACCCCGTTACCACTTCTTAGCAATGGAGACATTTAGTTTCCCCTAGCTCTGTGTCAATGAAGACTGAGTATAGAAGTTTAGCTTCCATCCTGACCTGACAGTAACAAGATAGTGTCCTTACTTTTGCTAGAGCAATGTTAGAGGAGGACTGCTAAAACACAGGCTTTAAATACGGTCTAGAATCTTATAATATCCACAATGTTCAGATGTCAATTAAATATTTTTCATTGTGCTCCAAGACTTAAAATGGATTTCAACTTAAAAAGCAGACAATAAACAGATACCAAATCCAACATGACACAAATTTTAGCATTACCAGAAAAGAATTTAGTGTAACCATTATAAAAATACTTCAGTGAATAATTATAGGACAATTGAGACAAATGAAAAAAAAAGTAGAAACTCCAGGCAAAGAAATAAAAAGTTATAGAAAAACAGAAGGTGATATAAAGAAAAACCAAATGGAAATTTCAAAAATAAAAAAATATAATAAATGAAAAAATTAAAAGGCAATGTATGGGCTCAATAGCAGAGTGGAGAAGACAGGGGAAAGAATCATTGAACTTGAGAGAACAATAGAAATGACCAATTCTGAAAAACACAGAAAAACTGACTGAAAAAAAAATGAACACACCTTTAGGAACCTGTGGGACTAAAACAAAAAGATCTAACATTTGGGTCTTCAGAATTCCAGAAAGAGAGAGAATGAGAGAATGGCACAGAAAAAGTTTTCAAAGAAATAATGATTGAAAGTTTCACAAGTTTGGAAAAATACAGACCTACAGGGTCAAGAAGAAGAGCTAACTCCATATAAGATAAACCCAATAAATCTATCTTTTTTTCCCCCAAATATGTTTATTTTATTTTTTCAGTGTTACAGGATTCATTGTTCATGCGCCACACCCAGTGCTCCATGCAATACGT
>CM053603.1:136139822-136160451 GCA_028646535.1 Procyon lotor
AGGAAGGGGACACCCGCCTGGCCAGCCAGATCAGCCGAATCAACCCTGGCGATCAATGGGGTGACAGATGTCGCAGCCAGATCGCCCTCACATCCTGTACATGAATGTTCTTAACAGCACTGTTCTCAATAGCCAAAAGGTGAAAATAACCCAAATGTCCATCAACTGATGAATGGGTAAGCAACATATGATATATTTATACAACAAACTATTATTCAGCCATAAGAAGGAATAAAGTCTTGATACATTCTACAAAGTGAATGAAACTTATGCTACTGATACATTCTACCATGTGGATGAAAACATTATGCTGAGTGAAAGAAGCCAGAAATGAAAGGCTATGTATTGGATGATTCTAGTTATATGAATATATGTTCATATATATAGTTATATGAAACATTCAGAACATGTAAATTCATAGAGACAAAGCAGACTAGTGCAAAGCAGGAGCTGGGGGGCAGGGGGAATAGGGAGTGACTGCTTAATGGGTGCTGGATTTACACTGGAGGCAATAAAAATGCTCTGGATTTTGATAGAGATGATGGTTGCCCAACATTGTGAATGTACTTAATAACATAGAATGATAACTTAAAAATGGTTAATCTTATTATATGAAATTTACTTCAGTAATAAAAAGTTATTATACTATCTCTTTTTTCTTCTAGTAACTTTTTGTATGCATATAAATAATTTAATTGTAAACTACCCCAAATATTTTCCAATATATTCAGGATATAAATTTACTTCTTAAATTTTTTGTGGGGCTTCAATGTACAACCCTGAAATCCAGAGTCAAATGCTCTATCAATTGAGCCAGTCAGGAGCTCCCAGGATATAAATTTAAAAAGTAGAAAGGGAATTTTAAATGAGTATAATAACATTTCTAGTAAGGTTCAAAATCACTTACCTTGATGGGATCCCTTTTTCCTTTTTAGTGTTATATACCCAATTGAGCAATACTTTTCTAATAAAAGCAAAAAGTTTTTTGCTTTCAGAATAATTCTTTATTGTCTCAGGACTCATATATCTGGGGAAAAAAAGACAAGTAATCACTAAACATGCTTTAAAATTTGGGGAATAGATTTAATGCAGTAATATTAGAGAGCAGAAAGATGATTTTGTCCATTGATAACTAGAAAGAGGACACTTTCATGAGTGGGTCCAAGTCACAAAGTTGTAGATACAAGTGGATATATAATAATGAATTTAGATTCTGGGGCTCACTCATTAAAGAGAGATACATGGTTTAAAATAGAAAGGTCAAGGTTCAGGGAGGAAAAGAATAACATGATTCAAATACATCCATTTTTCATGTGAGAGCCCCCATTATCTCGTCAGGCAATAAACAAATTACCTCATTAAAATGTTTGCTTTACAAAATAGACATGAGAGTATCCATGCCAGTTGGGGAGAATTAGATAAGAAAGTATATATGATACATCCAACCCATCTCATACATCCTCTTATCTCGTTGATTTTACCTTCTGAGCAGGTAGTCAGGGGAATTAATGGAGAAAATACAAGTGGTGAGTAAAGAGTTAATGGTTACTTGGAGAAGTCAGTGGTCCTAAAACCCCAAAGACAGTTTGGTAGGACATATCCCATTGTCTCTAGGTTTCTGCTGGCTTTTCTATCAAGGTAGCTCATATCTATGTGCTATGATTTGGTCTTGCTTAGCCAAATACCTTGGTATTTGTTATCTTCATTGGAAGGGGGATAGGGCTTTGTTCTTGGGTCTGAGGCCCTACTTTAAAATATGGCTAAATGGAAGGGTATTGGTGGTTTAAATTCAAAGGCAGACCTTGTCCTTCCATTGATTATACTGTTCTTATTCTGAAATTTGAGCAACTTCTCTGCTACAGGGATACAGATATAATTGAAAAGAAGGAAGTCATTCAATTCTCTGTGACTCAACAGAATGACATGATAATCACATGGAAAATCACAAATGTATATAGACCTTGATTCATTCTTAATTTTAAAAATATTTATTGAGTGTATTATTTTTCCTAAAAGCTGGAAAGAAACCGTAAACAAATATGGATCTCTGCCCTTAAGGATCGGGCAGACCAGGGGAGTGAAACAGGCAAATAACAATTGCAGTATATTGTAGGAGGAGTTGCTGTGGAGATAATAAACAATAGGGCATTCTGAATCCATCAAGTAGGGGGCTGGTATTTAGTGTTGGGGAATCGGGAAACCTTCTTGAAGGAATTAATGTCTCAGCTAAGATCTGGTCATTTCTTAAGTTCCCATGAATCCTGAAATTCTGTGATATCAGCAATTCAGGCTCCTGAATTCCTATTTTTTATCATCACATTCCTTGCTTTTTCCTGATTTAGGGAGACAGTTGTGATCTCTTTAATTGGATAGTGAGGCAGCTTAAGCTTCGAATGTGAGCTCTGTAATTATCAGTCAAGTGACTGTGGGTAAATTGTTCGGTCTCTTTGCTCCTCACCTTTCTCATCAGCAAAATGAAGATAATACTAACACTTATCTCACCGGATTTTTATAACATCAGATTGGTAATACATGCAACATGTTTAAAACTGTGCTTGGCACAGTGCTTAATAAATATAAGCTCTCTATTCAAAGAATTCTTTCTCAGGCAATTACACAGGCAGTTAGCACGGGTCCTGGTGCCCCGGTTTAAATTCCCCAACTCCTTCTCTCCTTAGACTTGTTTTCTTGCCACAGGACACACCAATGCCCGGGGCTACTGATAGGAATGACCAGCAAGTGGCAAAGTCAACTCCAAGGCAAGTACTGACTCTAAGTGTAATTAATAGTTAGTTCGCTGGGGATTGGGCCACCATTCCACTTATCCTGATGTTCCCCACATTGCCTGCCATATACCTTTGCACATATTAGTATATAATATTTATCTCTTTTAGGAATCACTAAAAAAATAATATATTCTAAAATGTGCCTTTGTTGTAGGAATCCTTTCAACCCTCCCTTCTCCCCAGTGTTGACCCCCTTGCTCTGGGTCTTCATAGGCATACATTGCTTCTGCCTTCCTGGAGGATTTAAATAGGAAAAATCAAGGCAATGGGTTGACTTGCTCTATACTGCCTTTTTTTTTTTTTTAATTAACTTCTGAGCAATGCAGTGATAGTGCTTTTCAGCATGTTATTTATTCATCCATTTTAAAAACTTCCACTGTACACTGTGCGGCTGTCTTCTTTAAAGTGTGTATCATATTGTTTCTAAGTGATCACATTTGGCCAGCCTCCTTTCCCAGTCTCTTTTCTGTAAGCATTTGAATGGCCTAGAGCGAAGGGGCAAATGGAGGCCCTTGTCCTTACACCTTATTCATCAAGAAAATGAAATTTTAAGTAGGATGTATTTTATCTTCCTACCTTGACACGTATGTCATAAGGATTTGTATGGCTAGGCTTGAAATAGGATCTCGTATACTCTTTGAAATCTGTACTCAGACTGCAACGAGACTGTGCTCCAGCATCTGGCTGCTTCTCCTTCTCTTCCCACACAGGGCTTTATCCCTCTCTGTGCCACAAGCCAGCACTCCTGAGTGGACACCAGTCTGGTGCTTCTCTTAGCTTTCAGCTCATGCTCACCAAAGGCCCATTTTGCCAGTGAGGGAGAAAGCGCAAGCATGGGGAGCAGCAGGCAAAGGGAGAAGCAGAGTCCCTGCTGAGCAGGGACCCTGATGCGGGGCTCGATCCCAGGACGCTGGAACCATGACTTGAGCCAGAGGCAGATGCTTAACAGACTGAGCCACCCGGGGGGACCCAAGAGTGTGGTTTAGGACAAGAAAATGTTATGTCCGGACTTTGGGTTGATACCGGTGTTAACTGCATGGCAGTTTAACTCATACGTCCTTGGTCTTTCCAAGGGGATCTGAGGCTAATACGTGGACTTCAGGGAACTCACCGTGTACTACAGAGGCTTACAGCAAAAGAAGCTATTACAAAAAAAGCTGTTACAAAACTATGTTGGGTATTAAGAGAGAATATAATGTGTGTGGAGGAATTAAGGGAGTCTTTGAGCTTAGTGAGGCATTCAAGCGGTCTAAAAGGAAGCGTGCTTTACCACAGCTCAGCTTCGGGGGCAAAAGGAGGAAAGAGAGAGTCTCAGCTAGCAGCAGCAGCACGTTCAGATGCGCAGGAGTCCGAATAAGGAGAGCAAGCCAGGAAACCGAAAGGAAGTGATCTGGCCTGATTTAGGGGTGCAGAGCAGGCCGTGGCTTGCACACGTGTTACTGGATGATCCCAGGTTACCGGAAAGAGCAAGCAGACTCACTTGCACCATTTCCTAAAGGCAGGGGCTCAGGATGGAAGCTTTCTCTTGCCAATGTACTTACTCTCCCCTCTTCTCTCCGAAGCTTCCCGTGGCGCCGACTAGCACCTGGACGGCGCTCTGGGACAGAGTCTCATTCCTGTATTGTCTCTGGTAGCTCGCCTAAAAGAAGGGTGCAGGTTATTATAGAGCACGGATGACAATAACGACCTAGTGTTTCCTTTACAGAAAGGTAGTCTATGAGAAAGAAGTCAAAAATCCCTAAATAACCTACTATCTCTATAAAAAGAATGTTTCTAGGCAGGTCCAGACTTTGCAATCAGTGCAGAAGGTCCCTCAGAACTTTGGATAAAACCAAACTGGTTTTGCGGGAAAGGAAGTTCCCGCTAGATGTTAATTAGGCTTTCCAAAAATAAGAGGCGTCCTGTAGCCAAATAACTATGGGGACTTCCTGCTGCAAGTGTATCCCCATCTTCGCAGTTTATGATGCTCATTAGAAAAGTAAAGACTCTGAGAATCGCTACAGTAGAGAACTCTGGTTTACATCTTTGATTTCATTTTTCCAAATATTTTGACAACGCAACTCTGTTTTCTCCAGTCTTTTATAAGCATTAAATGGACTGATGCTGTGGTACAGAGAGCAGTCATTTGCTCCCTCGGTCCATATATTGAGAGCCACTCTGCTTCCGGCACTACCTCTGATGCTGGAGAAGCCCCCGCCTGACGCTGCCCCGGCCTCAGTGTGCTGAACACTGTCCAAAATCACTGCACGGACCAGCTTCCTAAATTGGAATGTATGATACAAGTAAAGACTTTTGCTGCCATAGAACATGTCTGCACAATCATTTACGGATATTAAAATGCAGTCTTGCTCTTGAGGGATACTAGAATGGGATAAAACCAATTTTTTAAAAATATCTTGTTTATTTATTTGAGAGGGAGAGAATGAATAAGCAGTGGGGAGGGGCAGCGGCAGAGAGAAGCAGACTCCCTGCTGAGCAGGGAGCCTGATGGAGGGACTCCATCCCAGGACCCTGGGATCCTGACTTGAGCTGAAGGCACATGCTTAACTGACTGAGCAACCCGGGGACCCCAGGATAAATTAAGTTTAAGAATGAGGCAACAAAGGTCATTTGTCTGTAACACAGGAACTCAACAGAGTTACATTCTTCTTCTTAAACTTAGTTAAAATACTTATAAAATTATGTGAGATTAACATATTTTCAACATCCTCGAAGGGAAACACCGTAGTCTGTAGAAAAATAAGGAAGCTGAAAGTAGTGTGGAACTCACGAAAGCTTAGCAACACAAATGACAAAACAGACCCTAGAAAAATGTTAATTCTTTTTTTTAATAAAGATTTTTATTTATTTATTTGACAGAGAGAATGAGATCACAAGTAGGCAGAGAGGCAGGCAGAGAGAGAGGGGGAAGCAGGCTCCCCGCTGAGCAGAGAGCCCAATTCTGAGCTCGATCCCAGGACCCTGAGATCATGACCTGAGCCGA
This sequence comes from Procyon lotor, assembly GCA_028646535.1. Taxonomy (NCBI): domain Eukaryota; kingdom Metazoa; phylum Chordata; class Mammalia; order Carnivora; family Procyonidae; genus Procyon; species Procyon lotor. Next base: position 136,145,592 of record CM053603.1, read on the forward strand.
AGGCAGAGGCTTTAACCTACTGAGCCACCCAGGTGCCCCGAAAAATGTTAATTCTTAAATGATCATTCATACCAAAATGTAAAAAGAATTTAGAGAACGGTTGATTCCTTAAAATAACTGCCATTTATTGGGCTCCCTACCATACTATGAAATTAACTGATTTATATATATTTTGCATAGAATTATTTAATTTTTAATTCTTGCAGGAAATTTATAGGGGAGATATTCTAATCTGTATTTCACAGATGAGAAAGGTGAGACTCAGAGAGTTAAGTATTTTTCCCAAGATCACATTAGAAACTCAGTTTTCTCTGAATTTAAAGCCTGTCTCCCCTTCCCCTGTTATGGTTGGGGATGTTGCTTCTCTTTCCACTGTCTCCTCATACTGTGTTTCCTCTTTTAATGTACAGCAGTAGTGAGGGTATTGCTCCAGTTAATAATAACTGAGATTTAAATAAAAACTCTCAAAGCTTTGAAAACTGTAATAGACTAATTAATATTATGGTTGGAGCAGTGAGCATTAGAATTAAGGTTGCAGAAACCAAATTAACACACCAAGGTAAACCCAAAGATATGCCAGAACAAAGAAGCGCTAATAAGATGCAAGATGAGATAAAGAGCTGGAGAACAGAACAGAAAGATCCAAACTACTTTAAAAAATAGGAATTCCTGCTTATGCCCCAATACATAGCACAAAATCACCAAAGATACAATGGTAGAAAATGAACATTTAGGGCAAGAAATCAAAAAAGTACATGGAATGTATATTGCAGAAAACATAGAATATCACAAGTGGAAAAAATCTAAGAGGTCTTGCAGTTAGCATTTTCCTCTTTTACAAATAGGGAGAATAAAGACTAAAAAGAATAAGTCCTGAGTCACATTATTAATGAAAGCAAGACTTAAAATGGAGTCTCCTGTATTGATTTGGAAGGTTCTTGAATACTGTATTTTCCTGAAATAAATTAAAAATCTGGAAGTGAGGGACACCTGGGTGGCTCAGTCGGTTAAGTGGCTGCCTTTGGCTCGGGTCGTGATCTCAGTGTCCTGGGATACAGTCCTGCATTGGGCTCCTTGCTCAGGGGGGGAGCCTGCTTCTCCCTCTACCCGTGCCTGACACTCTGTTGCTTGTGCTCTCTCTCTCTCTTCTCTGACAAATAAATAAAGAAAATCTTTTTTTTTTTTTTTAAAGATTTTATTTATTTGACAGAGAGAAACACAGCGAGAGAGGGAACACAAACAGAGGGAATGGTAGCGGGAGAAGCAGGCTTCCTGCTGAGCAGAGAGCCCGATGCGGGGCTCGATCCCAGGACCCTGGGATCATGACCTGAGCTGAAGGCAGACTCTTAACGACTGAGCCACCCAGGCGCCCCAAATAAATAAAATCTTAAAAAAAATCTGGAAGTGACTCAAAGATATATCATAAAATCTGCTGGTGGAACGAACCATTCTATGTGCATAAGTTCATCCTTCATGGCACTACCTTAGTTGCTTAAAGAAATTATTTAGGTCCTTGGAAAAGCTGCCTTTGAGAGTCAACCTCTCTGCCAGGACTAATGCTGAAGAGAGAACAATCGTACTCTATAGACCTTCCATTTCCCATGTGAGAATGAACACGTAGAATGCTTGGAATTCTGCATGGCTGGAATAGTCGAGACATGCATGAGTCCATATGCAATGAGGAAGGCCCACCATGAACATTTGAGAGCATGAGTAATGGCAACAAGTCAAGATCCTGATCTGGATAGTAAATGGTAACTAGGCTATTAGCAATTTCCCAGAGTCCAGTATGCTGTTGAAATACTATTTTTTAAAGTCCAGTATGCTCCGGAAATTCTGTGCAGTGCCACAGAATTTCTCTAACCTTTATCCAAGATTTGATCTGAAAACTACTCTCTACCTGTAGCTATTAGCAGAGTTGGTGGTATCTTTCAGGAAAAACTGGTGTGGACGCCGACATGGGCAGTGTTGTGGAAATGGTTGCATAACACACCTGAAGATTCAGTTCCCTGTAATTCCTGCCTTGGGGTCTGTGAAGTTCCCAAATCCTCTTAATAAATCATCTTTTACTTAGGCAAATTGGATGGATCTATTTCCCTTTTTCTTCTTTTGGTAGTCAAATGGATTCCTAAGATAATGCCAAACTTCCCTTTGCCTTTGTCACGATCTCTTAAGCTATGCAGATAAGCATAATCACGATGTCTTTGGCGAAGGAAAAATTTTCAGGATAATTTTAGGCCCAGATATCATTATAAAAGTGTATGATCAAGTACTTACTATTTGTGCTGATAAGAGACGCCTGTTGGCCAGCTCCATTGCTTCGATGTTAAGGGTCTCATCTATTTCCTTGTTACAGTCTAGACACTTCACCTTTTGATGTTCTGTTTGGCCTCCTTGGCTCAACTAAGTGAAACAGAAATAAAAATAAACAAAAAAACCCCCATGAGTATTAACCTATTGTTTAGCATGACCCTCAAACAATTCACCTAAAAATCTGGTTTGAAAGATTATAGAAAATCTGTTAAATACAGAAAAGGTGTTCAGATGAGTTTCCTCATCATTTCACAGTTATCTAGAAGATAAAATATTTACTAGTTTTGGAGGAAAGAAGTTATATCATGTTTTTATGTTTACATGGCATTACCGACATTTTATAAAAGTTACCATATGTATGATTTTATTTTATTATTTTTTAAGATTTTATTTATTTATTTGACAGAGAGAGAGAGAGAGATCACAAGTAGGCAGAGAGGCAGGCAGAGAGAGAAGGGGAAGCAGGGTCCCTGCTGAGCAGAGAGCCCAATGTAGGGCTCGATCCCAGGACCCTGAGATCATGACCTGAGTTGAAGGCATTTAAAAACCTGAGTTGAAGGTTTTAACCTACTGAGCCACCCAGGCACCCTGTATATTCCCATTTTAAATCAATGGTTCTGAAAGTGTGAATTCCGAGCAGTCTCAGCATCACATAGAAATTGTTAGAAATGCACATTCTTAAATTCCAACACAGACCTGCTAAGTCAGAAAGTCTGGGGAATAGGGCAACAATCTGTGTTTTCACTAAGCATTCCATGATTCTTGCTGCCACTAAAGTTCAACAGTCACAGCCTTAACCTAATCATTTAAGGTACAGTAGAAAATGAACTTAACATTGGGAGATGGGGATTATGGATAACTTCATTTTACAGTTTTTCTGTTACAGAATTTACAGTTTTTCTCAGTTGAGAAAAGCTGAAGCTTAAAGAAAATAAAAGATTTGCTCAAGATCACAAAGCTATTTATTAAGTGACAAAGCCAGGTTATGGACCCAGATTTTCTGAGTTCAAGGCCAGTTTTTTATCCACAACACCACAATATCTCCCACGTTTGATTACCTGCCTTCTGAAGCAGATCAAGTATCAGAGTGGGGGCCTCAAATTTGACTTCTCACTAGAATCAACTGGTTAAATGGAATAAAAACACATATTCCTGGGACCCACCTCAGACCATTTGCATTATTAGAATCTCCTGAGTGGGGCTGGGAAATAAAGCCACATTTTAATAAGCTTTTTAGATGAGTCTCATGCAGTCAGATTAGCAAAAGTCCACAACCAAAAATTGGGAGCTACTATAGAAAATAATTGGATTTGACTTGGTACTTGTCGTATCCAGAAACCCTGGCAGTATTCCTGTAGGCACAGGGCTTGGTCCCCAGCTAGAGCTTCAAGCATTAGTTAGTGGATATGAAATGGATTTTGCGGAATCCTACTTTATAGAAACCAATTACCTTATGTCTGCACTCCTAGAAGTTGGCTCCTCATATCATAAGACTCAGCAAAACATTGCAACAACTGCCTCATACAGTAGGCACTGAAACTTTGCATTGAAAACTGGATGCAACATAGGAGATGGCAAAGCAGTCGTGACATTGAGAAGATTCCAGAACAACTTATTCTATTATTTCTCCTTATGGCAACCATGACCAACTGGGGAGTTACATACTCTTCGATGATTAAGGAGGCTGACCACAGAGATTCTAAAGCCTATCTCAGAAGCAGGAGGTGACATCTCACCCACACCTATAACTTATGAAGCTGGCTTTGAATTCTATTTGATATCAAAAAGTAATATTAATCATAAGTGAGGGGCTAGCAAGTACTTGGCATATATAATTGTGTAAACACATGCTAAATAAATGCTGAACAAGGGTACCTGTCCACTGTCAATTAAATAAAAAACTAGCCATTTCTCCTGCCTCACTCTCCTCTTTTTTTTTTTTTTTTTTTTTAGAATTTATTTATTTATTTGACAGGGAGAGAGAGATCACAAGTAGGCAGAGAGGCAGGAAGAGAGAGAGAGAGGGGGAAGCAGGCTCCCCGCTGAGCAGAGAGCCCGATGTGGGGCTCGATCCCAGGACTATGAGATCATGACCTGAGCTGAAGGCAGAGGCTTCAACCCACTGAGCCGCCCAGGTGTCCTCACTCTCCTCTTCTATGGCATCTTTTATAAGGAGCTCCAAAGCACTGCTCCTTCTTTTGAATTTACAACACTAAGATTCCCTTCTTACTATTATGCCAGTGGGTTACCAATACAACTTCTCTGATAATTAAAAGTGTTAAAACTGCGAATTAATATTTATAGCATTTAGACTTAAGGAAATGATGTCTACTTTGAAGGAGTAAACAAAGGGTATGACTTGCTTACCGCGTATGGGTTTTGAAGTATAATTGCTTTCTCAACCATATTCCAATCCGCATTAGCAAGATCTTTGTCAAATTTGAGTGCAGAGGCTGCAGATTTGGTTAGCTCTTGAAAGTGTTGAAATGTACAGTAAAGTGATTTATTTTTTGTTGATGTGACATCACGAAGACCTTTGGTATGGAGAATATATTTTATCAATAATAAGGATACCACACTTTTAATATGGATTATATAGTTTCCTTGTGTTCCTACTGCCACCAACCATTTTTTAAGTTAAAGATTCAACATAAATTGTTTAATAATGGAAACATTAACAATTTCAAGCTTTTCTACTTTCATACTCCTCAAAAAAGCTGAGGTACCTAATTATAACAGTAATAGTTCATATTTATTGAGAGCTTACTATATGCTAAGAAAACACTTTGTAATACATTGAATGTATTAAGTCTTTGATTACCTTACCCATCTTTTACAAGTCCCTTTTCCCATTTTGTTAGATGAGGAGACAGAAGAACAGAGGTGTAATGATTAATTTTATGTGTCAACTTGACTGGGCTACAGGATACTCAGATACTTGGTAATATTATTCTAGGTGTGTATGTGAAGGTGTTTCTGGATAGAATAACATTTAAATTGGCAGACTGGGTAAAGCAGATTGCCCTCCTCACTGCCGGCAAGCCTCATCCAAACCACTGGAGTCCTGAATAGAACAAAAGAAAATTCACTCTCTCTGCCTCATGGTCTTTGAGTTGAGACATCAGTCCTTTCCTGACTTTGCATTTGGACAGGAACTTAAACTATTGGCTTTCTTGCTTCTCAGAACTTTGGAGTATAGATCTTGGGACTTCTCAGCTTCCACAATCATCAAACCAATTTCCTATAATAATACCATATATATGTATACAGAATAGATGACAAATACATATATAGGAGATATATATCTGTGTATACATATATCCATACTTCCTACATATACATCCCTGACATACATATCCCATATATATGTATATATTTACAAATATACAGAATACAGGTAAATATATATATATATATATATATATATATATACATACAGGAGATACATATGTAGGAGGCATCAATATAGATATATACATGTATATATTCTACCTAAATGTAATATCATGTGTGTGTATATATATGCATGTATATATATATATGGTAAGTGTATATGATATATATTTGTCTCCAGACCTCATTGAGGTTTAAAGGAATCTCCCTATCAGACACAAATTCCTTTTAATGAGCCATAGAAGCTTCCTTGGAAAGCAATAATGTTCCATGAGCAAATGCTCACTGCTCTCAGTGCAAATAAATATGTGCTCCTCAATAAGAATTTTAAGTTTATTTAGCTACTAAGTAGAACATATAGTATTCTTTGCAAAACTTCCCCTCTTTTCTTCTCCATTTACTATGTTATGGCTCAGAGAATTTTAAAAAGAAAAAAGATTTTGTTGCAAATACAAGGCAGGCAGGCAGACTGGGTAATGTGATGTCATCCATAAAGATGGAGTCTCAGATTGATTAAAAATGCCATTAAGAAGAAAGCCCTGTGTAAAAGAAAGGGTGATAGAGAAGTTGGGAATACAATGGATTGAAAGCATCAGGGCTATTTGTTTCTAGTTCCTCAATTGCCATTACCTTGCTGTAGGACCTTGGGCAGGAACTTTTAACTCTCTAGATCTCCACTTTTCCTGTGTTAAAAAATAGACAATGAGGGTTGCTAGAGGGGAGGGGGGTGAGAAGGATGGGTGGCTGGGTTATGGACACTGGGGAGGGTATGTGCTATGGTGAGTGCTGTGAATTGTGCAGGACTGATGATTCAAAGACCTGTACCCCGAAGCAAATAATGCATTATATGTTTATAAAATAAAAAATAACAAAATTAAAAAAAATAGAAGATGAAAATGGACATACTGCATAATGCAACTGCCTCCTACAACTGTTATTTCTGCTTCTTGGCTCTTCATTCATTTATCCACAGAACTAGAGTTAACCATATAATTACAATTGCTTAAAACTGGCCAAGGAATTCCTCTTGCCCTTAGAGTAAAATCTTAAAATCCTGGGCCCTTCATTACTTAACTCCTTCCTACTTCTCCCATCTGGATATTCTCTACTATCTGCTTGTTCTCAAAGGGTCAAATCCTCTTTCCTCGAACACAGTTTCTAGCTTCTTCAGGACCCTAGCACCCATTGTATTTTCTATCTTATGTATGTGTGATTTGTTTACTTTGATGTGCACATGCCTCTCTGGGTCCTGCCTCATTTGACCTGCTGTCTATTTCTCCTTTCTCCAACGGTAAGCTCCATTGACTTAGAAATCCTGTCTGTCTTCATAATGCATCATTAGCAGTTAGGACAGTGCCTGGCATATAGGAAACTTTTGATAGAAGTTTGTTGAATAATTGAATAAACTTATCATATTATTTTATTTAAATAAGACTAATGCAAATAAGTAATCTTTTAAACTTTATAAGCTTATTGGCCTGAACTGTTCATATGCTTTTTTTAGAAAAAATATTTTTATTTATTTATTTGAGAGAGACAGAGATAGAGAGAGCATGAGCAGGAAGGAGGGGACAGGAGCCCACTCCCCGTTGGGCAGGGATCCCAATGTGGAACTTGGTCCCAGGACTCTGGAATCATGACCTGAGCTAAAGGCAGATGCTTAACCAATTGAGCCACGTAGGCGCCCCTGTTCATATGCTTTTATATAGAGATCCAATTTTCTTTTCAATTATACACTTGATTTTCATTTATGCGGCTTCTTTCCTCATTATTAGCAATTACTTAGCATTTTTACAATGTCTATCTCTTCACTAATAGTAATTACTAGGGGTTGCTTAGTAATTAGTAGAGCTTACCTAGTAATTAGTAATTACTAGGGCTTACCTAGTTTACTAACTGCCATTGGCAAAATAAATCTATTGACAATCAAGGTAACTAAGCATACTGACACTCCATGAAATAATACCTAGAATAGAAAGAAAAATACAAAGTAAGTATTCATGATAACTTCTTGTAACATATTCTATATTTACCAATGTAAATTAAACTAGATTGTACTAGGTCAATAAATGCTCATAGTAGGAAAGAATTTGAATGTCAGGCATGATGAAAGTAGTATGGGGATTCTCCATCTCCCTGCATATATTTTATCCTTGTTTTTGGAACCAAATCAAGACTCAGGCAGGACACATGGTTTGACAAGTACACATGTACTTACAGAGACATTGGGGGGGAAAAAAAGTCTTGTCTCTAAACTTCATTGCTGCACTTCTTGCGCCTTCATATATTGGGTGCTTCATATATTTAACCAGTTTAATAGCTATTTACTATAGGAAAAAAGTCTGATATCTATTATTCATCATGGCCAGAGACAGAATTCCACAGGCATTAGTAATTTGCTAAAACTTCCTGAAGCATTTGGATGTGAATTCAAAGTTGAGGACCACTAAGTTAGTTAATTTAATAGTCATATGAGCTGATGTCTATATAGTAAGCATAGAGCACAATATACCAATCTTACTTAATCCTCATTACAATTCTATGAAATAAATACCAGTATCGTCCAATTACACAGGTGGGAAACTCAGGTACTGTTACTTATCCAAGGTCATCTACCTTTGTGATTCCTGATAGGGACAAGATTAAGTTATTTTTAACCCTTTTCTGTAGTGCTGCTTCAGGAGTATTAAAAAGTTAGCTGGAGGGTTCATCCAAATTACATTAAGGAAGAAATGGACTTTCTTCTCAACTAGTTACTACTAGTGAGGGCATTTCACTACATGATCTTGTTTACTAGGGTTTTATCTCAAATCAGGAATACATGGCATCACTCTCATTGTCATTACAGCTCATATTTATTGTAAATTTACAATTTGCTAAACAGTGTGGTGAGCATTTTATGTACATTTTCAATGTCTCAAATAACCCTTTGAGACAGCCATGTGCTGGAGCTGACTTTTCCAGCTCATGAGAGCTGATCCTTAAATTTTCAGGAAGTTATGGAGTTGATTGTTGTTCTGTTAGAGTGATTATGCAATGGAAATTGGCAAATACTACTAATCTGGGCTCCTTCTGACCCCTAAAAAAGTTACTTGTTAAACATTTGCTAGCACACCATTGATAAGATTAAGTCTCTTTTGGAACAAGGAAACTGACGATACGATGGGGTGGATATTAACTAACGTGCTGGCCACACAGTAAATAGCAGCCAACTAGAAATCTCAGAATCCAGATCCTTGTGCAATGCCTACCATTACACTGGTCAGGATGTGCGGTGCTGAACTGACCTTGATTATTCAGGTATGTGGAGATAGTTAGAAAGAAGGGGGAGATCATGTACTGTTAGATAACTTTTAAAAAAGATTTTATTTATTTGATGGAGAGAGAGAGAGAGAGCGACAGAGGGAACACAAGCAGGGGGAGTAGGAGAGGGAGAAGCAGGCTTCCTGTGGAGCAGGGAGCCCGATGCAGGGATTGATCGCAGGACCCTGGGACCATGACCTGAGTGGAAGGCAGACGCTTAAACTCACTGAGCCACCCAGGTGTCCCAGATAATTTTGGTTTAGCAGTGTTTGAATGTTTAATTTTTTAGTGTTGGGGCTATTATCTAATTAGACATGCAATAATTCCTTTGCTGCTTTTCTCTCTACATTTGGAATTCATGTGTAAAAAAAAAAAAACCCACAACAGAAGTATTAGATGCATCTTGATATCTGCACAGGAAATTTCTTAGTGAGCTCCTTGTAATGTTCTTACCTGGAAATGAGGTAGAGGGAGAGTCATGCCCTTTAAGTTCTGTTAGGCAGAATCTGGGGCTAGTATCAATGAAGCACTAACTTTACTAGACTATTAAAATGTTCTGGTTCCTAGCATTACTAGATGCGACCTTACAAAGTTACAGAATGCAATAAAGCCAATCATAAGCAGGTTTCTATTTTTCTTGAGTGGCTATTAGGAGTAAGGAAAAATAAAAACACTTACCGAGTACATACTCTGTATCAGGTACTATTTTTAAAATTATTTATTTCTTTATTTGACAGGGGGGAGAGGCGGAAGGTGAGGGGGGAGAGAATCTGGAGCCCAATGCAGGGTTCCATCTGATGATCATGACCTGAGCCAAAACCAAGATTTGGAGGCTTAACTGACCAAGCCACCCAGGCACCTTAATCAGCTACTATTTTAAATTATTTATAACTTTTAGCTCCTTTAACCTTCATAATAAACTTATTTTTTTAAAGATTGTATTTATTTATTTATTTGGCAGGGAAAGAGAGAGAAAGACAGAGAGGGTGCACACAAGCAGGGGGAGCAGCAGCAGAGGCAGGGGGAGAAGCAGGCTCCCCGCTGAGCAAGGAGCCGGATGCTGCGGGGCTCCATTCCAGGACCCTAGGATTATGACCTAAGCCGAAGGCAGACACTTAACCATTCGAACCACCCAGGAGCCCCCATAATAAACTTATTTTAAGAGCATAATGAAAAGGGGCACCTGGCTGGCTCGGATGGTTAAGCATCTGCCTTCAGCTCGGGTCATGATCCCAGGGTCCTGGGATCCAGCCCCACATCGCATTGGGGGGGGTCCCTGCTCAGTGGGGAGTCTCTTTCTCACTTTCCCTCTGCCATGCTCCCTTCTTGTGCTCCCCTTGCTTGTGCTCTCCCTTGTGCTCTCTTGCTCATGCTCTCTCTCTCAAATGAATAAATAAAATCTTAAAAAAAAAAAAAAAGAGGCCAGAAAAGATAAACCCAAATCATTCAATCAGGTGTTAGAAAGATAAGAGTAGGGACAGGTGTGTTCACCTCTCTTACCTTATTTTACATGGTTTTATTGCTCTTGTAATGAAAAACATGACTGTAATGTTAAGGAAAGGGTTTAGGAATTCCTAAGCCAGAATGTTCCCCAGGAAGAGGAAAGTTGCCAGTTGTTTTTCTTCTCCCCAATCTTTTTTTTTTTTTTTAAAGATTTTATTTATTTATTTGACACAGAGAGAGAGATCACAAGTAGGCAGAGAGGCAGGTAGAGAGAGGGGGAAAGCAGGTTCCCTGCCGAGCAGAGAGCCCAATGTGGGGGCTCGATCCCAGGACCCTGAGATCATGACCCGAGCTGAAGGCAGAGGCTTAACCCGCTGAGCCACCCAGGCACCCCATCCTCTTCCCAATCTTGCCATCATAGCTATCTCACTCCTGCAGTCCAAGTGGGATCGAGCTACCTCATTACAAAAATGTATTTTAGTACACAGCAAACAGTATTCATAAAATACTCAAATAAAAAAATTCATTTATCTTTACTTGAGATTTTTCCCTCTCAGAGCCGAGAGAAAGGTCAGAGTAGGCAAGCAGAAGAGCCATGTTGATATTAGGCGTTCCTTTCATTTCACTCCAGACCATTATGAATGCCCAGCGCCAGCTGAACCCATGACCAAGTCGAGACAAAATAGGGCTCATTATTAGAAAGACCAGAAGTCTAAAAGACAAAAGAGATTTTAAAAAGGTATTCTTGCCATAGACTTTTTTTTTCCATTTCATTCTACTCCATTCCAATCTATTCCCTGAGGAATGGGTGACTCTCAGACAAAGGAACCGTTTTTCACACACCGTTAGCACGGCACCAAAAAAAGGCAAAAGGGCATTTCGTTGAGAGAGATGACAAGAGGATGGCATTTTTCTTTTTGTTTCTTTCTATGAAGTTTGTAGTAGGGTAATTCCACATTTCTTGAGGTAGAAAAGAAAAAGTTAGAGATGTTTGGTAGATATATTCTATTCTGGATCCCAAAGAGAAATAAAAACAAATCTAATGAATAAGAACTGAGGGGGAAAATGTCTTCCCTTTCTTTGTTCTTTGTAGATTTTAACCTTGCTGAATCTATCCAATATTGGTGGATTCGTTTCTAGTTTTTCTTTTAATCACACATCTCCTACATTTTACACTAGTTGTATCTGATAATTTGGTACTAATTTCCATTTAATTGGCACTAGCCAACTGATGTCAACTCCTAATTAGTATTCCTAGATGTAAGTAGAATGCTAGCAACACAAAGGATAGAATCTGGACAGTGTAGCCATTGGTGGTTTTCCTCCTCTGTGTCTGCCCTACATGGGCAGACTCTTTCCTGCCTTTTACCACTGAAAAGGGGACTACAAAAATTACTTAAGCAAAAAGGACATTTACAAAGAGGACTTCCTAATGATTTTTTAAAAAGCTATTTGTAACTATAAATTAATCAGAAGGAAATTATTTGTTATGTAATATTAGGCAAACAAAAGCAACATAAAATTTTTGTTTATGATCAGTGCTGAATTTTATGAAACCTCATAGGAAAAAATAACACTGGACAAAACATACCAAATGTTAACAGCAGTTAATTGTTTACTACTCCCATTTAACTGGAGATAAATGTTTACTACTCCCCTGGGTAGTAAAATTATGAAAGATTTTTTTCCTTCTAATTTTCAAAAATTTTATAGAGTGCTTAGATTGCTTTGACATGCAGTTAGAAATTGAACGAAAAAACTCCACTAAAACAGTAATTTGCTAATGATTCTTTGGCAAGTTTAAGAGGCAATTCTTCATTTTCATTCTAAGGAATGAAACATTTGTATTTAAAAAATATCTTTGGGCTTATTCAATGCCCTATAAATAGAAAAATTCAAATGACATTCTTACCTTAAAACAATAAGTGTGAAATAGATATTTAATGAATAATATATGTCAGAAAATGATATATATAAATACGTATGTGCAGGAATTAGAAGTCCAACGAAGGTAAACACCATAAGAAAAGCAACAAATGATAGACAATTCCAGAATCTGCATTTTCAGAAAAGAAAATTGAACGTAGTTAATTACAATTAACTAATCTAACGCATTTATCACAAAGCTTATCCATGTGATGCATTGTACTAGGCCTAATCAAGAAAATAAAGATGAATATGGCATTTATCTACACTCAAAAGGCTCATAATTTAACTGGGAGAGAGGAGTCGAGCAAACAATTCTAAAGCAACTACATGTAAATTAGTGTCTTTCTTTTGGGATTGATTCTAAAAACATGTTTTGGTTCATTCAGGCATCGTGGTTCACGGAGCTTGAAAATCCTGGTTGTGAACTCCTTGTATCATTAGGAAAAGCTAAAATTATTTATCTTTAAAAGAAATACTGAACTGCTAGTCTGCTTTACATAGTGATAGAATTAAGGCTTATCCTAAAATCTAGCTAGCACTTAGAAGATGTGAATTAATCCTTTATTCAAATGAATGCCCTTTGTAGATTTCTCCTTTTGGGATTTGTGAGCATATGTACATTCAAGTGCCCAAGAACCCAGGAAAACTCTACCTCACTCTGAAGTGCATGTTCTCACCTGCTACAGGCAAAGCAATTTGGAAAAGGAACCTCGATTACCAATATTTGTCATGTTTTCGTGTTGGGACCACAGGAGGCTATTTTCAAAATATACTTTTTGTTATCTTCCTATATATTTCCTGTTCAGAATGTCACCACATTATATTAATAACAAAATAAATTGAAAAGATTAAAAGAAAAAAAAGAGAAAAGATTCAAAGGGCACATGAATACCACTTTCATGAGATGAAGGTAGCTTGGTTTAACCATATGCTGCCAGACAGTCCCTGAAACCCTTAAAAAGAATGATTGTCCCTTCTCCAGAAAAATGGATTTGCCAAATACCAGATCCAACACTAAAAACAACTCTTTCTCTGTTGCAGTAATACGAATTTTCAGTTCTGAGCAGTAGTTAAGGGGCACAAATACCTAGGCCTTATCAGAGAAACATTGCATGTAAAACATGCTAGCCTAGGAAATATTAAGTCAAATCCTTCAAAATACTGTTTCTGTGACCATGCTTAGGCTAATTACCATAGGCTGTGAATTATCATCCCTTTCTTACATATGTGTGGCCAGGCTTTTAATTCTGTTAGCTTCTGGATTTAAATGCTGCATCCAACATTAACTCAGAGGGAAACACACTTAGATATATTTTATGATGACTGTGCAATTTTTGTGTTTTTTATCCTTCTTTTGACTTCACTATCAAAAGCAAATCCAATTGTTGCACCAAGTGCATAGGCACCAAAAAATGAAAAAAAAATCCCTCAAAGTATTATACCCACCTACCCATACAATTAATGAAATCCCTTGTGGACATTGAGTAGGATAATTCAGTCAAGTGAGTGGTGAATATGAGCTACTATCATACTTTTCTCTTCATTTAACAAGTATATAATTGAAAATTTTTCCTAACGTGGTAGAAAAATGCTGCTGAATACCGGAGATCTGGCAAGATGGAGGAGGTATAGGACACACAGAAAGCACCAGGTCCCAGAAGTCCAGCTAAAGAAGCAGAAAACCACTCTAAAAGCCGGCAAACACAACAGGAGAGAGAAGAGAATAAGAACAGCAATTCTAGGAGCAGAAAATTGACCACTTTCAGAGGGGTAGGAGTGGAAAAAGTGAATTTAAAGCGACGGGAAGAGAGACCCCGGGGGGAGGGGCTAGCTCCCAGCAGCTGCAGAGCCGAGGAGCACAAAATCTGGAACTTCTAGTCCGCTCCGCTGAGGGACATCGCTCCGGAGGCTAACCCGGAGTTCAGCCCTCATGGGAACATGAGTGCTGAAGTGTGGCTTCAGGACCCGTGGGGTCGCCCAGGGACCAGGGGAGCCCAAGTGCGGCAGAGCTCTCAGGTATTGGGGCTGAGAAGCCGGTGGCAGAGAAGGAGCCACGCAATGCCACATAGGCCTACCTTGGAATATGGGAACTGAGACATATAGTTCATATAGGGCTGCCGTACTTCAAGCGGGGACCCCACGGGAGGCAGCTCCAGAGACACCCCCTCCTTCCCCGGGAGGAGTGGTGCGGGAGCGCGCAGCAGGAATCTGCTGGTTTGGGGACTCCAGATGGGGCCGCGCGTGCCACAGATAGAAGCTCTCCGCCATGGGCTAACTGAGCACAGAGCATGGGCCGCAGACAAGAGAAACGAGAGTGATAACGGCTTTCCTCTAAGGGCCTGTGGAGGATCGTGGCACCCAGCACTCGGCTCCTCTGGGCCGGAGACTGGGAGGCTGCCATTTTCATTTCCGACCTCCAGGGCGGTAAGGAAAGCACTCAGGGAACAAAGACTCCTAGAGCGAACCTGAGCAAAGTGCT
>CM053603.1:136160951-136211261 GCA_028646535.1 Procyon lotor
ACGCCCTGGGAACTCCGCTCTGCATGTTCCCTTGCTCCTCATGCCTCCCAGGGAATAAGCATCAGGATTCTTACTGCTTTTCTCACCTACCTTTCCATCACACACCGAGGGCCTTTTCAAAGTCCAGCCAAAGAGGCTGCTTGTGTTCTGTCTGAAACACAAGATCGGCGAGTCCAGGCTACGGGCAAGGTGAGCGCCTGCTTCGGCCGCCCACGCCTTTCTCAGGGCCTGAGATGTGGTTCCTGTGCGGGCCCAGCGGGGAAGCCGCCGGGGACTCAGGGGAGCAGCGTTGGTAGAGGAGCGCCAGCTTCTCGCTGCTCCTGGCTCCTGACCTTGTGTGTTTTTTCCTTTGGCTTTAACTGCTTAAAAATCAATTAGCTCACCGTCATTAGAGCAGCCTCGAAGAACTCAGCGTGCCAGGAATGCAAGGCCCTCGGGCCCTGGGGCTCTGAGTGCAGTTTGGTTTCCCTTCTATAAACAGAGTGTGTTTAAAAAAAAAAGTGTGTCAACAGTTGTCTCCTGTGGGACAGACTGCAGAGCGCCGCTTCCTTGCCCATCTTCGGTCTTCCGGGAGATGTCCGGACATGGCTTGTGTGCTCACGTCCAGCCCCCACGTCCCCACTCGGTTCTGGTCCATGATGTCCCTTCCTCGTCCGGGTCCTTGATAGCCCAGAACCGAGGTGATTCTCTGAAGTTCCTCGCTCCCAGTCCCTGGCCTCCGTCCCCCATTGTTCGCCCCCTGGACCCTCGCCCAGCGCCTGCCTCGACGGACACCTGTGGACGTAGCTAAAGCTGCGGGTTCCGTCCAACCAAGCAATTCCTGTTCTTCCCACTCTCTTCCACTGGCTTTCCCCCCAGTTTGTAGTCAGTGGAATCTGGGAGCTCTTATGGTATAAAACAAACCAATTTTATCGTAATGGAGGCCAGCCCCTATCTATTCGGTATCTCCAAGAAGACAGAACATTGCTGCCTGTGTTTGCTTCCTGTGTCTAGGTTTTATCCTTGATGGATGCTCAGTGTCATTTACAGCAGCCAGGGGAACAAATTATTATTTTAACCATGTGTTTACTTTACTCTCACTTTTTATCACCCCCCCCCTTTAGTAACTTACATTGATGAAGATGCAGACGAAATACTCGAGTTATCATCAAATAAAACATTCTTGGTCATGCTCAAGATTCCGGAGGAGTGCGCCACCGAGGAGGAATTGCCTCACCTGCTCACGGAAAGGGTAATTATATCGTAAGCATTGTTTGAAGAGTTCCTAAGAGTAGAATGTGGGTTCTTCAAGCTATCACGTGAATAGCTTCAGGTTTGGATTCTTGGTCTGGATTTTGGCGGAAACTGATGCTTAGAAATGGATTTTCTGCAGTGCCAGGCCTCAGAGAGGAGCCCTGCCCTCCAGCGAAATGCATCCTGGAGGACAGCGCTTGGTCTCCTCACTCTGGTCTTAAGTTTGATTCAACCTGTTGTGCCATGGGGCACATGTAATGTGCCAGAGAGCGTGCCGAGAGCCACAGTCACAGAGTCTGGGCCATCACTGGGGCTCAGTGCCGGGAAAGGACGCAGTTAGACAGACAGTTCTAGACAGCGTGATATGTTCTATCAGGGAGAAGCATACAGAATATTTTGCAAGCTCAAAGGTGGGTCATCTAAAGTACCTGAGGTGCCGATGGAAGCTTGGAGGGCCTCTTGCAGGAGGTGATAGTCAGGATGTGTCTTAAAATATAAGGGAGGAACGTTCTTGATGATACTAGGGGATCTGCCCCGCTCTGTCTGGAGTACCATGGGGTGGAGTCTTGCAGGGTCTTTCAGGGGTGAGGCATGAAGATTTTCCTACTCTTTGGTAAGGCACTGAAACATTTTCATCTTGTTGACACGGTCAGCTGTTCAGGTTAGCCCTCCTGGGTGGTGGTGGAGAAACACCAGAGACTGAGAGCTTATTTAGAAGTTACTACAGTAGTCTGGGTGATAGACGGGGGGGCCTTGACCCAGGGCAGTGACAGGGAGGATAAGGAAGATTCCAGAGAGATCTAAGAGGTCTTCTCACTTAAGGGGACTTTACTGCTGATTGCATGTGGAGATGATGGAGAATATGACTCCAGGCTCCCGACTGGGTGGCCGAGTGGGTGGATGGTGGCTTCCTTCTTGGAGCAGGAAATGCAGGAGAATGTCCTTTGTGCAAGATGAGGGCATGCAGCCTCTCCCTGGTAGGTTGGGTTCACAGCCAGACCTGAAAAGGTATTTGGTAAGGGTCTAAGCAAGACCAGCCTGCCGTCCATTACAGCCTTCTCTGCAGCTGAAAGGTGGATCTGTGTGAGTCACCTTCATCTGCTTTCCATCTGATTCCTATGAAAGCTTCCCCGGGGGGGCGAGTCCATCTCGGTCACCCTGGAGTAATTTCTGGGCACCCAAGGACATGTTATTTGATGGCTCCTTGGCTCACAGGGGTTTGTGCTCTGGGATGATTCTCTGGGCTTTTCTTCCTCCTTCTTTTCCATGTTTAAATCTTAACCCGTGAGCCCCTTTTCCTCTTTTTCTTTCACCTGCTTCCAGAGCAATTTGCTGAGTGAAGAGCCTCTTGCCTTTCCTCTTCTTTTTTTTTTTAAATTTTATTTATTTACCTGACAGAGAGAGAGAGAGAGAGAGAACAGAAGCAGGGGGAGTGGGGGAGGAAGAAGCAGGCTTCCCGATGAGCAGAGAGCCCAACCCAGGCTCGATCCCAGGATGCCGGGATCATGACCTGAGCCGAAGGCAGCCGCCCAACAACCGAGCCACCCAGGCGCCTTGCCTTTTTCCTCTTGATTGCTTTTTTCATCACGGAGTTTTGCATTTGCTGAGCATAAATGAGATGATTCAGCATCCACACTTGTCACGTGTTCCAGACCGAATTCTTTATGTCAAATCGAAGTGGATGTTAATCATTCACCTTAGAGCCGTATCTCTTTGCACAGAGCCAGACAGGAGCAGAGCCTGTAGGTATTTTTAGCTCATCGGTGTGTAGTGGCAAAGGAACAAGGACTGGCATGATCCCTGCGGCAAGTGCACAGGCCTGTTTGAGCTGCTTCCTTCTCTGATAAATGGAAATCCCACACTTTCCCTGTATACCCACGGGTGCCCATGGGACGCATATAAAGAACTCTGTAAAACATTGTTTTTGAAAGAATGGTCTGGCTTACAGATGATAAAAGTTAAGGCCCAGCGAGGTGACAGAGCTTCTGCCCCCTGGGGCCCAACCAAATATGTTCAGGAACAGAAGTAAGAACTTAGAGATATTAGTCTTACTGTCAGGTCAAGAACCCCTTTCTTTTATTCACTCGGGTCAACTTCTAGAAGTTTCTGGATATGGAAGGTAAATGGGAGTGGATGGTGGAGCACCACGTCCTGGCTTTGGCTCTGTTGTCTTGCTTTTCTAAATAGTTTTGCCAGCCCCTCCCTCATCCCACTGTCAGTCTTCTTCTCTTCGCGCTGGGGCCCTTGCTCTGCTAAACCAGCCGGTTAGGTTAGCTGCGCCTTGTGTTACCCCAGCCCGTGTGCTTGATGGAGGTGTTAACAAGGGCACCTCTGTTAACACGGGGAAGCTACGTGCCTGGTCTCTAATTAGCCACTCTGCCCAGCTCCGGGAGTCAGCTCACGGCGCCTCGCTCAGCGTGCACCCAGCCTCGTAGGCACAGCGTTGGACTCCAGGGCCAGGGGTGAGGAGACCCCCTTTTCATGTCTTTGGGCCCATCGTAGTGTGGTTCACCGCTCCCGGGTATGTGGGCATGTCCCAGCGACAGCAGGGGACCGTGTCACCAAAAAGAATCAGAGTGGACACTGAAAGTGATCTGGTGCGCCATTCCAGCTCGTCACATAAAATTTTAGCTTAATTTTTTTCCCTGAGAGACTAGGACTATGGGGAGAACACATCCTTAGGATTAAAAAGGAAGGAGAGAAGAGTGGAATGGAGAAGGTTGTTGGAAAGACATCACCCCTGAGGCCATAACACATTTGTTTATGTTTACAAATGTGTGTATGTATATACGTGTGTATGCGTGTGTGTGTGTGTGTGTGTGTGTGTGTGTGTGTGTAAGGAAGTGCTTGGAAAAATGAAACTCATCTATAGCGTCCTCCTCCTTCACCTCTCCTCCCTGATGTTCTTAGCAGCCCTGTGAGAGCCACTTTCTTGTTCCTGCATCGCATCTGGCAGCATTCTTTTCTCTGGGGCTCAAAAACTATAAGATGACTCGGTCATTTTCTTCCCCCAAAGTTCTTTTTTTTTTTTTTTTTTAAAGATTTTATTTATTTGACAGAGAGAAACACAGTGAGAGAGGGAACACAAGCAGAGGGAATGGTAGCAGGAGAAGCAGGCTTCCTGCAGAGCAGAGAGCCCGATGCGGGGCTCGATCCCAGGACCCTGAGATCATGACCTGAGCTGAAGGCAGAGGCTTAACCCACTGAACCACCCAGGCACCCCTTCCCCCAAAGTTCTTATCACTTTCTGCTTCTTTCCTCTTTGACATTCAGGGCATTTTTCTTCTCGCTTCATCCTCCAATGTAAAGAAAGTGGGTCTTACTGTCTATAGCGCCTAGGACTGAAGTCCTTATGAGCAGAGTGACCTTGGGAAGGTTTCACACCCTTTCCGCGTGCTGTTTTCTTTATTAGTAAGACAGGAAGGGGTGGTAATGCCTCTCACGTCAGGTTCTTATACAGATCACAGCAACAATAGGAGATTGGAGGCGTACACACCGTAGGTCCTCTGGTCCCCTCTGCTCCACCTTGAAGGGACTGAATTTTCACCAGGCGAATGAATTCAGTGGGCGTGTACTGTGGAAATGTAGGCTCCCTGAGATTCTGTTTGGAACAGGGTGGGAGACAAAATGAGCAGAGCTCCCCTCAGGGCACTGTTCTTTGGGGTGTGTCTGCTGCTGGCTACTGGTTGGGGTGAGAGGGCACTGGGCTGTCACGGGTGCAGCTGGGCCGCTCATCGCAGCACCAGGGTGCCATCGGAGGCCACTGAACCTTCCGAAACACCTTCAAGGCTGACCGACGTCAGCCTAGGCAGGAGGAGTGGGCCTGGCAGCGGGCTCACCCCAGCCCCAGAGCTGGGTCTGTGGTAGAGAGTGTAGCCAGTTCCCAGGGCAGTCCTCCCAATTTGTGCTAGAAGCTGTCTGCTGCAGGCCAAGCATTTAACCCTCAAATGCCAATTTCACAAAAGTGCAACGTAAGAACATTCAGCCACCTGTCCTCAAGTCCTCCTAGGCTAGGATTGCCATCTCAGAAAGGTGATGAAGAGCTAATCAAAGACAAAGAGAGGCAACATCAAGGCAGCTAGTGTCCCGCATGTAACACCAAGCACTTCACATACAGAAGATATGGGTGCCACGGAACAGAAGACCCAGGAGAAAGACAGGAAACCAAGAGGCAAATCAAAGGTGAAAAATCTCAAAGGAGTCCCTAAACGCACCTGAAAAGATACTCAACCCCACTTGTAATAACGCATGTTGAAACAACATAAAACTATTTTATACTCCTTAGATTGGCAATAATTTTTAAAAATCTGGTAACGTGAAGGGCCAGCAAGGCTGTGGGAAATGGAACACTGGCAAGTGCTGAGAGAGCAATTTGGCAAAATTTAGGTGAGCTGGAGATGCACCTACTCTTGGACCCAGCAATTCCATTTCTATGCACATATGCAAGGGAAACTTCTACACGTATCAGAAGAGAGGCATGGAATTGTTCCAGGAAGATTACTTGGGCATAGTTTGTGATAAGAGAAAATTGCAAACACTGCACATCACCAGCATAGGGGAATGGAAAAGTTGGTGTAATCGTTTAATGGGATCTTTGGGAGACTTAGGAGTCAGCGTGAATGACCTCCATCTCGATGTACCATTGTGGGTAAATATCAAATGTAATTTTGGGTGAAAAAAAGCAAGTCACAGGAGACTATGCAGAATATGGCACCTTTTATTTGAATAAAAACACAAACTATGAATTGTCATGATTACACAAGGGAGTATTGCATTTATAGGAACCTGCATGCAAAGGATACATGCCAACTTCGGGACCATGGCTAGTGCGGGGGGGGGGTGGCGGGAGGAAGAAAAATTAGGAAAAATAGTGCGCAGGAGTAGCTTTAGCTTTGCTTTGTTTCTTGGAGTGAAAGGCTGAACTAACTACGGTAGAATGTGTGGGTGTGAAACCTGGGTACACAGGTGTCATTTTTGGTGTGTGACTGAAGAATTTGGTGCAGAAAATAAGAACTCTGCTATTACAGGCCAGCCCCCCTCGGCCCCTTCATCTGGGGGAAGGTGCCACACCTGGAGCTCGGTTGACATTCAGCCATTACAACGAATGTTGTAATGTCCCCTTACAACAAACCTCCACCGAAAGGAGAGAACAAGCCCTTGTCCGGTGATGGGGGCGAGAGGGGGAGGGGTCCTGAGTGGCCTGTTCTGCCACCTTCCCAGCTAATTCAGTGTCGTCTGCTTCCCGGGGTCCTTGGGGTCTGTGAGGGCTCCGTGGTCCATGATGATCATGTTCACCATGAAGGCTGCAGGTGTTCGGTTTTACATGTGAGAGATGTTGAAACTCCCAGCCTGCTCACCTGCTCCTTAGAAATTAGGTTCTTTTAAATGAGGGCTGAGTTTGGAAGGAAGCCCACACCTTCCTATTTCTCCATCCGGAGCCTCGGATAAGTGAATTCTGAGCTAGTAGAATCTCTGTCTATGAGTAGTTTTGCTTTGTCAGGTGATACGCGAGATAATCCATGTGTGATGCGTGTGGTTGTTTAACTTGTTCCGGTTTGTTTTAGCTCACCCATGTGTACGCGTCATCCCCATCGCTGAGTCCTTATTTTACTTCGGTGGAAATGACGGATTTCAGGTGAGAGTGTGTGGCCTTCCATGCTGGGCTCTCCCTCCGGGAAGTGACACCCATCACCATTTATCTAGAAGGACCTTTGAGTCTCAGAGCACAGAGGGAACTGATGTTAGATAGAATCACAGACTGTTGGCTTTGGAAGGGTCTTTGGACACCCACTAGCTCAACTCCCTGATTTTACCAAGGAGCAGAGTGAAGCCCAGATTAATCAGATGTCGCAACAACGTCACACAGAAGAGAGGACGAGCCAGCCCTGGGTAAACCACTCCTGTTTCACAGCAGATGCTCAAATAAGCTAGGGGTGGGACAAGAAAGAGATCTCAGAGGGCGGCTGGGTGGCTCTGTCAGTTAGGCCTCCGACTCTTCATCCCAGCTCAGGTCTCCATTATCTTGATCTCAGCGTCATGAGTTCAAGCCCCACATTGGACTTCACGCTGGACATGGAGCTTACTTGGAAAAAAAAAACAAAACAGTTCTCAGGTTATGATGTGCTGTAACTGATATTATCCATATACTAGCTTTTGAGGAACATAATTAATACCGGAGTCCATGCTCCTTGTATAATATTAAGAATATAAAGACATGTCATACAGGAAAAGTCTACCTTCTCCCTTCTGCCCCAGCCTACTAACTCTGGATACTGGATGTTCCAGGCAATTCCATCACAGAGTACATTTCACTCCCTTCTACTGAATGAATGGACTGCCATCAATGGTTTGGTGATTCCTTCTATACGTGTATTTACCACACGGACTTTACATACTAAATATGTATAGACTATACATACACATACAGTTTTTCTTTTTTTTTTTTTTAAAGATTTTATGTATTTGACAGAGAGAAACACAGCGACAAAGGGAACACAAGCAGAGGGAATGATAGCGGGAGGAGCAGGCTTCCCACCGAGCAGGGAGCCTGATGCGGGGCTCGATCCCAGGACCCTGGGATCATGACCTGAGCCGAAGGCAGACACTTAACGACTGAGCCACCCAGGCGCCCCACGGTTTTTTCTTTTTACATCTCTTAATCTTAAATGTTTTTGTCTCTGTCTACAGAAATTAGATCAAAGGTGTACATGTGTTGAGGAGTCATTTGATTGTCTTTTTGTATTGTTAGGACAAGATTTACATGACAAAGCTTTATTTTCCATTATTCTTAAGATACCTCTCCACTGTGTCCACCAAAGATAGTATTGTATTGAAATCCCCCCTCTCAAACTATACATTTCCCAGACTGTGATCTTCGTATATCTGAGAGGGGACGCTTGTAAAGCAGGTGGTAGCACAGCGGGATGGGACCAAAAGGGACCTGAAGTCCGAAACCGCCTACAGTGGCGGGTTGCCTTGGCAACACTTCATCCTTCTTTATGGACCCCCCACTGTGCATGTTCCCTTATGGTGACATCTCTGACATTGCTCATTTTAATCACAAATTACTGATATTAAAATGCCAATAGAAAAAAAGCCCAACACATTTTCCTCGGTGTACTTGCCCCAACTTGCAATTTCCAGACAGAGCTGAGAAAGGAAAGACATTCAACCGGAAGGGTCTTTCCAAGAATCCAGCCCCATATTCTGGATCCAGGGGAGGTGAGATTGCATAATGGGGTCAAATTATGCAATCGACCCATTATTGCATAATTGCAATTATGCAAATATTGCATAATAATTGCATAATTGGGGTTGACATGGAGGGGGTCGACATTGGGGGAAAAAAATCAGAAAGTTGAGTCAAACATGGCTAGAAATCCGAGGACTTAATGTTAGAGAATTTATTTTTAAAAGTTATTTGAAAGAAAAAAATCCAAGGGTTTTAGGATTTGGAACAGAGGAGCTCCGTCCAGGAAGGATTTTTGTTTCATGTTAAGAGGTACAGGCAGAGTTTTAACAATGGTGAGTTGAGAAACAAGAGTCATTGTCCTCCAAAATGTGCTGCTGCTAGTGGGCAGGAGACAGCCAGACCCCCGGCAGCTTGTTTGTGTCCCCAGGGGATATGGACTTCGGTCCTGCCCCGGCCATCCCAGTACAAGAACCTGTGAAAGTGCCTGTTGGTTCATCAGCTGCTGGGCCCACCCTAATGGTGGGCAGCTGAATCAAAGCCCGCTGGGTTCTCTGTTTTCCTGAAAATCCCCCCTTTCCCTCAAAACCTAGCCAGAATGTAAACTCCCCCAGTGGGTGATCAGACACGGTAGGATTAGGTTGGGCTAGCGGGACTGAGTTAGGCAGGGCAGCCCTCTCTTTCCCCTTGTGGCCTGTCTTCTGGAAGTCAGCCTCTGGCCATTTCCATAAGCCAGCCTGAGCCTTTGCCCACCTGTGGGAGTGCAGAGTGGCTGCACATCTAGACATTGACCATGGATAGCTGTAATTGGAAGGTGGAGCACAGGGAACAGATAAAGGCACCTGCAAACTTGGGTAGTCGGCTAAGAGTGTGAGCGTGCATTTTCCAGCCTGCCTGTGGCAGCGTCCATAACCCGAGAGTTTCTCCAGAGTCTTGGTGGTATATTGTTCATTAAAACAGCAGGGTTTAGCAAAGGGTTTGGCTGTTGCTGAGCTCATAAAGGGATTGTCTGCCACATTAATGCCAGAATATTGGCTTATGTGACCTCTGTCCACAAGAGGGAGCTCGTTCCCCGTCCTTAGCAGGGACAGCTCTGTGATTTCAGCTTCTCAGTGTGTCCAGTCTGTAAAAAACTGCCTCAAGGGGAGTCTCAGATGTGGCCACCTCTTAATTATTTTATTGCTGGCTCTTGAACATGGCCTCCTTGAACCAAAGTAACAGGATAACTTTGAAACACCTAAATGTTGAGCTAGCATTTAACAAGCGGTATAAGCTGCTCATTAACTGAGGATTGATTGCCCTATGATTATTTTTATTTTGGAAATTAAAAAAGTGTTCTGAGAAGATGAAAACTCCTTTTCTTTAGGTCCCTTTACTGAAAGTTGCAAAGCTGAGAGGCTTGGAAGGTAGAAATGGGACAGAACAAATTTCTCACTCTAGAGACAAACGAGGAGGGTTCTGATTTGCATGATCTACATGGGAAGGTCTGTGGGAGTTCAGGAATTCTGCAAAGAGCAGGTGGCAGGGAGGGCTGTGTCCTGCCCTAAACATTTTATAGGTTAAGGAAGGAAGTGGTTGAACCCAAGAGCTCTGACGGTCACTTGTCTGGGCAGGGAGAGAGTGGATGGAGTGTGGGAACATGGAGCAGGGAATACAAAAGGAGAACAGCCTTTCCTGCCCCCAGGCGGTGGGGGGTGCGGGGGTGGCAGTAAAAGGCTGGCATTGGGGCCAACGGTGGGCCAGCCTGGGATCTTCCTTGGCAATAGCTGGGCGGTGACTCCCTTCAGTGTCCTCTTCCGTGGACTTCTAGAGAATGGGTTTTAGGTAGAAGGAAGAGGTTAGGGTCACCTCAGCTTTGTGTGGGGAAACTACAGAAGAGGCTTCTAGAGCAGTGTACGCTTTGCTATTTTGTCCTGGAAGAACAGGAGGAACTACAAATATGGTCCCGCTAAAATCAGTTTCCTGAGTTGCCGTGCGATTCTGCTGATCTATGTGGCGGTCTCTGGTGTGCCTTTCAGCGGTGAAAATGCCACAGTAGCCTTCTACCTGCAGTTTGGAGTTCCTTCGGAAGATGACGGTTTTATGAAGTACAGGATGAACGAGGAGTTGGTGCGGGGCGTTTTACTACAAAATCTGCATGATCAGGGAGTGTCTGGCTGTGAGGCTTTGGGACTGGATCCCGCATCCCTCTTGCTCTACGGTAAGTGGAGGAAGTCAGGGCCCGGGTTGTGGTGTCCGCACGGAGGGCAGCTGGGTGGGGTTTAATGTCTGCGCTCTGCGGAGGTCACACGTCCCTGCCCTCCAGGGGCAGACGGAGTGTTTGGGAAAAAACAGTTACATTGTAAAGACGAGGACAGCTAAATGTTCCCTTTTGCTGTTCACCCACATTTGAAGCTTTGCAGTATCATTTGTAAGCTCCATGGAAATGCCTTGGTTTCACAAGGGAAATAAGTATTGAATTTGAAAGAATAATGATCCCAACATGGGGAACCCATCTTTTTTTTCTGTTTTTTCTTTTTTTTTTTTCTGTTGAAGGCCGCTGAGTCTATTACACTAATAGAGGGTAGAACAAGGCAAAGCAGCTTCTTACTTTAGAAAGGTATAATAAAGTTACTTACCTACTTATAAAATTTTAAAAATTTTTTTAATAATTTTTTTTAAAGATTTTATTTATTTGACAGAGAGCGAGAAATCACAAGTAGGAGGAGAGGCAGGCAGAGAGAGGGGGGGAAGCAGGCTCCCTGCTGAGCAGAGAGCCCAATGCAGGGCTGGATCCCAGGACCCTGAGATCATGACCTGAGCCGAAGCCAGAGGCTTTAACCACTGAGCCACCCAGGCGCCCCATTCACCTACTTTTGAAACCAAGAGTACAACAAGAAAATTGGCACGTCATTTAATAAGCCTGGAGGACACCTCCCTTGTCAGAATCTGAGAACTTTTAAGACTTAGTGCAAAACCTGGTGACAAGCCTCGTGACAAGCCTCGGACAGGTGCCTCCCTTGCGTCTGCACGAGATCTCTGGCCGGGCCTGTGGTCTCAGGCCCCGCTCTTGATTCCTCACTGGGAGAGGCCTGTCAGCCGCCGTGGATGCCGACCGTCTCTGATATTCCGTCGTCCACTATCCCTCAAAAATACTCGCCGCACACTTGTGGTAGCAAATACTAATTGAATGAATGAAAAAGGCCAGTCAGGGGACGGGTTAGCAACAGTAGGCTAATCCTTGTCTCAGAAGGCAAAGCGTCATATAAAGCAGTTCTGAAAGCTTTCTTTTCCCCAGATGAATAGCAAGGGTGATGTTCAGAAGGCCAAATCTTAGCTCGCTGGGAATGAATAGTTTCCACACGGAGCATTTGAATAAATTGTGTCTGTGGGTCAGACGGAGGGCAGATATGAGTGAGAGTGCGGAGAGCGAGAGTGAAGAGAGCGGAGAGTGAAGAGGTTATAGCCTCCTCGAAAGGAATGTTAGAAAGAAAGAAAAGAAGGAAAGAGGAAGGCAGGCAGGCTAGAGAGAAAAAGAAGAGAAAGCAAGCAAGGCCTTGGACCCCCTCCTATGTAAAGAGGTGGGAGGGGGAGGTGCCCCTGCCTGAGCTGTGTGTGGTGGCCGCTGCCGTGTTGGGATGGGTCTTGATTTTCTGAGCCCCCTCTGTCCTGTGGTGGTTTCCAGCTTTTTCCAAATGTAGGCGAGGAAGGTAGAGGAGGATGGTGAGAAAAGGCTGAGAAGATTATGGGGGTGGGAAGGCCATACAGAGTAGGGCAAAGGGCAGGTGGCCTGTGAGCCCGGGGAGAGCTCGAGAAGACCTTGAGAAGACCTTGAGCAGACCTTGAGCAGATGTCCTTGGAGACATTTGCCCAGGCCCAGACTCGGCATTGGGTCCCACGGATGCATCCGAGAGCCAAGCAGGAGGTTGTACTTTTCCTCTGAGATATTTCTGCTGCGGGGGAGAAGGTGTTTCTATGACCCGATATCCACTTTCTAAAACATGCATGTGCAGTATTCGAGCCATTTAATATTCTCAGGACTATGAGTATCAGTCAAACGGAAGAGGACACTGTGACCATTTGGGAAGTGAGGAAGGAAGAGGACAGACCTAGAAAAGGCAGGCAGGCCAAGGGAGGGGACAAGCTCAGGCAGGGGTAGGCAGGAGAGGTGGAGGCCCCTGAGAGGGGCCCACTGAGACCCCGTGTGTTCTTAGGCCAGTTTTCCACATTCACATGCACTGTGGGCCTAAGGGTTAACCCTCCTCCTCCATGAACCCCCGTGATCGTCTGGGCAATTAGTGGTGAGCTGTGCAGCTAGTTTCCTACAGAGATAATACGCCAATTCTGCCAAGAACAATGATTTTTTTTTTTAATTTAAATTTTAGTTAGTTAATCAGTCAATATTGGTTTCAGGGGCAGAATCAGTGACTCATCACTTACATACAATACCCAGCGCTTATCATAAGTGTCCTCCCAAAGACCCATCACCCATTTGGCCCATCCCCCCCACTTCCCTCCACCAACCCTCAGTTTGTTCTTTTGACCACTTTCACTGAACCTCCCAACTCCCTGCCCCACAATCAGTCGCTCTCTTTTTCTATGAGTTTGTTTTTACTAGAGGCCACTGGTGAGATCATGCAACATTGTCTTCCTCTGTCTGACTGATTTCACACAGCACAATGCCTTCGAGATTCAGAGAACTGTTGTACTAGATCTCACCTCCCCCTTCCCCCGTTTTGGGGCTACTTCACCTTATAGGTGTTTAGGGGCCCAGGGATGAGGAGGAGAACTCTGTTTTACAAATTTAAAATGAGACCATGAGTTATTTTAAACATCTGGACCTGAGTTAGTTATTTTGTGCTGTTTTCTCATATGGGAAGGAGTCAGCTAGTAGACTCAATGAGAAACAGAGGCAAACACCAGATTTATATGAGAGAAAAGAGGAGAAAAACTTGTAGGCGGTGAGAACCATGAATCTTGTTTGCACATTTTTGTGGTGAATCGATGAGGGGGCTGCTGGCAGAGGAACCCATGTGTGAGCTCTGTCCTTGAGAGACGGAGACTTGGTATCAAGGAAAATCATTGGGGTTGTTTAGAGATTCTCCAGGGAACTTGGAACGTTTAGCCAAGGAGCACTAATTCCCAGCTGGGGGCAATCTTGCGCCCCCCGCCGCACCCCCGGGGTATTTGGCAACATCTGGAGGCATTTGTAGTTGTCAAGAATGGGTGTGTTTGTGAGATGAGGACAAGGAGACTGCTGCACATCGTACAATGCACAGGACAGCTGTCTACGACACAGAATTCTCCAGCCCAAAATGTCAACCGCGGGGACCCTGTGGTAGAGCGTGGGCTGTCTGTGTGGTGTCCCCAGCTCCTTGAACAGACGTCTCCTCCTCCGTCAGGCCAGGTTCACACCATTTCCCTCAGCAGACTTTCTCGGAAGCTGCTGTATACATTTTACCAAACTGAAAATTTAGAGGTTAGTAGTGAGATTATGAAGGACTGAATATTTAATGTCCTCGGCACCCAACAGCTCTCATCGAAATGTTATTTAACGTGAATTATGCCGAAACAAGTGAGCATTGTGTTATTTGCTTTCTGAAAGGCGTTCAGAGGTGTGTGTGTGTGTGTGTGTGTGTGCGCGCATGCGCGCGTGTGTATTCACTGAAAAGAAAATTCCTCTGTTAGGAATTTACAAGCATCTCAATTTTACAGAAGAGTTTATATTGAAACCCAATGAAATAAAATGAAAGCATAAATCTTTTAAAAAAAACCATAATTTTAAAAAATTAGTGACTTTTGTCTGTCTGTCTTCTCTTTTCAGAATGAAGGGGAAAATGTCGGTGTGTGTCCGAAGGCCATGCTCCGCTGAGTTTGGGGAAGAGAGAATTCACTTTGTTTTCCAGAGAAGATCCTGCGAATATCACAGAAGGACTGGCAGTGCCTGGAGGGGAGATGGTCCTTTTCCTCCTGACTCTGCATTTATGAAGTCTGGACCCTCGCGGGGTCTAGTCTTGGCAAAGGCAGGAAGCCGGACTGAGCGGGGGTGACGGGGTAGGTGGGTGGGCCTTGCCGGGCAGGGTCACTGCTGTTTTTGGAGCACCAGCTGCCTCCATTCACAGGTGCACACTTTCTCTTTAGTGCGAAGGTGACCTTGCAAGCAGGATCCCGCCCACTGGTGCTGGTGGAAAGAGTGGGCAGGCAGGTGAGGGACGACCGAGCCGACCTCTCGCTGAAGTCCTGCTCCCACCCCTGTTGTGGTATTTGATCTACCTCTGAGCACGACTGTGAGGAAGGCACTTTACCCGACCGAAGCAGCGAAGTTCTGGGTCTAATTCCATGACCTGTAGCAAGCCAGCCTCAGGCATGGCATCCAATATTGCTGGGTTCACATGTGACTATAAAAATAAGATGTGTGTTTCTTACTTCGCATCTCCGGTGCGATCACATTGCTCTGGTGACTCCTGAACGCTGATTTTGGAAACGTGGGTCCCTGTGTGTTTTCAGTTTTGAACACACTGCTGTCGTTGGGGATGGTTTTGGCCCTTAAGAGTTTCTCAGATGTCCCTCAGAGGATCCCTAAGGCTGTTAACCATGTGCATGCTGGCGACTGGCTTTTTGTTGTCGCATGTGACTAGCTAGCCTTCCTCTGACGCTCAGTGTCTTCAGGCCTTGATTGTGTATCTTATTGAAGAGGGTTCGAAACCGGAAGAGCCACTCTCTATTTGAAATAACCTGTTGGAGGCTTGATGCAGATTTGTTAGCAGGAGGAGGGACAATGTCAGCGACTGTATTGATCATCCGCAGACATAGATGGCCTAGCGTGAGGAAACAGAATTGTTTTGCTGGAAATTTCCCAGGGGAGAGTGTAGTGGTCCTATCATGAGAGGGTCTTGGCCCCGGCATCTCAAGTTAAATGGGTTGTGGGTGGGCGTCAGTCAGTATGAGGGGCTGCCGTGGACGGGGATGTGTCCAAGCGTGAGTCTCGGGCTAGAGTCGCCCTGGTCTTTTTGTGATCTAGGACTCTGGATAATGTGAATTTGCTTTCTTATTTAATGAGAGGATACGTTTATTGTAACCTGGTGTCTCCTTTTGAGGCCGGTTCCTCAAACAAATCAAAGAGGTGCCTCTCCCTTCTTCCTCTTTATTTTTTACATGTCCAATGTAAACCATAGTGTGTGTGTACTTTTTAGTATGTAACAAATAACTTTAATGGGGAAGGATTTAAAACTATTTACAATAAATTATTTTTTGTGTGGGCATGGTCACGGTCACGTTGGTGTCACGGTGTTGAGTCTTCGTGGCGTGATGGGGGCTGGCATTTTCTTGCAGTGAATCGTGCTGGAACTGATTTTCATTTCCCGGAGGGCAGTTTCCCCTTCTGAGTGAGACTGAGCTAGAGCGGCTGAAGTGGACTAGGTCCTCCTCTGTTGCAGGGAGAGCAGGGAGGGAATCTTCCCTCCCCTTCGCTTCCTTCTAGGGTGTTCTTCTGAAAGGCCCAAGTGTCCAAAGAGCCGGGACAGTGGGCTTTTCCCTTCTCCTTTGGAAAGCACTAAAACACAACTACCTCGACACCTTGCAGGTCATACGGAAGACTTTCCATAGGTTTGACTCTGGCTCTGGTGGTGCGGGAAGAGCTGAACTTTGGGACTAGAGCCTTTTGAGGTGTCTGTAAACAATGGCGCTCACATCTATACTGTTTTGCTACAGGAGATGAATTTATTGGTCATCACACGTTTTCATGATGAGCATAATGCCTGGTGCATGATGAGGTCTCAGCAGCTCTCTGTGACATCACTGAGGGATTTGAGAAGAGACACTGGTCTTTTCTGGAAGTCACTTAGATGCGGGCAGAAGGGATATGGCCAGAGTCGTGGAGTGTGCCGCTCCTCCCTTCCCCAATGAAAATTGTGTCCGTGCATCCAATTCTTTTCTACCTTTCAATTTAACTTAGCTCTGGAGATCATTTTCATGCTGTGTTTTGCCGACGAGTCCAGGAGATAACAGCAAAGGGGAGGACAATAGTAAGAAAAGAAGCCGCTGGTCCCGTTAGGCAATGAGGCTCTGTGCAGACCAAAGAGGAAACAGCAGGACGAAACAGGCTGGTGTGAACACTGAGACACTGTGGGCTTGTGGGTAGTCAGAGAAAAGAATGGTCAGTGTCGTTTCTCTGGAGAAGGCTTTGCCTAGGAAGGACGACACCGCTGAGCCCGAAACCCTGGCGGGGTTGGAATAAACAGATTTGTTTTCCTTTCCACTTGTTTGCGTCTGATTAGGATGAGGTGCACGTTCTTCCTTTTCACATTCATACATACATTTATTTTTAAGTAGGCTCCATGCCCAGTGTGGAGCTTGATCTCATAACCCTGAGATCAAGACTTGAGCTGATATCAAGAGTTGGATGCTTAACCGACTGAGCCACTCAGGCGCCCCTCTTTTTCCTTTTAAGTTGTGGGCTCTGCATGGATCCCTGCCCCTTTCAGAGCCTCATCAGCACTGAGAAACATGAGAGAAATCTCCGGAAGTCTTCCCTTCCCTGCTCCCCCTATGACTGCCTGCCTTACAGTAGGCTCCTTCACATTGTCCCTGCGTTGCTGGCAGTGGTATGCCTAGGCAGTCCCCTCATCTTATAGTTAGGAAACCGAGGTCCAAACCCAGGTCTGGAGTTCCACAGTCTTGGGGACCAATGTCCAGCCTGCTAGGCAAACTCATACCGTCAATGGCTTCCGACTTTGGCAGGCACACTAGGGTCGTGTTCGGTTCAGGCTTGACTGCGTCCACAAAGGGCACAGGTGGTGAGAGGGGACGGGATGAGTTAAGAGGTGTCATCACCAGACTGTAGGAGGCTCTCTGGGATGATAATCACCACCCAGGGCTCCCCCCAAGTGCCTTACAAAAGCACCCTCTGTAGGAAAGTGGGAAGAACTTACACTGACCCATTTACCAGGTGACAGAACCGAGGTAAGCTCAGATCTGGGGACTTTCAAGTTGCCTTCTGAACACGAGAGGCTGGCTGGACATAGGACAGAGTCAGATACGTGTATACGGAATCTCCTTTTGTCTGAAGGCTTCTGTGGCATCTTGGGGACTCCTCTACCTACACCCTTCCATTCCATTGCTGAGAATATTCGAAGCACCTGTCACCCAAGGTTGTCTTAAAAAGGTCAGCATTTTAATTTCTTTGTTATCAACGGTAGATTTTCCCGACTTGGCTTTGCCCCTTTCTTGTACCTCCCTTCTGTTCTGAATAAGAATTTATTCACAGGCTAAAGGATTATTTATAGATGCTACTATGAAGGTAAAACGGAAACCACAAAGCCTGCAGTTGCCGCATCAAGTGTTCCTCTGTGCCCTGGCCGCGTCCGGGTGTAAGGAGTGCATGGGGGAGGGGAGTTTCCTGATGGTATCTTTGACCCGAGGGGCGGTTTAAATCCTCAGCCTCC
The DNA here is from genome assembly GCA_028646535.1 of Procyon lotor. Lineage (NCBI taxonomy): Eukaryota > Metazoa > Chordata > Mammalia > Carnivora > Procyonidae > Procyon > Procyon lotor. The sequence goes on from CM053603.1 coordinate 136,178,796, forward strand.
ATTTCTCATCAAGAACCTAGGAATTCTTCCACGGACGGGTGGCATCCCCAACCACTCGAAATTGTGTAAAATACTGTGTGTGTGAGTATGTGTGAATGTGTATTTTCTGTGGAGAGGGTTACATGGCTTTCACCAAAATCCTGGAATCTCTGGAAAACAGGATTAGCATTATATACAGACAAAGCACTCGTGAGGGGTTCTCCTCCTCAAAAATCATTCTCTTTCCTCAGCCCTCTGGATTTCATTATAAGAATGAATTTCTCTGGCTAAGCGTTTATACTTAATATATTGCAGGAACGAGGCATATACTATTTGGGACAAGTAATACTTTCACAGGAGAAGACTCAAACTAGTATAACTTATGTTGTACTAAAAATATTTAAACCAGTCAACTCCAGCAATGGTCCAGTGTCCAAATGAAAAATTCCAGTCTAAAATCCAGCGATTCCATTTCTAACCCACTGGAAGATTGCTGGATGACCCTGCCCATCACGCCCATCGACATATTTTTCCTTCACACGTCGTGAAGGTTTTTGTTTCTCATTGCTCCTTGATATCATTTATAAAAGGTCTGTGGTAAAGGAATTACATACACTAGATGCCACCCTCCCGTTTATGGGAGGATAAAGCCGAACCTTCAGCTTACATCCTCAAGGTCACAGAGGGAGGAAGGGATAGAGCCAGGATTTGAATCATTGATCGTCAGACTCTAGTGTCCACATTATTTTCCCCTACGTGAATCCTGGCCAAGGGTCAAGGTTAGGGTTCCACAGGGTTCCATGGCTGAAATGGGAAGTTAGAGGACAAGATACCCAGATGTGACTGGCTCTTAGCTGAAGACCACCGACTGCCTGAAGTCTCAGCAAACGCGTGTGGGCTCGTCCAATCTCACGTTACTGGATTTCTCCTTACTGGCATTTTGCGCATTTTAAATAAGTTAGTTAACTTTAGGTACCTTTGGGGACAAAACAGTAATTAAACACATAATGTTATCTACTACTTTGTTAACAAACTTCTACTATTTTAACATCGCTAAAATTAGGGCAATGGCCACGGTTAAATAAAACAGGAAGTGGAGAACACAGGTGTGAATATAGAAATAGTCTAATTTGCTAATTATTCTTGGTCTCACTCATATCGTTTGTGGTTTAATATTTTCATGCCAGTTTATTGGTAGCAGCTCTTATGAGTTACAATACCCAAACACATTTCTGTTACTATTATCTACAGGTATCATTGTTCAGGCCTGGGGGTCTACAAAAAAAAATTTTTTTTTGAAGAGGGCAAAAAAATAAATAATTTTTGGCTTTGCAAGACCTTCAGTGTGTGTCACAACTACTCAACTCTTCTGTGGCTGAGCAGCCATAGCCAGTGTGAACATGTATGCAGTATAAGCGAATAAGCATGGCTGTATTCCAATAACATTTTATTTATATAAAAAAAGACAGTTGGTCAGATTTGGCCCGTGGGTCATAGTTTGCAGATCCCTGTTTTAGGGGGTAGATGGAATTCTAGGAACAATAAAGAAAAAATTAGGAAAAATAATCAGAGCATGCTGAGAAAGTCTTGTTTGACAAGGGGTATGTGTGTGGGGGTTGGGGGTGTTATTTTTCCCACGTGGACATTTTTTGTTTCATATTTTATACATGACATATTAGTTCTTCCAGACATATACCACACAGTTGAGGAGAGCCTCTTCTATGTAGTAGGTTGGAAGAGTGCTGAATTGGAAGCCAGGAAATCAGGCTCTGAATAAAGTTCTGTCACTAACTTGCAATGTACATTGGGCTACTTCTCTCTGGGCAATAAGGATAATGGGATTAGAGTGTCTCCATAGGTCTTTCTACTCTACTCTTCTCTAATGCTATGATTTTCTTGTTAAGATTTCTAGGGAGAAATACAAAGTTAAAAAATATGAACTAAATTTATGTTAAAATTATATTAAAAAATCAGATTATTTAAAAAAAATAAAAAATAAAAATAAAAAAAATTATATAAAAACCTGATGTAGAACTTAGTGATTCAATTCACATAACCAACAAAGCCATGAGGGTCAACGAGTCAAAGGACACGATGCAAAGGACCTGGCTAAGTGGCACAGGGTGAGAGGAACGCACAGGTTCCCGCCTGGAAGGCTCAGAGAGAGGGGTTGGGCCTTCAAACATGGTGGAACCAGCGGACCCCCCCCAACTTGGCACACTTAGTATGATGGACAAAGCTTCCTTATGACTCTAGGAGACAATCATGGGGACATTTTATGGAGAAGAACGTGGACCGAGGAGCAGACCCTTTGTGATACTTCATAGTTGTAGGGGACCAAGAAATCCCTCCCGTCACTGAGCAAAGCCGCTCATTTCCAAAGCCATTTGGAATCAAAGATGGCCACTCTGTTCTCAAATGGTGTTCAGGATAGGTGGTTGGTCTCGGGATGATGAATATTGAGCTGGATCTAAGAGGCCCCGTGGTTGGCAAACCAGATTCTGTGGAGACCCCTGTAGCAAGGGCCGTTGTGTGTGTGGAGTGGGGGTAAGCCTGAAGGACTCTAGACCCCACACCTGCCTCAGCCAGAGCCCCGCACCCCTGGTTTTTATTTACTCATATTAGACAAGTGCTCGTCCTACTATTTCATTATAAATAGGAAACCTGAGTCTTTGAAGGTAGCAGAGGTAGATGTGGCTGTTTCAGGGCATGGGAGGAGAGTCTGGCAGGGATGACAAGTTCATATTCATCTTCCGGGGAAGAAAAATGCTTTGGAGGGGAAGGCATCTGGAGAAGTGCGTATGAAGTCTCGGTTTCTCCCAAGGACTTCCTGGGTTTCTCGGTCTTGGGGGAAACGTTCTCGTAGAACCCCTCAGCGGAGGTCCCTGATGGCCTTCTCCCAGGAACGCTGTGACTAATGAGGGTGTAGCAGAGATCCTCCGATGAGCTCTGGTCAGCATTGTCCTGCTGGTCGAAGAAGAACTTTATCAAGTGTGGGCCTCTTGCCATTCCTTTATATACTCCAGGTTCAGCACAGACCCGACCCTGGCCAAAGCTGGTCTCCCCGACCGTCTCTCCTCCACCTACTGCCCCCACCCCAACACCTAGCCCGGGCATCCAGAGCGGTCATGCTGCCCGGAGTATTCAGCCTACCCAGACCTGTCCTCGCTGCCCCATGTTCCAGAGTGACCCCCGACCATCCCAAGTCACACACAGAATTCCCGAGTCTCAGGCCCCGAGGGCAGCCCATTCTTATATAAGAACAATAATAAGAACAATCTGAGGCCACCTTGATACGGCTGCTTATGATACTTAACCACTCATTCTGGAGATTTTGGCATTATTAAAAAGGGAAACCACTCAACAGAATCTCCCAGGCAGTGGAATCTGAGGAGATAAAAAGCAAAGCAGCAAAGTACAAGAGGGAGAGCCTGGATCCGGGAGGGAGGCTTGGTTTTGAATCATAGCCCTGACTTGTCAGCTGTCTGGCTTGGGGGAGAATATCACTTAATCTTTCTGTTTTCTCCTTTGGGCAACAGGGGAAACACCAGCGGCAGCCTTACAGGGCTGCGGAAACAACGCCACGAGGCACTAAGGGGCAAAGCTTTCAGCACCCTGCCTGGCATCCGTAGCCCCTCTCGGTAAGATGTCCAACAGAGATGACTGATGCCGCTGCCACCAGGCCCCGTACAGAGCCCTGGGCTAACAAGCGCTGACAGGCAAAGTCCTTCTTTCATATCAAGGTTTGAAGGGGGCTTGGAGGCCAACTTCTGCCCTCTGGGGTATCTGCATTGCCAGCGGCATCTCAGAAAAAGGCTCAGAGATGTTTGCATTACCTGCATGGGAGCGGATGATGTTCCTTTATCTGGAGAAAGAAAATACAGTCAATTTCAGGTCTTGGGGAGATTTGAGGAGAGAGGATGGGGAGTTGGGGGAGGGGTGGGCTCTGGGATGGAAGCAGTTGCAGAGCCAAAGGGCAGCCCATCAGGATATCCTGACCTATGACACCCCCCTGGGGGGTGATAGGACCATCCGAAGAACAGCAGAGCTGTGCAGGCTGAGAGGCTGAGTGGAGGGAGACACATTCAGTGGGGCTTTGGAAGAGAAACCACACTTCCCTCCATTCCCCACTCCCCCCCCCCCCCCCCCCCCCCCCCCCCCCCCCCCCCCCCCCCCCCCCCCGCACAATTCATCGAATACCTACATTATACCAGGCACTGTGGAGACAAAGACAAATCAGAAACAGTCCCTGTCCTCCAGGGGCTCACAGGCTAGCACAGGCAGCAGACTAGGGCCCCCAAGGATCCACAGTGCAAAAAAAGGACTGTCGTCTCTACTGCAGGCGACAGGGGATGGTGTGGGGGGGGGGGCAGTGCTCAGGAAAAGCTCAGCGGAAGGAAATTCTTAAATTGAGCAATCCCATTCCTGAGTTTGCTAGCAGAGACACACAAAAGCAGGCTAATTTTTCAAAAGCCAGTTTATTTAAAAGCAACTGGCTCAGGCCACTCAGCAGAGAGGCAAACAGACACACTCGCTAATCCCTCACAAACACACCAGCTCAATAAGCCAACACAAGCTTTCACACGGAAGCCCCAGGATGCCCTCCTACACGGGAGGTGGGTGTGCCCCTGCTGGCCACCTGCTTTATTATAGTACAGATTTACCTTCCCTTGGGACTGACATCCCAGATTTGCACACCTCCATCAATTCCCAGGGCCATCTAGGATGTCCCTGAGCATCACTGCAAGGAACGTCTGTGAGTTTTAGCATTAGAGGTCTTTCTTTATTTGTTCTTTCTTTTTTTGTTTTTGTTTTTCTTTCTTTTTCTCTTTGTTTCTTTTTTGAAGATTTTATTTATTTATTTGTCAGAGAGAGAGAGATCACAAGTAGGCAGAGTGGCAGGCAGAGGTAGAGGGAGAAGCAGGCTCCCCGCTGAGCAAGGAGCCCGATGCGGGACTTGATCCCAGGACCCTGGGATCATGACCCAAGCCAAAGGCAGCCACTTAACCAACTGAGTCACCCAGGCGTCCCTGTTTCTTTTTTCTTTCTTTCTTTCTTTCTTTCTTTCTTGCTTGCTTGCTTGCTTGCTTGCTTGCTTGCTTGCTTTCTTGCTTTTCCTTCTTTCCTTCCTTCCTTCCTTCCTTCCTTCCTTCCTTCCTTCCTTCCTTCCTTCCTTCCTTCCTTCCTTCCTTCCTTCCTTCCTTCCTTCTTTCTTTCTTTCTTTCTTTCTTTCTTTCTTTCTTTCTTTCTTTCTTTCTTTCTTTCTTTCTTTCTTTCTTCTTTTCTCTTCCTTCCTTCCTCCCTCCCTCCTCCTTGCATCCTTCCTTCCTCTTAAATATTTTATTTATTTATTTGAGAGAGAGTACAAGCTGGGAAGAGAGGCAGAGGGAGAAGTCCCCCACTGAGCAGGGAGCCCAATGGGGGGCTCCATCCCAGGACTCTGGGATCATGACCTGAGCTGAAGGCAGACACTTAACTGACTGAGCCACGCAAGCACCCCTAGAGGTTTTATTTGGACCGTGTTTTGCTCTGATGGAGATTGGGGTTTCCTGGGACGCATGATTCCTCCCCTAGGTGACACTAGGGGTGTGAAGGCTGTATTATTCACTCACACACTTTACAGAGCTAGTTTGCAAGACTCAGAGTGAATGAATTAGGCTCTGCTCTTTAAACCCAGGGAGGCAGAGGCAAAACTCCATCACTTTTCTTCTTTACAAATATAGTGGCCTGTCCTCAGGCCTATACTTCCTTTCTCTCTTTCTTACACATGTTGCTGTTCACCGCCCTCTTCTTCTCGAAGTCCTTCTTAGCTGCAGTTCTCTTCTCTCTCTAGAGACCATTGCCTCACCCTCTAAGTGATCTTTCCAGCATCCACTGTTGCCACGCACTAGTCCAATGTGTTCTCTGCACAGCAACCCAGGTGATGTTTTTTCATGCAAAGGGCATTATATCGGCCCTTTGTTTAAAGCCCCTCAGTAGTTCTGCAGTTCTTAAGACAAAAACCCCAATCTTAAGCTTGCCCACAAGGGCCTGCCCCTCCTTGTTGCTCACTGTGCCCTTCTACCTTTCTAGTTATGATTCCCAGTTCACCCCTCTGGCCTCCAGACCTCAGGGAGGGAGAGGGAGACCAGTGGCCATTTCCTGCTCTGATGAGCTTACAGTCTCGTGGAGAGAGACACAAGCACCTGGAGGAGGGACACAGACCCACGTGTAAGTACTACACCGGAAGGACGCCCAAGGAGCTTGGGAAGCATGGAGAAGGGGCGGCGTGGAAATGTAAGTCTGTCCAAAGTGGAAAAGATGAGAAAGCAATGACTTACTCTCCTTTGAGGCCTCTGGCTTTGCTTTACAAATGCGTACTTTTTTCCTGAAAAAAGATAAGGAAGGAAAATTGGTGGTTTCAATATTCAGAAACTCTCAGAAGAAATGACACCGGACTCTAAAACCTTATCTTTAACTCTTTCATTTGTTAAAGTTAGCCCTCCTTTAGCAGTGAGGAAAATGAAGATAGATTAAAGGAAAAATGAAAGACAAGACTAGTAGAAATCTACACCTTTGTGTGTTTGTGTGTGTCTCCTCCCTTCTCCTTTTTCTATGGGTTGTGGTGGAATTGATTTATAAATGGAGAACTATGGTGATGTCATCGGTAACTATTTGGGGGATATATATATATATATATATATATATATATTTAAAGATTTTATTTATTTACTTGTCAGAGAGAGAGAGAGAGAGCATAAGCAGGGGGAGTGGCAAGGAGAGCAGGCAGAGGGAGAAGCAGGCTCCCCTCGGAGCAAGGAGCCCGATGCGGCACTCGATCCCAGAACCCCGGGATCATGACCTGAGCGGAAGGCAGCGGCTTAACCAACTGAGCCACCCAGGGGTCCCTATTTTTTTCTAACAAAATATTGATTCCTTTTATATCGTGTGACATAAGGAGCCAAAGTTATTTCCAATTCCAACCCCAAGCCCAATCTCTGATCTCCAAGCAAGCAGGCAAGCAAGCAAGCAAACATGGCCCATGTGGCACGGGGGTAACTATCTGTAGACAGGAGTTCCCCAGAGGAGCACAGTCTAGAAGTAAAAGAAGCTCATTATCATCTCAGGAGACAATGCCATGTGCTCCAAGCAGCATACCATTGGTCCCGCTTGGCTTAGGGAGTCTAGTTAATGTCCTTACCAGTCACTTCGGGACCCTGGACTATTTTTAGCGCGCCTTTCACTCTCAGCACTTTCCCAGTGTGGTGGATGACTTGCATAATCACCCCAGCTGTGAGTTCTCTGTGCAAGGGACGGAAATGTGTGCTTCCGTCCATGGAGTCGGGCCCTCGCTGTGTGAGGAAGGGGTCTTTCTCTCCACTGGAGTCACTTTCATCCCTGCTTCTGAGGCTTTCCGGTTTGAGGGCCACCATCAAGACTATTGTTACTGTTTCTCATCTGGACTCGAACTGTTACTTCCCTGACTGACTCTCAGATGAGCATCTGGGGAATCACAGGCTTCCCCTGCGGCCACACACAGCGGGCAGTTACAGGTGATTTACAGTAAATACCACAGTGAAACCACACTTTAGGGAAATAACTCTTGAAAACAACTCTCCACTTACCATGGAAGACAGAAGCACCCTCGGGCAACGGAACCGTCCCAGCATCTAAAATAACCGAGAGATGACACAAATCACCATGCTGATTTCTGCAACTTGATTAGAGTGACTTCCTTTCCTTTGCCAGTTCTCTGAAAAACCTTTTTTCTCCCCTGAACCCCAAAGACAGTATTTATTCTAGAGGACTTGGGCACATCATGCTAGAATGACTCCTTCCTCCCAGGACGTTAATTGCCCCTTGGGAAATATGAAGACGTTGCTCATCAACTCCTTATTGGGGAAGGAACTTTCTGCTCTAGTGTAGGATGTAATTCATTTGTTTACATTCTACACTAGAGCTTCGTGAAATCGGGAACCCTATAGATTTCTCTTTTTCATCTCCGGCAAAGATCACCGGCGTGTGCCAGAGTGTGTGGTAAATCTATTTTCAATAAATATTTGATAAGTGAATGAGTAGCCAAGAACAGAGCAACTCTAACTGGTTCAGGTCACCATATCTGCCTCCTTGAGCCAAGGGGCAGGTAAATTGACAGGACTTGGGATCTCTTTTGCGCTAGGCAGAAAAGCTCGGGATCTTTCTGCGGTCAGGCAGATATGGTGGCTATCATGCCAGCATTTTTCCGAACTTGAGTCATAGTTGAATGTGAAAGCCCTCCATGTCCCAGTAACACGATATAAAAGCATCTGTGAAAATACTACCCAGAAATATCCTCCCCCCGTCCCCCCCAGGGTGCTTTCCAGAGAGTTCCCTTGCAAAGGGCTCTGAAGGAGAGGCCGTGGGGCCCGGCGTGACGGAGTGTTCTGATAGCTGCTACAGGGGCTTCCTGTACCCTCAGACCATGAGGGCTGAAAGGCATGGCTCCTCTTTGTGCTTTCAGCCATTGTTTCTATCTCCTGTTTTTGTGGCGAAAGAAACACCAGAAGGAAACCACTTTACCTTGCTAGTGCTAAGAAACTAGGTTCTCTGAGGAGAGTTGGATGGTGAAAGCAGACAGCCAGTTTTGGGTTACCGACTGGACCAGGATCTCTGGAGGACTTGACTCATGGTTTCTTCGTCCTAAAACGAGGATGCTTACCCTGCTTACCCCATGGAGTTGTAAGGGTCACGTAAAGTTAAATATGGGCAAAAGCTGTTTTCAGAAGAAAACATGGTTATTTGCTCCATGCGATTTTTCTGTAATGCATTCTTGCTTTCAGCTTGAATGTTTTGGTTTGGGGTGCGTTCTGTGGGAGCCCGGATGCATCTCTGTGATGGCGATTCCAGGTTCCTGTCCCTTATTCAAAGCTTCCCTGGCCCCCTAGTCCATCTGGCCTCTACCTCATTATAATGCCCACGAGCCTTCTGGTTTGTTTCATTACTTGGACTGTATGTAATGCATGTCTAGGGTTGTCCCCCAATACATGATCCTTAGCTTGCACTGAAGACATGTACCCTGTTGGGGGATCTTTGGGTGCCCAGCCCCTGATACAAACTTTGACTCAGTGGTTGCTTTTTATTTTAATTCATATTCTTTCAAGAGCTTCTCCTGAAACCATGGGAAAAGGGCAGATAATTCTACAGGCCACAGAAAACCCGGCTTCACCACTCTTGGGAATTCTTGGACCCTGAGACCCTAGTTCCTCAGTCTAGTGATTCCCTGGCACTCGAAGGGACTAGTCATAAGGGACTAATGAGAAAGTCTTGGTCTAACAGGATCAGGGTAATTGCAAGAGTCTCTATCCACAAACCTTTCAACATGGTGATGTAGGAGATGTGGTCACCTCGGAAATAGAAACATAGAGTTTAAAATGGAATGGTCAGGATGGAGCTAGAGTGCAAAGGTGCTTGCGCTAAAGGAACAGAGACAGCAAGAACTAGCGGTCTTATTTCTAGTTGCTGGGGGGTTACAGCAGGCTCCTAGCAAAATGGCACATCTCCTGTCCCAAGGTTCAAAGTGTTTTTGTCTTTTGTCTTCACATTTACTGCGATTACAACGGCTGCTGGGAGAAGCAGGGTGCTCCACTGTGGAGTATGTCAAGTTCAGGACCTGACGGACTTGACTCTTCATGGGCAAAGGCTGGGAGAAGGTGTGTTGGATTTGTTCTCACCTGGGTGTTCTCTGTCTGAAGCTTTGATTTTTCAGAGCCCAGGGTATTTCTTGAGTGTTCTGCTGCCACCTAAAACGCAACACATCAGGAATGAGCTAAGTGCCTCCTTTCCAGGATTCCCTCCTCAATTCCCAATTTTTCCAACTTTTGTCGTTTCTGCTATTTGTGTGTCACCTCAGCTTCTATCTGTTCCCATCAGATCTGTTCACAGCTTCTCTTTAACATACATGACAACTTTTTTTCTGATGGTTCCTTCATTGCCATGGCAACAGCCCACTGACATTCTTGACAACCTCCACATACAACCGGGCCTAAGTCATTTGTTCTCACATGGCTGGGATTGCTCATGGTCACCATGAGACTATCCGTGAATGGAGAGGCCTATCTGCCTGGCTCAGTCTTCGGGATGGTGCCCAGGGATGGGGAAGGGTACTGGCCTGTCTCATGTAAGTCATCATCTCTCACAGCACCAAGACAGAGAACATGGGATAAGAGGAGAAGAAAGGGTTAGATAAAGAAAATAAATCTGTTCCTTGCTCGGGTTGGGTTTCTGTATAACCATTTTCTTCACTTGTGGAGATTTGAGAATATAGAGAAAAAGAAACTAAACATGAAATACTACTGGGGCACTTGGATGGCTTACTCGGTTGGGCATTTGCCTTTGGCTCACATCATGATCTCAGAGTCCTGGGATCGAGCCCTGTATCAGGCTCCCTGCTCCATGGGAAAGCCTGCTTCTCCCTCTCCCACTCCCTCTGCTTGTGTTCCCTCTCTCGCTGTGTCTCTCTCTGTCAAATAAATAAATAAAATCTTAAAAAAAAAATAAGGGAAATATTTCCAATGTTGTCAACAGTTATAACTGTGATTTGCCATTTTATTTTCTTTATACTTTATGTATTTTTCAATGTTTCTACAACTAACATGTATTAATGTCTTAATCCTTCACCCCCACACCAAAATTCTAAAGAAAAAAAAAAACAACAAAAAACCTACAAATGCCACAAAAATCATGACTTTCTCAGTCACGCTGTATCTCTATTTTGTTTTATTTTTCTTCTCAAGACAGTGATCGCTGAGTGTTTCCAATCATTCATCCAAATCAGAAGTGCCTACTATTGTCAGAAGTGATACTAGGAAACAGAAATTCAAACATGACTAAGAAACAGTCTCCACATTTGAGGAACTCACACATAGATAGGAGAACAGGGATTCTATATGCTGATGACATGTCCTAGCTGCAGGTGCCTCAAGGCTTGTGAGGAACCAGGGAGGAGTTTCAGCAAAACACTGGGTTTCAGGGAGGGGCAGGACACATCCCATGGGCTCGCCAAGCCTCCCTTTGGCAGGTGGCATTTTGAGTCCTGTGTCTTCGCTCCCAGTGGCAGGAACCAAGACTTGGGACGCTGAACGTAATCCTTAAAATCCTCCCCTCTTCCTGTCCCCGTGAGTTCATTCTCCCTAGACCACCTCACTAGGGATTGTCTTGTTTTGGAAGGTACTCATTTTACAACGACTGCTTTGATGTTAATGAAGGTGATGGTCACCTAAAATAATATTATTATTGTACTTCACTGTGTATAAGGCACTGTGTTAGCATCACACGCACTAGAAACTGCCAAGGTAGGTATGGTATTAGTATTTCCCCTTAAAATTAGGAAACTGAGTTCTAGGAAAAGTAAGCCAAATTCTTGGCCAGTTTTAATGAGCTCTGCTTACCCACTGCAGGGAATGTGTACAGGAAGAGGCCTCCCTCACTGTGGGCAGAAGCTTGCATTTATTTTGAACTAAAATAGTGATTTAAAAAGTAGTGATACCTTTGAGCTCCCTGCAGGCAGTAAGAACTCAGGAGACCTCCCCAAACCCATCCCTGGCTCCGCCAGCCCTCAGAAAGTTGTTCCATTTCTTTTTTTTTTCTTTTTTTCCTTTTTTAAATTTTATTTATTTGACAGAGAGATGGAGATCACAAGTAGGCTGAGAGGCAGGCAGAGAAAGAGGGGGGAGCAGGCTCCCCACTGAGCAGAGAGCTGGATGTGGGGCTCGATGCCAGGACCCCGAGATCATGACCAGAGCAGAAGGCAGAAGCTTTAACCCACTGAGCCACCCAGGTGCCCGAGTTGTTCCATTTCTTATGTCACAGTTTACTGCATTGATCTCCCTTGATAAAGTCCTTCTGCCTTTTAGGGGTTCTCCACCAGTTCCTGGCTCACTCTGATTCTGGGGAGAAGGCCAATTCTATAAGGAGTTGAACTTAGTGTCTGACCATCAGCAGGCACTTAATTTTTTTCAGTTCTTTACCCAGTTCCCTCCCCTCGCCCCAAGACCTCCTCTTTTCCTTCTGGCTGCATTACTCTGTCCCATCGCCCCCACCGTCCCCTGGGGAGTCTGGACTCACCTGTTTCCCCTCACCAGAGAGTTCCCCATTCTCTCTGTTCTCCTGATGACTTCCCCTCAGCCAGCTTGGTGCTCTAATGGGGTCAGCTCTTGACTTACTGTGCCGAGAGCTGAAAGAAGAAGAGTCCCTCCCGGCAGCAGGAGGAGGACCCCAGGGGGAGGAGAGTCTGAGGTGCACGCACGCATGCACAACTTCCTAAAATGTCAGAGCCCGTGAAGGGGAGCAGATCTCGCCACCCCGAGGTAGGCCTCTTTGGCATATTGATTATTCTAAGTTGGTGACTTTAAAGAAACTTCAGATATGAAACAAGGTCTGGAAATCAAGTAGAAATTACCCTCCTGTAAGAGACTTTTAGATTGACAAGGGAGATCTCCGTGTGTAAGGGTATCAGGAGGAGGGAGCTCTAGGTCTCCAGAACCCAAGGTAATTAAATTTGCATGACAGCAGGACCCTTGTTCACTCTGCTTTTTCCTCCCACAACAGACCCTCCATCCCCAACATCTTTGGTCTTTAACTGAAGATGGTATTCAGCTGTTTGGGGGAGTTGCTCAGTTTTCCTGAGTCCATTACACTCAGGAGACATACCTGTTATTAAGCTGTTGTTTTTCTCCTGTTAATGTGTTTCATGCCAACTTAATTTTTAGGCCAAGCAGAACAGAGGAAAATTTTTCCTTCCCAACTGCCGAGGGAACCAGCCTACTGGCCTTAACCAGAAGCCGCTGGCCAAGGAGAGCGTTGAGCTTCTGGGGAAGCCCCATCTGCAATTACAGACAGGCTGTGGGAGTTTTTCACTTCAGATTCCTAAATTTATTAAACCACCTTGAAGTTTTGGAAATGTTCAGAGGGGGAATTTTGTTGTAAAACAAGAAAAGTTTCAACAATCTTTTGAACAAGATTGTTGTTCAACAATCTTGAACAACAAGCCAACCCAATGACCAATAGAAATTATTAACAAAACATATAACTGATAAAAAAGATTTTATCCGGAACATATAAAGAACTCTCAAAACTAAGATAACAAGGGGCGCCTGGGTGGCTCAGTGGGTTAAAGCCTCTGCCTTCGGCTCAGGTCATGGTCTCAGGGTCCTGGGATCGAGCCCCGCATCGGGCTCTCTGCTCAGCAGGGAGCCTGCTTCCCCCCCACCCCCACCTGCCTCTCTGCCCACTTGTGATCTCTGTCAAATAAATAAATAAAATCTTTAAAAAAATAAAGAAAAATAGAAAAAAAAAAAACTAAGAAAACAAATAGTCAATAACAAAATGGCCAAAGTATCTGAACAGACGTTTCACCAGAGAAAAATATACAGATGGCAAATACATACATGAAAAAATGCTCAACACCAGTCATTAGAAAACGTAAATCAAACCACAATGCAACTCTTTTGCACTTTCGCTAAAAAACAGGTCCATCAAGTAAATTTGAAGAATTAACTGGCTTTATAAGCGAATCATGAATTGGGCAGCATCCCATCCAGCAAGTAGAGAATTGTTCTGAGGAGTGTAAGGAACAGAAGGTTTTTATAGGAAGGTGGGGCAGGAAAGTTATTAGCAAAAAAAAAAAAAAGAAAGAATTGTTCCAGGCAAGGTCATTTTCCTTTAGAAGGACATAGACAGGGGTTCTTATTAGGTGGATCACCTCTTCTTCTTATAGGGGATGGAGAGGTCCCATGCAATCACTGAGGTCGATCAGAAAATTCCAGACTCACCAGTTAAGACTTACATTTCGTGGACTCTGAGCAACAAACTGAGGGTTTTGGAGGGGAGGGGGGTGGGAGTTGGGCGACCCTGGTGGTGGGTATTGAGGAGGGCACATACTGCATGGAGCACAGGGTGTGGTGCAAAACAATAAATCTTGTAACACTGAAAAAAATAAATAAATAAAATTAAAAAAAAAAAGACATTTCTGGAGGCGATTGAAACTTCAGTTAAGTCTTAAGTCCTCATTTGGTGATTTAGCCTACGTAAACCATTGTGGGTCTGTGGTTTTCTTATTTACACCTAAGAGAATGGCTAGCATTGCAAACAACAGAAAAACCGAAGATACCACATGTTGGCGAGGAAGGCAGAGCTTGCTGATGGGAATGCAAAGTGGTTCAGCCTCTTTGAAAACAGTAGTTTCTCATAAAGGTAAGCATAGCCTCATCATACAACCTAGCAATCCCACTCCTAGGCATTAACCCAAGTGAAATAAAACCTAATATCTGTAATAAACAAACAAACAAACAAACAAACAAACAAATAAAACCTGTATGCAATAGCTACCTTACTCAGAATCATTCCTTAAACCCTGGGAACAACCCACATAATTTTCAAGGGCTGAACAGCGAGACAAACTGTGTCCCATCCCTACAAGACTGACGGATAATAAAAAGAAATGGACTACAGATCTGTGCAACGACCCAGATGAATCTCAAATGGGTCACACTAAGGGAAAGAAGTCAAAATTAAAGGCTAACTTTTATGACATTCAGCACAGGGCAAAATGGTAGGGACAGAAAATATATCAGCAGTGGCCAGGAGCGATGGGCAGGGGAGGGATTGACCTTCAAGGGACAGGAGGGAATTTTCTGTTCTTTTGTATTTTGTGGTTGTGGCAATGTCTCATAATCTAAATAGCTGTAAACCAAAAAGGGTGCATTTTACTGTATGTAAATTACGTCTTAATGGAAAAAAAAAGAGGTTAAAAAAATAAAGAAATGAACTTGGGGACAGGAACCATGGACTTTTGGTATTATCCCTAAATTTGATGGCTGGTTCCAGTTTGGTCACTCATTTGTTTCTTCATTTCTTTAACAAGTATATGTTGAGCACCTACTGTATGCTAGGCTTTGCAGGTTCAACGGGGAGCAAAGCAGATACATGCTTGCTCTCTTAGAGCTCCTTGAAATGAGATAAAACCAAATGCAAGGGGCACCTGGGTGGCTCAGTGGGTTGAAGCCTCTGCCTCTGATCTCAGGGTCCTGGGATGGAGCCCTGCATCAGGCTCTCTGTTCAGCGGGGAGCCTGCTTCCCCCTCTCCCTCTGCCTGCCTCTCTGCCTACTTATGAACTCTTTCTCTGTCAAACAAATAAATAAAATCTTTGAAAACAAACAAACAAAAAAACAAATGCAAGCTGCTTTCTTGCTTGTCCTTGAGTAACGCAGAGGTCGTACTTGCCACAGTCAGGAGCAGCAAGGGGAGGGTACTAGTTCTGTGGCCGCCCTTGTAGCTGCTGCCCAGGCTTGGAGCATTTCCAGGAGGGTTTTACTACCAACAGGCAGAGAGACCACAGTCACTGGGGAGGAGGAACTGTAAAGGAAGGGGGGCAATGCCAATCTAGGGGCACTGGATGTTCAAAGCAAAATACCTGAGTATTTCTAACATTTTAGTACTCTAAGGGCAAATACAAATTAAAAGATAAGTTTCATTCTCTCTGCTGAAAATGAGGTGGAGGCTTTCTCCTCTCTCGTTTATTCAAGCTTTTACATTAGAAAACTTGCAAATTCTGTTTTTGAAAGGCAAGTAAATCTTGGTAAAAGTTGAGTCAGCAAACCAGGAATGTTTCCTCCAGGATCTGGGAGCTATCGCTTGGAAATGTAATCATCAAGGCAGATAGTGCCCAACCTCTCAGAAATTCAGCCAGAACCTGACTCTGAATTTTAAGCTTACCTCCAGTTAAAAAGAGGAAAAGTTCTCTTTTAAGGACAATTAGCAAAGACGTTACCAGATGCATTTAGGATCAGGTATGTGTGGCAAGGGGGACAGTCAAATCTTCTTATTTGAGGACTAGTTCGAAAGAATGTATACAATGGGTTGTATTTGCTTGATTATATAAAAAGGCAAGATTCCCTTGTCTTTACAATCTCCATAGTGAATCACTTGTGGCTTGCTATGCCTTCTGGTTCAATGCTTATTCAATAATAAAACTGTTTTCTTTTTCTTCTACTTTTGTGGAAAGATTTTTCTGGGATGGTAGGAGATTTTGTTTTTCATTATATTTCTCCAAGGCTACCTACATTCAATGTTTTCATTAATTCTTCAGGTAATTAACTCTAAGAAAGATAGGGTGGCAGATTTTCTTACCTGGGGAATACCTAAAATTCAAGAAACCCTTACCTCAGCAAATTAAGTGAAGCAGTGAAGTAAGAAAGAAAATTTTTTTAAAAAAGATTTTATTTATTTCTTTATTTGACAGAGAGAGAGAGAGAGAGAGAGATGACAAGTAGGCAGAGAGAGAGGGGGAAGCAAGCTCCCTGCTGAGCAGAGAGCCCAATGGGGCTTGATCCCAGGACCCTGAGATCATGACCTGAGCTGAAGGCAGAGGCTTTAACCCACTGAGCCCCCAGGCACCCCAGGAAGGAATTTCCAAAAGGAATTCCACAGGTCAGCACCTCCTGGGGTGGGGGTGGGGGTTGGGGGGTGAGGAACTGTAATAACTCCTGGAATGAGTGCATGAGTGAAAAGGCAGTTTGACCTGGCTTGTCAGGTGGACTGACTCTGTGGCTCCTCTGGGAGGGCAGACAGGGGACATCTGACTAGTCTCTCCTTCAGAGGGACGCTCAGCCTTTGTTTGTCTTTACACCTACGACATAGGGTGGGGGGTACCTCTGGGGGGCTCAGTCGGTCAAGTGCCTGCCTTCTGCTCAGGTCATGATCTCACGTGTCCTACAGGATGAGGACTTTAAGAAATATTCTGAAGCAGCTACTGAAACCCTCTTTGTTTGGGGGAAATTCCCCATCTGTAGCCTGACTTGGCGGGCCTATCCCCCCTTGCTGGCAGGAAAACATGGCGTCTGCTCCTCTGGAGCTGAGGAGATCCTGAACTGGGAATCCTTTCTCTGCTTTCTGGCAGCACTTCCTCTCTTCTGCTTCCCCACCCTCCTTCTCCCGTTTCCATACCACCTTGCGTGTGACCAGCATTACAAGCTTCTAGGTGGTCCTCGGTGCCTCAGGCACCACGGCTCCTCCCTTCACACTATCAGGAGCGAGAAGAGCACCCCTGGACCTAACACCACCACTCCAGATTTCCTCACATGTCTCAGGTGAAAATTGACCATGGGGAAGATCCAGGTAGAACATAAAATTAAGTGTTTAAACTAAGTTTAGGGGCGCCTGGGTGGCTCTGTGGGTTAAGCCTCTGCCTTTGGCTCAGGTCATGATCTCAGGGTCCTGAGATCCAGCCCCACATCGGTCTCTCTGCTCAGCAGGGAGCCTGCTTCCCTGTCTCTCGCTGCCTGCCTCTCTGCCTACTTGTGATCTCTCTCTCTGTCAAATAAATAAAATCTTAAAAAAAAAAGTTTTCCTTCCTTTAAAAAAAATTAAAAAACAAAAAAACAAAAAACTAAGTTTGTTGGTTTCGTTAAGGTAGACATGTCTTTTGGGGTGGATGGAGACCCCCACCCCAGCCCCTTTCTGTCTGCTGCTCTCCATTAGCTCCCGCTGAGGCGTAAGAAAAGACCAAAGGGCCGTTCGCTTTGGTTAAGAAAAGGAAACAAGCCCCCTGGGGTGATTCAGCACTCTCCTGGGACGTTTCTGTATAGATTAGATCTCTGCATGAAGGAACCAATGGTCCCTGAGAAACCACAGAGGGGGGAGTCCCGTTACCATCCCCCATCACCCACAGCCAGAAAAACACCCCCCCCCACTTGCACTCTCTCTGTGTTCCATTTGCCACTTGAGTTTCCTTGGTTGCTTCAGTTTTCTGCAACATTTTAAATTATCAGCAGTATTCTATCAAGGTTTACTAAAGGTCAGATAACCTCTTGTAATCTCTGTTGCAATTTGCTAGCAAAAGACAACTATGCTGATGGTTAATGGTCTCGAAGTTTTCTAAATAATTGTAAGATAGCTTTCAAAGTCTTTGGAGAACTAAAACTTTAAAGTTTTGCTTGGATGACAAATGGAATTACATTTGTTGGACATCTGGGTCTTTCCAAATAGGGTAGAGTGCTAAGTCATTAATGACTGGACATAGGTTTATGCTTTTGACCTCTTAATGCAAAGAAACTGAGGATATTTAAATCTGTTGTAAACCTGTTTTGCCCTTAACTAATTCACAAATTTGCCATCTAAAGAATTCTGGTGTAACGGTTCACAATTGGTTACTCCTTAGTCTTCACTGGGGATTAAGGTTTCTTAAAAAGGAAAAAAAAATTCTACTAACTGTAACTAAGACTGGAAATAAGGAAAACAACTGTATGTAAAAAGTTAAAAAACAGAAATGCATTTTGTTAAAGATAAAAAAGGTATTTTTGTTCTAAATGAGATGGTTGTTTAGAAGAAATGGGTTGGGACAAAATCTGAATACAAAGAAAAGTTGTAAAAGGTTTGTGAAGGGAAATCTTTAGAAACTAATTTTAGATGTAGTCAAGGCGGACTAAGATTGAAATGAATGAATTTAAAACACACTGGTATAAGATGTAAGTGGACTTACTCTGTTCACAAGATTTAAATTGTAAATGAAGTCTCTTTAACTCGTTAAGCCTTTACCTTGGCTAGGCTAAGTTACTCAGAAAGTACTGCTAAACACAGGATAAAGCTTGGGTTACATTTGGGTAAATGCTATAACTATTCTAGAGGTTCTATACATTTCCTAAAGTTCTAATATTTTGATAAGGTCATCACTTGATATTTTAATTATTGAAGTGTTTTGTGTCACAGAAATAACCTGGTTTCCTTGCCAGCTGTGTTGTAAACTCTCATCAGCTCTTTAACCATGTCTATTCTGAGTTTTTGTCATTTATAATTGCTCTAATTCTCTTGTAAAATGAGTTTCATCTTCAAGGATAGTCATACAGAGGACTTTCAGGACAAGTACAGGTATTCACTGTATTGAAAATCCTAAAACTGAAATGGGTAAGAATTTCCAGAACTAACTAAAGCTGCATTCATTCTAAACCAGAATTAGTAACATTAAATTAAATAAACTAAAAGATTATAATGTTAGGACTCTTGTTTGAAACATTGCTGGTTCTCTGATGTTTGCTCTTCCAGACTAAGGAAACTTTAAGATATCTGTGACTTATGGAAATGTAAAAATGCTCATTTGTAAACAAATCAAGGCATTCAACTTCTTTCTGAACCCTCAAATTCAAAAGGTCTCAGTGAGTATTCTTTCTTCCATGATAATCCTAGTCATTTGCATAAGTTCAATAAAAATCTGTTCTCCTTGTAACAGGACACCATTGAAAGCATTGGTTATTTTACCAAGGCTTTGACTGGAATGTCATATTTGAGAAAGACGTGCATAGACACAGATAAAGCCAGATAAAAAAGATAAGACATGCATAGACACAGATAAAAGCCAGAACAGACAGCTTTAAGGAACTAAGGTTGACTTTATGACACCTGGAGCCATAAAGCCCCTTGGAACTGTTGGCCTGTTACCTGGCTTACAGAGTTCTGGCAGCCTCACCAGGTGAGTAAAGAATATCACTCCCTGGCAGGTGCAGGAACCTCAGGATACTTTAGGGACTTCAGGAAGAGGAATTCGCCCAAATCTACAGGTATTGCAGGCATGTCTGATGGCAAGTACTTGGCTTGGCTTCTTGCTGGAAAGGCTACTAAAAGTTCAACCTAGAGATTCCTTGTAAAGTTCCAGCAAAGCAGATTCTAAAAGATCTATATGATCACTCACTGTTCTTGCTGAGCTTATGTAAATAATTAGGCCAAGTTTGTTAAAACTGGACTTGTTTCTCAAATAAATTAGTCCTGATTTAGCTATCTCTGGAAATGAGGGTTATTTTAGAAAGAAAAATTATGTTTCAATAACACTCTTTTGTGGTTGTTAAATTCTAGATCTGATTGTCTTTAAATGTTTGTTGTTTACCTAAATTAGACAACTTGAGGGAAACTTCAGAGAAACTACCACAATAACTCATATATAGACAATCTTCTTGCTTGTTATTCAGTGGGAATAAAAGAGAACCCCACGGGCACATAATTATTTAAACAGTTGAAAAATGGGATTAATTCCCCAGCAATTATGTAACTTATCACCTTGACCAGTTCCATGTGGCTGGGATAATGAAATCATTCCCTAAAAGCCAGAACATATAAAAAAAGCCATAACTCCATAGGGTTAACTATGGATTTGTGGAGATAATGGATGGCCCCACTTCCTTTATGATCGGGTTGGATGATGCACTTGGAGATGCCCCGATGCCCTCATCTTCTGAGACAAGTTTTCTCCCACTTGCCAGTGATCCTTTGTAATTAAGATATTTGTTAAGGCTGGACAACTCAAAGGGCTTCTTAATGGTTTCATCCCTTAGTCATATTTATCCTAAAAGCCACCTGTATTGAGGTATAATTGCAAACAAAGGCTTTAGCTAAGCATAGAACAGCCTTCCTGGTAAAAGGAGCCTCAAAGCTCACTATGGGATAGTCCCTGACTGTAATGACTTCACATCAGGTCCCAAGTGTCCTAAAAACCAAAGGCCACCAACAATGCATGATGGAGGCCGACTTACTAAATACCAGGCTACACCTGAAAACCTGTCAAACTTTAAACCCAGCTACCCTTATGCCTGGACCTGAACGTCATACTTCTATAACACATAACTGTTGGAGTTCATTGATCTTGTTTATTCTAGTCAACTAGATTTAAAAAATTCCCACAGCTATAATTCACCTTAAAGGCTCTATGGCAGGTCATCCCCTGTAATAAGCAGGCTTAGAAGAGACTTCGAACAGATTGGAAGCTTGGAAGTGTCCCAATACCTCAAAGCCCTTGGAAAAACTCTAAGGCACATCTCCCGAGAAGCTTTAGAAAGGACCCCCTCAAACCATGGTGGACAGGGCCCTACACTGTTGTTCTAACCACCCCTATGGCCCTCAAGGTACCAGGTGTCAACCAATGGGTCCACCACTTTAGAGCAAAGAAGACTCACCAGTTGGACAAATCACATCAGTGGAAAGCCCAACCAGACCCTATGGACAGGCTCCAGCTCCACCCTTGACGAGACCCCACTGACCAATGGACATCTGTTAATGGACATGGATGCCTTGTTGGTGTGATATCCCTCACCTCAGGAGTTGGGACTTTACGCTGCTGCCCCCCATGACTGGACTTTCTCCCAGAACCTTGTTATTGCTTATTGGGGCAGCCTTAGGAACCTGAGATGGATTGCTAAGTTCATAGAAAACACTGTTACCAGGCAAGCTACTGCCCAGACACTAGCCTAGCAGGGCTATTGGCCCATAGCAGGTGATAATGATGCCCTGTAAACTAGGTGTTTAAAGGGGCATCAAAGCGGGGAATGATAAGGAAAAAACTGTACATTAAGCTGACGGACCAAACTGGCAAGGGAACTCCAGTCCTTGTCTCAAAGCTCTTCCGGTTCTTCTTTCCTACCCCATTTCCTGTGCTCCAAAATACCAAGTACGCACATGTAGGAGGGTATAAATTACCCTCCCTGCTTGCGCTCGGGGCTCAGGCTTCTGGTGAAGGGACTCTGAGCCCACCCCTGTTAAATAAACCTCTGAACCTCCAAAGTCTCCAGTGCCGCTTGGTTCTTCCGCCAGAATCCAGTCCAGGTTCCGCAACAATTTAGCCAGGGAGTAGGACTATTGCTGACTCCTCATCAGATGAATTAAGATATCCCAGACTCTGGGTGGAACAGTTTGTGCAAACAGTCTGGACACGGCCCCATGGGTGGCTTAATTAGTTACAAAGCTGAGCAAAGCCAAAGGGTCAATGCCACAGGGGTGAGGGTTGGAAATCATTTTGCCATTGCTGGGGATCCCTCCTTAACCTTCAAGCGTCACCCTTACTCAGGCCACTAGATGGAGAAGCTGAGCTGAGCAGAAGCATTAGCGTCCCATCAGGAAAATTTCCCGGTTGTATGAGGTAGCAGGGAAGAGCGGGGATAGCTAATACATACATTTATTGCTGTGAAAACGACTCTGGACCAATCATCTACCTCCACTTCACAAATGGAAGTACAGAAGCACACATCCCCACAAAAGAAGACAAAATAACAAATCTTTGAATCAGACCATCCTTTTTATCCTCCTCAGTGCTGACCCCAGTGCCTAATATGTGAGAAACTATAGGAACTGAAGTGGAGATAGAAGGCCGGATCTTTGTAAACACATGATGGTGAAATCAGTGGAAGGTTGAGTTTAAATCTTCGAATTTACTTCAACTTACTTTCCTTTTGGCATTTGTGCCAAGAATTAATGACCAGTGCAAAGACTGATCTCAAGATCATAAGCTAATATCAAAATAACTATTTGTTGAGAGCTTTCTGTAATCCATTCACTGTTTAAATGTTTTAGATATAATTTCTTATATGTTTATGCAAGAATGGGATAAATACTATTTCCTCTATTTTAGAGATGAGGACACCCAGGCACATATAAGCCAACTGACTTGCTCAAGGACACACCATAATAAGCAAGAGAGCTAGAATCTGAGTTTAAAAAGAATGTGGATCTTTCCTGTCCATTCATTGCCCTATTCAAAAAATACTTGTGGAAAGACTAACTTAGCTTTGAACTCTGGTCTGTTATCACTCCAAAGTGTCTGGAAAGACTGAAACATACTTGCATGTTGGAGTGCTTCCTAATTCTTTTTTTTTTTTTTTTCTTTCAGAGAGAGAGCGCAGAAGCAGGGTTGTTAGCTAGTAAAGGGAACTGGGAGAGATATATATGCAAAAGGAAAATCCTTATGGATCACTTTATGGTAGGAAAATAACTTGTTTATTTAAGAGTTCTTGTAGAGTCAGGAAACTAATAGCTTAGTTAAGATTTCCCTATTTTGCTTCCTTCCTGAAGGTGTTATGGAGAGGGTGAAGACTTCATGGTGTGATATTATTGAGATGTCTAAGGGTAATTTTCCAACTGTTTATGGTGCAGAGTATGAGCTGATTAGGAGTCCTAGCTAATATCAGGGAGTCAGTTATGTGTTTGAAACTATGCCTATTCATTCCCCATTAATATGTATTTGGTTTGAAACAGGAGGTAGCAGCAGAGTTTCAGTACCTCCTTAAGTGAACTTTGGGGCTGGGATTTTTCTTTCTGGTGGAGGGATATTCGCATATAGCCCCACTGACTTTCCAGGAACCATAACAACACAGAGTTATTTTTAATGGTAAGAGGACTCTTTGGCAACAAAATGGGGATTTGTTCAGTTCACTGAGAAGGCTTTTACAAATCTGACGGCAGATGGAGGATACACCACTCCCTGTCACTGTTTGAGCCATGAAGAATGTTCCTTCATTTGTAGTGTTTCTGGTTTCTCCTCAGTAAGACTAATGTAGAACATAGATGATTAAGTTAAGCATTTAGTACAACAATTACAAACTGGGTTTAAGCACCATAAAAGTTAAAAGCTAAATTAAAAAGAAATCCAAGAATCAAAGGACTAAAGAAAGCCTTTTATCTAAAAATTTTAAAAGCAGATGTTCTGGGCTTTCTAAGCAAATAAGTGGGTTTTCTCTGAAGAGTCAAGTGGAAGTGAGCTCTAAACGTTCTCCTCAGGTCAATGTCTATGTATTACGTTCTTTCAGATGAGAGAAGAGTCCTGGGCACACAATCACCCAGCTCCTCCTGCTGGTGCTGGGATTACTTCATATATGCTGGGAGTACCTTGTTCAGGGTTCTTGCCCCACATGAAAATGATTACACTCCAGAACACAAACCTGGCCAGACACGTGACCAGTGTCACGACTAATATCTGTAGAGTGTATCTTCT
This sequence comes from Procyon lotor, assembly GCA_028646535.1. Classification (NCBI taxonomy): domain Eukaryota; kingdom Metazoa; phylum Chordata; class Mammalia; order Carnivora; family Procyonidae; genus Procyon; species Procyon lotor. The sequence goes on from CM053603.1 coordinate 136,202,534, forward strand.
TCTCCGATGTGTTAGATTTCCAAAATAAAGTCTAGGGATTTTACTTCAAAAATTGTACTGAATGTGCTCAGAGGATTTGAGTCTGAGTGTCATTACATCTGGTTATGACTTTGAGTCATTTTTCTGAATTCCCTAAGTCCCATTAGTTCCTCTGTAAAATGAGACGATGATAGTGCCCACTTCTTAAAATTCCTATAATGATTGCCTAGGGCAATGAGGGCAAAACACTCAGAAGAGAGTCCGGGGCATACTGAGCTGCCTGTAAATGACAGGCCACTGGTGGAGAGCCCTTCTCCCACCTGGTATCTTGTTTGGGATTGAGGACTTTACTCTCCACTACCCCGACACTCATGGCTTGTCCACCTCATTCATTCTGCTGAGGTGGAGTGGCTTAACAGGTTGATGAATTTGGAAGCAGAATCTGGACGTTGTTTGTCCAGTCCTTTCTTCCTGATTTCTTTAGAGAGTGAATTTGACTTTACAAATCTTGCATTGTCTGTTGTTCTCAGCTATGCGGTAAGCTTAATGATAAATGCCTACAATGGCCAATACATCCAATTCTGGGGGTCAGAAGGCAACCACATTCTTTATGTCAGTTCCTTCACTAATAAAGGCGTGAGCATGAGTGTATGTGTGTTGGGGGTGGGGTTTAGTCTCTAACTGCCTCAAGCCTTTATTTTAATTTTCATTTGGTTCAGCACTCAGGAGAAAAAGGGTACTCGTTAAGGGGGTTCCCTCAAACACTAAAATTGCTGCTAGTCAATTACCATTGGAATAAAAAAACGGTTGAGTTCAGTTTCGAAGAGAAGTGATAGTAGTTTGACTTTCCCAATATAAACAAACCAAATTGTCTTCTCCGCAAGGACCGTTTGTGAATGCAATCTCTACACCTGGCTTCTGAAAATGTGCTTACCACCAGCTGTAGAAAACAAGATTTAGTGTTCAGATTTCTAACCTCCAGGTGGAAGCATGTTCCTGAAGACATATATTTAAAGTTTTATTAATTCTTCAGGTATTTATTTAGGACTTACCATACTGGAGAGACTTACGGTATAATAGCTAGTCACAGGCTTGTTTCCAAATCTCTGCTCCGCCTATTACCAGAGGTGAGATATTTGGCAAATTACTCACACTCTTTCAGTTTATACATTTGTAAATTGGAAATAGTAGTATCTGCCTTATATGGTTGTTGTGAAGATTAAGTAAGTCCATAAGCTCATAGAGTTTGTCAGACACCCAGCGTATAGAAAGCATCCAATAACTTTTAACTGGTTCAGGCTACTTTTTTTTTTTTTTTAAGATTTATATTTGAGAGAGAGAGAGAGAGAGAGAAGGGGGAGGGGCAGAGGGAGAGAGACTGGAGAGGGAAAAATCTCAAGCAGGCTCCCTGCTGAGCTCAGAGCCCAATGCAGGTCTTGATCCCATAACCACGAGATCATGACCTCAGCTGAAATCAAGAGATGGATGCTAAACCGACTGAGCCACCTAAGTGCCCCTAGGAAAGAGTCAGGAGCACCTTGGTGGCTGTCAGTTGAGCATCTAATCTTTGATTTTGGCTCAGGTCATGATCTCAGGGTTGTGAAATCAAGCCCCATGTTGGGCTCCATGCTGAGTATGAAGCCTGCTTGGGATTCTCTCTCTCCCTCTGCCCCAGCTCACTCTCTCTCTTTCTCTCTCTCTCTCTCTCCCTCTCTAAAAAGAAAAATGATGTGCCAGGCATTGGGCTCATTGCTGTAATGAGATGATGAACAAAATGGACACTGGAAGTTTCATTTAGGACTGAGTCACATTGTTTAAGTATACGTCAGTTTCCATTCTTTACTATTTTATTCACTGAGTGCTTCCCAAGATGAGTGAAGTACAATGAATGACTAAAATCAATACTTGGTTTAAGATCAACATTTAAACCACATTTTAATAGTGTTTTATTTTTCACAAAGTGAATCAAACCATTCTTGCTCTAAGAGCAGTGTGCAAACTATCCTATGCGTCCGAAGCTTATTTTCTGGCTCTAAAATGAAAACTTACTCTTCGATTTTCTGAGACGTTTTAGATATTTAACATAAAAGATATTTTAGATCGAGAAAATGTTCCAAAAAATGTATTTTAGATGGAATGGCGGCAACCTCAAAACATCTTTCCTCGTAGCACCAGGTTCATCCATACAGGATCCAGCTTGAGGTTGCTCCCTTTGGATGCGGGGAAATGTGTTTCAGAAACAGGAGGTGACCCGTGACAGCAGAGCCCATACGTGCGTCAGTCCTCAAAACAATGTTGTCAACCATTCCTAACAGAAGTAGGGAGGGGGAAAAAACAAAACAAAACAAAAAATAAATGCAGAAGAGTTTTGGAATCTTTCGACATTGACTTACAATCCCGAAAAGGATGTACTAGAGGGTCAGTTCCATTCCCACAGGAAATACCTTCTGGTCATTGCTGAGGCCATGGAAGGACGTTGAGAGGGTGAGTGTGAGTCAGTCATCTTTACTGAAGTAGCGATGGCATGATTTTAACTGGAGGTCAGAGTCGGAGAGCCCCTGGGCCCTGCTGAATGGGACAGGGGTAGTTTAGGGACTAGGAGGAAAAGTGTATTCCACTGTGGGAAACACGGATGGGGTCTCAGCTTTGGCTGCTACCACTCCTTTTCACTGCATGGGGATTGCTGAGCATTAAGGGAGGTAGAAAGGAACAGATAACTTCCAGACTATTTCTCTTTGAATAATGCTTAGGAGTTTTACAATCATGTTTTTTATTACAAGAGCAGTAAAACCACGGAAAATATGGTAAGAGGTGGACATACCTGTCCCTACTCTTACCTTTCTAACACCTGGTTGAATCATTTGGGTGTATCTTTTCTGGCCTCTTTTCTTTTTTTTTAAATTTTATTTATTTATTTGAGAGAGAGGGAGAGAGCACAAGCAGGGGGAGGGGCAGTCGGAGAGGGAAAAGTAGGCTCCCTGCTGAGCAGAGAGACTGATGTGGGGCTCCATCTGATCCCAGGACTCCAGGATCATGACCGAAGGCAGACACTTAACTGACTGAGCCACCCAGGCGCTGCTGACCTGTTTTCAAGTTAAGAAAGTTGTATGTACAGGTTTGCCTTCCTTTTTATGTTTTACATCGGACTATACAACCAATCATTTTAATGGTTGTGTATTTCCTCGAAAGGATGGTCTGTAGTGAAATTACATACTTTTTACTATTGGACACCTGGATTCTTTTTTTTTGTGTGGGGGGGTAATTTTTAAAATAATTAACGTATAATGTATTATTTGTTTCAGGGTAAAGGTCTGTTTATCAGATGGACAGACAAAACTGTTCATCAATTTTACACAAGTCACAGCGCTCACCTTAGAACATACCTGGACTCTTTTTAATATTTTGCCATTAGAAATGGTGGTGCACTGGACAGTTTGTTTGTATGTTTACTTTACTACTTTGGATTACTCTTTTTGGGTGGATCCCAGAAGCAAATTCATGAAGTCAAAGTATATGAGCATTTTTATAACTTCTATTACAAATTCCTTTTACTCAACTACTGGCAAAATATAAGAAAACAAGTATCACTCTATTTTCATCTATTTCAAAGGAGATAGATGTCATCGTGGAATAAAAATTGTTAATTTTAAAAAGTCAATGTTAATACTTTATTGTTGTTTAACTTGGTACTTCTTATCTTCTCCCTATTCTGGGTATTGTCTTTTTCCTAAATTGGCTGTATTTAAATTTGCCTATTGGAGTCATAGTGCTTTCCTCAACATTTTGTGTATATCTTTATCCCCACATGAAGATATTGATTGTATTACAAGTAATTCCTAAAAATACTTTTTCATAGTGTATTTTTACCCTTTGAATCTATTTTTAAATATGGCCTTTGTCATAGGAAGTAGCATGCAAAAAGTTAACATTTTTTAAATGGAGACACAAAGATTTATCGGAAGGTAATTTTTTAACCCAGTGATATGCTTTGTAGAACACAGAGTCATATAAAGTGCACACACCCACCTACACCCACACCCACACACAAACTTCCCCACTGACGCTACATTTTGAGCAACCAAAGGCAGACTGGTCTGCTAATTGTTCCCTAAAAGTGTTGGTCTCTTGTGTCCCCTATTCCAAACATCCTCTTCCCTTCTCCACAAAGACTTTGTTTATGTTCACCAGCAGTAGTTTCTGTTTTGAATTTCCTTTAGCTTCAGTTGGCACTATCTACAGTGTATCTCGAATGGCTATTTAACTGCCTTCTGATCTGTTTTGCCTCCTTAACTAGAACAGAAACTCTTGAAAATTGAAGTCATCACTTATTATCTGTGTATATCTTTGTTACTTGTTTAGATCTTCCACAGTACATGGCAGCCTGAAAAACGACCCTGTGGCATGTGAGATTAAGTACAGAATAAAAAGAGGAAGCCAGGAGCCTATTTCAAGAATCTAGATAAAGGAATCTTATTTTAGAGTTAATTTTCCAAATCAGAATTTAGAGATAGTGTCATTAGAAGAATCAGCAGGCTAGTGGAAGTGATTATATCGCATATAATGGCTAGTGGAAAGGGGTATAATTCACACTGTCACACCAAAGGACACATGAACTTTTGGCTTCAGCCTGTGTCTCCAGGGACAGGTGTGATCCAGATCGTGTTGAGGAAACTGAGGCAGCTTACCAGATTTTCACTGAGTCTCATTCTAAGGGACTGCATAGATGTCCATTTCCTCCTTGATACTATCAAGTAATTCTGTAGGCTGTTGGATCTAGAAGTTGAGATAGCAGATAGGAGTCAAATTCTGAGACTATTATTATGGGTCAGATTTTTTATAAAGCAGGGCAGGTGTCAAATCTGGTCTATGGAGTGGAGGACTGAGGACTAGGACTTCTACAACAGCACACTGTTTTTACTCCCATCCTGGGGACCAACGCACTTTGAAAAGAGCTGCTGGATGTTATGACAAGACTTTATCCTATGTGAAGGTAAAGTCACAGTTCTGGGGTATTGGTGGGAGGAGGGGTCGGGGGAGCTGGCCCAGAAACAGAGCCAGGATCTAAAATCAAGAAGAAAAAGCATTTACTAAATAACACAATTTGACAATTGTCATTATAAGGCTCAGTAGCTGATGTTTCTACTGTTTAACGAACTCTTACCTCCACACTACTTTCTCTATATTAACAGCCTCGTGCAATCAGGTTTCTTTAATTATGAAAAAGCAGCACTTTGGGGAATACGTACAGGGAGAACATTAGCTTCCCTGCTCCGTCATTATTTAAAATATGCTATTAAGTTGACTCCTACAAGCTTGGCAGCCTGCCCAGGCTAAGGAGAAAGATAGGCTACCCGGTGGCCCCTAGGAGCCATCTAATATTTTATCTTAAGTGTTCTCCTCATCTTCTTCATTTTTTAAATTGTAATTTCCCTTCGTTACTTCCTAGTCTTCAGCAGCAACTGTGTTTGGGAGAATTAGAGGAGGTACCTGTATCCGTACTTTTTAGAAAACTAGTATTTGGAGAGCACAAGAAGTCCGGAGAAGTAGTTTACAGTGTGAGGAAAGGGTTAGCAGAAAACAATCAAAATTATGTGTATGGATTGCTTGTTTTGTGCCAAACACTATGCAGTGTACTTCCCATTTCTTTAATCTGCATGGCAGCCCTAGACAAGGTAAGTATGGTTATTGTCTCTGTTGGATGCTTAAACAGGTTAAGAAATCTGTCCAAGGTCACATGGCTGAGAAGTGATGGAACCAGGAAGCAAACCAGAAGTTTCATGTCAGAGCCCAGACTCTCAGCCCCTATCTCACTGGGTCAGTAGTTCCAGGCAATAAGGAACCACCAGGGAAGGTAGAGTAAAGCTTCCCCAGAAAAACTCCAAAATGTTTAGGGAGGAGGTGAACCACTTGCTTTTATGCTGGTTGGGAAGTGGATATTAAAGAAAAGTGTTTGCTTCTTGAAGACCAGACAGACATGAAAGAATCACCTTCAATTTCCCCCCTCGAACCTGTAACCACCTTCCCTGACACATGCACTTGTTGAGAGATTCAGGGGAGAAGGAACATGTGTTCTCAGAGTTTTATGCCTAGTGCTACTAGAGCAAATGGACTTGATGTAAAACATATTTTGAACAACCAAACACACAATTTTATGGCTTGTGTATTTGTAGCAGACAGCTCTCGGATTCTAGGTACTATAATCAGCATCTCCTGGAGTAATACTACCAGCTTGGCACAGACTAGAATGACAAATCAATTCTCTACCTCATCTGGAACTCCCCAGGATTCAGTCCACAAGCAAGCTGGTGTAGAGGTAGTGAGGTACTTCTACCCTCTTTCTCTGTGCCCCACTTTCATTTCCAGGGCCCTGTAGTATTTCAGAATTTGGGATCTTGTTGTGAAGTTGGCCCAGGATTTTGAAGATCCCAAGATCTCTAACTGACCTTTCCTAGTTCATAGGAGGCTAGGAAATTAATCAATGTTTATGGGATTTTCTGATAATTTAGGTTAGCCTGGGGCAGATTAGATTAGTATATTCATTACTGAGCTCCTGCTTTGTGACAGGCAACTGCCTCGGGGTTGGAAGATCCAAGACACGTAGGTGAGATAGCAATGAAGGCTTCAGACCAGTCAAAATTTCAGCCCAAGGCAGAGAAGTGGGAGGGGCTCATGTACCTGACAACTCTAGCCACTCCAGTAGTGCGTGGTGGCTCCTGTGATTCAAAATAAATATTCTGGTATCTTCTGACCTTTGTTTTACTTTGTCATTTACCTAATTTTTTTTTTTTCATTTACCTAATCTTTACCCAAAAATATAAATGCGGTTTCCACTGTACCCTGGACAAAGAGACAGTGTTCATATCGATAACTATAAAATGATTAGCAGGGAAGCTCCCTCAGATTAAGAGAAACACAGTGATAATTTCCCTACATTCCAGACTCTCTTTCCCCCAAAATAAAACTTTTAAAAAGACTGCTTTAAATTTACCTCAATATTTGTATCAAATTGAAGGTCTTCTTTATAGAGTTTGCTTGCTGGTTCAAGAAAGATTGTGTTAGTTCAAGCACTAGAACAAAGCACTGTTTCTATTAGTTCAACTGTCACATTAGACCAGGTTCAAATCATTCACACTCAGGGCCTATGATCTGAAATTGGTGGTAATCTCAATTGGTGGGAAGTAGGGTCATATTTAAAAAAAAAAAAAAAAGGCTTAAGGGGTGCCTGGGTGGCTCAGTGGGTTAAAACCTCTGCCTTTGGCTCAGGTCATGATCTTGGGGTCCTGGGATCAAGCCCCGCATCGGGCTCTCTGCTCTGCAGGGAGCCTGCTTCCCCCTCTCTCTCTGGCTGCCTCTCTGCCTACTTGTGATCTCTCTCTCTGTGTCAGATAAATAAATAAAATCTTTAAAAATAAATAAATAAAGGCTTAAAAGTCTTTTATTATAAAGATTATGTAACAAATGTGGAAGAAGTTTGTAAAGAGAAAATATGATCTATTGTCCCATCATCCCAAATACATTAATGTTAAGATGTGTTGAGAATGAATGCCAGGCCTGTGGCTAATTGGAACAGTCAGACAGTACCACAGTATTTCCATTATTACTGCTACATAAAATATGTTAATTTGGGGGAAGAGCTAAAAATTGCCTCAGTAGGGGGCCCAGGTGACTCAGTCAGTTGAACATCTGAATCTTTGTTTCAGCTCAGGTCATGATCTCCAGGTCGTAAGATTGAGCCTCGAGTTGGGCTCTGCTCTCAGTGGGGAGTTTGAGATTCTCTCTCTCCATGTCTCCTACCCTTCTCTCCACTCCACCCCCATGCTCTCTCTAAAATAAATAAATAAAATCCTAAAAAATAAAATTCCCTTATTAACAATTTTTCCCATAGTATTTTGATAATTATGCATGTTTATTCTTATAGGTGAAATACAGAATAATTCCTACTATAACATGGATATTCTCAATCTGGATTCTCCCATCAGATATCAAATATGTAATTAAAATGCTTTTCCAATACTCTAGGTAGAATGTATTCAGTAGTTTCCAAATACATTTATGGCTACTTTATAAATATATAAAATTTTATAAATGGAAATTAAAGTCTCAATTACTCAAAGAAATCTAACTCACATGATACTGGACGAGATGCTTTAGATGAAGGTACATACTTTCTAGTGTTCCATCTGAATTTTTTCAAATCAACTAAAGTTTGAACAATCATTACCTTTGTAAAATCTTCAGTGCCTTGTACCTGAAGTTTGACAGAATGTAAGTTAATTTCTGAGTATATAACATACAATTAAATGTTTCTCTGGTAAGCTACTCTCTCAGGCCCTTTTTAAATATCTGGGCAGAAACAGACACATGAAAAAGTGCTCCACATCACTCAGCATCAGAGAAATACAAATCAAAACCACAGTGAGATACCACCTCACACCAGTCAGAATGGCTAAAATTAGCAAGTCAGGAAATGACAGATGTTGGCGAGGATGTGGAGAAAGGGGAACCCTCCTACACCGTTGGTGAGAATGCAAGCTGGTACAGCCACTCTGGAAAACAGTATGGAAATTCCTCAAAAAGTTGAAAATAGAGCTACCCTAAGACCCAGCAATTGCACTACTGGGTATTTACCCTAAATACAAATGTCGTGATCCAAAAGGGCACGTGCACCTGAATGTTTATAGCAGCAATGTCCACAATAGTCAAACTATGGAAAGAACCTAGATGTCCATCAACAGATGAATGGATAAAG
>CM053603.1:136211361-136236485 GCA_028646535.1 Procyon lotor
TCAAGAGAAATGAAATCTTGCCATTTGCAATGACATGGATGGAACTGGAGGGTATTATGGTAAGCAAAATAAATCAGTCAGAGAAAGACAATTATCACATGATCTCTCTGATACGAAGAATTTGAGAGGCAGGGCGGGGGGGTTGTGGGAGGTGGGGGAGAGAAATGAAACAGGATGGGATAGGGAAGGAGACAAACCATAAGAGACTCCTAGACTCACGAAACGAACTAAGGGAGGCTGGGAGGTGGGGGGGGTAGGGAGAGGGTGGCTGGGTTATGGACATTGGGGAGGGTATGTGCTATGGTAAGTGCTGTGAAATGTGTAAGCCTGACGATTCACAGACATGCACCCTGGGGCAAATAATACATTATATGTTAATAAAAAAATAAATTAAAAAAATATCTGGGCTGAAAAGTAACCATGTCTCTATTAGATAGGTATCTTAAAATACCAGACTATATCAGTTTTGGTTTTTTGAAAGTCAATATTCCATGTACTTTCACTGATTTTTAAATGTTTTGCTCATTTCTTTTACAAATGAGAAAAATGATTAAGAGTTCATTATTAATGATCCTTTAAAATATCACCCAGAGGATTATCTATGTGGCAAAAGAAAGTTTAAAAAACACTAGACTTCAAGAAATCCTTCAGCCTGTGGTTGTTTTCGATACACTTTGAATCACAAAGATAGATTGTAGGTATCCAAATCTACAGTAAGCAGGGCTTTCTGCCTACAAGAATAGATAGAGTTGGGTAGGTTTTAGGTTGCCTTGAGAATCTCTTGCTTGACCATCTACATTCCCAATCAATACCCACAGCAGACCTCTGTTACGTATTCAAGAATAGAGGTAGGGAACACTATAGTTAATGGTAATGTCTCCCTTCCTCTCAGTGGATCTATCACATTGCTACTGGTGGCGTCCATTCAGAAAATTTTTCTTATGACTCTTTCTCATCTTCAGATTCCTCTTATCCCCACCTCATGTTTTTCTCCTGTCCCAAATCTACCTCTTTAGTACATCTATCAAAGCTGTACATGTTTCATTAACATATAAATGTTTCTTTTCACTTGGTTGAGAGCTCTTTGGAGGGTAAGTTGCAAATCTCATTTGTCTTGATCACTTGAGCATCTAGCATGGTTTCTGCCATATATTCATTGCTTTAAAAATATATGCCTAATTTAATTGACTTGAGGTCTTTCCATTTACTTTCTGTACCTATATTTTGTATGTCTCCTGATTCCTCCTGACATATGTCTTTCTTCCTCTACCCCAAGACACACACGCACACACACAGAGTCTGCCTTCTTTCTTCCTTTGTATGCACAGCTTCTCATTTTGATTGCCAGGAAAACTCAACCCCTTAAACGTGGCAAGTCTTTCCTCTTCCATTCACTTTCAAAGTAGCTGAACAAATACCACTGATACTCAGTTCAGCACGAGTCTGACAGAACTTTCCTATACTATTGACAGAGTCCAGAGAAAGTGGTCCTTCTGCAGTACGTAAATGAACTTAACAGGCCCTCTGTTGCTATTTGCAATTGCACCAAAATCTTAACTATGGCCAAAATGTACAGCTCGGTCTGCTTCATTGACATTGAACAGGGATATCTTGGTGTTTGGGCTACCCAGGGCCAAAGCAATCAGTGAACCAGGTGTGTGTGTTTATGGAGTGACAGAGGAAACACGGAGGATGGGAAGGAGGGAAAAGTGACAATTTTTCTAATGGTCATACATTGTCCGGACATACGGCATATTGATCGGAAGGCATGGATCAACATTTCTATACCTGATAGCATGTTATAGGAATTAAGGAAGGTGCCTTATAAGCTTTTCGTAACTGACAATCTTCTATAGCTCCATGGATGAGGATGACATAGGTCACAGTTTCATCATAGATATCAGTTTTGGTGTTCTTTGGTATATCTTTTACAGAAACATTGCAGAGCTTTAACTGCATCTTGTAGTTCCAATCCTACAAGGAAAACACAATTTCACAGTCTATTCTTTGTGTTTAAGTAGCTAATTGATAACAGCATTTTAATACAATTGCATTCAGAGAGAAGGATGAGTTTATATATAAACAGCTCTTACCTCATAAGATAAATGTTCCCTCATTTTTTTGGCAGTAATAGAAAGTCCAAGTTTTAGCCACATTTTATATTCAATGTGAGGACAATATTGTTCAAAAGCTTCATACAGGTGATTTTTAGGAATAAAACATGTCTGGAAAATGGAGGATATCAATGTAATATTTTATTCTGCACACCTATAGTTTAAGGATATAAGGTTTTCTCATTTACATATAACATTAAAGCTAAGAATTTAAATTCTGTAAGATTTACGTTGTTGCCTGGACATATAATAAAATGTGTATTGTAGTAACTATTTGCGTGATCTTTTCATTAATTAAATATTAAGAATATGCTCCGATGAGACATTGTTATTCTTACAGATTCTGAAAAAGTCGAAAACAACATACAAAAATCATCGAAACTTTTAAAGATTTAAAACTTTAAAGATTTAAAAATACATTATTTTAGAGGAGCAAACTTTTTAGATAGCAATAAAATGCCAGTGCTAACAATGAGCAGACTATTGGCTATGAGGAATAAGCTGCTACAAATATACAAGATGCTGTGTATGTTGGTTTTTATTTTTCATGGGTAAGTATTATGTATGAGTGCAATTGCTGGGCAATATGGTAATTGAGTGCTTCACTCTATAACAAAACTGCCAATCTGTTTTTCGAAGCGTTGTAACATTTTACACTCTCATCAGCCATCATGGGGATTCTAGTTGCTTCATATCCTTGCCAGTACCTGCTTACTCATCTTTAGCCAATGCAGTAGGTGTGTGGTGATACCTCACTGTGATTTTAATCTGCATTTCTCTGACAGCTAATGATATCAAGCATCTTCTTCTTGTGCTTATTGACCATTTGCATATTCTTTTGTGAAATATTTGTTCAAATCCTTTGTGTAATTTTTAATTTGATGTTTTGTCTTCTTATTTTTGTGTTGTAAGAATTCTTTATAGATTCCACTGTCAAGTAATTTTTCAGATAAAAGTATTATGAAAAGTTCCCTCCCTATTGTCTGTGGCTTGCTTTTTCCGTGTCCTTTGTGGTGCCTTTTTAAAAAGCAGAAGATTTTAGGGTGTGATACATACATACATGTATGAACATGTATGTCCACACACGAACATGTTCAGACATGAACATGTTCATGCATGAACACGCATGTCATACATACATACATGAGCAATGAATCTTGTGACACTGAAAAAATAAAATAAAAGTATTTGGGGGAAAGAAAAAGAAGACTTTAATTCTAGTTACATTCAATTTACCAATATTTCCTTTTATAGTTAGTGCTTTATGTGTCCTGGCTTAGAAAGCTTTGCCTATCACAAAATCTGTGTTTCCTTTTGGAATTTTCAAAGCTTTAATTTTTATGTTTAGGTCTATCATCATTCCAAGTCCATTTTTGTGCATAATGTATGGGGCTGAGTCTCATAGCTTCCATACAGCTACATGGGATTTTCAGGATCATTTGTTGAAAATGCTATTATTGTTAAAGATCAATTGATTGTGTTTATATATGAATCTATTTCTGGATTCTTTTCCCTGTTCCACTGATCTATATTATCTTAAGCTAATACCATTTGATGTTGATTATAATAGATTTATAATAAGACTTCAAGTCAGACAGTAAAAGTCATCTAACATTATTCTCTTTAAAATTTTAATTCCAGTGTAGTTAATGCACAGTGTTATATTAATTTCAGGTGTACAATATAGTGATTCAATAATTCCATATATTACTCCAGTGCTCATCAAGATAAGCGTACTCTTAATCTCTTCACCTGTTTCACCCATCCCCTCACCGCCTTTCCCTCTGGCGGTGGGAGATAAACCATCTCTTTATTCTCTACAGTTGAGAGTCTGTTTTTGGTTTGTCTTTTTTTTTTCCTTTGTTCATTTGCTTTGTTTCTTAAATTCCACATATGAGTGAAATCACATGATATTTGTCTTTTTCTGACTTATTTTGGTTAGCATTATGCTTTCTAGATTCATCCATGTTGCAAATGGCAAAATTTCATTTTTTTAATGGCCGAATAATATTCCATTGTATATATATATACACCACATTTTCTTTATACATTCATCTATTGATGGATGCTTGGGCTGCTTCCATAATTTGGCTACTGTAAATAATGCTGCCATAAACACAGAGGTGCATATATTCCTTCAAATTCTTGTTTTCAAAATCTTTGGGTAAATACCCATTAGTGTGATTACTGGATCTTAGGGTAGTTGTATTCTTAATTTTTTGAGGAACCTCCATTCTGTCTTCCACAGTGACCATACCAGTTTACATTCCTATCAACAGTGCATGAGGGTTCCTTTTCCTCCACATCCTTGCCAACACTTGTTTCCTGAGATTTTGATTTTAGCCATTCTGATGGGTGTGAGGTGACGTCTTATTGTGGTTTTGATTTGTGTTTCCCTGATGATAAATGGTGATGAACATCTTTTCATGGGTCTGTTGGCCATTTGTATGTCTTCTTTGCAGAAATGTCTGTTTATGTCTTCTGCTTATTTTTTAACTGGATTATTACTGTTATTATTTTTTGGTGTTGAGTTGTATAAGTTCTTATATATTTTGGATACTAACCTTTTATCAAATATGTCATTTGCTAATATCTTCTCCCATTCAGTAGGTTATCTTTTAGTTTTGTTGGTTGTTTCCTTTGCTGTGCAGAAGATTTTTATTTTGATATAGTCCTAATAGTTTATTTTTGTTTTTGTTTCCTTTGCCTCAGGAGACAGAAAGATATTGTTATGGTCAATGTCAGAGAGATTACCACCTGTTCTCTGTTCCAGGATTTTCATTTTTTATTCATTTATTTTTTAGGTAAGCTCTATGCACAATGTGGGGCTTGAACTCATGGTCCCAAGAGTCACATGCTTTAGTGACTAAGCCAGCCGGCCAGGCACCACTTTTCTAGGATTTTTATAGTTTCAGGTCTCCCATTTAGGCCTTTAACCCATTTTGAGTTTATTTTTGTGTATGGTGTAAAAAAGTAGTCCACTTTCACTCTTTGCATGTAAAACTGCTCTGTTTTCCCAACATCACTTGTTGAAGAGACTTTTCCCATTGCATATTTTTGACTCATTTGTCAAAGATTAATTGGTCATATAATTGTGGGTTTATTTCTGGATTTTTTATTCTGTTCCATTGATTTATGTTTCTATTTTTGTCCCATACTGTTTTGATTACTCTAACTTTATAATATAATGTGAAGTCTGGAATTGTGATACCTACAGCTTTGTTTTTCTTTTCCAAGATTGCTTTCGCTATCTGGGGTCTTTTTGATTCTATGCACATTTTAGGATTGTTTGGTCTAGTTCTGTGAAAAATGCTGTTAGTATTTTGATAGGGATTACACTAAATCTGTGGATTCTTTTGGCTAGTACAGACATTTTTAAACAATATTTGGTTTTCCAACCTATGAGCATGGGACATCTTAATTTCTTTCATCAAGGTTTTATAGTTTTCAGAGTACAGATCTTTCACCTTCTTGGTTAAATTCATTCCTAGGTATTTTATTATTTGTGGTGCAACTGGAAATGAGATCACTTTCTTAATTTCTGCTGCTTCATTATTAGTGTACAGAGATGCAATGGATTTCTATACATTGATCTTGTATCTTGCAACCTTATTGAATTCATATATCAGTTCTAGTATTTTTTTTTTTTTTGGTGGTCTTTAGGGTATTCTGTATATACTATCATGTCAAAGTGTAAAAATTTTACTTCTTCCTTACCAATTTAGATGAGTTTTATTTCTTTTTCTTGTCTGATTGCTGTGGGTAGGACTTGCAGTACTATGTTGAATAAAAGTGGTGAGAGTGGACATCTTTGTTTTGTTCCTGATCTTAGGGGAAAAGCTCTCAGCTTTTCACCATTGAGTATGATGTTAGCTGTGGGTTTTTTATATACAGTCTTTGTTTTGTTGGGGCATATGCCCTCCAAACATACTTTGTTGAGGGTTTTTATCATGAATGGATGTTGTACTCTGTCAAATGCTTTTTCTGCATCTATTGAAATGATCATATGATTCTTATCCTTTCTCTTATTGATGTGATGTGTCAAGCTGATTGATTTGTAAATATTGAACCACCCTTGCATCCTGGGAATAAATGTCATCCAATAGTGGTGAAGGATTTTTTTTTAATGTATTGTTGGATTCAGTTTGCTAATACATTGTTGAGATTTTGCATCTATGGGTAGGTATCTTGATGTTTTATCAGAGACATTGACCTATAGTTCTCTATTTTGTAGTGTCTACGGGTTTTTGGTATCAGGGTAATGCTGACCTCATAGAATGAATTTGGAAGCTTTCCTTCCTCTTCAGTTTTGGAATATTTTGAGAAGAATAAGTACTAACTCTTCTTTAAATGTCTGGTTGAATTCACCTATGAGGCCATCTGGTCCTGGACTTCTGTTTGTTGGAATTTTTAAATTTCTTGTTCAATTTCATTGTTGGCAACTGATCTCTTCAAATTTTCTACTTCTTCCTGATTCAGTTTGGGGAGATTATATGCTTCTAGGAATTTATTCATTTCTTCTAGGTTGCCCAATTTTTTGGCATATAATTTTTCATAATATTCTCTTACAATTCTTTGTATTTCTGTGGTGTCAGTTATTTCTCCTCTTTCATTTCTGATTTTGTTGATTTGAATCCTGTCTCTTATTTTCATGAATTTGGCAGAAGGTTTATCAATTTTGTTGATTTTTTTCAAAGATCCAGCTTTGCAGCATCATCTCCAGAGGCTCATGATGCCCAGTTGTCCAACTTTTAGTGATGCTACAATTGTTTTTTAGGTGGTGCCAGCCTAGCCTGGTCCTTTCATTATAATGGTTCCCATTAACATTGCACACAGTAGTTCTAGCATCAGTTGATAGCTGTTGCCTAGATCTATTATTTCATTGAGAGGGCAAAGTGAAGTTATTCTACATTTTCTTTCTACATTTGTTAGCTGGAATTCTGTATAGAAGAACATTTCTTCATCTTTTTTTTTGGTCACCTTGAAAGAGTTCAGAGAGGAAAGGTAGGATGAATGTTGAATTTGTCTGATTTAAAAAAAAAATCCATTTTTAGAGTGGTAAGTTAATATCCCAACAATCTTATTGGAAACTAAGCAAATTTTGGTATCATCATCAACTTACGGATTTTTATGTATTATGGGGTTCAGTTGTTTGCAGTCATTGTTCTTTTTGATCTTGAATTAGGTCAGTGATAACCCCTTTTGCTTTGAGAATTTTGTCCTCATTGTGCCTGGGAAAACTTTCATCCACTTTGCTCAATTTCTTTATTAATAGATGTTAGTTCTCTGACTTTTTTTCCCTTCCTTACCCTCCAAATTATGGTATTGATAGCTAAAATATGTCCTCTAATTTCCTCATGAGAGACCTCATTTAATCAGTTTTTCTGGCTTAGCTTTTTAATATAGTAGGTTAATTTTGCAAGCCATTTTGCCAGGACAGTATACTAGATAAGCATAATTTGGTAACAAGTTTTAGTCCTTTACTATTCCTATTAAAAAAATATTATTAGACTGTAAACATATGCTAAGTACAGAAGTAACCTTAAGTTTAATATTAGATATTTAATAGGTTATAGCAATAGGCAATAAGGTGATATTTTCTGACCTCCACTACAGTTTTGCAGGTAGCAGAAAACATCATGGGTTCATTAGTTAAACAGTTTAGCTCTCCTATTATCTCCCCACTGATCACAAAGTCTGTGTATATTAGCTGGTCTTTCTCCTCTGACTCCCAGAACATTTGGTCAATTCCAAAACCAGGTTTTGATCTTTGAAGCTGTTGAGGAATGAAAAAAGCGGAAAAAAACATATGCCAGTTAATTACCAAAACTCTCTAATTTTTTACTTTTTTCCTCTGATTTTAACAATTTTAATATGTAGATATTGTTTTGAGGATGCTTCTTTCTTGTACCTTTTAAAGCGAATTATTAAATTAGCAAAAGCATTCCTAGATACTGCGATCTTTCTGATTCCTTCTTCTCAGCCAACTTATACCTGCTTAGAATGGCTAAATGCCAAATTCAGATAAACATAAGATGAAAACAACTAAATATTGCATCTTAAAGATGATCCTTTGGAAAGTAACACTTAAAAGATGATAGGTAGGGGCACTTGAGTGGCTCACTTGGTTAAGCGACTGCCTTCGGCTCAGGTCATGATCTTGGAGTCCCAGGACTGAGTCCCACATTGGGCTCCCTGCTCAGCAGGGAGTCTGCTTCTCCCTTTGATCGCTCCCTCTCATGCTTCCTATCTCTCATTCTCTCTCTCTCAAATAAGTAAATAAAATCTTAAAAAAAAAAAATAAAAGGTGATAGGTAATGTTAACCACTGTGTTTGAACAAGAAAATTGGTTGCTGGCTGTTGTCCTAAAAGAGGATCAATGCAGTTCTTCTTCTTTTTCTTTTTTTAAAGATTCTATTTATTTGAGAGAGAGAAAGAGTGAGAGAGCATGAGAGGGGAGGTCAGAGGGAGAAGCAGACTCCCCATGGAGCTGGGAGCCCAATGTGGGACTCCATCCCAGGACTCTGGGAACATAACTGGAGCCAAAGGCAGTCGCTTAACCAACTGAGCCACCCAGGTGTCCATCAATGCAGTTCTTAACTTGGAAAATTATGAATTCTCAATTTCATAGAATTTTTAACTAATGTTCACAAATGCATTTATGAATAAATCTGACTTACCTTTACCATACCTGATATTATTATGTAAATTCCTTTGGGTTCATCACCTTCTTCAAATATATCGTTTCCACAATCAAATGTTACAATTCTGGTTCTTTCCTTAAAAATATCACCAAATACATAAGACATAAACACTACATCAGCAGTGGTCGAGAATGTTGAAATTTACATCTTAAAAAAAGTTCTTACGTTTTAAAATAACAGTCAGTAAGATCCAACTTATTGTGTTAGTGATAAATTTATAAGAAAATGGAAATTATGAATATCAAAGAGAAGAAAGTGGATATGCATAGATCTTTGTAACTTCAGATGGGGTATTTTTGTGTGGGATTTTAAGCTGGAGAGTATCACAGTCCTCATTAAAAAAATCATTTGTTGGTACATTATGGATGGTCCAGAAAATAAAAATATTACCTGAATGAAGTTTATATGGTCTTTGTCTTTGTCTAGCCATGGAATATGGTAGAGTGTTTCTTCAACAGTAAGGGGCTTGATAACATGTTGGAAATCAAGTATCTCTCTTTTTTTGGCCATTATTAACTAAAACCACAAAATTTAAGAAAGAAGATGAACAAAACTGTCATTCACAGAATGTTTAAGAAATTATGGCTTTGTACTATTTCCTTTACTTGGTCTTCTGAGATTTTTGTTCTATGGAAACATTCAACTTCTCCCCAATGATAGTATTTTTCTGTTATCATCATTCTGAAGTTATAAATATTTAAAAATAATTTTTTTTTACTGAATTATAGCATATAAACAAAAGTGCACAGAAATAAATGTCCACTCAAAGAATACTTACAATGTGGAAAGATCTGGGTAACCAGCACCCAGATTAAAAAATAAAACATTTACTACATCTAAAATCCTCTCTTATATTTTCTTTAGTCATTTCTTCTAAGGATAACCTCTCTTTTATCAGAGTTTAGCTTTGTTTGGTTTTGAGAGTTATCTGCATGAAATCAATGAGTATGTACTTGTTTGTGTATGGTTTCATTTGCTCAATAGTATGTTTCTGAGATTCATCTCTAATGTTGCAGGGAGCAGAAGTTCATTTCCTGTCCTTTTCATTGTTGTAGAGGATTATGTTGTATGAATATACTAGTTTTGTATACTTTTGATCAACATTTGGAGTGCGCCAGCTTTGGCCTTTTGTAATGCTGCTGTATTTGTTTTCTGTACATATGTATACATTTCTGTGGATATTTGATTCTGTAATCTAATTGCTATGTCATATGTGTATTTTCAAATTTAGTAGATTCTGCCTAATAATTCCAAAGTAATTGCATTAATTTACAATTACTCTAATATTCCAGTTCCACATCATTGCCTATAGTTAAATTGTCATTAAAAAACATCAAGTATTGGTATTTCATTTGGTTTTAATTTGTGTTAAGCTTATGACAGTGAAATTTAGTGTCTTTTGTTATGTATTAGTTATTTGAATATCCTCTGTTGTGAGGGTTCTACTCAATGTGCAGGACTCTTTTTAGCATTTCTTTCAGGGGAGTTCTAGTGGTAATAAATTCCTTCTACTTTGGTTTATCTGGGAATGTCTTAATTTCTTCCTCATTTCCACAGGACAGTTTTGTTGGATATAGGATTTTTGGTTGATAGGTTTTTATTCTCTTTTAGCATTTTTAATATATCAGTTCACTTCCTTTTTGTCACCAAAGTATCTCATAAGAAATCTGATAATAATCTTATTAAGGATTGCTTATACGGGATGATTTGCTTCTTTATTGTTGATTTCAAAATTTCCCTTTTGTTTTTTGACAATTTGATTATAATGTGTTTTGGTGTGGGTCTCTTTAAGGTCATCCTACTTGGAATTTATTGAACTTCTTGGATTTTAATATTTATGTCTTTCATCTAAGTTGGGAAGTTTTCAGCCATTGTTTCATCAAATATTCTCTCTCTCTCTCTCTCTCTCTCTCTCTCTCTTGCTTTGTGGAATTTCCACAGTGCACATGTTAGTCCACTTGATTGGACCTCACTGGTCCCTTAGATTTTGTTCACTTTTCATCAATCTTTTTATTTCTGTTCCTCAAGTAAGATAATTTCCATTGTTTTATCTTTAAGGTGACTGATCTTCCTACTTGCTCAAATATGCCTTTCAGTTCTTGCCACATACATGTTATATATTTTATGTTAGGTTCACACTTAAGGATTTAGAGTTTTTTGTTGTTTTTTTTTTATAAAGATTTATTTATTTATTTATTTCACAGAGAGAAGCAGATCACAAATAGGCAGAAAGGCAGGCAGAGAGAGAGGAGGAAGCAGGCTCCCTACTGAGCAGAGAGCCTGATGTGGGGCTTGATCTCAGGACCCTGAGATCATGACCTGAGCTGAAGGCAGAGACTTTAACTCACTGAGCCATCCAGGCGCCCCAAGGATTTAGAGTTTTTAATCAATACTGTGAATACAATATTTTTGTACCTTTTCTTTAGTTGAGGAAGAATTTTTAATGTTGATATTATTTCTGACTACCCTATGATTTACCTTATTAATCCTACAGATTTTACTTTATTTTCCTAGGATTTTAAATTAAACAATCAACATATAATAACATTTTTCCTCTTTCCAAAAATTTTATCTCTCAATTTCCTTTCTTTTTTTTCTTCACCTGGTTAAGACTTCTGGCATACCATTCAATATTTGGAGAGGCACTGTTCATTTTTCTTTTGGTCCTAATTTAGTTAGAATACTTATAAATATTTTGACATTTAATACAATGTTTCTTTTAAATTTTAAATAGAAACTCTACTCAAGTTAAGGATGCTACTTCTCTTATTAGCCTCGTAAGAATTTTAAAAAAATATTTTGAATAATAAATTGTCAGTTTTTTCTTTTTTTTCTTTTTCTTCAATTTTTTAATCTCTTAATAAGTTATATAGCTATTTTGAGAGCTAAAACATTCTTAGTCATAATAGTATATTAAACTTTTAATATACTACCAGATTTAATTAGCTACCATTATGTTTAAAAGGTTTTCATATGTATTCACAAGCATAATAGCTTTTGGTTTTTTTCTCATACCATTCCCAATCTGGAAAGTAAATTTTGTACTTAGAGAGTTAGTTGCTACCGTCTATTTTTTAATACGTCATGGTACCATTTAAATAACTTAGAGAAAGAAAATTTAGTGAATTTTTACCCTATAATTGAATGTTCTTATAAATCATGGGAGTCTATGGGAAAAGTTGTTTCAGTGGTGTACATAATTCTTAGAAAAATACTGATTTCCACTATAGTCTAGGATGAGAAATAGTTTCATCATACCATTGGTTTGGGAGCAAAACATAGAAAGAGATGGTCCCTCACTGTGACAAGAAAGTAAAAGCGAAATTGAGCATTGGGGCTCAGGAAGGAAGTGCTATATGATGAGTGCTTTTCTTTAGACAATTATTTTAAGTTAGATTTTTCATATCTCAGAGATAGCCTATATTGGAAAATCTAAAGTAGGTTTGAAGATCATGAATAAGTAGATATCAAGTAAGTATATTTGCTTTAAAAATATGCTACCTTACCTTATTAATTTCAGAACCTTCAATCTTATGAATAATTCCTTTTGACCTAAAAACCTTAACAATTTCTCTAGCCAAATTGAGCATGACATTAATCTCCTCCTTTGTTTTCATAGTAATAGCAATCTCTGGGTGATCATACTCTAAGTAGCCTGAAAAATAAGATTTTCAGATAAAATAAGAACATTATTTAAATATTTCATGTGGACAATAAGCTAATATTTCCACTCTAAATCCATGGAATACAATCCTAAACACAGATAAATGTATATCTCCCTGATGAGGCCTCTGCAATCAATCACAATTCACCAGTAGTTGTAGAATTCTGCTTGTAATTTTCATGTCAGCTTATAGCTAAGCCCATGAGGAAGGACAGACAGCCCTAGTCCCAGGATTAACAATTATATTGATACACCTGCATGGGACATTGAGAGGTTCCTCTGGGCTCTAGGTCTGGGGTTTATGTCCTACTTTTCTATTTTGTTTGAATTAGGATTTGGGGCCTCAAATTGTGCCTTAGATATGGCTTCTGGTTAAGTCCTCTCATTCATTTTGGGTCATTGTCCACCCAACATTCCTGAGTATCTAAAGGACTCATCCATCTATGCTTTTCTGCCTATCTTATCTGGATTCCTGAATGCCCACAAGAGTTGCTTTCACTTAGATTCTACATTTTGGCTTTTCCTTCGTGATGGCTTCTTGTCTGGCTTGACAACTATCTGTCATGAAAAATCTCTCAAATCTTGTTCAATTCTCAGATTTGCTGTGCCATTTTCTTGCCCATC
Source organism: Procyon lotor (assembly GCA_028646535.1). Classification (NCBI taxonomy): domain Eukaryota; kingdom Metazoa; phylum Chordata; class Mammalia; order Carnivora; family Procyonidae; genus Procyon; species Procyon lotor. The sequence continues at coordinate 136,224,468 of CM053603.1, forward strand.
ATCTGGTACCAAACCCCCTTCTTCTCCTCCCACATGAGCACTATACTACAGGAGTGTGTCTGTCCCACTCCCAGGATTTACCCTGTACTAGGAGCATGATGTGGCATGACTCAGAGAATAAGCCATTGCCATATTTAGGGACAGAAGCTCCCAGCAGTCATATCAGAGATCTGTGAGATTCTCTTCTGATTTCAGTTTATAAATCTTAAATCTTCAGATGGTAGCTTTGTGGCAAGTGAAGAGGAAAAAAATAACTTTTTTCCTTGTATTGCTCAGGATGGTATGTGTACTTTTGGTTTGGAAGAAAATAGAATTTATAAGGTGATAATAGCATGTATAAACATGCAATGCTAATGTGTTTATTTTAAAAAGAAATTGAAAGGTCTTCACTGAGGTATAAGGTAGGAAAAACAAGGGTGGAGAGGTAATATTACACTATACCCATCCAAACCAAAGATATTATCATATCGATTGTTGAAGCTATATACTTTATTATTAGTAATAAATAGATTTCCTTAAAGATCAATTTAGTTATCAAAATAATTGCCTCTCTGAAGTAATGATAATAAGAGATGGTTGTGCTTAATCTTTAGGGTGATGGGTACATACCCAGCTCTTTCATAGCATGTCCCGTATTCTTCATTACCCTCCTTAGTAACATCTACAAAATAAAAGAAGAGTTACCCCCTTGGAGAACAACTGTTATAAAATATCTTTACATTTTCAACTGATGGATTTTTTTTTCTTTAACTTTAAAGAAAACATGTGATGGGGAGCTTTTCAGGGATTATAATTGAATTTTGTGCAATAAATTTTATTTTGTTCCATATTTTGCTCCAGCAAATTGGGGGGAATAAAAAGTGGCATTACCAGGTTGAATTTGAGAAGTCTGAAGGCAAGTCATAAATTTTTTTTCCTTAAAGTAACCTGCTTTAGGATACTATTGATTCTGAAAAACACAAGCACAGTCGATAATTTCCTCTTCAACTTTGGGGCCATAGGGAAAGCTTTTAATCTTAAATAAGGTAGGTTTGGCCAAATTGTGTGAGAGCAAAAATGAGCACTAAAACTGGACATCTTAGAAATTCAGTTCCTTTTGTTTTTCCTACTGTGTATCCTCAAATTCCAGTGCTGAATATCCTTTTCCAGGTTAGAACAGGTAACAAAATTCAGGAAAATAGTTTGAAAGTTACAGGTGGTGAAGAATGGAAAGATATTGCTTTTTGTGTTCTACTACATATCACATGTTCAATTTTCTCAACTATAGAGCTTTGGGCATATTACTTGGCATTTACATGTTCCACATTGCCTTGAAAGGTAAATATTTCACATAGTTGACAAACTTGTGGGAACAACCACCTTGGTCAAAAAAGTGAAAATCTAGAGCTTAGGCCCTAGAATTCTCTTTGCTGTTTACCAGCCATGTGACTGAGCATAATCATTCAACCTCTCTTGGCTTTTTTTTTTGTTCCTTGTCTGTGCAATGAAGAAATTAGACAAAGTTTCCTTCTAGATGTGTTATTTTTATGTTTTCCATTTGCCAGATCCCCATCCTTTGCTTCTTTTACTATTTACTGTGGGAAAATCAGGCAGGGAGAGAGGAAGGGAACCTTTGGAAATTATGAGGGCTCTTCCTTTCCTTAACACTGCCATTACATCTCATCCTCCAATATTTCCTATTTAGTGCACCTGTAGTTGACAGATCCTAGAACTTGCATCAGGAGGGAGCTGATGACCACTGCACATATGTTTCATATGCCCTAAAAGGTGGGTTGCAAAAGCCTCATGATTTGCTACTTGGCACAGACATTTCAGTAAGGAGTCTTTTGAGTAATACAGTTGTACACTAGTTTAAGTTTTTACGGAAATTACTTAGCAAATCGAGTCAAAGACAACATCTATGTATGTAGACAGAGGACATAATGGGTGGGGGCAACTGAGGGATTGGAGGAATAAAGCCTTTCCTTACGATTGTAAGTTTTTCTTACCTGTTTAACCTGCTTAGAACTTGAAATCTGATCAATTATAGTCATTATATCTGCTTCACCTTGGACATATCCTTTTAGTATCGCATACTTAAAGGACAGCTGGTGACTCATCTTTTGATCTATTATTTGCAGCAACTTTGGGGTTATGAGCTGGGAAAAAAATGGAACTACTATTTAATATAAATTGTATACATTTAGTTAATTATATATTGATTAGTTTAACTAAAGTAGATAATAGTGAGAAATAACATGCTTTCAACAGTAACTACAGTAATCTGTCAAGGTTTTTCGTTGTTTTATTCATGGTCATTTTATAACTTCATGACCAGAGTGATTTCCTTACAATTAATAATGTTGGACACCTATGTGAAGTTATGACTTTCCTCTTTACTTATGTCCCCTATAGAGAATTGAATGCTACTTCCAACTAATTTAAATTCTTGGAAAACAATGCAATTAATCTTCTGAGCTTGAGTCATAAATGTGTATAAAGTACTGCCTCTTCTACCTGCGAAATCTCCTACTAACCTTCTTACTAGAAGGTTTATTCAGGGGTTAGAACCAACCACAACTCTACTTCTTGTTTGACCCCACCTTTAACTTCTCATTGTTTCTTTGCTGAGGTTTAACTTTCCAGATTATCTGTTACCACGGTGCAGTCCCCTAACTTCCCCAGAGTGGCCTGTTTCCTGTGTTTTCCTGTCTATGCTCCATAATCTCCATGCTCTGCTCTCCAACCAGCTGCCATTAATCCTCAAAGCACTAGCTTGTGCTCATCTTTTAAGATTCAGTTTAAGAATCACCTAATGAAAGACATTTTTTAAAAATCTCATTAGCATTCTGTACATACTCTGTCTTGCACTTATCTTACAACGTAACATTGGAACATCTAGATGACACATCATTTTCCTTCTACAAGTTCTCTAGAGTGTATCTAATTTGTCTTCACTTACAGGGCCTACCATTTGATATAAGTTAAGGGTTCAGAATTTCCTGAATACCTATACAAACTTTTCCTAGGTGGTTTACCAGTTTCTTCACTAAGACCCCATGTTTCCTCTTTTCAGAAAGAATTAACTGGTCACTGGAATACGCTTTGCTTGCCTTCCTTAGGTCAAGTTGCACATTGGCATTTCTTACAGTCTCATTTAATACTAAAATGAGAAAAGCTACTAGTTGCATATTTTTAGATCTAGTAGATCTATTCTTCTTGGGAGCAAAAGTAATGTTTTAAGCATATGTAAGAAAGCTATAAATGTACAGCTTTTAATCTGTTAGTTTTATCTCTAGATGAACTATTTCACTTAGGTTTGTATCTCTCACAGTGCCTAAATGTGTGTGCATCCTGTTTGTGTATGAATAGAGTGAGCCAGTGAGAGAGAGGGAGTGTATATCTGTTCCATATCTATACTTCATATGCCTCGTGATGGAGTGAGCTTCATGTCATTGAAATAATCATATAATCAATAATATCATACTTGTTATAGAAAAATGTATTAGACAATTGAAAGTTACTTTCGATGCTGTGATTTTATATTACTATGAATTTATATAACATGAAATGTATATTTTTTGGTTTCTTAATGTGTATGTATTTATATTATTTGCTTTGTCACAATGAATGGCTTGCATGGTTGTTTTGTTTATTTGCAGCTTTTATACCAGGTAGCTATAAAAATAAACATTACTTAGGGGTTAATTTATACTTACATTAATATGGAATTTTTTATATGCTCTCTATTCAAAGAAAAAGCTATGCTGAATATTTCTATACATTCATGTGCTAAATAAATTACAAATATAATTTGGATGTTTATAAATATATAACATATAAATAACATGTTATAAAATTTAATTTGTGGAAAGGTTATAAAATTTAAAATATAAACATCATCTCAATAGAAAGTGGAAATCATGAAAGTACTAAACTGATTTTAGTTCATATTTCATGAAGCAGTCAGTAGAAATTTGAAATTGAATGATTTAATAGTTCTTTACCTTCAAAATACGTAGCAAGCGAAGAAACCGAACAATTTTTATAAAGAGGACGGTTAGAACAAAATCAAAAGTATAAGTAATAGAATTTGTCTCAATAAGAATTATATCTATGATGCCAACTACTGTAATTACTAACTCAAATAGGTTCCAGGCATGTAAAAAATATTCTTTCCTCATTGCAGCCATCTGTTGATTAAAAAAAAAGTACGTTATCTTGTTTTTGCTTTTACTGCAACATTTTCTACAATAACTGAAACATCACTAGTTAGATTTTTTTCTGATCTACCTTAAGACTACTTGTCCGAAATACTAGGAAGTAATGATATTAATTTAAGATTAAAATGGTTGCAATATTAAAGCATAGCTAAGAGAGTGGGAAGTATTAAAAATGATTGTGGGTGCTAGTCTGGGAAATTGGGTTTCCAGTGGAATTTTGAGAGAAAAGTAGGTTTAGAAATACATTATATGTTAATAAAAATTAAAAAAAAAGAAAAGATACATTTTTTAGAATGTGCTATTTGAGATGTTTGTATAGCATTTTGTTGGAGAGATACAGTCATCAGTTGTTGATATGCTCTGAGGTTCTTGGTAAGATCTGAGCTGGGAACATGAATTTGGAAGTTATTAGACCTATAAATGGTAGGTGATGCCAAGGAAGTGAAAGAGATAGCATGGCCTATGAAGCTCTTTATTCTGTACGTCCGTGTCTCATTTTCCATACCTGCCACACAAATCTAACATTCCTCCAAGGTCCATGCTGACCAATTCATCCTGAGCTCAAGTCACTGGGAGTGATGTCCCTTGTGGGTGTCATGGTATTGCTTCTAACTTTTCTCTTGTTTTTGTCCATCATGTTATATACTCATATGCTCACTCTTCACTTTTTGATCCATATAACACAATACTAGTATCAGTTTGTTGGGTACATTTCTTCATTTTACAACTAACTTTATATTAGATTTAAAAATCAAATCAGGAAATGTTTTTCAGCTATGAAGGGATATCTATCACTCTACCTATCTCTATCTAGTATCAAAAAAATAAAATGAACACTACCTTGCTAAATTTATGAACACTGTCAATATCTTCGAAACTCCCTTTGACACATACCATTTTAAAATTTATGTTTACAAATCAAAATCAGTTCTTAAGGTATGGATTTTTCTACTGAGTTGCCTTAAAAATTTACTTTTAAAATTAAAGTTTGTTTGAGAAGTGAGAAAGAACTTCATACACTCCTTTAGAAAATTGTGTGTGGTTAGTGTTGGAAATGAAGTTAGGGACTCTCTCTGTGAGACATTTAACATATTCACATATACATAGACACACACACACACACACACACACACACACACACACACACAATTTTGGATTACCTTAAATAGGGACTCCACGATATAAAATGCAAGAAAAAAGTAGTTACAGTATCTTAATTCCCGCTCATAGATATCATGTAAGCCAGGTATCCAAGAAATTATGATAGGAAACATATTCATTAGTATCACAAGATATCCAATATACTCAAATTCATCAGTAAATACAATTTTATGGCATATACGAAGAATGCAATATCTACAAAAAAAAAGTTTTATCTAATAAAATAATTACACTGAATGACTTTCATTATATGTTTAGTTCTATTCTAATCATCTGTAGTACATAGCCCAGCTTAGTTTGGGGTAGGAGCAATCACTACCCAACACTTTCTGGCATCTTACTTCAGATATTGTCCTTTTAATTTCCTCCTCTGCTAGATGTCTTGAGGCTTGTTTCCCCTCTTTTTCCCTCCAGCTTCCTCAACTCTCATCCATTTTTAGTTTTAAAAGAAATATTTTTGGTCATGAGATGGGAATAATTCAAGCTGGAAATATTAAAAAAAATAATAAAGGGAATTCCTTCCACCTGCCAGACATGATTACTATTAACACTATTAATATTAATCTGAATATTAACACTATTAATATTAATCTGAATATTGGTCCAATCTTTTTGCTTATGTAATCATTATCTGTAAAGACAAAAGAAATTTTATGATACATATCATTCTGTAAACTTTTTTTTCTCCTTAACAATGTATCATGAACATCTTTTCTTGTTGAGGCATAAAATCTGTAAAAAAAAAAAAAAGTCCCAGTATGTGTGGTAATGTGGTAATGGAACAGTATCCACATTTTATCAAAATATTTAAATCAAAATTGATGGAAGTCCTAAATGTGAGACAGGAAACTATCAAAATCCTAGAGGAGAACATAGGCAGCAACCTCTGTGACCTCAGCTGCAGACACATCTCTGGAGACAAGGAAACAAAAGCCAAAATGAACTATTGGGACTTCATCAAGATACAAATTCTTCACAGCAGAGGAAACAGTCAATAAAACTAAAAGGCAGCCTACAGAATGGGAGAAGATATTTGCAAATGACATATCTGATAAAGGGTTAATATCCAAAATCTATAAAGAACTTATCAAACTCAACACCCAAAAAATAAATAATCCAGTTAAGAAATGGGCAGAATACTCAACTTTTGTATCAACATGGACATGACTGAAGGAGATTATGCTGAGTGAAATAAGTCAAGCAGAGAAAGTCAATTACCATATCGTTTCACTTGGGAAGCATAAGGAATAACATAGAGGACATTAGGAGAAGGAAAGGAAAAGTGAATTGGGGTAAATTGGAGGGGGAGATGAAGCATGAGAGACTGTGGACTCTGAGAAATAAATGGAGGGTTTTGGGGGAGTGAGGGAATGGGTGAGCCTGGTGGTGGGTATTAAGGAGAGCATGTATAGCATGGAGCACTGGGTGTGGTGCATAAACAACGAATCCTAGAACACTGAACAAAACAAAATTAAATTTAAAAAATCAATTGATCTTATATACATAAAAAAAAAAAAAAAAGAAATGGGCAGCAGACATGAAAAGACATTTTTCTGAAGAAGACATCCAGATGGCTAACAGACAAATGAAAAGATGCTTGACATCACTCATCATCAGGGAAATACAAATCAAAACCACAATGAGATGCCACCTCACAATGGTCAGAATGGCTAAAATTAACAACTCAGGAAGCAATAGATGTTGGCAAGGATGCAAGGATGCAGAGAAAGGGGAAGCCTCTTATACTGTTGGTGGGAATGCAAACTGGTGCAGCCACTCTGGAAAAACAGTAGGAAGTTTCCTCAGAATGTTAAAAATAGAACTACCTTATGATCCAGCAATTGCACTACTAGATACTTGCCCAAAAGATAGAAAAAGAGATGCAAAGGGACCTATGCACCCCAATGTTTACCCATTATCAACAACAGTCAAACTATGAAATGAGCCCAAATGTCCATTAGTTGATAAAGAAGATGTCGTATGTGTGTGTATTCACAATCATGGAAATAGTGGAATATTACTCAGCCATCAAAAAGAATGAAATCTTGCTATTTGCAATGAAATGGATGGAGCTAGAGTGTGTCATGCTAACCAAAATAAGTCAGTCAGAGAAAGACAAATACCATATGATTTCACTCAAATATGGAATAGCAAGAATGCTATCATGGAGTTTATCCCCCATGTTTTCTTCTGGGAGTTTTATGGTTTCAGGTTTGACTTTACTCCATTTCAAATTGATTTTTGTGTATGCTGTAAGATAGTGGTCTAGTTTCATTATTTTCCATGTGGCTGTCCAGTTTTCCCAACATCATTTACTGAAGAGACTATCCTTTACCCACTGTATATTATTGACTCCTTTGTCATAAATTAATTGACTATATACTCATGGGTTTATTCCTGGGCTCTCCATTCTTTCTTGTTAATCTATGTGTCCGTTTTTATGCCAATACCATACTACTTGTTTGTTACAGCTTTTTAGTATAGTTTGAAGTCAAGAAGTGTGATACCTCCAGTTTTATCCTTTTTTCTCAAGATTGTTTTGGTATTCAGGATCTTTTGTGATGCCATACAAATATTGGGATTTTTAAAAAATTTTGTAAAAATATTATTGAATTTTTGGTAAGGATTATATTGAATCTGTAGATTGCTTTGGGTAGTATGGCCATTTTAACAAGATTAATTCTTCCGGTTCATGAGCATAACATTTCTTTCCATTTATTTGCATCTTCTTCAATTTCTTGCATCAATGTCTTACAGTAACCAGGTCTTTCTCCTCCTTGGTTAAATTTATTCCTAGGTGTTTTATTCTTTTTGATGCAACTATAAATGGGATTTTCTTAATTTCTTTTGTTATTAGTGTATAGAAATGCTACTGATGTATATATATATATGATTTTGTAATCTGTAATTTTACTGAATTTGTTTATTAGTTCTAACTATTTTTTTGGTGGAGTTCTTAGGGTTTTCTGTATATATCATGACATCTGCAAAAGATGTCAGTTTTACTCATTTCTTTCTGATTTGGATGACTTCTTTTTTTTTCTTGCCTTATTACTCTGGCTAGAACTTCCAATACTATGTTTAATAAAAATGATGAAAGTGGGTGTCCTTATCTTGTTCCTGATTTTAGAGGAAAAGCTTTCAGCCTTCAGCTTTTCACTGTTGAATACCATGTTCACTGTGTGATTGTTACCTATGGCCTTTGTTGAGGTACACCCCTTCTTTACCCAGTTTGTTGACAGTTACAATTTATATTTACCCCCTTTTGTCTTGTGTATCCATTATTGCAGCTATATATTTTTAAAATACTTTTGACTTCTAACCTTTATATTAGATTTTTATGTGATTTACCCACCATTGTTACAATATTAGAGTGGTCTGAATTTTATCATATATTTATCTTTACCAGTGAGATTTATACTTTCATATGGTTTTCTGTTACTAATAGGGGGCATGTCCTCTGGATGGCGATCACAAAAGCCAGGGTGCCAAACTCTTGCACAAGTTCACTTCCGGGAGACATTGTCCTTGCAAGTTCATTAAGAACTGTTTCATTGTATACTTCAGTCTTCTGGATTTTATGGACATAAGCCCAATTATCTCTCAGAGCAGATATTTTGGGGGCCCATCTCTCAAGTGGAAGTCTTAAATGTTAGGGCACTAGATGTTGGGTCCAAACCCTTTACTTCTCATTCAGAAGCTGGGGGCCATGAGTTTCCTTCTGATCAAATGCTTCAACTTCAGGGGATAAGTTTTATGCTCAGAGTGTGTCTCAGCCTTTCCTGTTTCAATATACGTATTTTCTCATTAGCCTGATATGTAGGAATCACTCAGCTACTTTCTGGATTTTTTTGAGAGGGAAGTGATCTATATGTGGCTATAAATTTGGTGTGTTGATGAAAACAGTTAAGTTCTGGAGCCTCCTATGTCACTGTTTTGGACTAGAATACAGACTGCTTTTCCTGATTTCCTTCAGCAATAAAATCATATCTGGCACAGCATTGCATTTGATGTTACCTTTTTCCCCCACCAGACATTTCATTTATTTATTTATCATTTTTAAAAATTGAGATATTAGTCACCATACGGTACATCATTAGTTTTTGATGTAGTGTTCCATGATTTTTACCCCAAAGATACAGATGTAGTGAAAAGAAGGACCATATGCACCCCCAGTGTTCATAGCAGCAATGTCCACAATAGCCAAAATGTGGAAAGAGCCAAGATGCCCTTCAACAGACAAATGGATAAAGTTGATGTTACTTTTTGCTTAAATTTATAAGTGACTATATTTTGACTTATTTATGCCAGTTAGATGAATTGAAAGAGATATGGTGGGGATTACTCTCAGTTTCTTTAAACCTTTAAAGTTGATGTTAATTTCCTTACTCCTGGAATACTAACTATATTGCTTCTTATGACTATTGTGGCCAGGGTTCCACATGGACACTTGGACCTTCCTGCCATAATAATTCTTATTCTATAGGTCACTAAGAAAATGTGAATGTGTAGCACACACTGACTATTTTCACCCCAAGTACACACTTGGAGATTTAGGGAAATAACCACACAGTGGCCTTGCCGGATTATTATGAGGCAGACTGGGTCAGAGACTCCATATATCATCCAGCCTAAAAGCTTCCTCTCTAACTTGAGAACTGTGATATTATTTCAAGCCTTTCATCTTTTGTTTGTTTGTTTATTCATTTATATTCTTGCCACAGTCTTTTAAAAAGTCTTAGTAGTCTCTTTTTTTCCCATTGAAAAGTAACTTTTTTAGTAAAGTGACTAAAGGTCCATATGAGAAAAGATTGAGGGAATATTTGTCTTATGTGCTTGTGGTGTTATTGTAAACCTTTCTCAAAGGCTCTGGTTCTAAGAACTGACTTAGATATAAGGAAAGGGTGAGGAATCATGATCTTCCTTTGCAGTAGTTAACCTCATCCCTTTGCTGACCAGTCCTCTGTTTTTAGAAAAGTCAAATAAAATATAGTTAACTATTTGTCTACATTGCCCTTTGACAAAAATTATTTGTTACCCACACCCAGGCCAAGGTACTCTGACTGCTATTCCAGGTTTGCTGTTCACAAAATAAAGTATGTACACCTTGCTTTTGACATTTAAGTGCTGCCATCTGTCTTCTGCCATTCCCAAATCTTTTTGATACCAGTAAGACTAATTCCATGGCAACCTCAACTACCGTCAACCATATCTTGCAGAGGGCATCTATCACCAAGTTTCTCAGTGTTGCCTTGTGAAAGTAAATGTCCTCTGGTCCTTCCCAGGGGGGCAAAGTCATGTGATGGGTCCTTAATTCTTATATAATAATCTAGTTAAATATTCCAGTTTTTATCATCTGCATTTCATTTATTATAGGTTATTGGCTTGGTCAAGCTTCAAAGAATAATCCCAAGAGTATAACTGTACCAGCTCCAAGTGTCCTTAACTGAATGTCGAACCTCGAATCATGGATAAGACCACCATGCCAATAAATTCTCCCCACTCTGGCCTTATGTTGTAACATTGCTGTCCAATACTCTCAAGATCCATTCCATTATATGTTTACCAGTTTTGCTTGTTAATACCTGTAATTAACCTCAGTAGATAATTCCCTGTGATTCCCTCAGTAGATAAGTTGTAGTCTCCTAAAGAAGGCACTGTATTTCCTCCTCTAGCTGTGTTGAGGTCTGATACAGGTAATTACCTTGGAAACAATGAAAGGTGGTAGAGAATAACCTTGAAACAAAGATAAGCTTTATCTTGTGATGTCTTTGTAGCATCTGAAGGTGATAGGAGGCTATTATCCTCTAGCAAGAAAGAGGTGGCTGCCTCCCGCCAGGCTACAGTATTCATGAGAAATGTGAGGGTTCCAGATCTTCAGATTTATCCACCCAAGTGTTACCACTTAGATCTCAGGGTCCTGATCTTTTTTTTTCAGCGCACTGACACTAATACAGAAACCCTATCAATGCTAGGTATTTATTCTTCTTTGTGCAGCTCTAGGTGTATCCCTTCAAAGTAGATATACTATATTGACTTATTTAATTCTGAATAATTTAAGTTGAATTTTTAATTTTTTTTTTTTTTTTTTTTTTTTTAAGATTTTATTTATTTGACAGCGAGAAACACAGCGAGAGAGGGAACACAAGCAGTGGGAGTGGCAGCGGGAGAAGCAGGCCCCCTGCTGCACAGAGAGCCCGATGCGGGGCTCGATCCCAGGACGCTGGGATCTGACCTGGGCCGAAGGCAGACGCTTAACGACTGAGCCACCCAGGCGCCCCTGAATTTTTAATTTTAAGAATTGTATGTGTTTTCCTATTCAGTTTTGTTTGGCGATTGGATTCGTTCATGTTTGTGATTCTATCACTTCTTAATTTCAACATTTCAGTAATACTTATTATTGGAGTTTGGCACTTAGTAATAAATGCTCACTTTTTTTTTCTTTTTCTTTTTCTTTTTTTCTTTTTTTTTTTTCAGTGTTACAAGATTTATTGTTCATGCACCACACCCAGTGCTCCATGCATTACGTGCCCTCCTCAATACCCACCACCAGGCTCGCCCAACCTCCCACCCCCTCCCCTCCAAAACCCTCAGTTTGTTGCTCAGAGTCCACAGTCTCTCATGGTTCATCTCCCCCTCTGATTTACCCCCATTC
>CM053603.1:136236985-136313304 GCA_028646535.1 Procyon lotor
TCCAGGAGCCCCTACTAATAACCTTTTCATCAACAAGTTTTCCCTCACATTTTATGTTATATATTTTAAGTCTTGGGGCTCCTGGGTGGCTCAATTGGTTAAGTGTCTGCTTTCTGCTTGGGTTGTGATCCCAGGGTCCTGGAACCAATGGGTTAGGAGTGAGCAGGAGGCAAGATCCAAATGCAGACCTCTGTTTCTCAAAGTCTGCCAGTGAAAAAAGAGAAAGAGAACAAAAATTCCTAAAATGAAGTAGCGAGATTCTGATGGAAGAAGGTTTTGAAGGACAGACAATGCTAGCACATTTCAAGAGACCCAAGTTTAGAAGAATCTGAGGATGCTTTGAGAGACACGGACAGATCTGACGGGCCATGGGTCCAGAGAAGCTGGGGAGGATCCTATGTAGAGCACAGGTGAAGAGGTTGGTCCTAGGATGGTGGAGAAAACCTGTAAGATTGGTGGGCAAGAGAAACAGGGGAAAACACAAAGAAATTCCAAGGAGGAGAGCCTAGAGACTTGCTACCAAGTTCATGCCCCCAAGGATCTTGCTAGTTTATAACTTGCTGGTGCCGTCTGCAGAGGATTTTCCCATGAGTCACCCTACACTGGGAGCACTGCCTTGTGCAACCCGTCTGCCTGCCAACACGCCGTGAGAGCATGGTTCTTCCACCCAATGCAAAGACAAAACAGTATATTCAACACACAGCACTTCTGAAGTCCCTGCTTACATCTCAGGACCATAGCGCTCCTACTCAAGAAAAAATCTGCATGGAAAGACAGTGAAGAAGTCAGGCAGAAAGCCATAATGCTGGTGAGTATCACATAAGGGTCCTTAGAGTGCTAAATCTGATCATCTTTAAGTTACATCTCTAAGTACCCACCTACTTGTCACAGTTTGGCTTGCAAAATACTTAAAATTCTTTGCCCACTGAGTTTCATTAGTAGGGTGTATAACTCAGGTCTGTCCCCTCCCTGGCTGGGGTAACTCAGTGAAAAAAGCAGAACCCCTGAAGATGCTTAACTGATCTTCTAAATTGTCCAAAAAGATGACTTTGGGGGAGAGAGGCTATTTTTTCCCCCTTTTACCACTTATTTACATCAAGGAATTTGTGCTTTTTTAGGGAGAAGAAGAGATTCTATCATTACCTTTTTTTCCCTGAAGAACAGAGATAAAACCAAGCCTCCAGTCCCAACAGGATTCCCTGGGCTCTGCCCCCCAAATTGGCCACTTTAAAAAGATTTCATTGTCTACCATGTGTGTATGCAGCCCCAGCTCCGTGCCTGGAGCTCACCCACGATCCTGAAGTTGCAATCACCTCAATGGCATGTCAAGGGCAAAGTGGCGCGAGATCTGCCCCAGATGCGGGCAATAAAGGGTGTACAGTCTGTAGAAAATTAACAATAATAAAACAGACCACAGCTGACGGCAGTTCTTAACAGTGTCAGTGACAAGACATACCTCCGTGCTAAACATCCCAGCCTGGGTGCCCCACTGTCCCCTCCTCAATGCGTTACCCCTTCTATGCTGGGACCTGTTTTTTGTCCACATCTGTGTGCACTCTGGCTCAGCAGTTATTAACCCCTCTGCCTCTGAGCCTCAGTCCACTTGCTACAGAGCCTGGTGACAGGAGATTGAGGAGCTGGGGGGAAGGTGGGGGAGGGAAAATGGCAAAGGTAGCTCCCGAGGAACCTCACTGCTTAGTGAAGCCAGCCCTATGTGCAGCCCTTGACTCTGCCAACACTGCGCTTTTCCAGACAGCAGTGTTTTCCCCACAGTGCTCAGAAGTTCTGTGAATTGGATTCCTATCCCTGGGGCTTGGCCACGAGACAATGCCCAATGACTGCACATGGTCATCCCACAGGTACCTACAGAGCCACTCTGGGTGAGGCTGGGACCATCACGGGGAGGCCTGTCCCTGCCCCTTTCACCTATGGCATTTGCCCCATCCCACACTGCCTACTATGACTCTCCCCAAAGGCCCAAACTCCTGAGGGTTGAGGTGCCAAGTGAAATCAAAGTATTTCTCGGATTAAAAAAATGTGAAAGTGCACAAATCTCTTCACAGCCTTAATGTTTGAAAATACACTTTTTTAAATTGTTTGAGAAAGACAGTGACAGAAAGAGAGAGAGAGAGAGAGAGAGAGAGAGAGAGAGAACAAGCCGGAGTTGGGGAGAGGGAGAAGGAAAAGCGGACTCCCCACTAAGCAGGGAGCCCAATGTGGGGTTTGATCTCAGGACCCTGGGATCATGACTGGGACTGAAGGCAGACGCTTAACTGACTGAGCCACCCAGATGCCCCTGAAAATACAATTTTATAACCACACTGAAAGTGAAGTTTGCACTACAAGTGTTACAGAGTTCTTCCCTGAATATTATCCCATGAACTCTCATGTCCCTTGAAAAAGGATAGAAGGAGTGAGAATCCCTCCCTCTGCAGATTGCTGTTGGGCACTTGAAAAGGTCGGATGATTTCTGAGAATGGAAGACAGCTCCTGGGTCTGGTGCTTTAGAATTCCGAATATTAAACCAACTGGATCTGCTGCATGCTCCTTTGTTATAGGGCCCAGAGGCCAACAGACAAATCAGTCAATGTTCAGGATAGCACCGCCTAATTGTGATGGGACAAGGTTGCATGGCTCAACTTCAGTTTCGACATCCACGTGTGGGAGTTGATGGGAAGAGGAAGTACGAAGGCTCACACCAAAACTCCTATCCTCAGCATGTCGGAGGAGGTGCAACACCTCTTATCAACTTCTCCCTAACTCCAATCAGCCTGTGGCCTCAATGGATCACCAACCCACCTCAACTATACCCTAAGTAATTAAGCAAACATGGCTCCTGCCTGAGAAACTTACATGCTGGAGGTTGGCGTATGCCATCAAATTTCCCTATTCCCTCAGGGACTTTAGCACCTTGACACAGGAGAGGAAGAGGCTGGGAGAAGGAACAGGAGGTGAAGGGCAAATGTGGTTCTAAAGAAAATTCCCAGGACCCCTTCTGGAGAGATGCGGGGGCTCCTCATCCAAGATTGGGTTTACTAAGAAGAATCTGACTCAACTCAAATCCTTGTGGAGACCAGATCACCCTCAAGAGCATCCCAACTCCAGAAAAAAAAATCCAGCCCCTGCAATCACCCCCACTTACTAATAAAAACAATTTTCCTCTTTCTTCTTTTAAAACTGAAATGACTGCCCACTGGAGGGTGCTGTATTTATGTATCATGAAAACCTTCATAGCAATAATCATAAAAAATTAGCCACTATCTAAAAAAGCTTTAAAACGCTATGGAAGGGGCGCCTGGTTGGCTCAGTCGTTAAGCGTCTGCCTTCGGCTCAGGTCATGATCCCAGGGTCCTGGGATCGAGCCCCACATCGGGCTCCTTGCTCGGCAGGAAGCCTGCTTCTCCCGCTACCATTCCCTCTGCTTGTGTTCCCAATCTCGCTGTGTTTCTCTCTGTCAAATAAATAAAATCTTTAAAAAAAAAAAAAAAACCGCTATGGAAGACTATACCATGCAGTCATTTAAAAAAAAGTGCCCACAAAGAATTTTTAGTGAGTTGGCAAAATGGTCTCAATATAGCATTACAAATCCTAAACGCAGGCCCCAAGATGATTAAGAAACAATCTGATAGGGGCACCTGGGTGGCTCAGTCGGTTAGCACCCGACTCTTGATTTCAGCCCAGGTCACGATCTCAGGGTGGGGAGATCGAGCACCACAAAGGGCTCCACACTAGGCATGGAGCCCGCTTAGGATTCTCTCTCTTCCTCTCCTTCTGCTCCTCCACCCACCCCACCTCAGCTCACGGTCATGCTCTCTCTAAAAAAAAAAGAAATTTAAATAAATTAAATAAAATACAATCGCATCTCAAATTATTTTTAAAATGCAATTAAGAAAAAGAAGAAAGGGTAGTGAAATATTAATAATTTGGATGTGTTTTACGGGTAACTGAACATATGTTACCCATATGTTATTTATGTTCATAATAAATAATATTACTTATATTCATAATAAATATTATTTATTTATAAATAATAAAAAAAGGGCACCTGGGTGCTCAGTCTGTTAAGTGTCTGCCTTCAGCTTAGGTCATGATCCCAGGGTCCTGGGATCGAGCCCAGCCTCTAGCTCCCTGTTCTGCAGGGAGTCTGCTTCTCCCTCTCCCTCTGCTGCTCCCTTTGCTTCTGCTCACTCAACACCCTCCATTAAATAAATAAATAAAATCTCCAAAAAACCTTTTTAATTTTAAAAAATAAATAAATAATAAATAAAATAATATATGTAAGGTATATAGTTATCACCGTGTAAGTTTTTGCTTTGAAAACACATACAACACAAATATAATAAAGTTATTTCCAAAATAAGTTTAAGTAACAACAGCATTTAGAGGCATGATTCTATAAAGTTTTTAAGATGCTTTCTGATGGGCTATTCATTATTTATCATTATAATAATGTACTGGGTATATCAGATGAAGTACAATAATTATGAAAGAAATGATAAGAAAAAAATTTCAAATAAGCAGGTGTAGGGAAACAATAAAATATAAATTAGTGTTTAAGTAAGTTAAAACTATAGAAATCTTCAAGATCCAGTGGGCAGAGTTGAAGGTAAAACATTGGTCTCTATACTTCTTTCAGACCTTATTAAACAAACAAAGAGATGAAATACTACGGATAGCTACCACCTATACAACAATCCCAAGCCAGTTTTTTTTTTCCCCAAATATGTTTATTTTATTTTTTCAGTGTTACAAGATTAATTGTTCATGCACCACACCCAGTGCTCCATGCAATAAGTGCCCTCCTTAATACTCACCACCAGGCTCGTCCAACCCCCCACACCCTCCCCTCCAAAACCCTCAGTTTGTTGCTCAGAGTCCACAGTCTCTTGGTTCATCTCCCCCACTGATTTCCCCCCACTCCCCTTTCCCTTCCTTCTCAAAATGCCCTCCATGTTTTCCTTATGCTCCACACGTAAGCGAGACCACAAGATAATTCCAAACCAGTTTTCAATTCATATTATAAATAAATAGCAATAAGCACATCTTCCATATCAATGTAAGTCCTAGACAAACATTAAACAAGTTCTTAAAATGCATCAGCTTAGTCCTGTTTAAATCCTCTTACCTCCAATAAGACATAAGCTTATGATGATGACTACAATGAGACCTAGGAAAACAGAGGCGATGACCATCCACAGTTTGCACTTTCCAATCAATTTCTTATTACAGGAGCTCCAGGGGTTCTCCTTGCTTGCCTGGAAAGCAGAGGGACACTGTGAGGCAGTCACTGGTTTCTAGAAGCACTTTTGAACGCTTGCAAAGGCAGCAGGATCCTGCCGTCCCTGGGCTACACTCCACGGAGTCAGGCTTACAAAGAAGCAGAACGGAACCTCTTAAGAAGTGAGAGAAGGGCTCCCAGGTGGCTCAGGCAGTCGGCTCAGGTCATGGTCTCAGGGTCCTGGGATTGAGCTCCACATTGGGCGCTCCTTCTCTCTCTCTCTCTCTCTCTCTCTCTCTCTCTCTCTCTCATAAATAAATAAAATCTTTTTTTAAAAAAAGTAAGAGAGAAAATATCCTGGGAGGCTCTGAGGTGGGGGAAAAGCAGGACTTCGAAGGATGGACAGAGAAAGGCATTCCAAATCCAGGACAGAACAACCTCAATGTTGATTCATAACCCAACTGGCCAAGAGGATCCTCTGCCCGCAACGTGGGTTCCAGAAGCAAGTCATGGTCGTTAAGATTAGAGACAGTGAAAGGTTGGAGCATCCTTGGGAGGGTTTTCAATGCCATCAGAGCTGTCTGGACTTAATCGGGTGTGTGCTGGGGAACTCTCAAAGGTTTTGAAGCACAAGAGCTGAGTTGGGAGAAAAACGATGTGTGGTTGAGAGTGGGCATGCCAAGAGCAAGCTAAGAGGCTACCACCATGCCCGTGCTGCGTAATTAGAGCCTGGGAAGGGAAATGAAAAGGACGGGAGCAACACCTGCAAGCAGCGTGCAGTGGGTGTAAGGAGGGCCATGACTTGGTCACTTGATTGGTCACCGACACCATTTCATTTCAGTCGAACGGCCCTTCGAGGGAGGCATCTCCAAGATGCAGTTAGAGAGAGCAGGCGGGACAGGTCTCTGCTGCGGGTCATGGCTAAGCCGGCACCTGCCATCCACAGCCCCCAAGACGAGGCGCAGAGCTCTAGGCTACGGGCACCCATGGCTGTCGTGCGGTGCCTCCACTCGGGGCGGTCCCCTGCCCCCTGCCCCTATAAGCTTCCAGAACTCTGCCCTTGCTTCCCATGGAGCTATCAGGCAATTCCTGCACAGAGACCATGGACTCCGACGGGGGGACAAGTGTGGTTCTGTATCAGCATTCCCTTCCCACGCCTGAAAGCAGTGACTGCCTCATTCAGGTTACAGAAGCTTGTCAGCCCCAATATCCTCAACTGTAAAAGTAATAGGTCCAGCTCCCAGGACTGCTGAAAAGACTGGAGATCATGGGCATGAAGTACTCCTACACCAATGTTAGGAGCCCCACACGTGGGAGCCCTGACTGTGTTCTCCAGTCCCACGGAGCAGCACCTGGTCGACTTTCTTTCCTCCATGCCTGTGGTGATGGCCACCAGAGAAGGAAATCTTTCACTTCAGGACGACAGTTCAGAGTGGCTCAGTGAGAGGTTCCCAAGCCTGGCGGCACATCAGAATCAGCTGAGGAGGAATTTAAACCACGCACGCCTAGGCCCTCCCGGGACACAGGAGACTAGACTGTAGAGGAGGTGAGGGCAGGCCCCAGCCTCTAATTTTTTTTTTCTATTTATTCATTTGAAAGAGAGAGAGAGCATGAGTTGGGGGGATGGAGGACAGGGGCACAGGAAGAGGGAGAAGCAGTCTGGACATGGGGCTCGATCCCAGGGCCCTAAGATCATGACCTGAGCTGAAGGCAGAGATTTTAACCCACTGAGCCACCCAGGCACTCCCCCCACCCCCCAGTGTGTAATTCTGAGCTTTTCCAGGGTGTATCAGTTACTTTATCAAGGTTGTTCTGTTCTGAAGCCATGTCACTCTCCGGGGGCCAGATCAGATCTCTCCTCTTACGAAGCCCTCCCTGCCCCGTCACCCATGGAGAGAGCCCCCAAAACATGAGCTGTCCACACAGCTCATTTGTCCCTGCTTTGTCTGGTTTCATGTTGAAATATAAACAGATACCAACCTATCTTCCAAGGTAAACTGAAACCAGATAGCAGGAGGGGTGGCTCTTAAACTTCCTCGTTCTTAGAGCCCACGTTTGTGCCTCAGTCAGGTATTAGGCTCTTAATACACCATAGAAGGTTGTAGAACTTTTAAGAAGGTACTTGGAAAAATTCTAGAGTAGAGGTCACACTTTGGAGACCCCGAATATACTTTACACTGGCTCTTCTGGTCGGGTGTGAGTGGAGCAGTAAAGGGAACATCTGGACAGAAGAAAATGCTCTTGAGGTAAGTGCGTTTCCAGAGTCCAAGGACAGAGTCACCTCTCACCCCACCTGACGACTGAAAACTGCTCCAAAGCCACCAAAACAGAGGCCTCAGTAAGGCCGACAGAAAGTCCCAGGACAAGAAATCTTCAACTTCCCAGGGGACAGAAACAGATCTTCCTACTCACAGAGCTCCTGAGAACAAAATGACCTCATGCCATTTTCAGTCCTTCTACAAGAAGCAGCCAGGACCATAAGATTAGTACAAAATGAAAGGGGTTGGGGTCTCAAATGAGCCGCAAAATGAGGGTCAGTGAATCTCTTTGGCCTCTTGTAATTTCACTTATGATTTCCTTTAGAAATAAACTAGGACCCTGGTGCTGTGAGGAGACCATTACTCTGACTTCCTAGGGAGAGCTACCTCCCATTTTCACAGGCTTTGCCTACCAAAATGCCTCTTCCTGTCCAGCCCAAAGCTGCCAACCTACAGCCTGGGCCCTTCATGGTCTGCCGTCAGCCCCAGTGAAGAGACACTATCCTTTGCAAAATTAACCTTCACAGACTTTAAGTCATTGTGAAATAGTCCACCAGCTTACTCTCAACCCAAGAACAAATTAGAGTGCTTCTCAGCTCTTTGCAAATTAGAATCAACCAAGAAATTTGTATTTTTCAGAAGTTCCCCCAGGAGGGGGCGCCTGGGTGGCTCAGTTGGTTAAGCAGTTGCCTTCGGCCCAGGTCATGATCCTGGAGTTCCGGGATCGAGTCCCACATCGGGCTCCCAGCTCCACGGGGAGTCTGCTTCTCTCTCTGACCTCGCTCCTCTCATCCTCTCACTTTCTCTCTCTCAAATAAATAAATAAATAAATCTTAAAAAAAAAAAAAGAAGTTCCCCCAGGAGATTGTGCAGTACCCTGAGAGTAAAGAGCCTCTGGTATGCCACCTGTTCCGAGACTCCCCTAAAAAACCAGGTCACGAAGATACACTGCCTCCTTCACCAGCATCTGCTTTCTCTCAGGCCCAAATTCCAGGTCACAAGGAGAAGCCACCGACAGGTTTTCTAGGTTTTAATCTTTTTTCCAGAGATTTTCGCAAACTGCGTCTTACGGTCTATGATTGCATTATATGGCTGCAGAACTTTTTTCCTCTTGAACAAGCCCTCAGATAGTCACATTCCCCTTAAGATAAGGATCCAAATACATGACCTAAGGCCCTGCAACAAGAGTAGGACTCTCGCTCTCTCTTAGATACAAAAAGCTTTTCTTCTCTTTGGCTCTACTAGAAGCAGATATTATATATATCTGGAAAAATCTTCTTAGCACGTAGGAAAATTTGTACTTTGTCATCTCATTGTAGGATTTAATCCACTTGTCCACCCACGGAAAACCCAGCTGCTTCTTGTCCTAAATTCTGAACAAAGCATAGCAATGGGGCTAATTTCCCTCAAGCTCCAAGCAAGGGAAAGGCGCTTTTCCCACTGCCTTTGTAGACTCTCCCAGATCCGCCCTTCCAACTAGGAAGTTACCCATGAGGTGGGATGTCTTCTTCCCAACAGTCCCGAACTAAGCCTGGAGACTGCTTGAGATTCTCTCTCTCTCTCTCCCTCTGCCCCTCTGCCTGATGCTTGCAGCTGTGTGTGTTCTCTCTCTCTCTCAATAGATAGATAAATAAATAAATAAATAAATAAATAAATAAATAAATAATCTTTTAAAAAAAAAAATACGGGGCACTTGTGCGGCTCAGTAGGTTAAAGCCTCTGCCTTCGGCTCAGGTCATGATCTCAGGGTTCTGGGATCGAGCCCCTGCATCGGGCTCTCTGCTCAGCAGGGAGCCTGCTTCCCCCTCTTTCTCTGCCTGCCTCTCTGCCTACTTGTGATCTCTCTCTCAGTCAAAGAAATAAAATCTTAAATAAATAAATAAATAAATACACTTCAACTTATGTAACCAAAAAGAATAATTAATACATTTAGATGAAAATGCTCTTAGCATTTAGATGAGGAGTTTTTTTTTTTTCCTCTTTTTAAATGTTTCCTGTTCAAATGTTTGAATGTCCTCCAAGTGCTCACGTACCCTTCACCTTCAGGTCATGCTGTCACTCCCCATAGTTTTTCCTATTTGCCGACCTACAAAGCTAATTCATGAGGAAATCTAGGCTATCGGTGCACAGCTGGCTGACGAGGAAGTAATTAGAACTCGAAAGAGCCATCTCTCCTGGGCAGGTACTAAACAATTATAAAATACTGATGCCCTACATGCATGTGGCTTGTTTTTCTACTCATTTGTTTTCAGCAAGGCATTCCCAGTCCTCCCAGGGAAGCCCAGTTAACCACATTAATGACCATTTGACTACAGACCTTAGCCCTTTGCTGCAAGGCACACCTTTTAGTGGTGAAACTGTCACCAAATCTCTGGATTCAGCCCCAGGAGTCATTGGTAGGTCCTGGGTCTATCTAATATGAAGCAAGTATTCCCCAATGCATTCCCGGACCCTGCCTTGGAGGACTGACACAGCAAGCCCACAGCTGTGGCCACTGCACAGAGAAGAGACCATCTTCCTCCAACCTTCATTCTTCTGTGGTGTTCATATTTCACTCAAAGTCCCAAATCACTCTCCAGGGTACCTACAGGTCCTTAGAAAAGCAGACTTTACAGTGTTTCCAGGAATCGATGCGAAAGCAAAAGCAACGCTTTCCCCTTTTGATGTCCGCGCTTATCCCTGAAATCAACAGGCAAAGAGTCAAAGAGGTGGAAGTGGAGAAGTGGGACCTAGAAAGATCAGGTGGGAGCCATATATGTGGAGAGCTCCAAGCACCCTGTAAACCTCAAGCCAGTCTTACGGGTTAATCAGAAGGTAGATGGCTGTGAATTCAAAGTCTCTGCTGTTTTACAAGCACTTGATGAGAATGAATAATGTTCCCACCCCCATCCCTGCCAGGGCGGGATCAGAAAAGAGCTCACCCGAAGCACCACCACGACTTCCTTTAGAGACTGAGAGGAGGGAAAGCAAATGAAGCATAGTCTAGTTCTCTGGGACAAAAACTTTGAAATTACTTCCCATCAACTGAGCAGGGCAACTTCACTGGCCTCTCCAGGTCTCTTTTCCTGCCAGATCAAAAGGCCAGATCAGTAAAGGACAGAAAGGGTGTGTCTGGGGATGTGAAGCGGACAGGGGATGATGGGCAGTGGATGAGGGTTAGGGGGAGGGTGGAAGGTGGGTGGAAGTGACAAGGCAGTAAAGCTAAGGCAAGGAGATTCTGAAGAAAGGGCCAAGTCTCCACCAACGCTCTACTTCTTCCTCCGGCTTGAAAAAGGAAAAACTTAAAGTTCCGGAACTTGTTAAAACCACCTCTAGCCCCAGGGAATTTTTTTCTGAGGAGGCGAGCCGCACACCTCCACGGTAGGGTTCCCCCAGTTCCACGGAGGTCGGAGGGGTCGGAGGGGTCTCAGGGGCGCCGGGGGCGCCGGCGGAAGCGCACTCCCGCGTCCGCTCGGTTCAGAAGATCCCAGGACGCACCAGCGCTCCGCGTCTGCGATGCAGGAGAGTTGGCTGGAACCCCGCAACCCTGAGGGTGCCGGGCCCCGGTCCTGGCCGGCAGCCCGGCTCGGAGTGCGCTCTCGGACACCTCCCGCGGCGCAAGCAGGCCTTACCTGGGCCGGGCAGGGCTCCTCGACCGAAAGAGGGATGACCTGGACGGTTCCATTGAGAGGCTTCTGCTCGTCCGGCTGCCCCCCGAGCGCCAAGAGCTCCAGGTCCTCCCCCGGCGACGGGGATCTGGCCCCTTCCATGGACAGGCAGAGGAGCGCCGAGCGGCCCGCGGGAAGCAGGGCGCACACACGCCAGGGTGCAGAGTCCGCAGTGGCCTCCCGCGGGCTCGCGCTCCGCCCGCCGCGGGCGCCGCGGAGCCGACCTCGGGCGGCGGGGGCGGGGCGGCGCTGGGGAAGCGCCCCAGGCCCCCGCGGGGTAGGGCCGCCGCGCCTACCGTGGGCTCGCGAGCCGAGCAGAGGAGGGCTGTTTTTCTGGTTTGTTCAGGGCGCTGCCGGCTCAGCGTTTCCCAGTTCGCGCAGATCCGGAGCAGAAGCGGAGCCCGGGGCCCGGCCGGGTGGCGGCAGTGGCCCGGAGGGGCCCGGCCAGTGCCGCGGAGGAAAGCTGACGTTCCGCCTCCGGGAGCCGCCTGCTGCCCTGGCTCGCTCCGGCTCTCTCTGCCTCGCCGAAGTTCATTGGTTTCATCAACAAGGATCTCCGAGGCATCTCCAGCGTGCCGGGCATCGTGCGAGGTTCCGAGCGGATGAAAAAGGAATGATACACAGGAACAGATGCCTTTCGTGTCCAAGTCCAGAGTCAGGCAAAGGGACGGGATGGGGTGGTGGAGGGGAGGGCGGGCTCCGGGACCAGGCTGCCGGGTGAATGCCCTTTCACACGGTGCCTACAGTGAGACCTTGGGCTTCATCCTTCCTGCCAGCTTTCTCATCTGGAAAGTTGGCAGCGTGTTAGTGCCTACGTAAGGGAGCCGTTGCCAGGATTAAAAGAACTGGTATCAGGAAAGCCCTCAGAACGGTCACTAACATGTAGGAAGCATTCACAAACGTGTATTTTCACCTGCCTTTGAGATGAGGAGTCACAGACACCCCTCATCCCCAACAACACACACACAACCTGAGCAGCAGACATAGGCACTCACACACAATGCATAGTTCATACACAATGGAATATTATGCCTCCATTAGAAAGGACGAATATCCAACTTTTGTATCAACATGGATGGGACTGGAAGAGATTATGCGGAGTGAAATAAGTCAAGCAGAGACAGCCAATTACCTTATGGTCTCACTTACGTGCTGAGCATAAAGAAAAACATGGAGGGCATTGTGAGAAGGAAGGGAGGGGTGTATGGGGGGAAACCAGAGGGGGAGATGAACCATGAGAGACTGTGGACTATGAGCAACAAACTGAAGGTTTTGGAGGGGAGAGGGGTGGGCATTGGGAGAGCCTGGTGGTGGGTATTGAGGAGGGCACGTATTGCATGGAGCACTGGGTGTGGTGCATGAACAGTAAATCTTGTAACACTGAAAAAATAAAATAAACATATTTGGAGGAAAAAAAAAAGAACTTCCGCTCCGGGGAGCCTGGAATTAGGTTTGCTAAGCACATGTGTGTTGATCCTCTGAAGGTTCGGTTCAGAGCAGGCTTGCCCCCAATGCATGGATTGAGACCAGTCTGAGGCCCGACAGGATGCATGTAAATACATTTCACTTCAGAAGATGCTGACTTATGTCCAAAAGTCTGGCATCTTCGATGCCTACTGTTCAGACACTTCCTAAATATTGGGTCTCTAGTTGTCTCTTCCCTGGTACAGGGTCATCTGGGCTCTATCTGCCTGCCTTTCGGGGCGCCTCGGTGGTTCCCTGGGTTGAGCCTTGGATTCTTGGTTTCAGCTCAGGTCATGATCTCAGGGTGCTGGGATCCAGCCAGCCTGGGTCCAGGCTCAGCATGGAGTCTGCTGGAGATTCTCTCCCTCTGCCTCTCCTTTTCCCTCCCACTCAACCCCTGCACCTCCCTGGGGTTTGCCTTCTCTTTCTAATAAATAAATAAAATCTTAAAAAAAAAAAAAAAGAGAGAGAGCTGGAGCCTACAAAGAGGGCCCTCCTGATAGTATCTATAGTGACAGGACTGCAGCCCAGCAAGGAGGAAACAGACGGGAATAAATACTGCGGCCTCTCTCTTCACCTGCCACTGTCCTTTCCATGCCTCCCTTTGGGAACTGGTGATAGAAGGTGGGGGTCAGCCTCTTAGAGCTCACAGAAGAAAATGAGTATGGAGTGCAAAGAGAAAGGGAGCCCACACCTTTCTGCACCTTTCCCTACTGACATCTCGTCTTCCTCCTCAGACATTCAGTAATCAGGACACCCCTCTTATCCGATCGGATTCCTCTTCTGGGCTGGCCCTCACCTCTGCCATTGGATTGCCACCCCCACTTCTTTGCATATGATATTCCCTCTGCTAACAATGCCTTTCCTGCCTTTCCAATGCTTTTCTGCATGGACTGTTCCCATTCATCTTTAGCTTCTAGCTGAGACATACTTTTTCCACAAAATCTTCCCTGACTTGCCTCCTCCATCAGAAGTTAGCCACACCCTTCTCTGCGACCAATACACATTGTACCTATGCTGAATGCATCAGACTCAGTCCAATTTAATTCAGCAAATAGAACTGAGGGCTTGCTACATGTGTCAAACATTCTTCTGGGTGCTTGACATATATCTGAAGAGATAGCTAAATAAAACAAAGTCACAGCCATTGTGAGGCTTATATTTAATGAGGGGAAATAAACAGCATTTCTAGAATATTTGAAATACCTTGTGCTATGGAAAAAAACAAAGCAGAGGAAGGGAGCCTGGAGTCTCTAGTGGTGAAGGTTAGGGGAAAGAGAAGGGACAATTACAAATAGGACAATCATGTCAGGCCCCATCGAGAAGGTGGCCTAACTAGGACCTGGTGATGTAATGTTCAGCACGGTGACTATAGTTTGGAATATGTGTTGCGTGTTTGAAAGTTGCTCAGAAAGTAGATTTTAAAAGTTGTGGGTTTTTTTAAGATTTTATTTATTTATTTGAGAGAGAGAGATCACAAGTAGGCAGAGAGGCAGGGCGGGGGGGCAGGAAGCAGGCTCCCTGCTGAGCAGAGAGCCCGATGCGGGGCTCGATCCCAGGACCCTAAGATCATGACCTGAGCCGAAGGCAGAGGCTTTAACCCGCTGAGCCACCCAGGCGCCCCAATCTTAAAAGTTTTCATTGGGAGAGAAAAAAAACTATGTGTAGGGAAAGACATTAACTAGACTTACTGTGGTGATCATTTACACAAATACTGAATCATTATCTTGTACACCTGAAACCAATATCATGTTATATGCCAATTATTCCTTCAGTTTTTAAATATGCAATTGGAACAAAGAGTTAAAGTTGATAAGGACAGTAGCTGTGTTGTGTCAAAAGAAGAGGGACGTTCAAGATAAGGACCATAAACTGGGGCCTGTTTGACTTTTATTGTCTGAGAATCAGTAAAGCAGCCTGAAGAGCTAACATGAAGAATGAGCAATAATTTTTTGTCTCGTCCGTCTCCTCTACTGTCTAAGCTCCTTGAGGTACTTATGAATTCCCAGCGCTTAGCTCCGTGTGGAGCACAGTGCCCTATGTAAATGTCGGTTAGTTGGAATGATAGAATGATATTCTCAGCAACGATGGTGTGTTAGACCCAGGGCTTGAAACCCCGACGAGAATCACCAAGACCTCTCAGACTCGGACCCCTATCCTTACCCAGGGCCTAGACAACCTTTCCCACAGTTCCCTGGTTTGACTGCAGGAGCTTAGTCTCAATGGGAGATTCCTTCCCTGTGTCGGATGAATTGTAGCTATTTTCCAAACCCCGTTTCTCCTTGAATAGATGCTTAAAATCTCCTTCACCCTCCAGAGGATCAAAAAGCTACTGTTACTGTCACAAACACACTCTAAACCAGATCACCTAATGCTTTCTGAGTAGTGGGGAGCAGGGTTTACGTAACCTCTAAACTAGATTAGGATGCATTTCTAGAATTCCATAAACCTAACCTTTGCATACAGTTGGCATCTCTATGATTATATAGGTTTTGAAGACAAACAGACTTAGAACTCTCACTACTGTGTGCTCTTGGGCAAGTTGTTTAAATCTGTGAGCTGCTTCTTCTTTTTAAAGAGAGAGAAATAGTGTGCACACAAGTGGGGTGGGGTGGGGATCAGAGAGAGAGGGAGAGAGAGAATCTTAATTCTCAATGCGGGGCTCGATCCCACCACCTGAACTCGTGACCTGAGCTGAAACGGAGTTGGAAGCTTAACCGACTGAGCCCCCCAGGCGCCCCAAGCTTCTCTCCTCGTTATAAAATGATTCCTACCCAGTAAATACAATTAAATGAAGTGATTAGAGTAAAGCATTTATTCCTGTGCCTAACAAATAGCAGGGTCTCAGTATATATTCCCTTACTTTCTGTGACTATAATCATCTTTGTAACTAATACCCACTCACCTCCAACCCTTAGCAGCCAGCGATAACCCTTGCCTCAACAGATTTTCTTTTGATATCGATTTGTGTTTCTTTCCTGTTGCATTTTCTGAATCACTGACACTAGCTGACACCTCCCAATAATACCTGAACTACTTAAAATTCTTACTTGCAACTTGTTCCTGATTTCTGATAACTGCAAATTTCTTAATCTCCAGAGAGCTGATCCAGAATGTAGATAAGTGTCCCAATCTCTTCTTGAGGACTTTTTCATCCTGACAGTCAGTCTGACTCTAAACTAAGGATTCAGAATGAGTAAGAAACCAAATTCTACATGGATTTTTTTTTTTTTGCTATTTCTTTAAAATCTCTTTCTATAGGGGTAGCTTTTTAAAGGGTATTGTTCTTTCACAAAGTTACTGAAACATGTTTTTTAAAGTATACTGTTCTTGCACAAATAGTTCTTTTTAATGCAATTTCAAATTATTATTGACTCAATTGCTTTAGTTTCCTTAAGGAGTAAAATGTAAGTAACATTAAAAAATTAAAACCTCCTTGTTGCCAAGACTTGCTGACCAGTATAAGATTTTCAATTTTGCTTTTCTTGTCATTGTACTTTACTCTTTTTCATCTCTCTTTTGAGAGCAAATAATTTCCCAAATGATTACTGTATAAACCGAAAAATAAAGTAACATCATCTAAGTGACATCACCAAAGCACCAAAGCACCTCATTACCTTCCAAGAGGCCTGTTACTTCTTGAAAGCACAACAATGTGTATACGTATGCTGTCAGGTGACAAGCACTTCTACTGTAAACATAGGCAATTAGGTCAGCCTCTCAGACTAATCAAGCAGAAAACAATTGAGAAAGGGTTGGTTTGTTATTTTATTGATTGAAAGTTTGGTTTGTTGGTTTGTTGACGTTGTATTCTGCAGATTTGAAGACACTGTGAAGGACAGCAAGATTCCCCAGTAGTCTGGCACATCGAAATGCTCCGGTCTTGGCTTATGGAGGTCATTCCACTCTGCCAACTAAACCAGTCTTTGGATTTGCCTCTTTTCACACTTTTGCAAGAATGACATATATAGGGGCGCCTGGGTGGCTCAGTAGTTAAAGCCTCTGCCTTCGGCTCAGGTCATGATCTCAGGGTCCTGGGGTTGAGCCCCGCATTGGGCTCTCTGCCCAGCAGGAGCCTGCTTCCTCCTCTCTCTCTCTGTCTACTTGTAATCTCTCTCTGTCAAATAAACAAGATCTTTTAAAAAAAAAAAAGAATGAAGTATATAGTTCTATGTCATCCTGGCATCTTGGCATTATGTAGCCAAGTAAGTTAGGTTGGTGTTTCTGAACATTTTCCCCACCCCTGCACTGCTTAAGAACATGGTACACTCACATTTGTGCAAGCAAGTGCATAGAATGGTAGCATGTGTGTGTGGTTTGGAAAAATTCCCTGTGATGAATCCGATAGATCATGCTAGCCCCCCTCCATCTACTAACTGAGATTACAAATTTACTCAAGGTGTTGATGATGTTTCTAAATAGTAAATCTCCTTAGAATTGATCATGAATAAAAAGTACGATTCAGGGATGCCTGGGTGGCTCAGTCAGTTAAGTGTCTGCCTTCAGCTCAGGTCGTGATCTCAGGGATCTGGGATTGAGTCCCACATTGGGCTCCCCGCTGAGCAGAAAGTCTGCTTCTCCTTCTGCCTGCCACTCCCTGTGGTTGTGAGCTTTCTCTCCCTCTCTCTGGCAAATAAATAAAATCTTAAAAAAAAAATAAAAAGAAGAAAGGAAGAAGAGGAAGAAGAGGAAGGGGAGGAAGAAGAGAAAGAAGAGGAAGAGGAGGAAGAGGAGGAAGAGGAAGAAGAAGAAAATGAAGAATTCACCTTGTACCTAGGTCATAGCAATCTTAGGCAAAATAAACTTGGTGTTTAGAACTGTCAGCCTAATTTGTTCTTCTACACAGTGGCTTTAATAGATAAGTCCCACTTTGTGAATTAAGGGGTGCACTTGGCACTCTGAATCGTATTATGTCATAGTTGGCTTACTGAATCCTTAGGGACCCATTTGGAAAGGTGTCATTAAAAGGTTGTGTCTTTTACCTGACGGAAACAGTCTTTTGGCCAATTAAAATATATTCTGTGAACTGGAAATTATTCACTATTTGAGGGATATTAAATCCACATTTCAGTTTTTCTCTCTGATCCAGAGAATGACCCCTTCTGCTCTCTTTCTCTCCTTTTAC
Source organism: Procyon lotor (assembly GCA_028646535.1). Classification (NCBI taxonomy): domain Eukaryota; kingdom Metazoa; phylum Chordata; class Mammalia; order Carnivora; family Procyonidae; genus Procyon; species Procyon lotor. The sequence continues at coordinate 136,254,698 of CM053603.1, forward strand.
CATTACATTAAGATCCTCTGAAACCCCACGAAAACCATTTTCATTATTCTGGGCCCTACTTAAAAATAGTATTGTTGGGCGCCTGGGTAGCTCAGTTGGTTAAGCAACTGCCTTCGGCTCAGGTCATGATCCCAGAGTCCTGGGATCGAGTCCCACATCGGGCTCCCAGCTCCACGGGAAGTCTGCTTCTCCCTCTGACCTTCTCCCTTCTCATGCTCTCTCTGTCTCTATCTCAAATAAATAAATAAAATTAAAAAAAAAATAGTATTGTTATTACTTCTTAGACTTTGTCCCAGAGAAAACAAATGATATCATTCTTCTCCTTCCTGCTGTTTTCAACTAGTCAGTGGTATTGTTAAGTCCAGCCTCTGTTCATGGAAAGCTTATTCTGAGATCAAGTATGAAACCCTCTACATCAAGATCCAATAAATCTATAACTATGATGTATTGACCAATGTACTAGGTCTACAACTATGCTAGGTATTATCATGCTCTGAAAATAGAACTAAGTCTAGGCCATTGGAGTTTTATTTTAAAAAAAAATCAGAAGCCAAATGATAATATCTCTGAAAATTTTGACTTTCAAAACAATCATCTAAAAATTCCCTTCTCTTTCAACTGCTGAGGAGCATTATCACAATTCCTTAAATCCCATGTAAGTACTTGCAGTTGAACTAGCATGATGCTTGATTTCATGATTTTAGTGACTATAGTTCGGTGTCATCCTGGCATCACAAAAGAGCCAAGTAAGTTAGGTTGTCAGTTTTGCTGGTCAGTTGGTTGGTTTCTCTGTACACAATATTACCCTTTGCCATAGCTGAAGGAAATCTGTTATGATGCGGTTAGACAAAATTGGATCGGAAACCAACAATATAGGTACTTCCCTTGTCAATAACTGAGCTTGGGTTCATCTTCATTTATAAAAGAGACATTTTTGTGCATTCACTTTTATTAGAACACTGAAATCGGGCATTTTTAATGGAATTTTTTACTTTAAAAATTAGATCTGCCTAAATCCTTATAAATATCTGTACCTTGAATAGAAACATAAAGAATGGATTCCTGAGCACCTTACCCCTTTCTTATCTTATTTTAGAGTCTTGATTCATGACATTACTTTAGGTTTCCTCCATTTCTGAATCAATACCCCTTGATGTTTAAGAATGAATACAGCTCTAGCCTTGAGGCAATTTTTTGTGGAATAAAATGCATATTAATTTCTCTTTTGATAAATACCAAATGTAAGCAACCTGAAATTTACAGAAGGAAAAAAACTGGATCTCCTTCTAGGGTCAATTACTGCTTTCTTTTTAAAAGGTTCTATCCCAGAAATCATAGTCAAAACTCCAGCTTGTACTTTTACAAAAGAGAAGGGACATATTTATGAATCCAGGGAACAAAATTTGACACTCTTGTGTAAACACCAGGAAAGTTTGGTCTTCCACATCCATGTCCCCAGCTAACGATGCCAGTCAAAATCCATTTTCCATCACTTTTTCTTCGACAAGATAAAGGTCCACCCGAATCTCCCTACAGAAGAAGATAATGTAAGTAGGAAGTACCTTTCTCCCGTGATCATCAATTTTGTCATTAATGTGTTTAATGGATTGTATCAAAACTCCCATTCTGGAAAGTCTTCACTTGGCCACTTATTAGGTAGTTTGGAGAAGGGCCAGGAAATAATGTGAAACTTCTAATGTCATTTGAGAATTATTCTTCCTAAAGTCAAAAAGCTGCATTTGTCACAAGAAATGTAATTCCTTAGTCTAAGAGTATCTTTACAATATTTTCTTTAAGGGAAACAACTTTCACACTCCCCAAAGAACAAACCTCAATAGTAGTAGAGGTGGCCAGAGTAGCAAGAGTAATAATAAGAACGACTAACATTTATTGAGTGTGAGCACTGTTTTGGGTCATTTAGCCCTGACTACAACCTCACAAGCCAGGGTTATCTTGGAAAGTTGACCTCTGCCTCTGGGCCATGCAAATTCAGGGGTTGCCTAGGATTCTGACAAAGAATGAGGAAGAATTACACCCCAAGGCAATTCCCAAGGCTGCTGGCCCACAGCTGTCAAGGACCGATGACCCTCATTTGAGAGTCCCTTCAGATATCCCAACTCCAAAAAGCGAAGACAAAATAATTCAAAGTGTAAACATAATTCCTACAGTATCCATCCTTTAAATTACAACATCTGGGCTTTATTTTTCTAGTTTGGAGGACAGATAAAGCTGCAACTTAGCTGGAGGCAAAGATAAAAAAGCGTTTGAATTTGCCCCTGAGTCCCACCCCCCAATTCCCACCCTGCTTAGGTGACTTCTGACTGGTGAGAAACTGGACTCTATTTTAATTACTGCCACATCAGCTCTACTAAGTCTAAGTTGACAGGTAAACTCTGGTGGCTAGGTGGGACAGGACTACATAACTGACTAGCCTCAGGAAGCAGCCCAAACAGCAGCTTTAGCGTTAGACAGATAAGGGTTCACAGTTCAGCTCAGGTATTTACTTACTAGCTGTGTGTCCTTGGATAATTTGCTTACCCTCTCTGTGTCCCAGTTTCCTCTTCTGTAAAATGGTCATGAAAGAAAGACTTGAATGAATTTATGTAAAGGATCTAGTGCTGGCCACAAAATAGGAATTCAGAAGATAAAACCCACTACTATAATATGAGTTTTTGCGGCATAGTGGCTAAGGTTGTGGCTAAGATGTATAACAGCTTCCACTGCCCTCTTCAGCCTCTAAAGCATCTGTTCACTTTTTGGCAATCATACAGCGATCTGCATAGATATGGGATCTGAGACTTGGAAATGTATCCATGAAGATGAACTCCAACTTGACCCCGGTCAGGAAGCCTGACCAGAGCAGTGTCCTCTGTCGCCTCTCCCCCTCCTTTGTCCCTTCCTCCAGCCTATGCATCAAAGGAGCAAGTAAATAAAACCCTGGTATTTCAGAAGAGAAATAGCTGCTATTCATCCTAAAACACTGCGTCTCGGGAGGGTGGGGGGGGGAACCGCTTTGTTTTTTGGTTCTCAGTTATAAGAAAATAAATCATGGCCGAATGATAAATCCAAACCTCATTTTCTAAATGTTGGAGGAAAATACATGGGAAGCAGAAAATTGAGTTTTATAGGCCTAATTATTTAATCACCTTTCCCTGATCTTAGGCAATTAGATTATAATTAATCTCTGAATTAAGGGAAATACCGGTCCTCGTTCTTTCCCAGTGTTGTGCAAGTTGAACATGAAAGCGTGTATGGAAAGTATAAGGTCTTGGCAAAGGAAAGGTGTGATGACTTACCCGGCAGGCATCTCTCTTGCCTGACAGGACCCCCGCACAGAGCATCCGTGAAGTGATGATCCCATAGGTGGAAACGCAGAGGGTTTGGTCAATGAGCTCTACCTCCGCTTGCTGTAAAACAGGGGAGCCTTTACTGTCTGGAAAACACATGGGAAGTAGAAGTCATGGTAACGATTACACTTATTCAGGGTGCTAGGAGACCAACTAACTACTCACATTACCTCCTTATCCTCAGAACAATTTTTTTATGGAAATCTTTTTATAGAGTTGTTTTTTTTAAGATTTTATTTATTAGACAGAGAGAGATCACAAGTAGGCAGAGACACAGGCAGAGAGAGAGGGGGAAGCGGGCTCCCTGCTGAGCAGAGAGCCCGATGTGGGGCTCGATCCCAGGACCCTGAGATCATGACCTGAGCTGAAGGCAGAAGCTTTAACCCACTGAGCCACCCAGGCACCCCTGGAAATCTTTTTATAATCCCCCTTCTGCTGATGAAGAAATAGGGGCTGAGAAGGTAAGAGGGAGTGCCCAACAGCACACTCCTTGCAGGTAATAGAGCAGGACTCACACCCAAGGTCTGACTCAATCTCCGGGGCCACTGAGCCTTACTCCCTTACTGTGTACTTCCTGCTTCCGGTAGGACTTTGAATCCCAACAGTCACTGATACTCACTGGTTGTGAGGCCTACCGATTAAATGAAGCAGCATAATCTGATACAGGGGAGAGTCCTGGGAACCACGAAGACATTAACAGTTTTGTTATGGCCCTTTCACTTCCTTTTTATCCTGCCTGGCTAAAATGGTTCCAAAAAATAAATATACTCGCACTCAAGCTCATAAAGAGATGTCCCATGATAAGCTGGTTGAATAGACTCTTCCCTCCTGTGATCTAGGATAATGTCATTAAAGCCGGGAGCGCAGTCCTGATGGGTTACAGGGGTTGGAGCCTTGAGCCGCCCTCCCTCATTAGGGTTCTGAGATCCCAAGAGGCCACTGGGACAACATTAACTCACATGCCGGCAGTGAACCCTAGAGAAGCTGCCCAATAGGAATGTTTAGTGTCAAAAGAAAGCCAAGGGTAAGATTCAAAGTTGGCAGAAAATGCATCTGTCCTTAAACCCTTGGAAATGGCTGCATGGGAATCTGAGATGTGGGGGAGACAAGAAAAAGCATCAGCCCTGAGGGGGTGCTCACAAAGCTGTGGCTTCTTCCCCTCACTTCGTATTCAGAATCAACCTTGAATCCCGGACCATGAAACACCTTGACAGAGCAGATGTAGGGACACGGGGACTTCGCTACCACCCTGACCTTTGCGCATAATGACAGAGATGCCAGCTAGGGTGAAGGGATTGTAAAGAGGCATCCCCTCTGGGTGGCCCAGTTCTAGGCTGATGTAACCTCGGGCCTGAATTTGCTCTCTGGGGAGCTAAAGGCAGGCTGGCTTTCAGCCCTCTCATCTACCTGGCCAGTTGCCCTTGTGATGGACAGATTTGCACAACCCTCCAGAGGATTGCCTCTGACTTGACACAATAGGGTAAGTGTGTAGAAGGGGTGGTGTAGATAGATTCCTCTTTAAGAAAAGGAATCCCTTCTTTGGATGAAAGGAACCTAAAGAGTCGAGAGGAACTGCTCTTCTATAGTGGAAAACCTCACAAAGTTTGGAAAGTGCCCATATCGTCTATCCAACCTTGCCTTGCTCATAGATCCCCCTCCCTGCCGCCCCTGATGAGGCAGTTCTTGCTTCTTTTGGGGGTAAGGGAAGAACATCCTAAGATAGGAACAATAACACCTGCTTCCATTCTACTTCTTAGAATTAGCAGGAAGCTCAAATGAGACCATATATACAAAAACCCTCTATGAACCCCAAAGCACTCCATCAGCATAAGTTAGTATTATCTGGAGGGGAAGGGCATGACCATTCACTCGTTCACACACCTGCTTCGTGCCTTCGCCCCCAGCCCGTCACCCAGCACTTCTCCCCACTGCGCACTTTCTGGCCAGCAGGAGGAATGCATATTGGCTGAATGAGCTGTTTCAGGGTCTCAGGCCAGGCCGTACGGAGCTGCAGCAGAGCAATGTCATAGTCAAAGGTCTGACTATTATAGTACTCATGGACCACAATTCTTTTCACTGGGGAGACAAACTTGGCATTCCCCTGCACGTACATCCCGAGGTGAGCGGTCCATGGCGTGGGGTCTGACAACCTGGCAGGAAAGGAAGAAAAGATGAAGTCAGCGGCCAGGGTTTGAAGAACCATCCAGGGTTTGGATGCAAGCATTCTGCAGACAGACAAGGGCTGAGGGAAGGGGGCCTGGCCTTCCACTTCCTATCGTAGTCCCTGGCTCTGTCCACAGACATGGCAAAAAGCACAACTTTTCTGAGCTTCCCTTGTCTCCTAGTAAAACCAGAGCTGAAGGAAGGTGTAGTAGGGGAGGTGCATGGTAGCTATGTTCCAGAAAAGTCCCTCCCCCATCCTAAAGAACTGCTGGAAATTCTGTTGCCCCTGCTATCTCATGAACCACTCACAAGTTGAGAATGTGACTGAAATTAATTTGTTACATTCTCCCTATTCATGCTGACATAGGCATGTGATGGGGACAGACAAGGCTGGTAGGCCAGTGGTCTGGGAATCCTTTTGCCAAATCTAAATGATATGACTTCCAAGAGAGTTTAGAAATCAAAGCGCAATAAGGAGGAATTTGATGAAATTCCTTCTTGTCATCCATCTACCAGAAGCCTGAAAGATAATGGCTACAACTGCTCAAGCGTGACCATTCACGGGGGCCCCACTCTTTGTCAGCCCTTCCAGAACCCTACTTCTGACCCTTGTGGCCTTGCACAAAGTCACTGAGGGTCTTGTAGTTTCCATGTGAGGTATCCGTCTCCACCTGCACGGCAGCCTTGTTCTAGTGGGGTGAAGACATTGTTTAATGGGGTGAAGAGACTGCAAAAGCTTTGCAAGAAAAAATAAGGACAGAGTCCAAAGAGTGTGGCCCCGAATCTGCTCTGCTGACATCTATCTCATGGGTGGCACTGGGGACCGGGGGAGTATTAAGGTTAGCATATTACATGGTGCAGTGTCATAGTGTAAAAGACTATTGGTCAAAGAGAAGCATAGCCATTTTAGTCACGAACGTGAATTCTGTGATTTCCAAATGAAGCAAATAGTTAAATTGTATAAACTGGTTGGAATACTCTACTTTAAAAAATTCAGAATGAGAAACGAATGATGTATTTTTGTACCTAAGATCCAGTAGAGTCCAAATACGGTTACATTTTAGTGATTTATTTGATCTAAGTTTCCCTTTCATTCTTAGCTGGAAGAGCATCTGCCCCATAATCCCCCCATTGGTAAAGGCACACAGAGCCCTTCCAATGCCAACCCTAATAATGGACCTTTGCATGATTCCCCTCTGTGAGATTGTGATTTATAATAAGAAATATATATTTGGTCTTCATCTCCTTCTGGCTCCTTAAGAGCTCTCTTAAAAACCTTTGGAGTTTCCTACCTGAATAGAGCCACAAAGCTGTCTTTTGTTATGTTACGGTAATGATGACTTTTAGACCCCACCTAAGGTCCGGAGTTGGTGGCCAGGAGAACTAACTATGTGATTGGAGGGTTGCAACTTTCAGTCCCACCTGACCTCTGAGGAGGGGAGAGGGGCCGGAGGTTGAATCCACCGCCAATGCCAATGATTTAGTCAATCTTGCCTCAGTAATGAAGCCTCCATAAACACCCAAAAGGACAGGGTTCCCGCGAGGGCATGACAGCTTCTCACCCTTTCCCCAAACCTTGCCCTGTGCATGTCTTCCCCCTGGTTGTTCCCGAGTTTACCCTTTTACAAAAAACCAGTGATCTAGAAAGTAAACTGTTTTTCTGAGTTCTATGAACTGCTCTAGCAAATCAATTGAACCCCAAGAACGGATGGTTGGAACCTCTATAGCTGGTGAGCCAGAAGGATGGTGACAACCTGGACCTTAGAACCCCTTAGAACCGGCGTCTGAGGTCGGGGAGGCGGGGCAGTCCCATAGGTCTGAGCCCTTCACCTGTTTAATCTGATGCTATCTGCGGGCAGACAGGGTCAGAATTGAGTTAAATTGTAAGACACTCAACTGTCGTCAGAGAGTTAGTTGCCTGGTGGTGTGGGAACCCTCCCAACCACCACTTTGTAAATTGGGGGCAGAATCATTACCCTTACACTCTAAATAGAAGTCCAGTACCCGTTCTACACACACACACACACACACACACACACACACACACACCCATTTGAATTGTTCAACAGTCCTCAGCGGGCAGCGTCCTTCCACACCTTGAGGGCAGATGTATGGTCTCGGATCAGAGAATGCCATCTTGCAGTAATAACCGAGATGCCCTACCTGTTTCCGTGGAAACAGTGGGCCGCCGAAAGAAGCCACTCCCTGGAGATGACCGAGGCTGCGCAGTAGGCCGATCCGACAAAGTGGAGGCTGACTTGCCACGGCCAACCCCCTTCCTGCGTGTCGCTGCCCCCAATGATGCGGTGGAGGGCGGAGGAGCCCCTGCTGCAGCCTTACGGGAAAGGAAGGGCCACGTGACTTAAAAGCAGACTCGGAAGCAAAACTGGAAATTACGTCAGGTTTCGAGCTGCACTGGGAACTAAGGCACCAGGCAGGCAATTTGAAACCTCTCCTTTATCTAGAGAAAAGGCACCCACCAACCGCTCCCTCCTGGGAAGAGGCGGGACACAGAGTCTCCGGACAATAGAGCACATTGATTCGAGGAGGAGGAGCCTCGTCAGCAACAGCTGCGCAGATAGGAACAGTAGCCTGGGGCTTAGGTGATTGGAGAGGGAAAGATTAGTTCCAAAGGCAGGAGAACTGAGTGCCTCTTAGGAGGCGTGCTGATTTGAGAGAAAGCCTGCGGGAGAGAATTTCTGAGTCCAAGACAAATGAAAACCTATTAAGACAAACCGGTTATCAGAACAATTATTTTCCAGGGCAAACTGTATTGATAAGGATGCCTAACGAACACGCTACCAGGGGGCCAGTTAGAGACCATATATCAACAAAGGGCAGATTACGGTTCTCTCGGGGCGCACTAAAGAAAGCAGCAGTACTTGGCCTTGATTATAACCTAAGGCCCAAATAACAGTCACCCACTGTGTTCCAGTTTGTTCTTTTCTCGGGGACTTTTTATTTAGGAACCTCTCCCTTGATTAGAGTTATCAGAAAGTGAAAGTTCTCATGGGTGGCTCAGTTGGTTAAGCAGCTGCCTTCAGCTCAGGTCATGATCCCGGGGTCCTAAGATCGAGTCCCGCATCGGGCTCCTTGCTCGGTGGGGAGCCTGCTTCTCCCTCTACCTCTGCCTGCCTCTCTCTGCCTGCTTGTGCATGCTCTCTCTCTCTCTGACAAATAAATAATTAAATAAAATCTAAGGGAAAAAAAAAAGTTGAGAAAACTTAAAAAAAAAAAAAGGAAGCACCTGAGGCTTTAATGCTTGTTATCGAGAAAGCGGACAGGATTCCCTCCAGAGTTTTTATGTTTTTTTAAAAGATATTTTTTAATTTATTTACTTGAGAGAGAGAGAGTGAAAGAGAGCATGAGAGGGGGAGAAAGTCAGAGGGAGAAGCAGACTCCCCGAGGAGCTAGGAGCCCGATTTGAGACTCGATGCACTTCAGAGTTTTTAAATCTGAGAAACCATTTAAGATGCAGGTTGCCAATATTTGCTATCCTTCCCTGGACCCCAACTTTTGCCAGCGGGATTTACCCCAAGAAGGGAATGAAAATGAACATCTGGAAAGCGAGGAGGGAATACAGGTAGCCGGAAGAAACGTATTTCTACTCACTGCAGCCTTCTTCGTCGCTTCCGTCCGGGCAGTCCACGGTCCCATCACACTGTGCGTTTTGTTTCCTAAAGCAAATATCATTGCCACACTTAAAAGTCCTGTGGCTACATGGAATGCCTAAAAATGAACAAAAGAGGGAAGAGTTTTTCCCGGCTCAGAAACAGACTTGAGGGAACGACACTCAACTCCCTCCTCCAAGGATGGGATAGCCATGGCAGGGGCATTTGCTGCTCTGGGCAACATGGCAGAGGGCCATGGTGACCAGCCCAGCAGAGCCACCAGGAGGCAGGCAGGCGGGCCACCTGTTGAGAATCAATCGGATGGCCCCTCCTTTCTTCCACCAGAGGTGAGATGCCAAGCAGTTGGCCTTATGGGTTGCTTTAGGCCATGCCTCTTTAATATTAATTATTTTGTCGTGTTCTCCAAGAAAATTTTGAGCAAAGTTCAATACCATATTCGATCCTTTCACAGCATTATGGGGAAAATGGGCAGGCTTTGTGAGTCCCAGCACATCTGCTCACGACTCTCTAATTGTGTTTCTGCAGGGGCTGGAATAGAACATGCCCATCACGGTATCTGACAGGTCAGGCTAGATCATGTCCTCAGCATCCTTTACTCCCCAGCGGCATTAAAAGCAAATAAGCAATGAAAATCTTCCAGTATTCACAAGGACACACATGCATGCGTACATGCACATACGCACACACTCAACACACACACTCAACTCAAACAGTGACCAACTGACCCGTTTTGCCTGGGGCCAAGAGGATTCCAGGGAACTGGGATTTTCAGTGCTGAAACTGGGTGAGCCTTGGGAACACTGGGACACGTCAGTTGCCCTACCCCCCACCCCCGGGTGTATTTCAGTTCTGACTTAGCAGAGTGTACAGGAAGAAGGGCGGGGCACAGAGGAGTTTCCCTCACTCTGAGTGCAGTTCTGCTCATCCTGGCCATCCTCGCAGTCCCTGAAGCCGTCACAGACCAGAGGGCCAGGCTGCCTTAAGGAACTGGCATTACAGGTGGGCTTAGGAGTCACTAGAACAAGAACACACAGAAAGCTCATGAGCCCGAGACATCAGCAGGCTTCTGAGAACCAGCAATGCCCCTCCAATGGTGCACATGGCTAAGATGAACTTACGTAAGATACGAAGTGTCTTTTCCTCAAACCTGACACTCGGGTGAGAAAAACGGAGGTTGAAACTTTGCTATAATCCCTAGGGCTCTGAGTTGGTCAGTTCTGATTTTCCCTTTTGCCTAAAGACATTCAACTCTGGCAATTCGTTTATTTAATTACAATTAAATGCATCCTGAGATTTTCTTTTAAGGAAGAGAAAAATCATAAGCTGTAATCTAAATTGAACTTCTCTGGGGCGCCTGGGTGACTCAGTCAGTTCAGCTCTAACTCTTGATTTCTTTTTTTTTTTTAATTTAATTTTATTTTCTCAGTGCTCCAAGAGTCATTGTTTATGCACCACACCCAGTGCTCCATGAAATATGTGCCCTCCTCAATACCCACCACCAGGCTCACCCATCCCCCTCTCCCCTCCCCTCCAAAACTCTGTTTGTTTCTCAGTCCACAGTCTTGATTTCTGCTCAGGTCATTGTCTCAGGGCATGGAACCTGCTTAAGATTCTCTCTCCCTTTGCCTCTCTCTCTCCCTCTCAAAAAAAAAAAAAAAAATCAAATAACTAAATACATAAAATTGAACTTGTTTACCTTCCTAAACAAAGTGAGAGTGTCCTTACCTTGAAGATTTTGTCTTGTTCATCTTTGTACTTCAGGCCCCTGACTACATAGTAAGTGCTCATTAAAGTTTTGTTGAATAGACTAACAGCTATGAGATCTTAAAGGACAACAGACTTGTAATCTGTGTATAAGAAAAACTCTCTTTAAAATGATTTTGTCCTGGGCGATCCATTTCCTGAATTAAGAAACACCATTGTAAATTATCGCAAATTTTCTTCTTTGGAATATTTTCATGAATTGCGTTTGGACAAGGGACAGGTGCAGTTATATTAGCAAGCACCCTTGGAAGGTATGATTCCTTTGACATTTCTGGTTTTGTGAAAAGTGATCATTTTTGTTATTTGCTCTCATGTTTTCAGTGGCATCTCTTGTTAGGGGCTGAGGGGTAACATGGGAGGACATGACTGCCCTGAAATGTTCATTGAGCTTCTGGGTGAACTTAGCTGACTCCTAGAGAATATTTTCCAAAATGGCACAATGAGAAATAATGATTACCAAAAATAGCCCTTTTTATATAGTAACCATAATCACTTCTGTTGGGAGTATCGTAGCAGGGAATGATAATAATGTAAAAAATACCAGCAACCTTGTTCACTAAATAATGGCCAGCATTTATTTTCTTAAGCAACAGAAAACCCTATAGATTGAGAAGGTCAATGAGCCATAAGTTAAGAGAGTTTATTTTGTTTTGTCAAAAAAATAAATAAAGATGTAAGGCCATAGGTTTTCATGAATAAAAGTTTTCATAGTTATATTAACTGTACTATTTCTCCAAGAATATGAAAGAAATTAAATAGCTTCCCCATCACAATTGTATTTGAATTAGAGTCTGGATTTTCAGAAGAAAACATTTCCGATGGTGTCATATGGTCTGATGAACTGTCCTCTCCATATTACTCCCTAAAACTGGAGGCACATTCAGGAATGATGTGTGAATAGTAACGAAAAACCAAGAGAGAGAATCTCTGTTCAAAATAGGAATATCCAGTACCTTGCCCCTTTGTCATTGCAGGTGTGACACTGTTGCAAACTGTACAGGAGATAATAGCAATAAGAATAATTCTCTCCTTTGCAACACCTGTGCTCCATGAATGAATGTGCTGAAAGGGGTGACTTCTCTGCAGATTCTAAGCTGCTCTCGAGATAAAAGATCTGTGCTTTAAAATAGGATTGTTAGTTGGAGATTGTGGTTCATTGAATTACCGGCCACAGATCCTCACTCTTTGTGGTAGTGTTATACATTATTATACATCTCCACGCTTGCCATGGCCCCAAAGTGTGTGCAGTAAGCTTCCTGCCCCTTAACTATGGCCTTAGCTCTAGGACTTACGGAATATGACGAAAGTGACAATGTGCCAGTTCCAAGCCCAGAACTTAGGAGGAACCGTGTGGTTTTGCTCACCTCTCCATTGCTTCTACCACTGCCATGGCCAGCCCACTGGTTCAATGAGAAAAAGAGCCATGAGCAGTAGACCTGACCCCAACCTGGAAAGAACCAAGCTTAGGAGGACCTACTGCTTAAAGCAGAACCATCCAGCTGAAGCCAGCCTAGATCCATCCTATCTCCAACAACCCACGGATGCATGGTCCAGAATACTTGATTGTTGTCAGCCACTGAGTTTTGGGGTAACTTGTTATGCAGCAATAGCTAACAGTTACAAAGACCCAGGATATAGGCCAGCAGCAACGATGGCCCTGAGAAGTTACTTATTCCTAAGAAAGCCATAGAACAATTTGAATACCCACCACAGAAAAGTTCATCACTTTCATCAAAGCAGTCATTTACTCCATCACATCGCTGGGCCTGAGGAACACACAAGCCTGAGGAGCACCGAAAAGATCCAACAGGACAGGCTAGAGACAATAAAACACAGGAAGTCTTGGGTGAGTCCCTAAAATCGTCAGACCACATGAACAAAGAACTATGATGTATTAGGTGGTTAAGGAGTTGGCAATGTAGAGACAGTAATTCTTGAATTTCTCCATCAAATCAAGCTATAGGTGACAAATGAAAGACAGAAAAGGTGACTTTAGGAGAGCAGAGAAAGTAAACTAATCCACCAGAGGCTCTGAGTGGATATTGGCTCCAGGTCACAGGTACCATCAAACTTCTACTATCTCCATCTTTCTCTCAGCAATCCGGCTTCGTCACTGACTCAGAGAAAGGGAAAGTTGGAATATGCTTTAGAGTCGAGCAGTCTTGGTGTGCAGTCTTTAGACCCCCAGGGAATTACAAATGGCCTTCTGGTGTCTCTGAATCCTATATGATCAGAGGCACTGTTCTGAGGACTTTGTGCTTTTAATTCCATTTTCAAGTGATCTCTGTCCCCAAATACATTAGTAACCATTGATCATAGACACTCGGACCTAGAGAGATTAGTGGCTGGCCTCAAAACTCAAGACTCCTGCCTTCTACCTCCCAGTCCGCTTCAACCAGGCTACTCATCAAAGATCCACCCCCTGTCTGACCTTGAACCATAAATTCTGGACTTAGAGCTAAATATATTAGAAATAATAAATTCTTTGTTGCTATCATCTGAACGTTGGCGGGCCCCACGAATTCATAGAATGTTGAAATCCTAGTACCCAATATGATGATATTAGGAAGAAAGGCCTTAGGAAGGGAATTAGGTGATGAAGGCGGAGGCCCCGTGAATAAGATCAATGTCTTTATAAAAGAGGCCCCACAGAGCTCCCCCAGCCTCCTCCACCATGTGAGGATACAAGAAGTCGGCGACCCAGAGACAGCCCTCACCTGACCATGCCGGCATCCTGCTCTCTGACGTCCAGCCTCCAGAAATGTGAGAAACAAATTTCTGTTCTTAAAAGCTACCCAATCTGTGGTATTTCGTTAGAGTAGCTAGAGCAGACTAAGACACCCCCCTTGTGCAAAAGAATGGGGGAAAACGCATAGTCAGGTCAACCCCTATCACAATGGCACACAATGGAGAGGGTAGGTTTCTATTAAATATTCATGGCTTGAAAAAGCAATTGAAAATAAGATGGCTCACTATTTACCTATTATTCCTTCTGGAAATTATAATATTCTGATATTCAGAAGTATGATAGTCCAGATCCAGAAGCAGGTATAATTGGTAAAGAAGGAAGGTTCTAAATGAGCTTTCTCTCAAGTCTTATCCTTGATTTTATCCCAAGTGGTTAACCCTTACTTTTCCCCCTTTGGAATGGTTCAAGAATTTCCTGAGTCAATATCTACTTTCTCCAGCTCTAAAGACTTCCCTCAAATAGAGTTGACCACTTCCTGGTTACTGTCCCTGGGGTTTGCGGTGTGGAATGTAACATTTTGAGGGCTGCTGTTTGAAATCTTGACCGATTTCGCTATGGGTCATGGGCTAAAGTGAGTGACAACAGTTGCCTTCTGATCCACCAAATGTTGGTATAAACATCATATGTACAAAGACTTATGAGTAGCAGGAACAATAAATCAAGAAATAGGTTGGTCCCATATTTCAGAAATAACATAAGAAACTCTTTTTCAATTGTAACAGATGATTATGTCATTTCTTCTCTAATTTAAATGATAGCAGTAGTAAATACATAATTTTGTCTTATTTATTATGTATTTTGTTTATATTACATGTATTTATAACATATTTATTTACAAATTAGTAGTAACTAGCAGAAATAAATCCGTTTTTATTCCTTAATTTCTCAAGATTTAGAGTTACAGAGTATGAGGCTCTGTTTAACCACTTATTAGGATTTTCTAAAGAGCGAATTTCAGGCTTACGTTGACTAATGTTGTAACTTCCATATTCCACCAGAAGCGGCTGGTCGGAAAGCCTTGAACTGCATTGCAGCTGAATGTGAACAAGCGGACTAGGCACACGGAAAATCGTCTGGTGATCCATGTAGGAGCCACAGTACCTGAGGAGGCAAGAATCAGAGATGAGGCACGGGTGAGGCTCTGTCCACCGTGTCCGCACTGACAGTGAACTCGAGGACACTTCGGTACTTTGGGCTTCATAAGTGGAGATGCTCAAGGCAGAGCTAACGGTAGTCCTCCAATTCATGCTAAGTGACTGAGTAACTCCTGTCGCCTCGATTTTCTACTCTGCTAAATACAATGGCAGTACTCTTGCCTGTTACCTAGTGTTCTCCTCACCAATACTTGTAATTAGAAGAAATATGGGTCCTCTCTTTTTTTCTGCATAAATAACCACGTAACAAGAATTGCCTGCTTTTGCCCACAGACCTCGCCACGGAGCAGAGTAGAATCCCTGAGCTCGGGATGAAAATATGCAAAGAATCCCAGCAATACTTACACTAAAACACAACAATATCTTTTCAAATGAAATTGAAAACCAATGTGCACTTTGGGGCTCATCCTGGGTAGAATTTCAAAATAGTAATGTCTGTCTGCAATATTTCCTTACCTTGATTTTTCTTACTGCTTGTACCTAAGAGGAGATGCCCCTCCTGTTAGTAATTTGTACTATAGGAGCACTGTGGTTAGTAGAAGATGAAACATTACTATGCTTTGGGGCTCATGGTAAGTTCTCTGCGCTGTGTAGGTGAAGCCCTTCCCAGGGTGAAACCTGTAAGGTCTCAAAGGGGAAGAGCAAACACGCAGGCTGAGGAGGGACATCCTGCCCTGGAATCTGTGAATGCCAGTCACTTCTCACTCCCAAGGCACTTGGGCTGGATTTTAGAGGGAAACAGTAAGGCATGGGGCATAGTGGTGGCTAATGGAACTAAAATTAAAAAAAAAAAAAAAGTGAGAAATTGGAGAAAGCAATATTCTTTCTTTTCTTTTCTTTTCTTTTTTATGATTTTATTTATTTGACAGAGAGAGATCACAAGTAGGCAGAGAGGCAGGCAGAGAGAGAGGGAAGCAGGCTCCCTGCTGAGCAGAGAACCCGATGCAGGGCTCGATCCCAGGACCCTGAGATCATGATCTGAGCCAAAGGCAGAAGCTTAACTCGCTGAGCCACCCGGGTGCCCCCAGAATGCAGTATTCTTAAAACTTGGAGAGGAAGTGCATTCTATAATATTTAACCATCCATTGTCATTTCCAAAGCAATCTTTTTTTTTTTTTTAGTACAGTTGACACATGATGTTACATTTGTTTCAGGTACACAAAACAGTGATTCAACAACTCTATCCAAAACAATCTTATTAATTATAATAATGGTTAATATTTTTTTTGGTGTGTAATATGCATTACCTCATTGAATACTTCCCCCCCCAAAAAAATCCCTCCTTATCTCATTTACAGACTGAAAATCAAAGAGATTAAGTAATTTGTCCTAGTTAATATAGCTACTGAATAACAGAGCTAGAATTTGAGCCCAGGTATTCTGCCTCCTACATAATAGACCCTGATTCAAAAATCCTCCCAAAAGGAGTACAAGCCACGTCTTAATAACGGATCCAAGAATGCTCTTAAATCTGATAGGATTTATTCCGGTGAAGACAGAACCCGTGACTATTTTAGCATGTAATCCAAGAGTCCAAAGGAAATGAAAGAAGGATGTTGAGGAAAATCATTTAGGAAAGGAAGGTCTCATTCGTGGATTAACAATGAGCACAAAATTAGCAGGCAAATCCCTTAGGCTAACTTCACAAAAAAATCTTACCTCAAAGTAAATTTAGAAGCTCTTCTACTGCAAAGGCAGGACATTCTATATTTTTTAATACAAGATCTATTACAACTTCAGAAGCAAATCAACAATAATAACAACCACTAACGGACAAATGAAAGGTGAGAGTGAAGAGTTCCCAGGTCAGTTCAGGAAGCTAGTCGATTTCTCTGATCAACCTCAACCCACGTCCCGGCCTCAGGATATAGCCAGGCCCATCCAGCCTCTCCTCCAGCAAAGAACTGGCTAACGGTTTCTACCTTTCCTAGCACCAAGATTCCTATTTACTATTTCCTCCAGGGCTGCACGGTTTGAAAGACTTTACCTGCCAAGCTATTTTTGTAGAGTGTGGAGTACACACACCCATCACCCAGCAGCACAGAGCGATGGGCCAGCAAGAACTCGGGGACCGTAAGACATGGATTTGAATCCTGGCTTGATCATGTGTGTGCTGAGCGACCTCGAGCAAGTTCCTTAACCCCGCATCCTTCGATTTCCCTTTCTGTAAATGGTAAAGTGCAAACTCTTTGGGGACAAGGAATCCAAGGCTTTGAACCTCTGGGTCAGGCCTTTCATAAGATTCCTGACATCCAGAACCCACTTACATGTGCTCATTAATTTCCCACCATCCATGGTCACAGCCTTTTGCACTCTTCTTGGTTAGTGAATAGTTATGGAATTTCAGTGCTATGCCAAGGGTTGAGAGGGAAGTCTGTGAAAAACAAACATAAGTCAGAAAAACATTTCAGTTGAAGGACACGTTTCGGGCTGATTCCTCACTCAGAACTCATTCCTTTGACTTGTGGTTCTCTGGGCATTTTATTCTTTGTGGCCTGTGGCAGACCCAGCTCCCCTCCCCCAACAGACTGGAATGAGGGGAGCATAAAAGAGAGGGAAGTGGGTGGCCCCGTTCCCAGGGCTGGTAGGTCCCAGTTTCAGTGAGCTGGCTGACTTGGGACAGAATGAGATTATCCCTAGGAGTCGGTTTCCTCCTTATAAATGAGCTTGAAAACACCCCATTGTTAATGAGTGCGCACAGTTTCCTCCTTCAGTGACAATGATGACATAGTTTATTTAAAGCACTATTTGCATTATTTAGATAAAGGAGAAATGAATCAGCGTCCTCTTCATATTCAACCTGGGAATCCTGAAGGCAGTCACTGAGTCACTCCCAGGTCTGCTCAGACAGGATCAAACAAGAGAAGAGGCTGCCTGTATAGCACACGCCCATGAGAGTGCATGTGTGTGCACGCACTCACACACACACACACACACACACACACACACACACACATACACACACAGTTGAGCTTTTACAATATTGTATGACATACACATACATTATGTTTGTGATGTCACGATTTTAGTTTTAATTCTCACTTTGTCCCAGGAATCACTTAGAGAGAGTTTACACATTTCCCGGGAGTGGAATTTTTGTTCAACCACTCTCAAACTTTCTAATTCTATACTAATTAGATAAGAGATTATTTGTTACGTATATTGCCTTTTTTTTTTTTTTAAAGATTTTACTTATTTATTTGACAGAGAGATCACAAGTAGGCAGAGAGGCCAACAGAGAGAGGGGGAAGCAGGCTCCCTGCTGAGCAGAGAGCCCGATGCAGGGCTTGATCCCAGGACCCTGAGATCATGACCTGAGCCGAAGGCAGAGGCTTTAACCCACTGAGCCACCCAGGTGCCCCACATGTATTGCTTTTTAATGTTTTTATTTATTAAGGATTTTTATGTGATTGAATTTGTGAACACTCCAAGGTCATTTGAAAGAAAAGGGTAATGTATGTATGTATGTATATATGTGTGTATATAGCCAAACTCATTATTTGTGTGGTATGCTATCCTTCCCAGCTGTAGTTATTGTCCTTACTACCTCTGTCAGGACCCAACAGAAAGGAACGAAAATCCTTTAGTTAAGCATTATCCATTTCTCTTTGTATTTCCTATAGATCTTGATTTATGAGTATTAAAAGGCATGTCCTTTGGTACATAAATGTCACAGAACTTCACGTGGATCGCCCTCTTTATCATTATAGATCACCTTCCATTTCTCATCCACTGTTGTTGCCTTAATGTTGATTTCCACGTTGTCTAGTGCTAAGGTTCTGATCCCTGCTTCCTTTTTGTTTATAATGTCTTGTATGATATTGCCCATCCTTTGACTTCACCTTTATTAAATCACTTTTTATTTTGCTGTCTTTTGTAAATAATATACAATTAGCTTACAGGTAACACTTTGCGATTCAATTCTGTTGTGTTTTTCATTTAAGAGATGGGTTTTACCCATTGATTTTTATTGCTCTGATATTTGTTTTTTAAGAGATGTCATCGTATTTGATTTACAATTTCTTCATTGTATGTATTTACTTCTTTCTAACATGTACTTAAATATAGCAGCCCTCCTCCCTCCACCTGTCTTCGAGAGGGGACGAATCAGGCTTTTTATGTCTCTCATTCAAACACGACAACAACACTGTTAGAAAGGTAGTATGAGTCTGATTTTATAGAAGAAATCAAAACTAACCAAAAATAAGTGATATGCCCAAGGTTACCCTGCATTTCCCTGAAGGCCGCAAGGTGGCCATAGTGTATCATGGCACCTGGAAATGGACAGTGAGGACTCAAGAGAAACAGGATTGTCTTACATGCAAAAAAAACCAAAGGCTCCTGAGGGCACACATCAATTTTTTTCCCCAGTCTTGTTATCTGACTTTTTCTTCACATTAAGAAAAAAAAAAAGGAGATGCCAACAGTTAGTAAATATCTTGAGTAATCGCTGTAATTTTATAGCGTAAAAATGTACTCCAATGCAGTTCTCCTTAGGAAGCTTACATAGGCATTTTCATTGTGTTCCATCACTCCAAGTAAAATAGATTTAAGTGCATCACTGCCCCTCCAATCTACAAAGCCTTTCCACAGTGAAAAGAATTAAGTCCCTTTGCACACTAGATTCTACTGACACAGATGAGCATACAAATCTACATTTGCGGCCAGACTGGCCAAGAGGCCTACTGATATTAACCAGCTTGACCAGTGGGGTCAGGAGATACAGGTCCACAAAGCATTGTGAAGTATTTTGTTCAACAAATGAACAAAAATGAAAAACTGCTACGTATGTTATTTCCTTCTATGTCCTATGTTCTCTGTTCCCACTGCCCAACCCCTGCCTTTGCTTTGGGAACTTTTACCAAGTAAGGGGAGGATTTCTCCAGATTTGGACCTGCTCTATTGAAATACTTCTCTAGTCAGTGGTAGCGACAGGAGGAAAGACACGTTCTATGCTTGTCACCTCTCACGCACTAGTGGTTCTGTGCATATAGCTCAACCTATCTCTGAGGGGCACAGGAAACTTCAGTGGTTGATGTTTGCTGTGGAAGCAGGGAAGACCTGTTTCCTAAGTGAAAATGAGGAGGAGAATTGACTTGGCCCACAGTAATCTCTGCTTGTGTCGTTTGCACCTAAATTAGTGGGTGCTAGGCTGATGGCATCCATGGTAAAACAATCCAAAACCCCAATCCATGCTTCTCTTCTGAGATCACACAGCAAAATGTATTAGTTGGAAAACAAAAAGAAGGAAAAGAGAAAAGTAAATATTCAACTAAGTGATTGTTATGAAACCTAGAGAAACTGAACATCTTTAGGAAGCCAGAAAAGGAAGGGGGATGCGGGATTTGCTCATGGAGGGCGGCTTGATTCTTTTGAATGCTGCCTGGGTCACTTTCTATTTGAGTAGCCTCTGGCCAATGGCTTGCCCCAGCTATATTTCCCCGTTTATGAAATGTGACGAGTCTCTTTCTTATATAGAGGTACGCTTTAAGAGCAAATAAAAATGTGTGTGCCCAAAACCAAGGTGACATGTTCTAAGCCTCAATACTCTTTGTCTCTTTTTCTTGTTTCACCACACCTTCTTCCCTTGCAGTCTGTAAGCTCCTTGCAGACTTTACCTTGCTATTGAGTGTTCCCTATGGTTATGCGCCTGAAACTGACATTTCATAAACATTTGTTTATTCTTAGGAGAAAAATCGCGGGGATTTTAAGTTGGATCGGGAGTTAATCCTTCTCAGATAAATGAGACCTTAAAAATTCAGCTGAAAGGGAGCCTGCAAAAGGGACTGATTGCTTTTCAGTTACATTTGGAAATCAGAATAGGCGTTAAGAGGGACTAAGGATGATAGAAATCAACTCTTGTGTATAAAAGGTTTTATCATGACTTGAGTCGATATTTTTATTACTTAAGTCATTCTTCTCTGTTTGTAATAAGTTCAAAGGTACTTTACAGTGACATTATTTTTTTTCAAGATTTTATTTATTTATTTATTTGACAGAGAGAGAGACAGCAAGAGAGGGAACAAGCAGGGGGAGTGGGAGAGGGAAAAGCAGGCTTCCCCCGGAGCAGGGAGCCCAATACAGGGCCCCATCCCAGGACTCTGGGATCATGACCTGAGCCGGAGGCAGACGCTTAATGACCGAGCCACCCAGGCGCCCCTACAGGTGACATTATTTTTTTTACATAATTTCCATTTGCAGAAATATATTATCACTCAATTTTAGGTGTCTGTCCAAAGCCATCTGAGAAAGGGACAGTTTTATTGAACATACACACTGAGGAGAACCAACCTTGACCTCTGGGAAATGGTGTCACCCACCCAAGTCTGTCCCCAGTATTTCCTGTCAGTCTCCCCTCTCCCATTCTCCACTCCATCAATGGCATGCTTTTTGCTTTAAAAATAGAGTTCTTTTTACTCAGCTTTTCTAAATCTTGACCCCTGGTGAAACAGAATCTGATATTCTCTTTTACCTCCTGACTAGAACAATGTTTCAGGATCTCCACGTTAGGTCTTATGGGTTATAATGGAATCAATGTTTATTTTACCTCAAAGGAACCTCAAACATTTGACAGAGCTTTTGGGACGGGGTCTATCTTGTTCTGGCTGTCATAAAGAAGATACACCTGCTTTTTGGAGAGATAAAAGGGACAGATTTAATGTCTCTCTTTTTCCTTCCCCATATCATCAGTGACCCAAGGCACTGGGATTCTGCTGCCCTGAGGCATTAAGAATCTGGTGGTGAGCAAGAGTCCAGAACCCTTGGGTTTTAATTATTTTGGAAATGTTTGCAACCTTGATGAAAAAAAAAAAATAACTTGATGTATGCCATGAGGACATTGAAACTAAGTACAATTAAGTAAAGTAAAATTATTTAAAAATATTTTTAATAATTTTAAGGTAAAATTATTACATAAAATTATTAGTAAAATTTACTAAGTAAAATTATTAAAAATATTCAAATCTTTGTGTACAAACGACACAAAGGCAGCAAACATGCCCCTGCTTCAGGACCTTTGCCTCAACTGCTCCCTCTGCCTGCAGCATTGTGATTCTAGGGATGCGTAGCATTAGTTCCTTCATCTCTCTCAGGTTTCTGTGCAAATGCCAGCTTGTCGATGAGGTTTCCTCTGGCCGTGCTATTTAAGGGAACACATTCCTCACATCCTAGCCTTCATACTTCAGATCACCCACTCAGCTCCAGAGACCCCTTCCCTGCTTTGTCCTTCTCCATAGCATTGTACCACCATATACTATACTGTACATATGTTTGTTCGTTTGTCACCTGTCTCTCCCTTCTATACAATAAGTCCCATGAGAGCAGAGCTTTTGTGCGTGTGCGTCGGATATCATGGATCCCAGTGTCTAGAATACTGCCAGACACGTAGTGGGCATTTAATAATAACACGTTGAATGAATGCAAACACTAAACTGTTTGTCACTTACATCTAATTGCTATGCCTCCCAAAAATGGTTTTATACATACACGCTGAAAGAGCCTTGCCCTACGTTCCTCCACGGGACGCTACAGTTGGAGAAAGAAGCACAATTACAGGCTAAAATTTTAAAGAAAAAAAAAAGAAGGAACTCTGTTAAGGACCAGATGGAGATGTATATATTTTATATATAAATTTACAAAATTTGGTTTGCTTATATAAATGAAATTTATGTTGCTAATTCAATGTATTATTTCTTTAGTATTCTTATTATGCTGATAGTGAAATATTTAAAAATTGATAAGTGAGCTCTATCATATTAAAATAATAAATCGTTTGATCCCGTAACAGTATCTTTGCATTTTTTAATACTAATGAACAAAATAACAATCGGAAAAATAAGCCCGTCTGTAAAGAACAGTTAATTTATGGGCAAAGGGTTGAAATTACAAGGACCTTTCATGTTTTAGGTAATGTATTTGATTAAGGTTTAAATATTAAAAAATTAACTCACATTCTTTTTGTAGTAAAAATAAAGGTAATTAAAAATAGATTGCTACTAAACATAAGATAATAATATTTTTCTAAAGTAGTGGTAAAGCTAGGCTACCTGAAATTTCCACGTACACTTGCATTTCGGAGGATAGTAGCTTGGGTAATATGGACTTGAAATTTTCCCTTCAAAGCCAGTGATTTCTTTGACCAATACTGTGTTTTCACACTCTGAAAAAAAATATCCAGTAACACACAATGATTTGCCGTTGTGAGATTATGGGAAATGCACTGCATATGTTTCTTTAACTACAAACGCACATTCCTTGATCAACAAACTTACATACTTTTTGAAATTTAAACTAGTTTTTCCAAAAAGAAATAGTACCCTATGGATATATAGCTGAACTTCTTATTTAAATTCTATATTTGTTTTCAATCACGTTTTAACTACAGACCTACAGGATGCTATTACTCTCTTTAAAACCATAGCTTAAATATATTTTTAAAGCTTCTGAACCTATTTGTTCTGATGAGTGTATATTTGTTGTTGAAGAAATACACCCAGTTTACATAACACGTTGTTCTGTTTAAATGAAACAATCTAAGCATCTATTCTTACTGGAGGGTCATCCTTCTGCTAAAATGTAATTTTTTTGAGAATATTGATTTTTATTTATTTTGTTTGCTGCTTTCCCTAACACCTGGAATCATTCCTAGCATATAGTACATGCTCAATAAATGTTTGTTCACAAATTCCACTGCAATATTTCTGAGCTAATCATATTTTTAATCTTTGGAGTTAGAGACAATTTTCAACCCAACAAAATCTCAAATAGCTAGCTCAATTTGGTTCGATAAATCAATTCGACATTTAGCTTTGTAATAATTTGACCGACCAAACCTATCAAAATAAGCCACTGCCTTAAAATGCAGGTGAACTTAGGAAACTCTGACCATCTAACTTAAGCCAGCTTAAGTTAGATGCTTAACTAACTGCTCTCCTCACCCACTGCTCTCCTCACCCACCTCATTCTGACCCTTTTAGCCTTGTCAGTGCTCATAACAAAGTTACAAAAAGACTAGAGATTCAGTGAAGGCGCGTTTTGTTTTGTTTTGTTTTGTTTTACTTCGTCAACTCAAGTCAAAAAGAGAAGAATGAAAGGGAGCTAGGTCACTTTTTGCTCACTCTCTGACCTGAGAAAACCCATGAGATCTCCGGGTTTTACTTCCCGTGCACTTTCTAGGATGGCATTTACACGCATTGCTCTTAACGAGAATTCACGGAAGACAGCCACTGTAGTGTGCCAGGTACTGCGCTACTATCCCTAAGCCGGGAATGCGCCCTTCTCCCCTGCTCAAACAGGGACTTGGCGAACCGCTTCTCTCCTTTGCCACCGGCTTCCTGCCAGGGCCTGCCAATAGGGGGCGCTGCAGGAAGACTAGATGCCCTGGAGGAGGAAGAATGGGGCTTCCTGCGTGTTTTGTTTCCTCTTCCTGGGAAAGTCACCCCAGCAACAATTCTTACCCCATCCTCTTTCCTCCCTTTCTCCCACTCCCCCCTCACTCTCCCCAGCCCCCCTACACGCAGCTACACTTTCTTCCTGTAGCAGAGTTGAATCCTGTTAGCAGTTTTCCCAACTTCCATTTTACTGCATCTTCCTCAAAGATACCAGCCCCTGCTGTCCAGCATGCCCTCCTCGAAGGTCTGGGTCCCATGTCCATGAACACCCGCTTCTGAACGCAGAGACACTGGCACCAGCAGAGCAGCAACCCCCCCTCCCCTTCTCCAGAGCTCTGAGTTTCAGTCCACAGACCCCTCTCCACACTATAAACTGTCAACATTGCCCCGCTTTCCTTTGTCCCCCCAAGAACTACAAGGGGTAGTTGCTTCCTATGTGTATTACACCCAGAACACCTTATGGTTTTCTTTCTGCCTTTTGAGTGACCTAGCTGACACCTTTATGCAGAGTTAACGGTTCTGCACATTAAATTCTCACTGTTTAAATAATATGCTCTCTCTCCTCGGACTGGACCCTGAGTCAAGGTCCCTGACTAATAGGACTGGTATTACAACACAGCCTCAGGAGAGAGAAGACTAGAGTATCATAATAGATATTTTTCAAGGTGGCTTTTTTCAATTAGGAGAGACTTACTTTCTTCTGGAATGACCTCAAAAAATGCCCGGATTCCTGATAGCCTCTGTATCTGAGGAGACTTAAATGACACGAGCATGAGATTATTTGTGGAGACAAAGGACATTATCGTTCTTGTGGGTTCACAAATTCTGAAACCAGACAACAAAACAAAAGTCCATGAATAATAGGTTATCGAGCAGTGAGCCTCCATCTACCACTAATTCCCCTCATTTCCCGGGACATCCACACAATTCTTAGGCACGCTCCACCGGGCAGATCTTTATCTGCCACAGGGCATGATGAGGGGAGCTGATAAAGGTAAAGAAACTTTTGCCCAGTAACTATCAAAGAATTCTCCTGGATGGCTGTCACTGGGCAAACCCCTGCGCCCCCTTGAGAGCGAGCAAGGCATAAACAACTATTGGAATGACCAGGGTCCTGAGTTTTGCCCTCAGGAAAATTGGGTTTAAATCTCAGCTCCATCACTTAACTGGCTGAAAGAGCCTGAGCACTCCAGTAATAATCTTCATGATGCCAGCTCCCTGACTATGAAATGGTGGTAGTACCAAGAGTCTACTCCTCAATGGCATTGGGGTGAGGATTAAGTGTGATAATAGCAAAGTATGTCCGGAAGGATGAAAAGAAATAATAATAATGGAGGAATGGGAGCCAGTGACCAACTTATTTTTCACTGTAACCATTATGAACTGTTGAAATTTCTAGCATATGCATATTCATCACCAAAATATACATACATATGTAAAACACGGATGCATACATAAGCACTATTTAGAAATATTATTATTAGAAATAATAATTCATGTGCCTTTTTAGCACAGTAACAAAGACTAAATTTTTAATGAAATATAACTATCATTATTAAATCATCAAGATAGTAAGCACACAAAAAGATGTCTGCTAGTAAGTAAAAAATATTAGGGTATGTATATGTGTGTGTGTGTGATTACATGTATATATAGGAATGAAAATATTTGTGCAGAAAATATAACAGACCTCTGTTCTAAGTAATGGGATTGTGAAATATTGATCTTGTTTTTTTCTGTTCACTTTCACAATGAACACTGTTATCTTTATAATAAGGGAGAAAATTTAATTGTTTTACTAATGGTATTAAATCATCAGAAGATTTATTCTCACACTCTAATGAAACAGTAGATTTCATTGCGGTTGCAATAAGAGTAAAATTAAACAGAAGAGTTTTTTAGCTAGATTTCAGAAATATTGGCTCACATTCCTGCTATACTGATTTTGACCCTTGTATGCGGCAAGTAAAAAGCAAACGTTGTGTCCAATAGGCTCTGGTTCATACAGGGGATATTAAGTAAGGCATGAGTCAGTCTTTGATCTCATGAGCACACACAAAAATAGTTTTAAAGGCTAAGGGAAACAGGATACTGCCCAAGACAGACACTGTAGAAAAGTCTTCCCTCGGGTGTCAGAGTACCTATACAAGATGGCGCTCCGGATTGGCAAGAGGGAGTCGTAAACGGTCAGGGAGTCTGTGACACAGTTGTCAGCTTCGATCTGGACGGACTCTATCGAGAGACGAATCAGATAGCCCACAATGGCCACCAGCTTGAAGTGACACATTAGCCTCCCTGAGGTTGCAGAAATCTCCAGAGGGTAGCGGAGAGACAGATGATCTGCATAGAAGTACCGAGAGCAGCCTTTGTCTGTGGAGATAGTACTTTGTTTTGTTTTAGGAATGACTTTTTTTTTTTTAAAGATTCTATTTATTTGTCAGAGAGGATGAGAGAGAGAGAAAGAGCAAGCAGGAGGTGCAGCAGGCAGAGGGAGAAGCAGGCTCCCCCTGGAGCAAAGACCCAAGAGCCATTCCTGATACCACATTAGAAGAATACACTCGATGAGGCTTCCACAGGGAAAAGCAGCGATGCAAAGTTCTGATGATATTTTATTTTGCAACTTGGCCCCAAACATGCCTGAAGCCAGCACATTCCACGTATGTCCCAGTTATAAAAGCCAATCATGTTTCTTCTGGGCTTAAGCCAATCCGAGTGTATTTCTGTCACAGGCAACTGAAATTACCAAATTACCAAATACCATCATTTGAAAAGCCAAAAAGGATACTAATTTGGAAACGGTGTAGGAGAAACTGCATGTCATACTTTACCAGATCCTATGGTTGAAGAGTAATCTGACCGAAGCCCAGCTGCATTGGAAAAACACGTGGAAAAGAGACTGTCAGTTCCAGCATTCCATTTTGTTAGAATTTTGCTTAGTGAAAATTCCTTTCAGTCCTTTAAAAGCAATTCATCATTTCTGGGATTTGCTTTAAAATGATCCAGAGAGGGTAGGGGAAGTTGTTTGTGTATTTCGAGAGCAAATGGGATGGCCATGAGTTCATAGTTGTTGAAGCTGAGTAAAGGGTATATGAGAGTTCATGATACTATACTCTTTACTCTTCTTGATGCTTGAAATTGTCCCTAGTGACACATTTTAAATATCTTTAAAGGTAAAAAGAGTAACCAAACAAATATAATAATAATTAGTCCTAGATCGGAAATAGTATTTGTGGTGCAGACTTTTCCACTAGAGATTTTTCATTCATTCATTACTTATCAGCCACATGCTACTCCATTACATGCCTGGCATATAGAGATAGATAGATAGATAGATAGATAGATAGATAGATAGATAGATAGATAGATAGATAGATGATAGATATGATTTAAATATATATATTTAAATCAAGAGAGAAAGTAGCATAATTTTGGGGTCACACAATTAATTAAAATATTTTACTGGCAAATCAAACTATGAAATTTGCATTTTGGCGGGGCTACTCAACAGGCCATCGTGGAACATTGGGCAGCACTCTATAACATTGGTGCAGTTCTGTCTGGACAAGGGAAAAGACAAGATAAGCCTCAGCAAAATTCTTCTTCAAGACTTAGAGCCTTACTTTGAAGATCATAAAGCTGAATTAAATATAGGGTGGGGGATACTTGAACAAATTCAATCTCATATATATTTCCAACCCACTTCTATTGCCCAATCATTGTATATAACATTTAGCAACTTCCTTTATCAATGTCCTCAGCTAACCCTGTTTCACTGGGATTGCGGAAGAGAATACTTCACTATAACATTGACTATGTTTAATGGCAGTTTCAGGAGTGCTCATAAAAGAGAATTACCCAACAATCACCATTTAGTACCACAGAGTCCATGTCAACGGCCAGGCCCTGCAAGCTCCCCACAGAGGTTCGGTTTATGACGCTCGTCTGGATGGAGTCCTTCAAAATTGCAGCCACACAGTCCTCACAGAAGATATGGCCCTTGGCATGTGGCATGACAAACACAATCCAAAAGTGGACAAGGAGGCCACCTTTGTTGTTGCTACTATAGAAAAAAAAAAAAAAGGAGGGATGTTCAAGTATATATCTTAGGAAGTGGACTCTAATAGAAGTCCAGTGACCCAACTGAATGATTCAATGTAAGGCCAATGAGGACATTCTTCAGCTTCCAAAAGTTCTTCTTTAAGAAGTCACAGACTCCTTGTCAAAAAGAAGAAGGAGGAGGAGGAGGAGGAGGAGGAGGAGGAGGAGGAGGAGGAGGGGAAGAAGAGGAAAAGAAGAAGTCACTGACTCCTGTTGTGGGGATTGGGAAGGGAAAGCATCATAGTATGTGTCTTGCTATGTTGGGTTCACATCTAGAATCATTCGTGTATAGTTGCATCCCCCTGGAGAATATACTCTTTTTATGGATATCATTCATTCACTGCTATTACAAATAAAAACAACTATGATTTTTGACACTTCGCCATGTGCAGACATAGTGCTAAATTCTGCTTTATCCCACTTAATCTTATGAGGAAGGTCCTATTATTGCAGTTTTAGAGAAAAGAAAGTCAAAACCAACTACAACTGAAAGTCATATGGCTAATAAGTAGCAAATCCAGGACTTGGCTGAAAACCAAGTCCAGCTTGGTTTTCAGCCAAACCCTGGAACAAGAGCTCTAAGTGCACAAATACTGTCATGTTTTATGAAAAACAAACCTTAAGTGTTCTATGGTAAATAATGCAGGAAAGAGAAAGTAGACAAATTGCCCTACTCCCAGATTTCTTAATGCCTGTGGCATGCCAAAGTGAGTTGTGAGTCTCAGCAGATATAAAGGAGGTGGGGGAACATGGCACACAGTTTGAGAAATAAGTTTTAATAAATCAATTAAAATTTCATAAAATAATTTTCGATACAAATTATTTGACCACGAGATCCTTTTTGTCCTCAGAAAATCTCCAGTGATCAGTTTTTGGCTGAGCATATTTTGAGAAATCCTGCACTGTGTTTTGTTTCTTACCACCACCCAAAGGTAGCCATGTCTGTCGCCATTTCGCCCCGCAGCATAAATACCAGGGGCCCAGGATGTCAGCTGTGGGGAGAGGACAGGCTTTGGCAGATGAAGAGAAAAGCTCAGCAGGACAGCAAGAGAGAGTTGGGTCACCAGTTGTGCTAAAAGGTATTAACCCAAAGCCACCCCCAGGAAGTTCCTGGAGAATGGTCACATCTGAGCCCTTCCGAAGCCTTGAGAGGAATTTACAGCAGTAAACATAGAAGTCCCAAAGCAAGGGACATACAGTACCTGACATCTGCAACGACAGACTGCTTGTAAAATTTAGAGAAGGCAGATGTTGTATAAACCAGGTTTACCTGAAAAAGAAAAAACGAGGCGTCTGAAGTCTTTCAAATTTGACTTCATCTCATGATACCTAGCATGCTGTAGGTCCAAACCCTGATAGCGAGCAAAGAGAAATGCGGGGCTCTGGATGAAGCCTCGAGTCTTGGGTTGATTACTGTGTCTGTGCTCTCTGTGAAGAATAATCAGTTACCTTCGTTCATTCACTGCTGTCTTGAGACACCCCAATTAAGCTTAACTTCTGTATCCTGCCTACTCCAAAGTTTCATTTTCTCCACAATTAATAAATCAAACTCCTTTAAGTACATTTTCAAAGTACTTGACCCAACCTCTTCTATCAATGCACAGTCTGGAAAATTTATATTCTTAAGGACACTTGCCGTAGGAGCCGCTAGGGGGCAGGCGGTGCCCTCCGCCGGGTCCGCCCTCCCCCTTCCTCCTCCGCAGTCTCCAGGGAAACACCCGCCCTTTCAAAACGCCAGACTTGGAGCCAAAGGAGAGCTCTTTCAATTTACCTGCTTTGTCCTTCCTTAGCATTTCTAAAGCCATACTGAGTCTCTGCCCAATTTCCTCCCCTTGTGTTCCCCTTCCTACCTAATGGCAAAATCACGCACCTAATTGTGGGGTTTAAATTCACTATGCCACACGGAACGTGGTATCTAAAACCGCTGAGGCCTCCCACTCTTTGTTTCTTTTTCTTTTTCTCTTTTCTCTTTCTCTATTCCTCCTTCCCTCCCTCCCAACATTCCGCCCTTCCTTCCTTCCACCTTTGGGCTAATTCGAGGAATAACCGATACACAGTAAAGATAAATCGTTTAGCTCCATAGTCCGTATGTGGGTGGCCTTCAGGAAATCAGGAATAGGAGTCACTCTGCCGGCTGTTGCAGCTTGTCCTCTCTCGCACCACCACCCCCACATGGCAGGGCGCCCGTCACGGCAGTAGGGGCGCCCCTGTGTAGGTCACCCTCGCCATTACAGTGCAGATACAAATTGGCAGAAGCTTTCTAGTTGGTAATATATATGGAGAACCATGAAGAGATATTTTTATACACTTTTAGGGGATCAGTTCAGGATCACAGATATACACAATCTATGCCGCACTTTCGGGTAGCATTACCCATAGTAGCAATAGACACCTGAAATATCCAATAGGAAGGGATCGGCTGCCATTTACAAGGAGGTGGATGCGACTAGGGTGTATTATGCTAAGCGAAGCAAGGCAGTCAGAGAAAGACAAATACCGTATGATTTCACGCATATGTGGAATTTAAGATACAAAACAGATAAACATAGGGGAAGGAAAAATAAAATCAGAGAGGAAGACAAACCATAAGAGGCCCTTAATTGTAGGAAACAAAGTGAAGGTTGCTGGAGGGGAAGAGGGTGGGGGGATGATATAACTCGCTGATGGGCATTAAGGAGGCATTTGATGTAATGAGCACTGGGTGTTATAAGCAACTGATGAACCACTAAATTTTACCCCTGAAACTCATAATACCCTTTATGTTAACTAAATTGAATTTAAATTTAAAAAATTTTTTAAAGGTCTTGGCTTTGTAGCTACTAAAATTTACATTTTTAAAAGAATATTTACTTACATAGAGACATGTAACCTAATGTTAAGAGGAAAAAATCAGGTTATAAATCTGAATATCTACTAATATTCCAATATTGTGCTGTCCTCGATGTCTCTGTGACCCAGAATAAAAAGAGTTCTATCTCTGAAGATGACGTTAAGAAAATTTTATTGTTCCTTCTTGTAATTTTCTGACTTTTATAATTTTTATGGTTAAATACATATTAGATCTATAAAGAGAGTTTTTACTTTTTGTTTGTTTGTTTGTTTAAGTAAAGAGATTCCAGTGTGTTGAGGTTGATATAAATGTGTTACAGTCCCTGGAATTAAGCAGTATGATTGTAAATTTAGTTCTGGAAGACATTTTAAAGATCACCTGATCAAATTCCCTTATTTTACAAATGACAAAAACTGGAGCTCAGAGAGCTCTTTGCTTTTACTTTCAGCAATAAATAAAATACATAAGTAAATAAATTAAATTAAATTAATTAGCAATTCTATCAAATAAGCAATTACAGCTAAGATGAGCTAAATGCCACGTTTCCCTCTGACTTCTTCCTTGATCCTCCCTGCTCACCTGGGACACGTGACCCCTCCACCCCAGCCCCTCATCCCCTGACCCCTGAACCCACTCTCCCCAGCCTCTCACACATCCTTCCCTCCCTCCTCCCTCCTTTACCCCCTCCCCGCACCCCCCATCATCTCACCACTTGCTGCACAGTCCGTGCCACTGACAGAAATTCCCTGGACTCCTTCTGCTGGTGTTCAGGAAGAAACTCAATGTTGGTGATGCGAAACATCCCGACAAAGTAAAAAGCATCTTTGCTTTCTGTCTTACCTGTAGGACAGGAGGGAAAGCGGGTAAGGGACTCTCCCTTCTGTGTGACAGTGAGGCACTGTCTGATTTATGTCAGTGTCAGGCTCCTCGAGTGTTTTGTGTCATTTATTTATTTATCTATTTTTAAAGATTTTATTTATATATTTGTCAGAGAGAACGTGCAAGCACAAGCAGGTGAAGCTGTAGGCAGAGGGAGAAGCAGGCTCCCACTGAGCAAGGAGCCCAATGCAGGACACGATCCCAGGACCCTGAGATCATGACCTGAGCTGAAGGCAACCGCTTAACCGGCTGAGCCACCCAGGCGTCTCTGTTCAAATGGTTTTATTGGACAGCTACATATGTTACTGGCTCATAGCTTGGGAAGGCTCTAAATGTTGTTAATAACAACACTGCCATTAGCAGTAGTTCACCATTTCTCCTAGGATAGTCTATTCTGTCTTCCGACTCCTGGTAAATACTTATGAGCAAGACTGAAAGGTAAAAGATAGAACTTGTTGATTTTATACACATCCTAGTCACTAAGGGACCAAAAAGAGCATATGCAGTTGTCATGGATCCTGAGTCTGTAGAGGGTAAGGAGGTTAAGAAATGTCTACTCTGAGGTCAAGTGAGCATAGTGGGAGAAGACGGAAGGCCCTCCAACTGAGCTTCCCTGAGCTCCTGGGGGCTCATCCTTATGACTTGTAAGGCTGATGCACCGGGTGCTGGGCTGGTCTTCAGCTCTGTATAGTACATGGAGAATTTGTTCTTCCTGTGAGCCACAAAGCCTGGTTCTCAGTCCAGTGTCAAGTGACTTGTGCTTAAATACTCTGCCTGGTGGGGCGCCTGAGTGGATCAGTGGGTTAAAGCCTCTGCCTTCAGCTCAGGTCATGATCTCTGGGTCCTGGGATGGAGCCCCACATCGGGCTCTCTGCTCAGCAGGGAGCCTGCTTCCCCCTCTCTCTCTGCCTGCCTCTCTGCCTACTCGTGATCTCTCTCTCTCTGTCAAATAAATAAATAAAATCTTTAAAAAAAAAAAAAAAATACTCTGCCCGGTGAGGACTATGGGATTGGGCATCAGGCCTGCCCAGAAACCACGGACAACATGAGCAAGAACACTGCTGTGTCTGACTTGCCTTATAGCACCCGACAGTAGCTTGGGGAATTGTTGAGGGGGTGGGGGCTGGATGAGGGGCTCTTCTTTCTGCCTTTCCTTTTCATTACCAAGGTCTTACTTACTCCTTGGTGGTAACATTCTCCATGGCTCCTGTGGCCGTGGTACATTTCTCTCCTGTGATACATGTCCCACTATATCATAACTTCTGTCTGTATGTCTGTCCTTTAAGAATAATAGTAACTTCTTTTGTCCCTCAGCCCCTTTCGTAGCTCTGAAGCTCAATAAATGTTTGAGGGAAGGAAGAGAGAGAGGAAATTTTCTTTCTTAGCCCAATGCCCAGCACATGGAAATGCTACATAAGGGAAGGCTGAATTAGGAAGAAGGGGCACCTAGGTGGGTGAGAGGAAGTCACCCCCTTTGTGTGAGCCATCCAGGATCACAGTAGCCCCATGCAGGGGAGTGAGTCTGTAGAGGTGTGGGAGAGGGGCACAGGGGCAGAAGGCCTGAGCTGATGGCCTAGATTTGTTATTTCAAGCTATGTGACCTTGGATGGATCACCTTGATTCACTAGCCTCCCTATAAAACAATGGTTGTTTTCATTCCTGATTTTCACAGGGAAGTGCTTCCTAGATTTTTGTTGTTGTTACAGACTCTAAAATTTGAGTGAAAGACACGCCTTCTATCTAGAAGCTCACATAGTCTTCCTACATCAATGAATTCTCAAGGGTCCGGATAACAACAATATAAGTGAGATCAATTTAGCCTTGAACTAGATTACATTTACCCAGCTCTTTAGCTCAGTCCAACGTACAACAACCTGCATGGTCACAATATTGTTGTTTATTGAATCATTCTCCGTTGTTCATATTAGTTTCCCTTTGCTTATACTGGTCTGTCTTCCTGAAACGTCCTTCTCTGATTTTTCACACAGACAACAGACTGCTTCTACATGATGATGTCCGAACACATTACACAAAGATGCTAAGGCAATGTGAATGTATCCGTTGAGGGCTGTCAGAGAACCGATGGGAAATAAGTTAGTTCATTCTGGGTTGGGACTGTGTTTTGTGTTTCTTTTAATTGCCTATGGACTTGACTTCCTTCCCTGGTCTTTAAGCTCCTTCAAGACAGAGATTCTGGGGGCGCCCGGGTGGCCCAGTGGGTTAAAGCCTCTGCTTTCAGTTCAGGTCATGATCTCAGGGTCCTGGGATCGAGCCCCGCATCGGGCTCTCTGCTCGATTTTGATTTAGGGAGCCTGCTTCCCCCTCTCTTTCTGCCTGCTTGTGATCTCTCTCTCTCTGTAAAAAAAAAAAAAAAAAAATAGAGATTCTGTCCGCTCTGCCACTGTTTCTTGCTGATCCCAGGACCCAGCGTACATTGGGCATGACCAAGATATGAAAGAAAGGAATTTCGAACAACCAGAGCCTTCCCTGGACTCTATTTCTGAGCAGGTTAGATGCCCCTCTTTTGTGATGGCAAAGTAATCGCTTCAGCAAAAAATAAAAAAAATTAAAAAGAAAAAATCAACTCACACCCCCTCTCTAGCACTGAACTGAGTTTTCTGAAAATAGAAAACGCATCTGTGAGTTTTCTGAAGGTGGGAGATATATCTTGGAATGTCTGATGTTTTACATTGTGCCTCTCAAATTATAATTAATAGGTGTGTGTGTGCGTGTGTGTGTTGACCTGAACTGTTTAATACAATGTTCATTAATTCTTTGCCTATGAATCTTGCCTCACAACCAATTTTTAACATCCTTGAGAGTACACATATCTTGTATCAAACATATTAACATGTATGGGGTTGGAAGTTGAGCGTCAGTCAACAAATGCTATAAGGACTGAGCGGGATGGGTAAGTACTCTTTAAGAAGAAGTCAGACCTCCTGTCCAAAGGATCAATTAGATAACCAATTAGCTTGACAAAAACATAAACACAGCAGAGAGAAAGATGCGTGAGTAAAAGGAAGCTCTGGGAACTGGAAATGTGCGGTTGCCTGGAAACCAGCAGTGGGTGGAATGAGGAAATGAAACAACTGAGAATCCCATTCACTTCTTAAAGCTAAAAAGGCATGACATTTCTGAACTCTTCCAAGGCTCCTGAGCGCCCTCCTCGGCTCTTGTCCTATCCTCCATCCCCACTCCTGCTCTCCCGTGGCGAGAAAGCAGTGGTGGTAAAAGAAGAAATGGGAAAGGTAATTCTGCTTTCTTCCTCCCTAAAACCTCCACAGTTTTGGGAGTGGCTGCTGGTCGGGGAACTTGGGAAATTCTCTCAGACACGCCCAGGGCAGATGGAGCAGGCACTGCCGGTGCTGACCCCACGGGACAAGGTCTATCCCCAACGGAACACGGGTTGTCACTCACTGATGTAGAGCCACAGAAGTGTCCAGGCTATGACTGCGAGGATGAAGAGAAATACTGTGAAGATGATGATTTTGTGTTGGACGTTCCAGAAGGGAGCTTTCTTCTTGGATGGCTTCTTGGGTTTGGCTTTGCAGATGGGTTTTCGAGGTGCTCGTCTACCTGGTAGCTTCCCTTGGGCACTGACCACTTGAACTGAGATATTAGATATCTGAAAGAGAGAGAGAGAGAGAGAGAGAAGAAAGAAAAAGGAAGGGAAGGGAAGGGAGGGGAAGGGAAGGGAAGGGAAGGGAAGGGAAGGGAAGGGAAGGGAAGGGAAGGGAAGGGAAGGGAAGAGAAGGGAAGGGAAGGGAAGGGAAAAAAAAGATAGTTAGTCTAGAACACATGTGGACTGGAGCCACCCAGTCAGGAGAATCCTAGTCCTAAAAGGCCTCAATATATCAGTCTAAATCATCGATACAAGTGTAATGAATGACTTCCATTAAATCGTGTAATTAAGATCAGAAAAATCAGGCATTATATGAACCCCAGTGACTCGTTCATTATATGAATCCCAGGTCCTCTCCTCAGCTCTCCAATTTCACCAGGTAGATGCTGCTGTAGAGGATGGGCCTGAATTTCCTGGAGGCTAGACCAGAGGAGTGGAAGGTCAAGAGGTTAGGCATCTAGGAGGGTCCCCTCATGTGTACACAGCTCACTGCGGGAATAGGCAGGTGTTTAACCTATTTGCATTATGTCGCTTATCTCCCACCATCAATTTCGGACTGCAAATAAGAATGTAAGTGAGTTCCTCACAGAAACAAATTGATTTCTTACTCATGGCTCCCTGACTGGGTGCTAGAGAAAAAAAAGTTGTGGATGATGACATTCTGGTTTTTGTGCAGGGCTGTGTGATAGGAACCAGGGCCCCCCATGCGTGCACTGAAGACAGCCAATGAGCTGGTCAGGGACTCAGTGTCTCAATGGCACATGAAAGAATTATTTAAAAATAAAGAATGAGGGGTGTCTCGGTGGCTCAGTGGGTTAAAGTCTCTGCCTTCGGCTCAGTCATGATCTCAGGGTCCTGGGATCAAGCCCCACATTGGGCTCTCTGCTCAGCGGGGAGCCTGCTTCCCCTCTCTCTCTGCCTGCCTCTCTGCCTACTTGCAATCTCTCTGTCAAATAAATAAATAAGTAAAATACTTAAAAAAAATTACACATCCTCTTTGATAATGTCTAGGGAGCTGTGTCCTTTAAGAATAAATAAATAATGAAACAGACGACTCAGAAAATTATTGGTTTTAGCGTATGGATGTGCAAAGTGTTTCGTGCAAGAGGAAAAAATGCATTATTTAATTGTTTCCCTCCTCTTTTTTTTTTCTCCTCTACACTCTGTCATCTGATGCTGTGAATTCTTTAATAATGTATGCAAGAGTTTAGCTTCTTTGAAGGAGAGATTTATACATGTCAGGGTAACTAAACTCCAGTGATGAAATAACTTTTAACCACACATTCCTTTAAAGGCAACAACCTAGAACCCCAGTTCTAACGAAATTATCTCTCTTTTGAGTTCTCTGAAGAGCTCTCTCATTTCTCTCTTGCTCTCCCTCACTCTTCCATCAAAGTCCATGTCTCCGGTCTTTAATCCTACCAATTGATGGGATAATATGTGGCCAAGTATATTCTGAATTATTCATGGCCCCCTCATTCTTTTTGTCACCCCCTGGAGTGAAATGTAGCTTATTTCCCTCCTGGTGAAATTGAACTAGACCAGGCCTTGTTGAACGTGATGTCCTGCAGGCACAAGGGTGGTATTTCTCCAGAGAATAACATTTTATTGCAGGATGAACTATGGTGCCAAATTACTTTCAAATATTCCTCCAAAGTCAAAAAGGGAAAAGCACACAAATACTGGCGCATGTAGGACCGACAAGGCCAAGGTTGGATCCTTCAGGGCAGGAACACATTATAGGCCGTTTCAGTTAGCACTGATTAAATTTTAAAATGGAATTTGTATAGAGATCATTATAATTTCCCTGGAGTTTTAGAAAAACAGTTGCAAATCAATTGCCAAGTAGAGCGCTTTGAAGCAAGCTCACATTGGTAAAATCCATTAAGTACCATAAGAAGATCAAGTATGTAATTATTCCTAGCTTTGTTTGTATAAAGTCACACAGTCTCATTTTACTAACCTAGTCACCAATAAATGGCATTCAAGAAAGAGAGAAGGCTTCCCACACTGTATTTACACTCACGTGGGCAGGCTTGGATGAGGCTTCGGTGTTTTCCTTGTCCATTGCTAGGTTTTCTCTGTGTGAGCACAGCGGGGTTTTTATCCTCTCACGTTCTCGCTTGAGGATGGGTGGCTGCGTTCAAGCTAGCTTTCAGAGGGAAGGAATCAATTTACCACCACTGGGTCCAGTTCAGAAACTGAAGCTGCCTCATCGCTACATAGTGAGTATTAAAGGGACCTCGCACCCCAACTTGGCCCCCCAAACCACAGGCTTCTTGACATAACTCCGTAGGAGTCAGTCCATCAGAGCAGAGCCTCAAGGCAAAATTGCCTCAGGGACACATGCAACAATCTAAAAATACTTATAAGGGGCGCTTGGGTGGCTCAGTGGGTTAATGCCTCTGCCTTCGGCTCAGGTCACGATCCCAGGGTCCTGGGATGGAGCCCCGCATGGGGCTCTCTGCTCAGCAGGGAGCTTGCTTCCCCACCCCACCGCCTCTCTGCCTATTTGTGATCTCTCTTTGTCAAATAAGTAAATAAAATCTTAAATAATAATAATAATAATAATATTTACAAGTCATTAAAATGTTGCCTCTCGGTTATAAAATTAATAACAGAGATGAAAAGTTAAATCAAATTAAAAAAAATTTTTACTTATATCTTCTAAAGAATTTACCAAGAGATCAAACTTATAACCCCCAAGAAGTCCTGCTTCTTAAAAATCTCCACACCCCCATTTCTCCCGCTCAGATCCAAGAAGGTTCCAGAAGCCTCACTCTCTGATTCTGCTCTCAACTGTGCAGCTCCGGGCTCTGAAAATCCCCATTCAAGGGGAATTTTTCCTTTTTTCTCCCCGCTCTTACAGTCCTTTGTCAATATGGGCCTTTTCTTTTTCTTTCTTTTTTTTCTTTTTTTAAGATTTTATCTATTTATTTGACAGAGACAGAGATCACAAGTAAGCAGAGAGGCAGGCAGAAAGAGAGGGGGAAGCAGGCTCCCCGCCGAGCAGAGAGTCCAATGCAGAGCTCGATCCCAGGACCCTGTGATCATGACCTGAGCTGAAGGCAGAGGCTTTAACCCACTGAGCCACCCAGGCGCCCCAACATGGGCCTTTTCTGGTGAGAAGGCCCGTGCTCATCTCCTGCATTCCAGCCCACACCAGCCTGAATTAGGCTCAAGGGTGGGAAGTGGGGTTCATGAGGGGCATTGTCCTTAGCAGGCAGGGGAGGAAAAGGTCAAGCTTGCTCACATGTTTCACAGGCCATCCCTGCTACACAAACAGGCTTTCCTGTGAGCACCAAGCATTAATGGAAAGCGGATCGTTGGCCCTTTAGACGAGAGGCACTGCTCAGTACACAATCTCCGGCGTCATTCAAGGGCCATTCGTCAGAAAGCCCTAGAGCAACTCCCTGCTGAAAGTGGTCAGATGTTAGTTAGTCAGGTGAGGACAGAATGACAGACAAACTATGTCATGTTGTGCTAATTCACTTCCTGGCTTTGCAATTTATTAATAATACTGATGAAATAACTAATGATGCTTTAGACTTTATATGATTGGGAAATCTAAAAAGAGAGCTTTCTTTAATTGCCCCTCTTTTCTGTATTATTTCCCTTATTTCTGGAAATACTCCTTTCACCAGTCTTCGGCAGCAGCCACTGGCAAAGACTCTCTCTTTGAGAGTCAACCCTGAGACAGGCTCCTCTGAGCCCCCTTGTTGACGAGGTCCCATCCTTGGGCCCTGTCCTCAGCCTACCCAGCCTGAATGGAATTAGGTTCCATAATTCCATTCTAATTCCATTCCTAATTCCATTCTAATGGAATTAGGTTAATAAATAACTGAATGGAATTACCCAGCAGCAAGAATGCTGCTGTGAGTTTAGTGAGAACTCCCCCCACCCCCCAACCTTGACATCTGATCACCCTTGATACCTGATCAAGGTTGTCATCCCCCACCCTTGATGGGTAAATCCTTGGTCTGCCTTCAGTGAGAATCTCTCTACCTTTGATGTCTTCTCTTAGTGATTTTCCACACACTGGCCCCTTACTCTGCTCACTGACCACAAATCACCAGCTTTCTTTGCTGTATCTGGACTTGGGCTATGTTCTATCCTTCAGTCTCTGTCCCCTATTGCAACAGTACTGAATAAAATCCGTCTTTGGAGCCTTTCCTTGGGTGTCCAACTCTATTTCTCTTTGACATCGCCATGAATGGGAAGGGGTAGCAAATCACGGGAGGCTCTGCTATACGCACAGGATTTTAAAACAACCAGGAAGCCAACTAAAGTCTGCTTTATCATATTACCACATACCAGCAATTCTAAATAATGTCGGAATAATAAAATACTCTTCCCTGAAAAAAGCTCTGACTGGGATAAGTTTGAAACAATTGCTGCCCATTACTACAAATGAGTTTTAGAAGTATGTATATACAGGCTTCAAATGAGCTCACTTTTATTCTTATCTTTCTTTTTTTTTTTTTTAAGATTTTATTTATTTATTTGAGCGAGAGAGAGATCACAAGCAGGCAGAGACACAGGCAGAGGGAGATGGGGAAGCAGGCTCCCTGCTGAGCAGAGAGCCTGATGTGAGGCTCGATCCCAGGACCCTGAGATCATGACCTGAGCTGCAAGCAGAGGCTTTAAGCCACTGAGCCACCCAGGCACCCCTGTCTTATCTTTCCACAAATAATGAATGTCATATAGACGTTAACTTAGAAGCTCCCATTTGTACAGTTGGTCTCGAACTCAAGACTCTGTGACACATACTTCTTTCAGAAGTAAGTTTCTAATGGTTTGGAATCATTTGAACTTACTTGGCACAGAATCCTAGGTCTCCGACAAACCCTGTTGGAGCTACCTAATCCTGCATTTAAACAGATTTTGTAGCATAAATAACAAGAGCACCATGACAAAGAAGAAGACACCATGACAAAGAAGAAATGTAACTTCAATTATTTAATTTTTGTTAATCCATGTAACCATTTGAAGTTAATTTACACTGCAGATTTAAAACAGGCATACAAGGGCACCTGGGTGGCTCAGTCGGTTGGCTGTCTGCCTTTAGTTCAGGTCATGATCCTCGGGTCCTGGAATTGAGCCCTGTGGGGGGCTCTCTGCTCAGCAGGGGCCTGCTTCTCCCTCTCCCTGCTGCTTCCACTGCTGTACTCTCGCTCTCTCTCTCTGTCAAATAAATAAATAAGATCTTAAAAAAAAAAACTAAAAAAAAATAAAACAGGCATTTAGGGTGTAAATTGCAAGGTGTAATCATTTGCATATAATATTTTATATGCGATACTTATCTTGTTAACTTTATTTTTTACCAGCATAATTATACATAAAGAGGTGAGTAAAATTTTTCAGTTTTTTCTAGTTATTATTATTCATGTTATGTTGTGATTATTACTGTAATGATTTTCATTGAATAAGAGAAAGGGTTGTTAAAGAACAATCCACTCCAGATGGAGAGCTATATGATAAAGCAAAGGTAGCAAATGTTAATGGTTTAATCCCGGCGTGTGTATGTGTATTTACACCACTGAATTTTTTCCACTGTATGTTCGAAACTTTTCTTGATAAAATGTTGGGGGTGCTATAGAATGATCATTTCTGAGGGTCAAAGACTCTAGATAAGCCTTTGGTTTTGAAAGACAATGACAAAGAAAGCTAGGATGCGAGATTAAGTCTGGATGACTGAGCCTCTATCCATCTCTCTGTTGCCTTTACTGGCACGGATGTTCTGGTACGGAGGCCCTTCCTTCAATTCCAGAAGACATGATCAAATCACAATGGCCAGATAGAGGTTGGTGCTTCTTATCCTAAGCAGTGTGAAAGACAGTGAAGAGGTTTCTATCCCTTTCCTGGGAACAGAAGTTCCTGTGCTACATGCTGACTGACAGGCTAAGTAGGTAGGGCCCCGTGACCTGGATTCAAGGAGAAACACCTCCCTGTGGACTCAGCAGTGGTCCTTGGGAGCCCATAATTGACCCAACACATCGATTCAATGCACACAAATATTTTTAAAGTGTCAACCTTCTATTGAATGGCAAGCCTGGCGCATCTGAGGGTCTGGAGGTAGGGCCAAGTCATCCATCTAACCTAAGCAAGGTTCTGAGCCCCCCTCGCAGAAGGCAATTAGCAGGTACCGCTCCCATCCTTGTGCTCAATTCAGGAAAAACATAAAGTTGGGCTGAAGAGCACTTGAATAAACTAGTCCAGAAGGGATTCTACAATACATCCCTAACCAGATACACTGTAGAGGGCTCAGACTGACCCATGTTGGTAAAAAGCATTTGCACAGAAAGAGATCTTTTTATTGACTTGGCCAAACATAAAAAAAGAGATCTTTTTATTGACTTGGCTGGTTCCGCATAGGTGCTGAATCAGCTCAAAGCTTGTTGACGGAATGAATACGCCCCAACTAAAAGGTATTGACTTTGGAAATTGTGCAAAGATCACTAGATTATAAAGCAATACTTTGACCATTAAACTCAGATTTTTAATCAGATTGAAAGACTAGGATTGGGGAAATGACAGAAGTGATAAAACATGAGGACAACGTATGATAGACTGAACTAAAAGAGAGAAATCAAAATGAACTTGATGCAGGAAGGCTTGGAGAACAGGGAAGAACAAAAACAGCAGGCAGAGAAAACAAAAAGACCAGAGCAATGAAATCATGTTAAAGGTGTGTCCCCTGGCGTGACTGAGCCTGGAGAACATCTCCCTTCTTAGCAGAGTCAAGCCTCACACCGTTCCACAGAATAACATTTCCACAGAGTAACGTAACAATATGCTGTGTGCATATTCTGGAATCTGAAATAAATCCCATTCAACTACTTGCTCATTATCCTAAATCATTCCCAATTAGATGCCCCGATGGCCTTGATGTAATTTACAAATGGTAAACAAGAAATACCTCAGCATATGTTCGGGTCATTTCTGTCAAAGATCAGACACTTGGGAGCACAGCTAACATTCAAATAAACACATTAGTGATGTGGTGAAGCAACCATCCTACCCTCCGCCACCCCCTAACAGAAGAGAGCCTTCTGATTTTCATAGCCTTTCTGAGATTTCCAAATTGAATTAGACCTGTTCTCCTAAAAAACGGCGTGGCTTTCCAACATTTCGTATCCTAATTGGGGGAAGTGATAGAGTGCCAAAGCAGGTCTTTCTCCCCTTGTTTTTGCAATTACGAACCTGCTGTAGGTTTCGTTCTAGCCAATACATAGCATGTCTGTGTGTGGTTTCAGTCACAGTGGCTGCTGAATTCTTTTTTACTCATTTCTACTGGTATCTCTTTTTGATTAAGGCTTACCTAAAACCTCAGGGAATCTCAGATAGGGGTTTATTTGTTAACGTAT
Organism: Procyon lotor; assembly: GCA_028646535.1. Lineage (NCBI taxonomy): Eukaryota > Metazoa > Chordata > Mammalia > Carnivora > Procyonidae > Procyon > Procyon lotor. Next base: position 136,297,695 of record CM053603.1, read on the forward strand.
CTCCTGGCTGTCCCATTGTGACTTCTCTCACTTGAGAGTTCCAAAACATGGTTGGTAATGATGTACTATACAGTGGCTAACTGAACATAAGAAAAAAAAAGTGTCACCAATTTTCAGAGTTAGGTCACATTTGCTTTATCTCTCTCTCTCTTTTTTTTTTATATGAACATAACTTTTTTCTGAACCATTAAAATAATAAACAAACAAACAAAACATGGTTGGGGCACCTGGGTGGCTCAGTCAGTTGGCCATCTGCCTTTGGCTCAGGTCATGATCCCAGCGTCCTGGGATGGAGTACCTCCTCAGGCTCTCTGCTCTGCTGGGGGGCGGCTTCTCCCTTCTCCTTCTCCCTCTCCCTCTGCCACTCCCCATGCTTGTGCGCTCTCTCTCTCTCTCTCTCTCTTTATCTCTCTCTCCCTCTTTCGGTCAAATAAATAAATAAAATCTTTAAAAAAAATAAAACACGGTTGAGGATATCCTTGAACCTAGCATCAAGAGGCAAGAGGCTCAAGCGGAGTTTTATTGTCTTTCCCCAACAGGCTAAGTGCCTCTGACTTTTTGAGGACAATTGTGCCATCCTCTCGCTTTCCCGTCAAGCGTAAAGGGCATATGAGTGGATGTCTCTGCTAAGTGATCTTTCAGTACATCAATTTGCTCCAGTGGACAGGAAAGAATTTCATCTTCAGTGGTATCTTTGCACTTCTTTCACAAGGTGAATGTTACCAGAAGTCCTTGACAGCGCTAACTGCCAGTTATCCGCAGCTGCCAAATCCCCTTTCTCAGCACAGGTGCCTCAGCCTCACTGAGGAAATTAGTGTTTTACCAAACCAGGAAAGGCTGGACCCTGTCCACTGCGCTGGTATCAGGTAGTAATGCAGAGCGGTGAGGCGGGGCTGCGCCGGTAGGGGGCGCCAGCGCCTGACTCTCCTAGTGATAAACACAACTGCTGAGGGAGTCTGTTCTTAGAAAAAGCCGGAGGATAGCATGAGCCTTGACATATACCAAGTGCTCAGTAAATCTTGGCTAATGTGTTAATAAAAAAGTAATTAAGAACATCTACTAATTACCATGGATTAAGGACTACCACATTGCCAAAGACCTAGTTTCCCTAGAATTATTTCTTTTTCCCACACAGGGCTGGGTGTATTACAGACTAGTTTGCGTCTGGAAATTAAATTTTCTGCCCCAGCAGAAAGCCTCACTCGCCTTAGTCTAATCCTGGCCTTAATTAAACAGTTCCAAAGAAAAGGAAAAATTTATGTAACATTTATATAGCTTTGCAGGAATAATCCTGATGAAGAATCGTATGTTCAATGTTCACACGTAAGACAAGTATTGGTTACTTCTCTATACATCAGAGTACTCTGGATTCAGGAAGAAACTAAACACATCTTTTGAGCTGGGTCCGGAAAATCGTACATATTTGTGTTTTCCTGAATTATAGACAAGTGGGCTCTTCTCTGTGAGTTCCTACTGTGGAAAGATTAAATGCTGGTTGAGCGCAGGGCAGAACCATGCCTTCACCAGTGTATCCCCCAGAGCCCAGCAGTGTGTCTCGGATGTGGAAGCCAGTGTAGTACAATGGCATTCATAAAACTCTGGAATCATCGTATTCAGACTTCAAATTCTAGTTTCCCTGTAACTAGCTATGAGATCTTGGGCAGTCCTTCACGTCCTCTGATCCTCACTTTTCTTATCTCGAAAAGGATGTAAATACTCACCTTACAGGATTGTTATATGTATTTGAAGAGATGGATTAAAAAGAGTGCCTGACGCTTAGTAGGTGCTCAATAAATATCTTTCAAGCGGAGTTCCCTTAGCTCATTATTTTTTCCTTCATTTGTTTTGAAACAGAATTTCTTCTCAGGCAGCCTGTCTCATTTTGCAATCTCTGCGAGCCAAACTCATTCCATCACAAGACTAATGCACTGTTCTCCCAAAGAATTATTGATCCAAGAATGTGGAACCAGCATGGATCTTTAATTTTATCCAACAGAAGGCCATCAACATCTGTTTCATTAAAATAAAGGTCAGTAGGGCAATAATCGCTCTAAACCCAATTGAACCATAGTGAAATTTATCCTTGCCCTTCAAAATAGCTTTACATTCTCTGCTCAGGGCCATAAAAGTTGACATATTTATTTTGTGAGTGTATAATGGGCTTATAGCCACATCAGATCTTTGATTTTGCTGAGTGACAAATTAACCACATTTTGCTTTAGTCCTTCTGCCTAAGACATTCAAGTTGAAATTCTGGAAGTAATAATTTCTGTTCCCCGCTCATATTTTGCTTTTTTTTTTTTTTAAGCAGTTGACTCTTCTGTCTTACCAACCCTGTGTACGTCAGAGTCAGTAACAAGCATGAACAGCTCCTGGATTTAATGTGCTCTTTGGCAGAGATGGAAAACATTGGAATTTGGGGTTGGGACCCAGCAATCACAAAACTCCTTTGCAGCTGCTCAGGAAGAACACCGAGTTCCACTAACATCTCAATTCGTGGATGGTGTCTTTCGGAACATTCACGCACATATTTTCTTTTTTTAGCGGTTTTATTTATTTATTTGAAAGAGAGCATGAGCGGTGGGGAGCAACAGAGGGAGAGGGAGAAGCAGACTCCCCACTGAGCAGGGAGCCCCAATGCGGGGCTCGATCCCAGGACCCTGGGATCATGACCTGAGCCAAAGGCAGCCGCTTTACTGACTGAGTCACCCAGGCGCCCCTCACACACATATTTTTAAAGCGATAATGCTGAAGAAAGCTTAGAGAAATCACCACACTCACCCTTCCTCGGGGGAGATAGTGACCTTAAGCTTACTCATCATCCACATACCGTGAGGGCATTACCAAGCTCGTGTGAAAGATGGCCTTGACTCTGCATCTTTCAAGAGGCTGACTGAATGGGGACAGTTAGCCTTCAAACTGTCCAAGTGAACTCAGCATACAAAACAACCTGCAAGGATGATGTGCTCATTTCTGCAAATATTGCTACCAGAAGTTCCTCTGTGCTTCTTGTTACCATAGCAGTGAAAGATTCATAGTCAACAGAATTATTTTAATTTTAATGACTGGTGAGATTAGCAGTTTTGAGGCGACGGCAATTACATTTATTATCAACAATAGTGCTGCAATCTATTATGTCATTAAAGCTTTCTATAAACGATAACTAAAATGACAGCATGCATGGAAATAAAAAAAGCATAAACACAAGGCTTTATAAAAATTGAGCTTTGCCTTTCCTCTGACATAGGACCAGCCTCAATCACTGTTGGTGGTGGGAGGCGTGATAGGACAAGCAGACTACTCTGGCCTCGTCTGTCTTCCTGGAGTCAGACATCTTCTTAAATCATCTTTCTGTCTCTGACATATTAGACAACCAGAAAGGGGACATATGGTCACATTGCAACCAGGCACAACATTACAGATGTCACTAACCATTAGTAAATCTTTCAAATTAGGAAATCCATTTCCAGGCTCATCAGGAGCCTTGCTCTTGGCTCCCGGGTTGAAACGGATGTATGAAGCCGAGAGCTCCATATCTTGATCCAGTGGAGAACCTGAAACCATCACCAGGGAAAGTTCTATAGATTCCTCATCAAGGTGAACTCTAACAAAGCTGACTGAATTAGCCTATTAAAAAATAACTCGAGGGAGCGCCTGGGTGGCTCAGTGGGTTAAAGCCTCTGCCTTCGGCTCAGGTCATGATCTCAGGGTCCTGGGATCGAGCCCCGCATCTGGCTCTCTGCTCAGCAGGGAGCCTGCTTCCCGCCCCACCTCTGCCTGCCTTTGCCTACTTGTGATCTCTCTCTTTCTGTCAAATAAATAAATAAGATCTTTAAAAAAAAAAAAAACAAACTTGAGAACACACAATTTTGTTGCCTCCTTTTAAGATCCCGACCTTTAGCGCAGTCTCCCGGAGGTCTAAGATGGACCAAGGCTCCCAGGCATGGGTATCACAGGTCCATGTGATCCTCCCCACGTCACCATGGCCCTTGTTCAAGGCCACCCAGCAAGGATTTGTCTGGAAATCCAAGCCTGTTCCTCATTATTTTAACTCTTGTGTGTGGGCAGGTTGGAGCAAATGGTAAGGAAGCCCATACATTCCCAGGATGGCACAAAGCAGGGGTTCCTAAGTCCAGTCCCCTCTGGCACACATTCCCAGAGAACTCTTCCTTCAGAGAGGCCAAGTGATCATGGCTCTTCTTGGGCCCTTAAGGAAGCAATGGATACAAGGAGCTGCAGAGTAGATCCTGTTTGTTCAACGAGGCTACCAAGTCATCCAATTAAAAGCCATGTTCATATTTCATTGTCTCCCTAGTTCATTATTCAATTCCATAAATATATTAGGGACTCAGTCAATTCTTGTTGATTGATGGCAGGGATGATTTTCTAGTCATTTCCGTATCTTCAGCACATAGATGGCTTTTGCTAATTCCCAGGACAGTTTCTGAATACATAAGTAAAGGAAAATAATAGAAGGCTACATTAGGACATGACTTAATAAAGCCTTAGGAAGAATCAGGATTAGCAGAAAGGCCGAGTAATAAAAATGAACCAATGCTTCTCTGAAAGCTTCTAAAGAAGCCTCTAAAGATCAGCCAAATGGTGAAGGAGAAGTCATTTCACCTTTGGTCTCTAGTATTATTATAAATAAAACTCAAGGATTGAAATAGGTGATCTCTCCATGATTTTAGAAGAGGAAAAGGCAAGGGATGGAACATGGGTTCCAGTTTCTACTCGGGGCTAGCCAGTGATAGTTCCCCAAAAAGCCCATCCAGTTAAAAAAAAAAAAAAGAGTTCTCTTAAAATGAGAGAAAAGGGTTCATTCTAACAGATTTTTTTAAATTCACTGCTAGAGTTGGTTAGATATTATTTTATAGAGAATTTTTCACATCTATGTTCCCAAGTGAAATCAGTCTGTAATTTTCTTATTCTTGTTGGTTTCTGGAAACAGTGTTAAATTAGCTTCATGAAGTGAGTGAGACTCAATATGTTTGTCTTCTCCTAACAATTTCTCAAATTTATCAATATCTCTATATTTCCTCCAAACAGAACACTTTCCTCTTCTTTTCCTTTTCCTGGATTGTTATAAATAAACTTTTTCTCTCTCTATTGTTTAGTCCTGGTTTTCTCATTAACTTCTCCTCATTTCCCATATCAAACAGCATTTTTCTGGTAAGATATTTTTCTAATTGAAATACTTAATCCAATTATGTATTCAGGGGGTCTTTGTTAAATTTTTTTGCTCCACTTTTGGGCTTAAAAAATGAGTTGCTCTATGTTATGCCCAGATTTTGAAATCCCCAAAGACGACCAGGGAGCCAAGTCTGATGCAAAAGCAAAAGAGCCTTTATTCGAGCTAGCTCGAGCTCAGTCTCCCACACTCACCAACGCAGCAGCATGATGTAGGGAAAGAGAGCGAGTTTCAAAAAGTGCTGCAGTTTTATGGGGGCCAGTGGCCAATGAGATTGTAACAACACACAGAAAGTTGCATAGTCATGTTAGGCCACACGCAGGTGGCCAATTGAATTACAATTTACCCTATCATAGCTGTTTGAGCTAGCCTATCACTCTGGTCAGAATTGGTGTGCAAGTTTGGGGGGCAAAAGGCAGGGTTTACATCCTTTGGCAGTTAGGGGTTCCGCATTCCTATCGGCTAACTCAAACTAGCTCAAGGGCGGGCTGGACAATATTCTGACATTCTGTGATCTTTCTCAGGAGCAGGTCATGTAGGGGTTATACACAAAATGGCGGGTGTAGCACAAAATGGAGTTAGCCTCGCTCTGCTCTTCCACTATGTAGAAAATTACATGTTCAATGTTTTCTCTTTTCTCTTCACCTCCTTGAAAATAACACTTTATGTCTCCAGATTACTGTTCAGAAGTTCAATGTTAGTATGATATTCCCCCCTTATGTGTATGGGCTTTTAGTTTACAAAAGCTTGGAGAGTTTTGTATTTATTCTTAGTGGTCATACATTTCACTATACTGTTTCCCACTGAGGACTCTTATTACCATTTATTTTTTGACATCTTAGTAAGTCTTTTAAAATTGAGTCTTTGGGTTTGTTTGTTTTTTAATTTCTGGGAAATTCTCAAATCATTTCTTTAGATTTTCCTCCCCTATATTGATCTTTTTCCTTTCCTTCTGAGATTCCAACCCATATCATTTAACATTTTTTTTTGTATTTACCATTTATTTGTGCCTATCTTTTTTACAGAACACCTTGTTTCGATATTCCAATTTATTAGCTTGTTCATTTTATCCATTCTACTCTCAATATTTATTTCATTTTTTTAAAGATTTTATTTATTTATTTAGAGAGAGAGCAAGTGTGTGCACACACGAGTGGGGGGAAGAGGGAGAGGGAGAAGCAGACTCCCCACTGAGCAGGGAGACTGGGATGACTCACGCTGGATCCCAGGACCTGGAGATCATGACCTGAGCTGAAGGCAGATGCTTAACCAACTGAGTCACCCAGGTGCCCCATTATTTCATTTATTTTTTTATGTTCCATATCCCCAGTTGATTTTCCTTCATGATGGATTATTGCTTCACGTTTCCAATATCTTTGTTTATCATTTTTAGTATATTTATTAGACTAATTTTATTTTTAAAAGATTTTTATTTATTTATTTGACAGAGAGAGAGATCACAAGTAGGCAGAGAGAAAGGGGAAGCAGGCTCCCTGTGGAGCAGAAAGCCCGATGCGGGGCTCGATTCCAGAACCCTGAGATCATGACCTGAGCCAAAGGCAGAGGCTTTAACCAATTGAGCCACTCAGGCGCCCCTTATTAGACTACTGTTAAATGATTCTGTGTCTGACCCATGGATTCTGCTTCATGAGGTAAGGGTGATCCAGTGTGTCTTTTGATGATGGTACTTTTGTTCCTCAGGAGCCTTCCAGAGGCTGCCTGTGAGCTCACATCGCCTGAGGTTAATTGCTACCTTGATTGTAAATGCAAAGTTGGGGGAAAATGCCTCAAGCCCCAGATTGCTTCTGGGGACTCCCAGGAGCTGGAAATACTGTGTTGACCCAGATAGTCTTTGGAATTACAAATTGGGCTCCCATTCACCTCTGTTAACTCCCTACCCCTCCAATTGACCTCCTCCCCCTAGGGAGGTAGGTAGGGCCTCCCCTTAGGGCCTCATCTCCAGGCTGTCATGCAAAGGGACAGAGGTGGGAGCCTGGGGCGGGGTGCTCATGCTGGGAGGAAGAAATGCCCAAGTGCCTGAAAGTCCATCAGTGTTATCACTGGCTCCTCACTCACTGCCCTAGATTTGGTAGGCTACTTCCTGCCAGCTCTGAGCTAATTTCGCTGTTTTCCCGCCTCTTTGTGTCCCTGGCACAGCAGTGGTGGGCCAGGGTGGTGTGCGGAACCCACGAGGCAGAACCTGGCAGCCCTCTCACAAACCTACCCCACCGCTGATGGAGCCTATGTCCCACACCCCCTCTCCCAATCCCAGACAAGGACCTGCCCACCTTCTCTTTCTCTCTCTGGGAATTCCCTCCCAGTTTTATTTCAGTTTTTTTGGTTTCCATCAACCTGCCCCTCTCGCTTTTGTGGCGACTCTGAGGTCAGCCTCCATGTCCAAGCGATGTCTGCCCAGGAACATACTGACAGTGGCTGTCAGAGTCAACAGGGCTCCTACAGGACACATTAGGGCCTTTAGGTGGCTCGGGCTCATTTCCTTTACTGATTCTTGTTTTGTTTTGTTAATATTAACAGTCTTTTAAAATCTTATGCTGAATCCTAATATATAAAATAGATAAGATCCATGATGTTCTCACTGAAGAAGGAATGAGGACCCAGAATTCTGCCTCTTATAAGCAGCGCTGCCTACCCCCATGGAGATCCCCTAGAAATCTCTATGGAAGCCTAGAACTGCAGAGAACACAGTCTGAAAAGCCACCATCCAAAACTTCAGAGGGTGACAATATCTACAGTTATGTTTATTTTTATCTTTTCTTGTTAATTAACAATACACTTGTGGAGTTCAGTTTTAAGTAATTAATTCTAACCGTAAGTTAGTGTAGATTAAGTACATTTTAGAGTTAAGACTTAATAGTGTGCAGTATGTAAAGATTAAGTGCTATAAGATATGGGGCACCATATTAAAGTCAAGCTAAATCTTGGTCTAAGGAGCTTTTAGGACCTGTTTCGAGGACCACTGTTGCTCCATGACAGGCTTCATTTAAGCCAGAAAAAGACGGGCCTAGGGTACTGGTGTGAAACTATTCCTGGAATTTAGATTCTTCCTCTTCCCTGTGTGACGCCTAGCCCCTGAGTTGCTCAAATGCACCAATGAAATGCGTAGATTTAGGTAATTGCCATATAAAGAATAAGGAACTCGCCTACGTATGTAGTGACGTATGTGCTTGTTTACTCGAGTGCATAAAAATGCTGGGAAGGGGAGAGGCGGGGCTTCCCACCTTAGCACTGCGCTGTGATGTATGTGCTGGTGAGAGTCCCAGCTAGCTGGAAATAAATTCTCCTGCTGTTGCATCCAGCCTGCCTTTTGTGGGTTCTTTTGGGAGGGTCTCGATCCGGACATAACAACTATATGGATATGACACCTTATTTCTTCTCTTACTTAATGCATAACTTCTTTTCTTGCTTCTTCTGGTAGGAAAAAATAAGATTAAGTTGTGGTCCCCAGGTTTATTAGCCTTTTTAATTTTTACATGGCTGACAGAATCTCTAGAACCTATCCCATCTTAGCTAGAGCTCAGTCTTAGGAGGCAATATCCAACAGTTTTAGGGAGTTAGACCCTCTAAGTGAGTGTAAGGGCATAATTGACATGGCCTCTAACTCCTGACATCTAAAGAAACTCTATCAGTGTGGGCATCAGAGCCAGGGTCTGGCTGCAGGGGAAAGATAATTGGTGTGGAAGTGACGACTGCTCTTTCCTTCAGCTGTCGCCCATCCATTTGATAAAACCACCCGTACAGCAAATACTTCCTGGGCATCCATATAAGAGCCCCTTAAAGAACTGGGGTTTGGGTTTGCTCATTCCCATTCTCCACCCCCACCCCCGCCCCCAGTCCCAGAGTCTAGCATCATAAGCACAAAGTAGGAACTTTGACCCAGGGGATCAAAGAGCTTATTCTCAAACTCATGGCTGTAGGCTGTCAGAGTGGGCAAAATTATCCCTAAACGCCCTAAACGTCTACTGCCATCGCCAAGGTAAACAACACAACCTTCTTAGGGCTTCCTCGAAGCCCCCCTGTATCTCCCCACTTAGAGCTTCGACTCAATTCCATCCTGCTGGCCCCGAGAGCGAATGAAAGCCAGCCCTGTCTGCCGAGACCCTACCCCGAAGAACGAAGTTTACATTTGAAGCCACAAGACTAATTTCTTTATTAGGTGTGTTCTAGTGGAGGAGGGGGCATTTTTTGGCAAATAAATAAATAAATAATCAGACAAAAGGCGACTTTGGGGCCAAGGAGGAGCTCAGGAAGAGGAGGCGGAGTCTTTGCATAGTTCTAAATGAACGCAAGGTGGCAGCAGTGGGCAACGCGGGTTCGCAGCAGAAACGCAGCACTTGCAAAAACCAGAAACGGGAGGCTTCGAGAAAGAGGAGAAGGTCAGAAGGTGACTAACTATTTCTTTATCACAGAGACCGTGGTGTGGAACATTCGTCCTCTCTCCTGGGAGGCGGGAGGCGGCATCTTACATGATCTGCCTGGGCATCCCGTAGCCGGTCATGCCTGCCTGGGAGGCTCCCTTGTTGCTGCCCATCTGCAGGCCGATTACGTTCTGTCCCTGGCGAAGCTGCTCCTCTGAGAATCCTCTCCGATTCTGCTGAGCTTTCCTGGGCAGAGGAAGTGAGGGGGAATCATGTCATTCCGACAGTCTTCAAACCCTTCCCAGGATATGCAGTTAGAATGGCCCCCGAGGGGCGGGGTGGGGGGGGTAAGGGGTATGGCGGTCACCAGATAGAACACAAGGTCACCAAATAGAATAGGAAGCCCTGTACTGAGCTACAGTACTGATAGAAACTATGCTCCTACCCCGGGGCCGCGCTCCTACTCTGGGCTGCGGTCCAATCATGAGCTACAGCCCTACTCCAAGTATGCCGCATGATACGTGAGCTCTCGAATCCTTAGAACCCAGACAAGTTTTCAGAATTTCTTTTTTTTTTTTTTTTAAGATTTTATTTATTTATTTGTCAGAGAGAGCACAAGCAGACAGAGTAGCAAGCAGAGGCAGAGAGAGAAGCAGGCTCCCTGCTGAGCAAGGAGCCCGATGCAGGACTCAATCCTAGGACCCTAGGATCATGATCTGAGCTGAAGGCAGCGGCCTAACCGACTGAGCCACCCAAGCATCCCGAATTTTCAGAATTTCCATGAGAGAATCAATCGCTGGTACCTCCCTGAAGACTTCAGTCTCTCAAGTTGACTTCAGTCAACTTTCCTGTCACTCACTCTCTTACAGTTACCTCAAGCCCGTCGTGCAAATTATAAACAGCTCTTCCTACAAAGCAGGTCATTAATCCCAATCCACCTTTCCCTGTATCCTGCCAAGTATTAATGCTCCCATTTTAGAGCCACAGGACGTGGGAGTCAAGGAGGAAACACTTTGCACTCTTCACCAGAAGTCAGCAAGGTTCAGAGCCAGATAGTAATTTTGGTTTTGCAGATCATATAAATCATGGTATGTCACTAACAAAGTGGGAACTAAAACCAGAGCTTCAACTGGCCAATATCTAGGAAGTTTTTGGACCAGGTTCATTTAAACTGGTTACTTTTTTATAAATGACTAGAAGGAGAAAGAGGGATTAGGGAAATGAAGGGTCAATTATCTGCTACAAGTGTCCTTTTTCATTGCCCACTGAACTATTGGGTTGAGTTTCTGCTCCCTTGCTTCCCCCTACCCCTGAAAACAGCAACAACAACAAAAACAGCAGCAAAATAACTCCCTTACTGACATGACCACATAAGACGTTATCCAGACCAGGCCACTTTTGAAAGTGAAAGTGACTGTTATCAATAACTCACTGGGACAACAAGCATGAACTAGGATACACTTTCCCTTCATTGAGTGCAAGAATAAACAGATAAATGAGTTGACTTGGGCTTCTTAGATTATAATAAAACCAAATTCAGACCTCAAGCTCCCTCTGAGAAAAGCCAGCCAGTCCCGCTGAGCCTCTGGAGAAAGAACCCAAGCGAGGTCTTTGGGTTGGGTGGCCAACCCAAATGGCCCAAGCGAGTGGCAGGGTCCCAGTATCTAGCAGGAAACACTTGACTGAGTCTGCCTTGGGTGGGCTGTTGGCCTCATAGCAGCATGGGTCTTTCCTCACTCCTCACTCTCGGGAATCAGCTGTGGGACCAGGAGTGCTTGCCCCTAAGGGCTTTATATGGAAATAGTCTCTGGGCCTTCAGATGCGCTTTCTGGTATAATCTTCCTCTGTTGGGGGGAGGGTGCTGTGGGCAGGGCGGGGGAGGGGGACAGAGACGCAGGCAGTGATACTTACCTGTGAAACCAGGACGGCTCTCCCCGGTAACAGCCGTCATCCTTGGTGACCGCAACACTGCCGAGAGCCATTAGGGTCCTCTGCACGGCAGCCATGTCCTTCCCTGTGAGCCAACAAAGAAATGAAGGCCAAGCCTGTGTCAGGGCTGAGGAATCTGGAAGGATGGTCCTGGCCCTCTGGGAAGGAAGTTCTGATAGGAGGCTGTCGGGGCATCCCATCCAAGGGAGAGGATAGCAAATAATTCTCCAAGCCCTGAAGGTAACTGTAGCAAAACTTTCCAGAAAGGAACAAAAAAATCACCTGCCTCCTCTCTAGGTGACCTGCCCAGTTTCTCATCCTTTCATAGTTGCTGTATGAATAAAACATTCCAAACTCCTCTCTGCTCAGGTACAGGGATCCCTGCCCTGGGCAGAGGCCCTCGCCTCTGTGGGTTCTAGAGGCTGTGGCAAGGGGAAAGCCTGTGGCTTACGAGATGGTCCACAGAAGAGGATTTTCCTCAGGACTGGGGGGGTCGGGGGGAAGAAAACTAGAAAGAGGTTGTTTTGGGTGGATTAAATGCACCGAACCCCAGGTGGCTCCTCTCTTTTACTTTCTCTGGGTTAAAAGGGTCTAAAATCACCCATGTGCCTCCCATGGAGTCCTCCCTTGGTTCTCAGGACTGAAGGCACACACACGAAGGAAAGCCAATCAACACAGGAAGCACTCAGCGTGACACAAATGAGAAGCCCTTTATTTTGTACAGCTTTGAAGGAGCTAAATGGAGATAATAAACAGCTGGCTTGTGGGGTGTGTGTCTGTGCATGTGAGAGAGAGAGAGAGATGTGTGTGTTGTCCCCCTTCACACAGTGGGGCGGGGAGCACGGTGACCTGAGGAGCCCCATGGCCTTGAACCCAAAGAGAAGGCCACTGGACCCTACAAGTCAGCCTGTTGCTCTCATCTTTTCTCCTTTCCTCCCTTCCAGCTGACCGCCAGGCCCCGGACTGGGAAAGATGCTCCCTGACTGAGAACCAGGTCCGCGTGGGGCAGGAGTGTGGAGAGCAAAGCTCGAGGCACAGGGTGAGAAAGGAGAGCAGCGTTCAGCGGGGCGGAGGGGGTGGATGGGGTCGAGCTATGAAAGTTAACAGCAAATACTAGAAGGCCTTCTTTGGGGGTGCCTGGCAGTGCTGGCTTCAGTCACGAAGTATCTGATGCTCAGCTTCGGCTCAGGTTGTGATCTCTGGCTCTGTGCTCAGCAGGGAGTCTGCTTGAGATTCTCTCCTTCTGCTCCTCCCTCCATTCATGCACTCGCTCTCTCTCGCTCTCAAATAAATCTTAAAAAAAAAAAAAAAAGGCCCTCTTTGCACTGAGTGAACCATCTGTGGTCTTTCTAGCCAGGCTGCTGCCGCTCCGTCACTGGGGAATACAGAATTACAGGGCAGAGGCAGATGGAAAGCAAGACTGGAGGAGAACTCTAATGAAATAAACAATTAAGGTCCACAGAGGAAGTCCATTTCAGGATGTCCATCTATTCAATGAGGAGAGACAGACAGCAGATCCTCCTTGACTCACTTTTCTTCTCCACCCCATTAACCACAGGGCGATTTCCGGGAACCTGAGGCGGGGCGCGGTTGGCAGACAGCTGCCGGAGGCAGAGCTGTCAGGGGAGAGTCCCCGGGTGCAAGGAGCAGCTGGGGGGGTGGGGTGCAGGTCAGAGTGTGTGCGCAGCAGATGGGCGGAGGAGGGCACCGGGAATAGTGAGCTGTGAGAGCAAGCCCAGAGGTTGGTTATGAGAGTGACTTCTCTGCATAGATAAAAAGCTTTTCTCTAATTGTCACTGTAATGCGATCCATTTTTTTGTTCTTTGGGGGTGTTTTTTGACTAGACTTGTAGTGATAATATTCTGAAGGGTCACTCTGGAAAGTGACAGGGCGTGGGTCTGCTCTTTAAATATCGAGCCACTAAAGGGAGCCTAGAACAATGATTAAGGTTTAGGAAGGTTAGAGTCTATCACTCAGCTCTGCTGTGTACGAGGAGCACACAGGACGTCTGTTTCTGCTGGGTGGAGAGAGCGGGTCCGGTGAGCCCCGGGGCTGGGGGCAACGCGCAGCCTGACACCCAGCAAGTCAGCCACAAACACGACCCCGCAGCCACGGGCGCAGCAGCGAGCTGTGTTAAAGCACACACCCAACCTCCGTGCAGAGTCGCTAGCTGGTGCGTGTACCGCATGGACCGAGGCAGGAAAGGGGGGAGAAACGTTGGGGACAAGGGTAAGACATCCAGCTCCCCTCCCACCCTCCCCCTGGAGAGTGGAAGAGGGAGCAACGGCATGACTGGGGGCAGAAGAAGCTAGGGAAAGAGTTCTGTATTTGACAGGAACACATTGGAGAAGTTTTTCTTAAGAAAGTTCTTAAGGCAAGAGATTTGCTATAAATTAGAGGTTAGATACTTTATTATACATGACATCAACCCAGTGGAACTGGTATTATTGCCTCTGGTGTAGGGATGGGAAAACTAATTCAGGGAGATTGATGAACGTGCCCAGTCGCTCAGCAAGGAAACTAGAGCCTGACTTTGGCTCAGGTGTTCGAATGCAAAGCCCGCAAACAGTCCACTATCTCCCATGGGTCCCCATCGCAGGCTGGTGTGGGTGCCATGTTCCTCAGTGATCGGAGATGATCTGAAGGGGTGGCAGTGGCTGCTTCAGCGCCAGGCTAGAGGGAATGCACTGGGGTGACAAAACTAGGTCACAGTCCTTGGTCCCCGTTAGCTCAAGGGTACCAACCGTAAGGGCCATAAAGTCTTGAGTGTTTTTGTCTGGAATAATTTCTCCAGGTCTCAACACAAATAAGGTTAGAGCAAGAGGAAGCGTTGGCGGGGGAGTAGAGTCCCCCATCAGTGTGCCAGTCAAGTTCCTCATTGCCAAGATTCTAAGTAACACTATGAACAGAAATCTGCCTCTCTAACTAGTCTAGCCTTGCTTTCCTGACATGTCCGGTTGGCTTCCTAACAGACGTCCCTTAGGAGGAGCTCCAGCACTCTCATATTGACGGAATGGCACGAGGGTCATTTTCTAGCTTCCTGTCTCTTACCAGTTCAGAATTCCAGATCACGTGCTGCTGGAGGGAGGGGGTGTTTGCAGAGGCCGACTTCTGTAACTGGGGTCACCTAATATCTAAAGGAGCAATGAGGTTAAGGAGCATCTGTGAATCTTGTCACCACCTGCCTAGAACACGACACTTCAGAACGAGGTTCCCCAAGCCTCTTGGACCATTTATGGGATGCTGTGGGGGAGATCTCTTCAAAAATATGAGCTTTGACATCATTCCCCTGAGAGATGGGGAACTCGGCAGGCATGGGGGAGGGAGGCCTGGAAGTTCATATTTTTAATAAGCTCCCCAGACAATTTATGCCATTAGACAAGTTTGAGAAACATGATAATCAGAAATACCTGAGAATCTTAACAATTCAGATTCTGGGGCGTTCTCCTGACGATTCTGAGACAGCCAGATGGATAGGTACCCGTGCCCCGGCACTTCGGTTTTCAGTTTTAAAAAACATCGCCATGTCTGGCACATGGTAAGTTACTACGTAATATTCCTTATGGTAAAGTCAACAATTAGAAGGGCTCCGATCCAAGTCGGGAGCCAGCTCAGAATCCTGGCAGCACGGAATCTCTTTGCTCCCTGAAAGCTACCCTGAGATATTTTGGCAAGACAGCTTGAAAACCACTGCTGAAGGCTTTTCTCCCAAGAACAAAAAGAAGAAGAAGAACGGTCCTAAAAGTGCTGGGAATTTTCTAGATGCTGAGAATTTTCTAGATGCTGAGTCCTTGGTGGTGACCTAAACATGAGACCACTGGGCATTAAAATGGGAAGTGACACAGGGACTAGGAGGCACCAAGTGTCCACGAACAACTCAGCATTTTGATCGGGCGACTCAGATTCTTGTAGCCTCCTCTTACGGGAGAGGCTGATATGAGACTTGCAATTGTGGAAAATGAGACAGTGGTGTGACACAGTAGCCTCCCACTTGGCCAACCTTTTCTCAGAGAGTCTCCACATCTGGATGTGCCATCTTTCCTGCCTTATCACAGAGCGGGTCTCCCCAGGTGTGGTCTTGCACTCCGGACTATGAATGATAACCTCTGGGGGG
>CM053603.1:136313804-136354599 GCA_028646535.1 Procyon lotor
GCAGATCTTGATGCTGCATGGAATCTTCGGCCAAAGAAGCTCTAAAGACAGCAGGACTGTCTCTGGAGATTTAGGGGTTCAGGGAAGAGTTTAGAGCAGGGAAATTGTCAGCGGAATTTTGGAAGTCACTGAGTTGCATCTTAGGTGACAGCAGTGAGGTCAGTTCCAACTTGCAACTAAAGCAACAGAGGCCCAAACAAAAGGCGTGTTACTTTCTCTGTGGCTGGAATTGCTCAAAGGAAGAGGTTGGTTTGTTATATAAAGCTAGAAACAATTCTAAAAGATGTACATGTACATTTGCCTTCTTTCCTCTTCTTCCTTCCTTTCTTTTTCTCTTTCTTTCTCTTTCTTTTTCTTTCCTTCCTTCCTTCCTTCCTCTCATTCTCCTTCCCTCCCTCCTTTCTTCCCTTCCCTTCCTTTTCTTCTCTTCTCCTTTCTTTCTTCCCAGATAATTTGTACCCAAAGATTTCCTTCCACTGTGACAAAATAGATGGGATGCTTTAAGCGAATGATTGAGCTCATGGTCCTGGAGAGGATAGAGTGGCGAAGAATGGGGGCCACAGACCAGGAATAGGTTAGAAGTGACCAGCAATCTACCGGAAGTCTTTAGAGAAAAAAAAAGTTTGATCCCTGGGGGAAATGGGCTCAACTCTACATTTACTGAGTGTCTCCTGGTGTTAGAATTAATTTTCTCGACAACTTTTTTAAAGGGTCTATGTATCTGAGTACAAAAATGTGTGAGACATGGCAACATGATCTAGTAGCAAAGTTAAACTTGTAAACAATAAATACCAGCCAGGTGTCATGTAAAAATATGCACAAGGTACTGAGGTACAACGGTACCTAGAAGAAGGGGATAAGGATTGGGGAACAGGTTTCTAAATGAGATGACTTTAAGCCTCAAAAGATGAGTGGGTGTTACCAGGTGGATGCAGGTGAGGCCGGAGGGGTTGGGAACATCAGGAGCGTGGCTGGCAAAGGCCGCTTCGTTAGGCAGGTGAAACTGTTCCAGGATCAACAAAGCATAGGATCAAAGAGAAGAGACATACAGGGAGAAAAATAAGGCTTGCTGTCATGGAGGCTCTAGCTCATAAAGGAGTCTGCTTATAAGCGCCCATGGTTAGATTTTCAGGAATTGGGAGAGCCAGTTGTTACTCAGCCATTATAAGCAATTACATTATATAAACTTATAATACATCAATACAAATGTTGAATACTCAAAATGGATCACTTCCTAACTTATTTTGCTACATTTTACTATTGCATGTACTTCTGAGGATATTATTGTTTGTTGTCCCTATACGGTACATTTACTGTATGATGAATGGTGTGCTCCTGGCCATTTCTGCCCAGCTTGGTTGTATTCAGGGACATCACAGTGATAGCTTGAAACCAGTCATTAATGAGATATTTATGCCATGGATGTTGGCAAATTTATAAATCAGGGTGTTTTTATTTTGTTTTGTTTTTCTGGAAAGCTAGCTGTTGAATATTTACTGGCTTTGCCTGCCACTGGACTTATGCAAAAGAATCTTGAGATTTTTTATTAGGGAAAGAGAATCATCTGATTGATGTGGGTGAAGGAAAAGGAGATGATCAGAATTACCCTAAATTTGACTGGTACGATGGGTTAATGGTGCCATTTACTGTAAAGGGACTCATTCAGGAGGTACATATAGGGGAAAGGTAACAAGGTTTACATTTCCTGCATCGGGGAGGCCCACGATCCATTCCAGTTCATTAGATAGTTGGTTTAGCGGGTCTGGAGCTCAAGAGGAAAGTCTGGAATGGAGGAACGGACTTGAATCACCTGTGTGCAAGTAGCTATTAAAACGAGGAGTGTGGGGGCGCCTGGGTGGCTCAGTTGGTTAAGCATCCACCCCTGATTTTGGCTCAGGTCATGATCTCAGTCAGGGTTGTGAGATCAGGGGCATCTGCTTGAGATTCTCTCTCTCCCTCTGCTGCTCAAAAAACTAGGAGCGTGGGTGTGGTTGTTTAAGGTACACAGCAGGAGAAAAAGGCCAACGTCAGAATCCCCCAGACGTTAACATTAATGTAGTGGGTAAGGAGGAGAAGTGAGCACAGAGCGGTCACAGCACGGTCAGAGATACCTGGGGGGCGAGCGGCATTGAAACAAAGCTCCTGACCTTGGGGAGATTGGTATAGACATGGGAATAGTAAAGCACTTAAGTTGGTTTTTTTTTTTAAGATTTTATTAATTTTTTTGAAAGAGAGAACAGAGAGAGAGAGAGAAAGAGCATGAGCTGGGGTAGGGGCAGAGGGAGAAGCAGAATCTCGCTGAGCAGGGAGCCCGATGCAGGACTTGATCCTGGGACCCTGGGATCATGACTTGAGCCGAAGGCACACGCTTAACCAACTGAGCCACCCAGGTGCCCCATAAAGCACTCAAGTTCAACCAAAAAGATGAGAACAGAATGCTGTTCTTGAGAGCACAGAGGACACAGTGACAAACCTATTAGAAACAGAGGGGTGAGAATGAGTTGGGAAACTGACATTTGACCTTTTTATTTTTTTAGTAGAAGAAAGTTTTTCTGTCAGCAAAACCCTGAAAGCCCAAGAAAAGGGAGAGCCCAAGTGTTTGGAAGGATAATTTCCTCAAAAGACACATTTGGTTGAAAAAGAAAAATTGCCTTTTTCTAGGTATATTCTCTAAATGCACAAAAGCACCACATTTTTTAAAAATATGAAACCAACCATGCATACCACCTGATTACATTTCTAAATTAAAAATGACTAGATGTGTATTTAAAGGGGATCTTTAAAAGGTGTATCTAAATTCCATCCACCTTCTTTCCTTCAGAAAATAAGTTTCTTAGTTGTTTGGGTTTTATTTTACCAGTTTCAAATTTAATGAAAATTAGGAGTATTCCCTTTGGGCACTGACCCGGTCTGTGGCTGGTCACGTTCTCCTTGCTAGCTCCATGCTTTGTAAAGCTCAGCCTTGCCCCAGGCTCTTTCCCCCCTCTCCTCTCCACAGAACCTTCTACTGGCTGCTCAGAGAACAGCATACTGTTTAGATTTGTGTCTGGAGATGCCTCTAAGCTCAACAGATGCAGCAAAAGCAAATGTATTCTGTGGCTTCACTTGGCTTTCCTTACCATTGGCGTCTGCCTTCTCTCTCTCCATTGCACATGCTGAGATTGTTTAAAGGGCTCATGTTGCTTTTAAAATAATGCCAGAGTTCCAGAGGATAAGGCACTCAAGGGCTGCTTCTTGTTCAGGCATTTTCCGTCACTGGATAGATGGCATGGAGTGATTTTAGGGAAAAAGAAAAAAAAAGGGCTTTGGGGGAAAACAGGGAAAAAACTCCCACTAAAATTAACAATGCACTAGAATACATGATCTCACTGATACAAAATCATTTGGCATTTGTAATGTTACCCTCTGCAAAGCTGTACTAAATTTTAAAACGGCTCTTCCAGTGGCATCTGGGTGGCTCAGATGGTTGGGTGTCTGCCTTCAGTTTGAATTTGGGTCATGATCTCCAGGTCCTGGGATCGAGTCCCACGTCGGGCTCGCAGCTCTGTGGGGAGTCTGCTTCTCCCTCACCCTCTGCTTGTGCTTTCTCTCAAATGAATACATTTTTTAAATAAAAATAAATAAAACAGCTTTTCCTATCTTCAGATAGTGAAGGTTTCTCCTCCTCCCCTTTTCTAACCTTTGGATGTTTGAAATGATACTACACAACTAACCTTCCAGTTTAGCATCTTGAGGAGAGGAAGGTGCTTTGCAAGCCCTGTCCTTGCCTCTTTTCCTTCCTAAGCCCCACAAATTATGTCCACCAGTTTCTCACCAGACTGCTCAGCGCATTATAAGTGAAAAGACAGCGACTCCTATGTGTATGTCATTGTTCTGAATGTATTGTCTGGGGAAATGAGGCACAAGCTTCAAGAATTCTCTCCCAGTGGCCATGCCACGTGACCTGAAATTCCCCCAGTAAGGAGTTGTGACAATATACGTGAATACGTGAAATGTCCACCAGGCAAGATCGTGCGATTCAGTGCCCAAGTACTGGGAGCTGGCCACTTAGGCAGCCTCTGTCTGACACCTACAATTGCAGACTCCCAGAGGGAAAGGCATTCAGCACAAACCCTACTGTCCATGCACTATCGACAGTTTAGGTACAGTGAGCCATTTTCACCCGTTCTGGGAATGGTGGAAACCTCCTAAGAGCCAAGTTCCCAGATGCCAGTCGTGGGCTTACCGTGCAAGCTGGTCTCTCCGAGGCTAAGCAGTCAGGCCTGCTATGTTAGCTTTCTTTGGCACAGGAATTTTATCCCAAGGATTTTCCCTCTGTCATTCTATCAATTTGATTTGCCTTGACACCAACTCAGTAATATCAAGGCTCACTACTGCACAAGCCCATTTTAGTTCTTATAAAACACCCACGTAATAATTGCATTTCCTATTTTCTTACTATCTCCACACTTCATAAAGCCCTCTGACATAGATAGCAGTCACTGGGTTGTTTGTACTTAAGGCACATATTAATAGAAAAGGAATGTTTCTGCAGGCAATAATATATAAAAGATGAAGTGCCTCTTTAGAATATACTAAATCATTAAGATCACATCCCCCCATTTAAATGACATAAGCCAACATTTAGAGGCGATATATTTCCTTTATATTACTGTAAAGTTTTGAGCTTTTAAAAAAAGGATAACCTTAAGTTCAAATATAACATGCAGAATATAATATATAAAGTGGCATCCTTACTTTTTGAAGTTTATTAAGCTTCAGAATTTTTTCTGATCATTTCAGATTTTAATAAAGACTGTCCTATATTTTGTGAAGTGTTTTAAAATCAGAAGCAATTTAACAAATCTCTGTATATGACCAACACCAAACAAAAGACAACAAATTTATTAACAATTCTAAGAAGAATAGAACACACTTAAGAGCTGTCCCATTTAACATAAGCATTTAGCAGGTAAACATCTCTTGAACAAAAAAGTAGGAAATATTTTAATTAAAAAAAATGCAACATGGATAGACCTAGAGGGTATTAGATTAAATGAAGTCAGACAGAGAAAGACAAAATAGGATATGATTTCACTTATATGTGGAACCTAAAAGCAAAACAAACAAAGCAGAAACAGACCCACACAAACAGAGAACAAACTGGTGGTTGTCGGAGGGAGGGGGTGGGGGGATGAACAAAAATAAGTGAAGGGGAGTGGGAGTTCCAGGCTTCCAGCTCTGGAACAAGTGAGTCACAGGGATGAAAGGTACTGCACAGGGAATAGAGTCAGTGGTACTGTAATAGCGCCGTACAGCAACGACAGTAGCTACACTTGCAGTGAGCAGAGCGTAACATAAAGAGCTGGCGAATCACTATGTTGTACATCCGAAACTATTACCGAACACTGGTGTGTCAACAATACTTGAATTAAAAAAAAATCAAGGATTGAAGGAAGGAGAAAATTTCCCAAACAGCAGCTGGTACTTTCTTCACAATCTGCATCATTTGTATCATACATCACTGAATAAATACTCATGTGATAGTTACAAAGTAGAGACAAGAGGGAAAAAACCTAAGTATTGGGGTCTTTCATTTGTTATCCTTCTTGCAAGCTTCTGGATCCATTAGTTTACATACCAACCAAAAACGTGATTCTAGTTAACCACAGTTGAAAGCTTATCAATTAGGTCATCAATAGTGTACACAAGGAGTTGAATGTCCGCTTTTTCCTTCATCCGGTGATCACTATGCTTTCGGAGGATGACATCTACATCTGCACTGATCACTCGGTCGGCAACCTGTATGGATGTGTGCCAAGGTATGATGTCATCTTTCATGCCATGGAGCAGTCGTATCGGGCAGTTCACAGGGATAGGGCTATGTAACAAGCAGTGGTGTTCGGCTTCCTTAATGAAACTGTACTGAATGTGATAAACTCCTTCTTCACTGTACCTTGATGGCATGGCCCACACGCCTTTCATCTCTACTTCCTTTTTGACCTATTGGAAAAAATGAGGAAAATAAATATATGCAGCACTAACACATGCAATAGTCTTAAACAGTCTACGGAAGGCAGTCCTAGAGGAAAAGGAAAAAAGAGATAAAAGTGTACTAATGATAACTGTCAATAATTAAACATCGTGAAAGGTACTTTGACAGGCACTTTACAAATAGTATCTCATGCGATCCAGATAAAAATTGTTACTACTGCATTTTTACAAAAGAGGTATTAGAGTCTAGAGAGATTAAATTTCATGTTTAAAACTGAAAGGTAAAAAAAACCAAAAAAAACCCCTGAAAATTAACAACTGTCATGGTCAGGATTCAAACTTAGATTTAGCTTTATCAGGTAACATCTTAAATCAGGCGCTGCTTCACCCCAAATGAGAGGGAAAACGAAGGGGAGAAAAAAGTAGTTTCTTGGCATCAGTTCAGGTATCATTCATAATATATAAAACCAAATCTTAGGAATAACAATTTTAGATTTCAAAAACACAAAACTGAAAATGTCTATATGTGAAGTTACTAAAATGGGGAAGGTATAAGGGGAGAAAAGAATCAAGCCTAGAACTAAAAATGAAAAATAAGACAGTAGTTACTCTCACACAACCAAACAGAATTTTGGGCTAGGGGCGCCTGGGTGGCTCAGTTGGTTGGGCGTCTGCCTTTGGCTCAGGTCATGATCCCAGGATCCTGGGATCCAGCCCCACGTTGGAATCCCAGCTCAGTGGGGAGTCTGCTTCCCTCTCTGTCTCTCCCCCTGCTTGTGCTCTCTCTCTCGCTCACTCAAATGGATAAATAAAATCTTACCAAAAAAAAAAAAAGAGTACATTTTCATCTTCTAGAGTCCTAGGCAATGAGAAAAAAAAACGTGTTGTTTTGGAAGACAATAAAGTCTTCCAAATACTTCCTGAAAACTGAACAAGGAAATCATTTCCACACTTATTCTCGTAAGATGAAACACTGGGTATCTTTTGATTCTTGAAGAATTTTTACTTATTAGATTATAATTTGTCTTGTTATAATTTGTCTTTGCAAATTTTTTTTTTAACATTTATTTATTTGAGACAGAGAGAGAGAGGGAGAGAGAGAGAGAGAGCAGGAGCTGGGGGAGAGGCAGAGGGAGAGGGTGAAGAGGCCTTCCCACTGAGGAGGGGGCCCTATACAGGGCTCAATCCCAGGACCCTGGGATCATGACCTGAGCTGAAGGCAGACACTTAACCGACTGAGCCACCCAGGCACCACTTTAAACAATTTTTCTAATTAAAGTAACACATACACATTATAGAAAACATGGGAAATATAGAAATTATAAAAAGAAGTAATCACACATAATCCCACCTCTTAGGTACAACAACCATTAGTATTCTGGCTCATTTCCTTCCAATATTTTTCTCCATGTATTTGGTTTTATACATGAAATATGTAAAATGGATATCTATTACACATTCCTATAGAGTTTTCTACATTGCTTTACTTCTACATAATTTCTGGGTTAAGAAAAATTCTATGACATTCTTAAAAGGTTGCACAGTAGTCCATTATACTGGATCTAAGCTAATTAAGTATTTCCACACTGCTGGGTACTTCCATGAACATCTTGAACACAAAGATTTATCTGCATATAATAAATTATTTGGAAAGATTATCAGAACTTTAATATATCAAGATGTAAATATTTTTAAGGCTCTTGCAACCATATCATATTAAGGGCATTTCTGACTAGAAAAACAGGTGGACATCATTTCAAAAATAAGGAAAAATAAAAGGAAAGAAAACCCAAATATATTGAAAATTTTTGTATTTAAATTTTCAGTGAAGATATGATTTATCCATATTTAAAATACATTACTGCAAAGATGAAAGGAAAACAAGAATTTATAAACAGTAAAATATGTATGATATAATCTGTATGTACGCAGGCATTTTAATGTACTTTTTAAAATTCCAAAACAATTTATTGATTCAGTGAAAAAGCTGTGTATATGAAAGCCATACTCCTAAACATGTCTTCAAATGATTTGAAATTAATGAAATTCTAAAAAACTTAAGATATATGAATCTATATTAATATCAAGGCATTTTCTTTTTTTTTTTTTTTTTTTTTTTAATATCAAGGCATTTTCTTAATTAAAACATGGGAACTGAATATTTAAGGCAAAAATGATATTCAGTGATCCTCAAAGTACTCAGGATAATTTCTAAATTTCTAATTTCAGTAATTAGAACTTAGTTTCACTGGTTATTAGATGAAGTGGGAACCGTGGTAATTACTGAGACGTAATTAAGAACAGCTGCATTTTAAGTATCTCCGCCCCCACCCAGCTGTTATCTGCCACTGAATTCAATGAATACTGTCCATCTGAAGAACAAACTTCACTTTACAGAATGTTATATGTAACTGAACCCTCAAAAACAAAAAGTTCAGAAATAGCAAAAAACATTATTAACCGAAGAAAATGTACAATACACATTAAGTTCTACAGCTAGAAGAAGCTAGAACCACATCAAGAACCACATCAAGGCGATGTGGTTGAGAAGCTTGTATTCCAAACAGCTGTGCATCCTGTCTGATCGCCTCAAGTGTTCAAAGGAGGAGACATGTTAGAGTCAGTTCCTACACAATAAGCAATGCTGAGTCCTGGGTTACAGAGGATAGTAACAATCACCACTTTTGCTTCTTCCATTGTTAAAGCTAGTGGCTTCTGTGAAGAAGAGATAGTGGTCTTAGTGCCCCTGCTCTTCCCTTACACACACTTTTAAATTAACATGCTTCTATTAACAACCACTTGTTGGTCTGATTTAGGATTAGCAAAACATGCCCTGATTTGCAGGCTATAGATCTTCTTGGTCATTTAGGGGCTATCTACCATATCCTCCCCGAGTGATGTGGATACACACACATAAATATTAATATACAAAGATCCTGTCATTTACCATAACAACAACAACACAATTATTAAATCACCTCCCTCTCAATCTGCTATGTTCTTGAAATAATTTCCCAGCAGGAGAAGCACTATTTAACCGAGTCAGAGGATGGAGTAAAGGGTTCAAAGTTTATATGCAGGAAGATGCAGTGGTAGAATTTAGCAGCATGTGGACACCGAGCAACTATGCACGAGAAACAACTAAGAAAGCAAAAAAAAATTTTTCCCCCCAGAAATAGGAGGTTAAGTGCAAAGGAGACAGCTTCATAATCTTAGCCCTCAGAGGAAATGACATAGAACCTGCATATGCAGACAATGCTATTTCTTCAGAAGCCAAGAAGAACGTGGACCAAGAAATAAGCTTAGAACAGATAATATATGGCACTGGTACGTACCAGTGCAGAACCTGAGGCAAAAGTCAACAACATTTTACTATTCAACACTACATGTGCTTCTTTCCTCCTCCATGTGCTCATCCACTCTCTAGAGTGGTGGTTTTCCAACTTCACTGGACGGGCTTGTTAAAACAGATTGCTGGGCCACACTCCCACTTTCTTGGGGAAAGCTCAGAAACATGCATGTCTAACAAGTTCTCAGGTGATGCTGATGCTGCTGGCCTGGGGACAATACTTTCTTAACCACCACTCGACTGTTTTTCTTTCATTTTCTGTGCCTTAGTCCTGCCAGGATCATAGTCCCACAGGGACATCTACATCTGTCTTTTGGGAAAAAGACATGCAAAGAGAACTCAACTGATTACAAAACAGTAACAAAATATACAAAAATAAACAGCCTTGACCCACAATTTCTTTACCCCTGCAGACAACTGAAGGGCTTAAACATATGTGCAATAATGAAGTGTAATAAGTAAATTACCTTTATTCATTTCAGAAACCTCATTTCAACCATGATTTGCTGAAGGGCATGCTAAATTAATGAAAAGCACATTTATTTTTATTTTTTTAAGATTTATTTATTTGACAGAGAGAGAGAGAGAGATCACAAGCAGGCAGAGAGGCAGGCAGAGGGAGAGGGTGAAGCAGGCTCCCCACTGAGCAGAGAGCCCGACGCAGGGCTCGATCCCAGGACCCTGATCATGACCTGAGCCAAAGGCAGAGGCTTTAACCCACTGAGCCACCCAGGTGATCCACATTTTTTTTTCAAGTGAGAATTAGTAGTAGAAAAGAATGCCAACTAAGTGTCTAAGCCAGGAATGGCAAATCTCATCTCCTGTGTGCTAACTCCGACCAACGGATAGTGTGTACTTGCAGAGCTCTGCTGAGAAAGGCTCTGAGGCTGCTTTCAGGCTTAAAAAAAAAGTTTCATAATTGATGAGCCAAGTCTAACATGATCATAAGTACTATTTCCCATATGCCACAAAGTAAGAATTAGAGGTACAAAAAGAGATCACAATGTATGATAAGTAAATGCAATTAATAAAGAAAATGTTGCTAAAAAGAGACATTTGAAGTGTGATTTCATTAACATGGTTCAAATATTTGGCAGAATGATTTGAAGAGGCTGTGAAAAAAAAGAAACCCTGAACAAGAGACCGGTTAGTTCAAGAAGGTAGAGATTACATACAAAAGGCAGCTAAGGCAAAAGATGAGCCAGCATAGGAAGTCAAAGGGCAGGTGACACAAGAACAAAGACAGAGGGCGCAGGAGAGTGACAGGAGGTTGCCTGTGACTTACCTCAACAGGAAGCTCATGGAACTGTGTCACTAGGCCATCTACAGCGGTCGCTACACCAATAAGGGCAACAACCTTTTGTGGCCTTGCGATTGCAGCATGAAACATAAGCCATCCACCAAGGCTAGATCCAACTAGTATCTAAAAATAAAAATTTATAGTTTTAAAGAGAAATTTTCTTTTCTGTAAGTAGACTGAGTAATTTATGTATGTACTTTTTTCTTCTACATTCATTAGCTCCCAGACTTTTAATATTTGGCAAGAAGGAGAATTAAAATGATTGCAGTGAAAAGTAAAACGTTTTCTTATACTTTATGAGAAAGTGAAAATAACAGAACAAATTTAAATCAAATACCAAAACTGATAGTTAAATATTTAAACTATTACATTTTCATAGCTAAATAAACAGTTAAAAAAGCATAAGGTTAGTCACTAATCATATTTAACGAAAACCATCACCTGTGGTCCTTCAGCTAAATCATCAATTATAGAAAGAACATCTTTTCTCCATCTTCCCACTGTGCCTTCTTGTAACTTGCCATCTGAATTTCCAACTCCTGAGTAATCAAACCTAGAAAAAGGGAAAACAAACCTATATCTATTTGTTTCTCTGGTTTTTGAGGAACATAGCGTATTTACCATTGTTAAACAATGCTTAAAATATATTAAAATGAAACACTGAGGTCAGTCTGTATTTCAGCAGATCCTACTGGCATCACCTTCAAATATGGCCTCTATCCACTAAAGCCCGCACCCTCCCCGCCACCAGCCGCTGCTCCGCGTCACTATGTCCTCTGACTGGACCAGTGTGATAGTCTCCGCCTAAGCTCTCCTGCTGCCCTTTTCTACCCTCGTAGTCTCGTCCCCCTGTAGGCGTCAGTGATCCTTTTAAAACAAAAACCGTGTCTTGCACAAACCCGCTGAAAGCTTTCTATAATCTTTAAATAAGATATAGAGTCCTTACCATAAACTGGCCTGACTACCTCTCTGATGGTTTCCTCCTGTTCCCTCCCTCCCAGCTACATCTCACTTGCCTTCTTGAAGTTAACGGAGTACACCACCCACATCTGTGCCTCAGCAGTTTTACATCAGCTTCTCTCTCTCCACTTCCAGAGAGCCACTTTGCTGCTCCCTCACTTCATTCAGGCCTCCGGCTCCAATGCTGCACCCCCAGCGATGCCTTCTGTGACCAACTCAATCCAAAATTGTGCTTCTTTCGTCACTCTCGAATTCCTTACCCTGCTTTATTTCCTTCATGGCAATACTGCTACTTGACATATAAGAAATGTGCTTGTTTGTGGTCTGTCTCCCACGCTAGAACAGAAGCACCACATGGGCCCAGACTACTTTGCTCACCACACTGCTTTCTCGGTGCCCAGATCAGTACCGTGCAAATGGTATATGCTTAGTATTTACTAAATTAATGAAAGGAAGGAGGCACATCAAACTTACGAGCACTAGCTCATCCCTTTAGTTTGGTTCTCCTTCCAACTTTCTAGGTCTTCAGGTTCAAAGTCTGTGTGATCTGTGCATTTTCTCCCTCCTTCAAAACCTCAATTCAACAGCTCATGAAGTATCAGACCATGCCCAGTCCCTGAGGGAAGCCTTCCTTCCTCACCCAAACTCCTACTCATTGCTTAAGTCAAGGCACTTCCCTCTGAAGCACTTTCTTTGCCATACACGCCCTGCTTACTACCATCAGTCACTTTCTTTTGTATGTACTCACTCAACACTGTTCATACCATGTTGTAATCGAGTTTCAAATGTTTGTCTGACTACGCTGTCAGTTCTTCGAGAACAGACTGCTTTATTCAAATCTGGTTTTTTCCAGGGTACGGAATGCTGCTTCCTCCTGTACCATCCTCACTCTCATCTCTTCCCACTCCTCTCTTTCTCTGCAATTTGGTAAGACCAGTCTCACGCTGCAAACGTGGCTTATCACGGTAGCCTCCTGTCTCTACGACTAGCCTCTCTCCAAACGGGTCCACTTTACGCCCGTCAGGTTTCTTCGGCAACATTACATTGACGTGGCATAAACCTCAGTGGTTCCCTGCGACATACAACATAAACAGCGCGTCAATCTGCTTTTATAGACCAGGAAGCTTCTGGTCATGTCGGACTGACCTTTTATCATTTCATCAGAGGCCACCACTGCCTTGGCCAAACTGACCAACTTGCTGTTACTCAACTGACTCTTGCTTTTGGTCCTTTTCATGCCTCATACTATTCCCTTCACCTGGAATACCTTCTCCTCTCACCTTCACAGCTCATACACTCTTGGAGCTTAGTCCAAATGAATCTCTTTTTGCTGGAAAAACTTCCCAGAAAAGCTGAAGAAAAAAATCTCTACCTAATAAAACTTATATAGACTTCATTTTTAGCAGTCACAATCAATTTCTTATAACCTGCTCTAGAAGACAGTTTGTGTGTGTAGCATGCCTCATCATTGCTGTGAGACTGTTAGATCCTCGCCGGGAACACCAATCTTGGTTTGTCTCTGCATTCTTCACAGAGAGGAGGCATGTAATAAGCCTCATACACTGAGTATCACAACACGTACTAAATAAATAAAAGTAGAAGGTAAAAAAATTAAAAGAATCACTTTATTCAAATTTGAAGCTTTCATGTTTTGTTTACTCTTCAAACCTGGTGAAAGCTAATCCTAGTGTTTTTAGTGTACGTGTAAGAATATATATATATGTGATAAATAGCACATAACCTTTTCTTAGGGATTTGTAAGTCATGGAGAAAGAAGAAATAAAAAGTTTTTTTTAGATATAAAGTGAAATGATTTGGGACCCATGGGAATTATGTAACAAGGCTGCTGCTGAAGTCTTAATCACAGTTATTACTTCTCACAATCCAGGGGACACGGCAGACAAACCCAGAAGAGGGAAGACACGGGCCAATCCTCCTCTTCCCTCCCTTGGTGGGCAACTGGGCATCTCTACTTGCTGCATCATTTACAGCTGCCTTCCAAATATACTTTGCAGATGCAGAATACATGTAGAGTACCTCCAAAGAGGGACATTTAGTGATACTAGAAGTTACAGGTAAAAAATATAGTTCACTCTTGTCGAACCCTAATTAAGGGATGGAGACAATTCAAACATATTCAGCTGTTTAGGACGTTAAGACACAGCAGCACACCACTGTTATAGCAGCCCCAACACTCTGGGACGTATCCCTAAATCTATAATTAATTATTCTATGACAAATAATTATGAGAGAATACCAGCTCTAATGCCAGGTGCTACATTCCTGAGCTCTGACTCTATCTTATGTTAGGCATGGGGACAGGACATCAAGAAATCATTTTCTTACAGCCATATGTACCATTTCTTGTACAATATACAAAACTATTTCTTCATACAAGATCCAAGATCTTACAGCCAAAAACACAACAAAAATAACTGGGAAACTGGAGTATAAATAAAAGATAAAATCTCCTATAACAAGCTAAAATGCAATCAATAGTTAATAGTGATTAGATTGCAATGAAATTTGATAGAAGCAAATAAAAAGCAATTTGGTTAAATTAAAACTTTGTAGTAGAGGGCTATACTTTTATAAGGTTTATAAAGATGTATTTAGGCTACGTATTAACACAGCATCACTCAGTGGTCTGTACACATTATAATTCAATCATGTCTTTTTACTTTTAAAAAATGTATTTCATATGTATCCAAAATGCAGAAAACCATGTCTTATAGGGAGTTAGGAACTGGTTACAGTACTCATAATCTCAATTTAAATTCAAGAAGCATTAAAATGGCAATTTCTTGATTCAAAGTCTTTTGGGGACAAAAAGAATGGTGGCAATTTTTCCGATATTATCATGTTTTGATCTGGTAGTCCTCCTTCCTGTATAGCTCTTCCTTCTTACCGACGTCTGAACTATCCTTCCGTGGGTCTTTATGAAGTATTTTTTATCCACTTCAATCCCATTTTCTCTCACTTTGGGCAATTAAGTACATGGTTCTTTTGACATAATCACATTCTGATGAGTATTTCTGCCTAATTCCTCATACGTATTTTATCTTGTGTGTCCCCCACCTGACCGTTAAGAACTCATCTGGTCATAGTTATTGCTGGAACTGATTCTAGTACCTATACTTCTTGAATACCAGGGCAGTGTTCTTTCTACTAAACCATACTATCTCTTCTGGCAAATGAGGCCCTATATAAACGATTGTTACAGGTAAACACACCCAATAACAACAATGTGAGCACATTACTTTACTAAAATAATTAGTATGAAATATTAGGAACTGTGAAACCAAATTTTGGTTAAACAACACATATTCTCTCTATTTATGCTTTTACATACTCAGACTACAGGAGTGAGAGCAAGGAGAAAACTTGCTGGAAATGTGAACTATACAATATTAATTTTAGAATACTTTATTTATTTTTTTAATAGGGGCACAGAACACCAAAGAAAATATCAGAGAAATAAATTTAGACTACACTTAAAACTAAGGGAAAGAATGGGCTCAATATGAAGAGGATGGGAAATGAGAACTTAAAAGATCCCAGGTAAGAGACATGAAAAATATACAATAGACATTAAAAAATATACATATATTTTTTAAAATACATATTTTAAAAGTAGAGTTACAAAGAGTGGCCAAATAAAAGCCTTTAAGACCCCAGTGGAAAACCACAATATAATTACAAGACTTTATAAGAAAGCTAACTACTATTATTGGTTTGTTGTCATGTTAGATTATTATATCTAGAGTTTAGTTACCACTAGTTTCCTTTCCTGCCAGCATTGTCAGTGTGGCACAAAGATCATTAAAAAAGGTCTTTTAAAGGTTGCATTTATGATAACCCTAAATCACAAGGTGAAAGTTTATAGACCATTAAAATAAATTAATCCATAAAAATAACTGGCATTTGTTTTAATTGGTTAGAGCAGAAATAATTCTCTGTTGCCATGCTAAATGATAGCAGTATTTTCTCTGAAATACGTTGTTCCTACCTTATATAGGCGTGACCTAGAGATTTGCAAAACTCTTCAATCGCCAATGCTTTTGTACCATTCATATTAGAAATATAGCCAGGGAGGAAGATAACTCCTGGACTTTTGCCTTTTAGCTTCTTATAAGCCAGGTTTGGAAGGTCTGGTCGACTAAGGAAAGAGACTGATGTCTTTTGTCTGCAAGCTAAACAAAGTACACAAAACATAAACTACAGTTCACAAATACTGGTTTTGGAAAACTATACATAATTGACCCTTGAAAAACATGTGGGTTGGGGTGCTAACCCGCTATGTAGTTGAAAATTCACGAGTAACTTCTGACTCCCCAAAAACATAACTACTAATAGCCTACTGTTGATTGGGGGCCTTACTGATAACATAAACAGTTGATTAACACATATTTTGTATGTCGTATATATATATACGTATATATATATGTTATATTCTTACAACAGACTAGCCTAGGGAAATGAAAATGTTAAGAAAATCATATAGAAAATATATTTACAGTAGTGTACTGTATTTATTGAAAAAAAAAAACAATGTGTAAGTGGACCTTTGCAGTCAAACCCATGTTGTTCGAGGGTTAATTGTATGTTTTCAAACTTAACTTTCTTAACTTGTCAAATTGATGTCAAAGCTACTTTCATTTGAGAGGAAAAACAAAAAGACTTGAAGTACTAAAGCCTATGCATGGTATTTTCTGAACTCATACCAAATCAGTGCCTTAGCGCAAGGTCTAATCCTCATTCTTCCAAAATATGCATTGAGGAGGAAATTTCAAGGCAATAAAAGATAAAGGCTTGTAAAAATTGTTTTCCTGTTGCTGTTGTATCATCTGTCCTAAATAGTGTCAATGTTCAGATTCACCTACACTAATTTTAGCCTTGTCTTGTGAGATTTTTCTTTTTAATTTTGTCTATGTTTAAGGAGCTTTACATCCTCTACTTTTTGGCAGGGAGGGGAAGAAACAAGTCTGGTCTGCCCTTGAAAAATTGTTCCAAAGGTGGGGGTGCTGGTGTGCTACTTTTACTACTGTCTCCCTTGCCACCCACAAAATCATGGGCCATGGTAACAGCCAATCATGACTCTTTATCAGCTGAGGTAGCTTCAATGAGCAGTTTCTTTACAAGTAACCTTGAATAATTTATAATAGTACCATTTTTGGAAAAAAATTTCTCATAGGGTTCTGCAATCACTACGTTTTGTTGGTTTGGGTTTTTGTGAATGCTCCACAGATCTCCGAGCAATTTAAGTACAACAGTACAACTGGCAAACTTTACAAGGTTACTCATTGCTTCATTGTTTTTTAAGTTTTTTCCTACCATAAAATCTATACTTGCTCTTAAAAAAAAAGTAAAAAGATATTTAAAAAACATTAAGTCATTTATAATCCCACTTCATCCTTCCAAAGAAATTAGGTTTGTTGGGCACTTGGGTGGCTCACTCAGTTAAGCATCCAACTCTTGATTTCCATCCAGGTCAAGATCTTGGGTGCAGGATGGGGAGCCGCATCCAGCTGGGTGATGAGTACGGAGCCTGCTTGGGATTCTCTATTCTCTCTCTCCCTCTCCTCCCACCACCCCCTCTCACTCCTGGTGTGTGCGTGCGCACAGACTCGTGCTTTTTCTCTCAATAAATAAATAAATCTAAAAAAAATAGATTTGTGTATTTCCTTACAGTCTTTTTTCTGGACCAACAAAATCTCTTGTATTAAATGAAAACTTCCTCTCCTTTATTGTGGCCAATGAAAACATCTCTGTTCCCTCCATAAGAGCTGATAAAAGCTTCCTTCATTGTGGATTTAAGAAGTTGTTTTTTTTTTTTTTTTTTTTAAGATTTTATTTATTTAATTGACAGAGAGAAAGAGACAGCGAGAGAGGGAATACAAGCAAGGGAGTGGGAGAGGGAGAAGCCAGCTTCCTGCTGAGCAGAGTGTCTGCCACGGGGCTGGATCCCAGGACCCTGAGATCATGATCTGGGTTGAACGCAGATACTTAACGACTGAGCCCCTCACCCCCTTTTCTAAGTAGGTTTTATGCCCCAGGTGGGGCTTGAACTCACAAACCTGAGATTAAGAGTCCTACACTGTATCAACTAAGCCATCCAGGCAGCCCAAGAAGTTGAATTTTAAAAACTGAATTGAAGGCATAAAGCTATCCCTATCACATACAAGTGTATTTCGAAGTTTCTATATAGCGAAACATGCCAAATTTAAAACTTTTAGTGAAAACCAGGGCTAGTAAGGGCCAGTTATGTTGGTTGGTAGACTGTATTTGCAAAAATGTCAAGTTCCCATTTCCTTAGCTCAGCACTCAAAAAAAATCCCTTCTATCCTCGTCTTGATATTACTTCCCCAAACAGGATTTTCTTCCAGAGAAAATTACGATTTACTTCATTTTGGTGAGCTGTAAGTGGCCAGGTTCTTAACGTGACACCCATAAATGATCTTATTATGCTACAAGGATTAGTTCAAAGCCCGATGTGTTAAGTCCTTAATGATGTGCCAACTAGATGAAAGAGTATTACAATTTAGTTAATGAACTGACATACCATACTTCGCTAGAGGAACTTATATATAACAAGCCTTTAGATTGTATAAAATTAAATATAAGTTAAACTGATTATACACATTTAAAAATTTTAACTGAAACCAAGGACATCAGCAATGTTGTCTATTCCAAGCACAGTGCACCTGACAGCTTGTTTGTATGACAGAGGTGTCAAAAACAAAACCTGAGAATAAGAAGACACAATTCAGAAAGATAGACATATACTGAGAGTAGGGTGGTACGGGGACGAATCAAACACAAAATAAATTAAATATTCATATGTTCTCATTTTTGGTCCAAATTCTAGTTTCCTTTGTTGAGAAATGATTATGGTTTTCACTGAGCCGGGAGCATGGAGAAGGCAAAATCAGAAATTAGGCTTGATGACGGCGTCTACACTTTGCAACAACAAAAAAGTTCATATTGTAAATCTCTCAAGTGAAGCAAAGGCAGTTCTATGCATCCTAACAGAGTCAAGATTTGTTTAGACCCGAAGAGAAAATAAAGAAAAAGCTAATAAACTAAAAAACTAATAAACGCACATCTTAATATTTCCCAGAGTTGGCGCTTAACGCGGGGAGACAGGCAGAGTAGAATTCCTTAAACTGCAAAGCGGAAAACTCCAGCAAGGGCCGGGCTGGGCACGATACCCAGGGCCGAGAAAAGGTCTTACTACCTCCACCAGAACTGGTGAAAGCGCCTAAAACAGGGGTACTAAGAATGGGGGAAGAGCATTTTTAAATAGGGCGCCAAAAACTCACTAGACAGGAACGGGCTGAACCCGATGTTCGAAAGAACGCGTACTTCTCCCTCCTTTCCGACACTGACCTGGGAGCCACCGTGGCGTCCCCTCGGGCTTCCTTTCGAATAATGCGGTGAGGCCACGGTGGAAGCCGAAGAAGGCCACTTTGCTCCACCTCCGACACGGTACCCAGGCGCCCTGAGCCACCAAGCCGGCTCCGGCCATCTTCCCAGAGGCCCCCGAGCACTGAGCTGACCTACAAAGTCGCTCAGTGCGCTATAACTGAAGCTGCGCATGCGCCGCCGGCCGGAAGCCCACCCCGGGAGAATTTCAACAGAGAGCGCACATGCGCAGAGCGTCGTCGCGCTTGCCATCCTCTCGCTATTGGACAGTTGATTCTCTCCAGCAGTTTTTGCTTTGATGGCCAGGAATGTTTTGAGTGACCTCAGTAGGCGACCTTTTCAATGGGCAGATAGATATTCCGTGGCTGGAGGCTCGGAGAGAATCCGTATCCAACGTTCCTCGATAGGAAACCATTTCACCATCCCGAGGACGCTAGGGAACAGAAGCATAAGACGCTAACTAGGCTGCTTACATTATAAACTGCTCTCCCGCTCCGACAGTTTTAAGCTGTACCGGAAATGCTTCGAAGATCTGACCTTAATCCTGCTCGCCGAAATACCCGGAGCGGACTTGTTCACCTCTCCTTCGATTTTGCTCTAGCTCTTTGGATGCCTGACAGTCGGATTTTTGAATTATTCCGTCCCTTGCCTCATGTTATGTGCAAAAATAAATCCCAGTATATAAACGATCTCAACGGAAAAATAAAATTGAGAGGATTTTAATACACTGAGAATATTTTATAGTTTGGTGATAGGATGGATTTTCTTAAGCAAGATATGAAGCCAAACCACAAAAAATAAAGGTTTGTATATGAATTTCAACTTTTTGAATGGCAAAAATCATCCTGAGTCAAATGGGAGTCTAGAAAAACAGATTTTACAGCGCAGATATCAGAACATTAATACTTCTATTCAGCCCGCTCCTAGAAATAAGGGGGGAAAATCTATAATTTCAATAGAATTAGTCAATGTCTGTGAATAGGCAGTTCATATATGAAGATGTTCAACTTCACTAATTAAAAAATGTGGATTGAAAAAATGATGTTATTTTTCTCACACATCAGATTTGCAAAAATTAAAAAGAGCAACTATTGGCAAGGACGCTGGGAAACTACTCATGTAGGGGTGGTTGGGGGGGTCAATTGCTAAACTCTTCTGTCAGGTAATCTCACCACACCTGTTAGGATTTAAAATATGCATCATTTTCAGTGTCCTTGACCAAGTGGCCCCAGTTTGTGACTCTCCTGTAGAAAAGAACACTAGTTCATAAGGAGGCATATTATTTGCTACAGCACCATTTTTAGAAGGAAGCAGAAGAAAAAAATGGAGTAGTCAATAATAGAAAAATGGTTGAATAAATTGTACACGGGTTTCTGAATTTTAGTTCTGGCACCCTTCAAATTAATCCTGGGGGCATCAAGCATCATCAAGTGAGATCTTACTCCTTTTTTTCTACTTCAGGTTACTGTGGTTGGTATCATACTTAAGTAAAGCCACTTTACTCTGTTGGTCATAAATTTTGGAGCAATGATTGGTGCTAGAGTTAGAGGCAAAGTTGGATACAGTGAATCAGACTATCTTTGGAGTCTTGAGAACCTGTCTTATTGGAACATATTGAAAAGCTGGTTAAATAAAAATTAAATAGATCTTTCTTGAGTGGTGTAGTACAAGATGTAGATAGCAAGGAGGGCTGCTTGATTTCACGTTGCACTCCAAAAGCTGGTACTCTTTTTTGCCAGTTCTCCATTAGGCCCACTGTAGACTACAAAGGAATTACACAATGCACATCACTTCACTATCCCTTGTATCTTAAAAATCAGTATTTCTCAATGTGGTTTTTGGATAATTGCAGATATTTCCATCATTCCTGTCCTTATTCTCTCCCTTTATTTTTGCAGATCTTCTTGTATTCTATGTGCAGGAAAATGAAAAAAAAAAATCTGACTTGTTTCTGTAATGCGAAAAGCACCGCACATGGGTTGTTTTCTTTATCCACCCTTATCAGTATAATAAATCAGGAAAAATTGGGGCTAGGTCGAGTGAAGATGCTTTTACCCACAGTGATGGGCTTGAAGTAAACTAGTCTATTTCCATACCCACTATCAATGTTGCCTTCCTTAACAGGAGTGATAGGACATACTGTGCAGGGCCATTTCTCTCTCTGAAATCTACTGCCTTAGCCCAGGGAGACAAAATGAGGTTGCTATCAAGTAAAGCCCTTAATTCACACCTGCATGATTTTTTTCCCTGCCAAAGAAGTAAGCACAGTCCTTGCAATCTTCAGTAATAATTGCATCTTTGCAGAAAGACAGTAAGATGTCAGATTTGTCAAGGGTTATCTCACTTTGTTAGCAAAAGGAATGTGACCAGAGAGACTCAGAATTACTTTGGTTTATAAAACTACAAATCATGGGGCACCTGGGTGGCTCAGTTGTTAGGCATCTGCCTTTGGCTCAGGTCATGATCCTGGGGTCCTGGGATCGAGCCCCCGCATCGAGCTCCCTGCTTTGTGGGAAGCCTGCTTCTTCCCCACCCACTCCTCCTGCTTGCATTTCCTCTCTTGCTATCTCTCTGTCAAATAAATAAAATCTTTAAGAATAAACAAACAAACAAATAAATAAAACAAAAAACTACAGATCGTAATGTGAGCACACAACAATTTTTGTGGGGATTCACAATTGACTTTTGCTGATTAATCCATCCCGTCATATCACCAAGAGGTAACCGCCTCATGAGAGATGAGTTTATTTTCAAATGTGAAATGTGGTCAACATTTTAATCCATACTCAACATATTTTAACACATGTTTTAAAAGGCTTACTACATCATGCAAGATATAATGCTGATTAGAACATCTTTATAATTCTATAAAGTACAATACAGACAAGTTATATCTTTACATCAACCAACAAAATTTTAGCAATTGCATTTCACTCTTTTAGATCATTACAGGGTTTGGGGTGATTCTGAAAAAAACATATTATAAAAACATCTTTTGCAATCATGACCTTGTCCTCCACTGTTCAAGTAAAATTATGTGTCATCCAGTTGCAAAATCTTATTATTGGCAACATGTATACATCTATACAAACCACACTGCAAAGTTTTAAAAATTGTACCCCGTCAGGCCTGACAAAGATTTTATGGACAATTTCAATCTAATCGTTTCACCTGTACTAATAAGCAAAGCCATCATTTTCTACTTCTACTCATTTGCCAATTTTTAGGAAAGAGTACTTTGATACTTGCAAATACACACAACAGGACAAACCAGGATAAAGTCATTTGAAAAACTGCTATACAAGAGACTTGCCTGAAGTCATTTCATCCAACAAAAATTAATTTAACTCTAAAAAACAAAGGCTAATTGTAAAGAAATACATAATGAAATAGTACATTACAAAGAACATTAAGTCGAAGTTAATTTTCCTTCCTTTAGAACTACGCTACTTCCGTAAATAAGTATTTTAATTGGTCTGTTCTTTGGTGAAAACAGAGCTCTGATTTCATTGTTATATCACGTGAGGTTGCAGTCAACAGCTGTGTTCCATGAAAAAGAGGAAACACAATCTAAAGGAAATCAGCTGCTGGCTACCTTTATTCTCAGCACTGGGAATGGAGAAATCTTTCGCAAAACACGAAATAGTCTCCTTATTTTAAATTGCTACAAGTGACACAATGTCTAATAAGGCAGCTTCTGTCTAAAACACATAACTTTTTGTTTTTTCTTCTTTTACAAAAAGTGATTTCTCTATATGTACAGTAACTTATACCAGTGGTAACTCTTTAAAGTCGACTTTCTAGACAGTTGATGGCATCAAAGTACCATTGAAAATGTAGAGTAACACTAAATGCAGTTCATCACCTGAAACTACCACTATTTAACACAAGCATATCAAGTCTTTGGTTTAGGTGCAGTATTTAATAATTAGGGTGAAACTCCTAAAAATATATTCCCCTCCAAACCTTTATTTGCTTCTATTTATAAAATAACCTTAGCAAAATGCTTTTTAAAAAAACCGGTTGATAAGCAATAATGTCAATGCCAATAACTGGGGTGCTAAAATAATTTCATATTTCCAAGTACATACATTTTGTAAACCGTTCAGTTTATTTGACCAAAGTAAACAATTGGTAAAAATAGTTTATAAGAAATGTTCCTATAAGTGATGCTATTTACCAAAATAAGTGTTGTGTTTTTTTTTTTTTCTTCATAGGTGCTTCAATCCTTTTGCTATTTATCATCCAGTTTTGGATTTAACCCCCCTTTTTCTCTTTTATAAATGACTTCCTGTTAATATAAAAGGAGTTCTGAGGATACACCGTGAGAGGGATGGGTCTGTCGGGTCTTTCCATCTGGGATTGAACATGGCTTCTTTCTTGTAAGAAATTATTGCAGTCGGCCCCGAAGTAGACTGGTGTGTCAGTTCACTACAACAAGAAGTGCGTGTAACCTTCAGCGCCGGTAACTATAACATCCATCCAGATGCGCATGGCTTCCGGCGAGGGCGCAACCATATAGTAGATTCTGTCGTGCGTCTTGACGCTAAAGGTGAGTAGTGGATTAGGACTCTGAAAGTCAAAAAAGTAAAGAATGTGAAACAAACATCCTGAAATCATGTTAAGTGACACAGACATAGGTGAGGGCTGCTTCCTCTTTAAAAGTTCCAGATTTATAGAACTCTAAATTGCTGTTACTGTTGCTCTTGGTATAATCTGTAGCCCCACCTCCAACCCCTTTCTCAAGATCGTTTTTCTTCCAGACTTTGCACAAGAAATCTCACACAGCTCACCAATCAATCCTCTTAGCAGCGACTTTGTAGGTAAAGCTCTAGCCGGGCACCTATATGATAGCAGGAGCTCAATAAATGACAGCTCTTATTCTTGGCCCTACTAAGATTCTTCCTTCCTTATAACCAAGTAGTAGCTCCTTCTTAGAAGCTCACAAAAATCCACATAACAGGGTCTTCTAAATTAACACGACCAGACGATTTTCTCACTTCATCATGACTTTTTTTCCACATCAGATCAGCTGTATTAATTACGTCTATGTC
Organism: Procyon lotor; assembly: GCA_028646535.1. NCBI lineage: Eukaryota > Metazoa > Chordata > Mammalia > Carnivora > Procyonidae > Procyon > Procyon lotor. The sequence continues at coordinate 136,337,866 of CM053603.1, forward strand.
TGCTTTTCTCAAACCATATGATTACATCAATCATTTATGTCAGAACAACAAACCTAAATTCCTTGGTGTTCCAAAAACATCTTTTCCCCAACTTAATTATGTATTCAAAGGACAGAAATCTGAAAATAAGTGTTTACCTTATTAGCGTTCTTGAGGTGATCGTAATACACTTCTTCAATGGCTTGGAAGTATATCACTCCTTTTAATTTAGCTTCATGCTTGTCTGCAATAATAGTGTTAAAATACTTTATCACCACGGATGGGCTGGAAACATTATAACTTAAGTATAATTATTAAAATATTTATCCAGTTTTTAAATTACCTAAGATTAATTTGGTTAATTTAGCTGAAGGCATTAGCCCAGTTCTATACTGAAGAAACAAACAAACAAAAAAAGGAATAATCAGCCCAAACCTCGGGGACTAACTGACTTTGCCCAAGGCTCTCCAGCAAATCTGCAGTCAAAAGACAACCTAGAACTCCTGACAATCAAGTTAGTACACAAATTATAAACACTACTGATGGTGATACAAATTATCTCCTCACATTCTCCAGAACAGTGGTGGATCAGGAAATGTTAGTATGTAGAACCGCTGTAATGAAATTTGTAAGAAGGGTGTTTTCTGGGCATAATTTAAAATAATATTCTGCTTATATTCCTTTCCTATGAATTTCTTATCCAGCATGCTTTTTTCTCCTATTCCCAGTAGAGCTTCATGTCAATAATTTAACGTCCTTTCAATGCAGCATTTTCCAAACAGTTTCTAAGATTTCATCAAATTTGCCATAAAAACCAAACAAAACGTAAAACAAGACAAAAACAACCAACCAACCAAACCAGCAACCAAAGAGCATCCCTCTGTGATCTAAGAAATTCTTGAAGTATTTTGTAATTTACGTTCGGCAAAGATCATAAATGCATGCGAGCATACTACAGAATTTTAAAAGCATGGCTGTGGTTGCAAAGAGACTCTATCACATGCTGCTGGTGGAAGTGCAAATAAGAAAGCTTTGGGAAGGCAGTTTGGGAAAACAAACCAATAAAAATGCAAACAATCTTCTCACTCAGCAATTCCACTCATCACACTTTGTTGTATCAGAGCTACTCATGCACAAGCACATGGATTTGTGCTCGTTATGGCAGAAGACTGCAAAAAATCTGCTTGAATTTAACAGAGGACTGACTCAATTAGAGACCGGCCATACAGTGGCATCCACACAGCCACTGAAATTCAAGACTAGATCTGCGTGTGCTCATCAGAGAAAAATCTTGAAATACTGTTATGTGAACAAAGTTATGAACAGAGTGAATGATTGGTTCCAACTGTATTAAAAAAGAAAGAATGCGGGGCGCCTGGGTGGCTCAGTCGTTGGGCGTCTGCCTTCGGCTCAGGTCATGATCCCAGCGGCCTGGGATCGAGCCCCGCATCGGGCTCTCTGCTCTGCAGGAAGCCTGCTTCTCCCGCTACCATCCCCTCTGCTTGTGTTCCCTCTCTCGCTGTGTTTCTCGCTATCAAATAAATAAAATCTTTAAAAAAAAAAAAAAAAAGAAAGAATGCATATATATACTGAAACATATACATAAATGGAGAAAGGGTCAGAACTCTTGTGACAAGAAGATTTTCATTATATAGACTTCTGTTTTATTTTTAAGAATTATATTCATGAGCGGTGCCTGGGTGGCTCAGTGGGTTAAAGCCTCTGCCTTTGGCTCAGGTCATGACCTCAGGGTCCTGGGATGGAGCCCAGCATCATCGGACTCTCTGCTCAGCGGGGAGTCGGCTTCCCCCTCTCTCTCTACCTGCCTCTCTGCCTACTCGTGATCTCTCTCTCTGTCAAATAAATAAATAAAATCTTAAAAAAAAAAAGAATTATATTCATGAATGTCTCTTTTTTTTCAACAAACGAAAAGCTAGTCTGAAAAACAACAGCCGGAGAAGTTCAGTAGAAAATAAAAAGCTCTTAAAGTACATTCAACTCAGCACTTCCCTGACTTATCTGACCTCGTTTGACCATGGACCATATTTGTATGTGTCTGTCTGTCTGTCTTGCTCTTCCTCGGGAAACAGTGTTTTAGCTCATGCCACGTCCAGCGGGTTTCCATCAGTTTCTGTGACAGAGGTCAGTGTCTCTCTCAAATATTCACAGGGAAGGACTGCACAAGGTTAATGGGAATGCAGCCATACTTTGTTTTCTGAAAACAGATGTAAAATAAAATCTGGAGATAAAAGTAAGTCCTATGAGGGTTTCAAGGAGGGAGAAAACTGGGGAATGAAACTTGTTTGTAGGGCACTTCCTATATGAGAATGAGCTTAAAAAACACTGACTTCACAAGGGCAGGGTAAACTAAGAGAATCAATAATGCTATTGTAAACTGACACAAGAAAGCTATCCATTCAATTTCCGTAACATTATCCCATCAATTTACAGATATGTTCTCTGGGTCTCCGTTTTCTTTAGAGACTCTTCTGAGGGTACCCAGTTAATATGGAGGCCTGGGGGCATGATCAGCACAGGGACTTACAACTCTGTCCGCGCTCGTGGAAACAACTCCTTCACAAACACAGAGCCCAACTACCTCAGCGAGAGCTGAAGGGGTGTGGCACCTCGGGGGTCCTGTCCAGCCTGAACTGTGATCGGTATGGCTTCCTGGGGACTGATCTATCCCTGCACTCGGTGATGTTTGGGGAGAGTGGGGGTAAGGGGAGCAGACAGGTTAATGATGGCTCTAAACAGAGCCAAACAAACAGCATTTGTCAAACTAGGACTCCCTGGACAGTTATATAATATGTAAATATTAAAAAACTGAATGAGGGGCGCCTGGGTAGCTCAGCCGCTTAAGGGTCTGCCTTCAGCTCAGGTCAGGATCCGGGGGTCCTGGGACTGAGTCCTGCGTAGGGCTCCCCATTCAGCAGGGAGACTGCTTCTCCCTTCTCCTTCAGCCTCCCCGCTGCTTGTGCTCTGTCTCTTGCATTCTCTCTCAAATAAATAAATAAAATCTTAAGAAAATAAAAATAAAGACCCGAACGAAATGTAATTTTTGCCTGTGTTATGTATTACAGTTCTGAGTAATCATTCATATACTGAAACGGTTTTGGTCCTTAAAAAAAAAATCAATGAAAACTGATCATCAAGAAGTCAGAATTTGGAAAAATGCATTTACACGGTCAGGAGGAGCATAGGTTCTGACACGAGTCAGAAGGAAGGGGGACTGAGCAACTGACCAGGCTGACAAAAGAAGGAAAGAAGAGAGAAGCAGAGAAGAGTGAGGCTGTTTTGTCTGAAGTTGCTAATTAAAATTGTATTTTTGGAAAATTCTGTGTGAGACGGTGGAGACTAGAACAGTGCAAAGTTTCAAAGTTTTGTTCGTGGATTTTGCAGACACTAAAATGGGATTTCTCATGACACTAGGATCCTTTTTGCTGTACTAACTGAAGACAACATCTCTGGATTCTCATTAAACCTGGTATCAGAAAGCACAAAAGAGACGCAGGGAACCCCTGAGGGTCAGTTAGGCCACTTGCTTCAGGCTGCCAGCCGCTGCATCAACTGGAGCCCCACCAGAGTGCTCCCCAAAGGTATGCACGCCCATCCCCTCCTCACCCCAATTCTGGGGCCCTGCAGCTTGTTTCCTCTCTTTCACATGGCTTCTTGGTCACTCGCACTTCTCCTCATAAACGTATCCTGACCTCACACCACAGATGAAGGGACTGGGCTGTTATTTCTTATTTATGACATCAGTGTAACAATTTCTGACTGTGCTCATAAATGGTGATACCATCACCACAGAGAAGGGTCTCTTCGTGAGCTCTGGCATGATACTACTTTTCTTCAGTTGGTGAAGGGAGCAGAATGCCACCTGGGCTCATATGGATGTGTTTTCTATGTGACCCTGGAGACTTCTTAATAAGGACATCACTTACATCCATATTCCTATATTTTTCAAAGATTCAGTAGGGTAGTTTTCTCATAATCCATCATTTAAAGAAGCCAAAAATATGTCAGTCACTTAATAAATACTTACTTGTTCACTTGTTCACTGATGAGCTTTACCCTCTGCTTCAATAACCACCCTAGTTTATAAGCTCTAGCTGAGTGACTGTCAACCAAGGCTGCCTAATTGTGTGTGACTTAAATAGGGCAGATGCCCATAAATAAATAAACAGAAACCTTTTTCCTGGCCTCATGGTTTAAAAGCCAATATGTTGGTCTAAAAAGAAAAATTCCATTTACTACTTATTTGGACTTTAGCTTATTTCAGACCTAGAAGAGATGAATTCACTTTTTTTTTTTAAGATTTTATTTATTTGACAGAGAGAGAGAGAGAGACAGTGAGAGAGGAAACACAAGCAGGGGGAGTGGGAGAGGGAGAAGCAGGCTTCCCACAGAGCATGGGGTTCGATCCCAGGACGCTGGGACCATGACCTGAGTGGAAGGCAGATGCTTAACTCACTGAGCCACCCAGGTGCCCCACGAATTCACGTTTTTAATTTTATTTATTTATTTATGTTAACATATAATGTATTATTTGCTCCAGGGTATGTGTCTGTGAATCATCAGGCTTACACATTTCACAGCACTTACCACAGGAATTCACACTTTTAAACGTATAGTTTTTATTATTTCTAGAGAGGAAATTCATATCAGGGGGACTATCTAACCTGAATATAAAATAATACTTGCCTGCAAAGGCAAGATTGCCATTAATTCTATTACTTACCAATCAACCCAATCATCCTGACATTTATCACCTTTGCTTTTTAACAGACAGTTCCTGAGTTGACTATATCACTTAGGGTTTTCTTTTAACCACTCACCTGCATAATAAGAGAATGTGCGCTTGTTCCGATCAAAAACAAACCATCGTTTTTTCCAAGTTTTAATTTTCCCACCCATTTTGATAAGGAATCCTCGGCAGGTCTTCTCTGTGATTGACACATGATAACAGGTATCGATATTGTGGCCAGCAGTCTCTACGTGGCTTCGCAAATCAAAGTCTTCCTTCCGGATAGGCAGATAGCGCGTCAGAGGTCGAGCCTGGAAAGCACAAACCCATGTCATATACAGCTAATTATTTGTTGTTTCAGGTCACAGGTGTTTAGGTGTGGACATGAACTGGAAAGCCTAAATGTTAAAATGTCCACATGATTAGAAGAACCTAAGATAAACATCAGAATTTTAAAACATGCATAGTATCTTAAGAGGGATGCTATAGTATACAGGGGTGGGAGGCGGAGAAACTCGGGGGGAATAGATTCTACTCCTTGAAATGGACAGACGAGAAAATGGGAAAATGCCATTAACCTTAGCTTTGTAAGAGGTACTTGGCACTGAAAAACAGGGAATCCTATGAGGCATGAAGTTCCCTTGGCTGCTTCCTACAGATGAGGACTCCTTTCCTGTGACGTTCCCTGGACCTTTCCCTATACAACCTAACAGTAGTTCTTCAGTATTCTCAAACATGACCTGACGGGTGAACATTATTTAGTATTTCCCCCAAGCTCCCCGCTGCAAGATCTCCCAAAGCTATAACACCTGGACTCACACACACTCCCTGATAGAAATCAAAGGCAGAGATGCTGGTTTTGAAAAGTGAAGCTAAAATAAGGTAAGAAGTAGAACCAAAGCTGTACTCAATGAGTTGTGCAATGAACAGATATGTACAAGAGGTACCTAGATGCTTTTTATTTTTCTATGGTTGGAGGAAAGGATCATCTAATCTAGGAAGCTCAAATCGCCAAGGGTCATATTTCTAAAATGGCATTTCATTTATTCTGTTAAACAACCCCACCCTTCTGCCCCGGGGAAAATGACCTAAATATATACTCAGAGGCAAACCTTATAATTAGGATTAAAATAGAATTATACTTTCTGGTTTGGCTTCAAATACCAGACAGGCATGGATGATCTTCACTGTGAATCATAATTTGGCAGAGGGTCGACATAATGAAATAAAATGAACACGTTTTCCTTTGTATTTTTCCTTTAATATTTTGCCTTTGATTCTGTGGTGTTTGACTTCAGACAGGTGTCACAGACACTGATACCTCAAAACACAGAGTCTTCAAGATAGTCTCTCACTGCTTTGTTATCGAACTGCCAGCAACAATAAAGAATTTATTATAAAGAATAAAGAATAAGGGAAATGGTACCTTTTATGAAGCCTAGTAAACCTTGGCAAAATGGATTTGAGCCTTACATTAAATGGCCTTGCATGAAATTTTATTTTAGTTCCTCAGCAAACATATATTATGTAGGCAGCTTTAGGGACAGAGATTCAAACTCTAAGATAAGCAAGAGAGGAAGTTAAAGGAAATGGGTGGTTTTCCTGAGTTTTGTTTGAGTTCAGTACGACTGTAGCAAAGGGACATGCGTGACAATACAGTGGTTAGAAAACCAAAACAAAACAAAAAACCCACTAACACTACCAAGAAAATGGGTTGGTAAAATTATTATTTGTTCTAGAGTGTTTGCTTCCAAAAATGGCTTATTAGAACCTCTTCTCTCCCCCAATCAAAGGTTTTAGTTTGGGTGTTGTATTTGTTTTCAGTAGTAAGTCCAGTTGTGTTTTTCAAAGCTGCTCAGAATAAAATAGGCTTCTTTTAAATATACCACAAAAAATGGGTTGAAGAAAAAATGTCCTCTCCCATAAAAATGTTCCAGGCATGACTAGATAAAGGGGTAATTTGGTTAGTAGGTCCCAGTAAGTTTTGAGATAAACATACATTTTTTGGTCTCTGAACACCCCATCTGTCCCTTAGCAGTCACACGTCAAGGGCTGCTGACTGCAAGACGCCCAGAACGGCATCCTGACAAGCACGAGCGTCTTCTACAGAATGACCACCAGGGGGCGGCCTATTCTAACCCATCCAGATTGTCCCACCAACCTGTGCCCTCTGCTTCTCCCTTATTTTTACTTCCTTTTCAATTAACTTCTGCCGCTGGCTAGTTTCTTCCTGCAATCGTTTTTCCAGGAGTTCTCGGCGTCGTTTTTCTTCTTCCAGAGCTCGTTTCTTGGCTTCCATTTCCCGTTCCTAAATATCACACAGAACAAATTTTAAGACATGCTCATGACACTTGAAAGATTCCAACTAATGGAAAGGGAAATTCTCACTAGGTAATTGCTGGTTGTATAGGCTGGGCTCTTCGAATAGACCGTCTAGACTAAAATCACCTCTCACACAGTTTTCAAAATCATCCCACACAAATAGGCAACCGCCACATTTAATTAACAATTGAATATTAGTGAAAATCCCACTAGCGGTATTCCGTCATTTCATACAGATGACCACCACTCTCTCGCTTTTAATAAAAATGATCACAAATCGTCATCTAACACTAATCGTGGCATTTAGCCCTCCTTTCTGAGGCCATCTTCTAACCGAAGGCCATCGGTCCTCGTCCTTCCGGTTCCTTTGTTGCTCTGTGGCTTCCTGGCTGAAGGTTGGCGGCAGAGGAAGCTCGGAGGGAAGTCAGAAGAGGAAAGGAGGGGCCCTTTAAGGCAGGAAGCAAAGGCATTTGGGGGGATTCCTAAGGAAGTTCAGATTCTGGCTTGAAAAACAGTCACAATCACTTGGGATTTTAAATATTACAATAGCACAGTTCACACGAGCTGGCAAGGAAGGGAGAGTCCATAAAGATATGTCATTCTTCCTTGTTCCTTGGCAGGCAAACAAAGTGGCCATCAAAGGGAAAATGCAATACAAGGCACTCATTTTGGTCGATATTGACACTCCACATATTTTAAATTACAAAAAACTGTGGTGCAGTAAGGAGCCTTAGAAGTCTTCTCTACCACCCTTACTTTTCAGATTAAAAAAAAAAATGAGACCAACAGGGTTGAGTGACCACTCCCAAGATGAAAGTGCTTCTCCAGACCCAAGGACAGTTTCCTGTCATGTGCAGGCAGGATGAACAGTTGCCTCACGACCTCTTGCGTAAAGACAGTCTACCTACCCTGGATTCAAGCAGCCGGGTCTTCTCTGCGTGAGCCTGCTTCAAAAGTCTCTCCATTTCTTCTATCCTGGCGATATTTGAAGTGCTGGCACTGAAGAGAACACAAAGGCCTTTCTAGAATATTGCTTGAGATTGAGGTCTCTTGACACACGCATACGCGCACATGTGCACACACACCAACACACACACACACCGCTTCCAGGAAGGCGCAAGACATAATCCGACATCATTTAAAGGATGTTACTTCACAAAGTCATTGACCTGAGCAGGCCGTCAATTCAGCTCTGAAAACTGTAGATGACATTGACTTACCTCAGGTTAGGAGACAAAATATAGGCAAGGAAGATAATACCAAAGTAAAGTGCTTTACTCATAAATAAATAAACCCTAACTAAATCTTACAAAGTGTGTTTTCAAAGTGCTTTTCCCAGAGTCTAAAAATTACAGACTCTGGGAAGCCTTTCTGTTTCTGTAATTGTTCAGAGGTACCAGGCCTGTAAGACTATCACCGAAGTTCTATGTAGATGACACCTATGGTGTGAAGTCACTTTATTTGCATTTGCATATGCATCCATATGCATTTGGTATAGATGCACAGCATCTATACACATAGACATTTTAGGGGGTGCCGGGTTGGCTCAGTTAGAAGAGCATGTGACTCCTGATCTCCAGGTCATAGGTTTAAGCCCCACATTGTGTGTAGAGATTACTTAAAAAAAAATATATATATATACACACACACATACACACACACACGGACATTTTATTTCTTACATGATGATGCCAATTAAAAAAAAAACACCTCTTAAAGTTGTAACAGAAGGGTAGTGGCGGGTTTTGTCAATAATACTCATCCACCATACCGATGAGGAACCTCCATGAAGAAAATTAAGAGCCTCAAAAGAAATACATCTTGAGAAAGACATCATGCAAATAAGCAAAGGAAAAAACCAAAATGAATAAAAGCTGCAAGTACAGTTAGGGTAAGTAAAAGAGAAAGAAAAGAACATGGAAATGTTTAACACTATCCAAAAATATTATTTGTCTCTTACATTTGAGTGTTCTGGAAAAAAGGGCATGACCTAGGTTAAAACTTCTCTACTCTGATGTTCCAGCCATAGAGAACCAATGTTATTTCCTATGCATGTAGACTTGTATAGCCATTTAATAAATGCTTGTTTTCTAGACTCTCTTGGGGACAGAGAGGCTTTTCTTCCTATATCTTCCATTGTCTGGCACACAGTAGGGATTCATGTCCCATGCATTTATATAAAAAAGAATTTATGTGAAAATGAAAAAGCATAATTCTTAATATAGTCTCCCCAAATTATATTGTTGATCAACTCAAACGCAGGATGTCTCAAAAATCCTTTACTGAGATAAATGACCACAGTAACACAGTACATATGGTTTATCTTAAAATCAGTAGCAGCAGTTTTATAATAGCTTTATTCTTAATTGCCAAAATTTGGAAGCAACCAAGATATCTTTCAGTAGGTAAATGAATAAACTGTAGTACTTCCAGACAATGGAATATTATTTAGCACTGAGAAGAAATAAGCTATCAAGCCATGAAGAGACATGAAGGAAGCTTAAATGCATATTGCTAAATGAAAGAAGCCAATCTGAAAAGGCTAAATACTGTATGACTCCAACTTGATGACATTCTGGAAAAGGCAACATGGAGACAGTACTAAGATTGGTTTGAAGTGGGGGGTGGGAGGGAGGGAAGGATGAATATTCCGAGCACAGAAGATTTTTAGGGCAATGAAAACCCTCTGTATGACACTATAATGATGGATATCTGATGTTATACACTTGTGCAAACCCACAGAATGCATAACATCAAAAGTGAACTCAATTGTAAAGCACAGACTTTGGGTTATAATAATGTGGTCAATACAGGTTCATCAGTTGTAACAAATGCACCACTCTGGTGGGGGATGTTGATAATGGGGAGGCTGTGCGTGTGTGGGGACAGGGGGTATATGGAAACTCTCTGTACTTTCCTTTCAATTTTGCTGTGATCCTAAAACCATTCTAAACAATTCTCTAAAAAAAAAAAAAATCCTTACTTCCAGTCCCATTACAAAATGCATCCATCCAGGAAAGGGTCAGCCTTAGGACTGCTGTCTCTTTAGAAGCTTAACTAATCTCTGTACTTTGCAGGGTTACATTGGGCCACTTTTTAGCCAGGTGTGTTCTCCTGATAAAGAGACAACAGTTTGGGGCGCCTGGGTGGCTCAGTGGGTTAAGCCTCTGCTTTCAGCTCAGGTCATGATCTCAGGGCCCTGGCATCGAGCCCCACATCGGGCTCTCTGCTCAGCAGGGAGCCTGCTTCCTCCTCTCTCTCTGCCTGCCTCTCTGCCTACTTATGAACTCTTTCTGTCAAATAAATAAATAAAATCTTTTTTTAAAACAAAAGAGAGAACTGTTGGGGGACGTACAAAAGGGTAAGTTCTGTTCTTTTCAAAATAATTTAAGAAAAAATCTTTAATTTTTGGGCAAAATCTTTAATTTTTGTGCAGGAATGTGTATCTTCTTTATTGAGAACAGTCAAGGTTAGATGTTAAGTGGCACACTTCATTAGCTCAGCTAAGAGAGCCAAAGACAAACATCAGGCCCTGTAATCGCACAGTATTGTGTTTATATTCGATTGTGTTGTCTGTGACATTAGGTATCTATGTCTTATGTCTCCTATTGATTTGGAAATAAATAATTCGATTTCATTAAGTCTCAGATCTTAAAAACTCACCGATTCTTTAGAAAAAGCACTCACCAATAGTCTAACCCCCATCTGTCTTTTAGTTCTTTCTAGAACATACTCATTTTTTCATCTAGTTTGTGCCTGAACATTGTTAGTTATAGAAAAACTTCCTGTATCCCTTCCTTTATTATTTAGACAACATCGTTAGGACGTTGATACTTAAATTGAGTCAAAATCTATCTTCCTATAGCTTCCATTCATTGGCCTAAGTATGACCTTGAGCTCCTTGAAATCTATCCAGATGAATGGGTTGGAAATAACTTGGTTAGAAATAAATATTTTCAGTCCTTGGTTTTTCATAAATCTGTAATTTGGGCATATCCTGGGGGCAAGTTATCAAATAGTTATCTGTCTTTAAATATTTTTGTTCACTTTTTAGAATTTTTCAGGGTGTTTTCCATTTTCTTATAATATTTATAGTTAAATTTTCTGCCAATAATATTGTTTGCTTATTTGGCGATATTTCAATAAATGTCTTAACTTTTGATCCAAAGGAACTCAATTTTCTGAAAACATTTGATAGAAAATACATGTTAACATTTACCACCTGTGTCTTTATAAGCTGTAGAAACATAAAGTCACCTACTTTTTTATGCTACATTTTATCTACTTTAAAACCACTTTGGGGGCGCCTGGGTGGCTCAGTGGGTTAAAGCCTCTGCTTTCGGCTCGGGTCATGATCTCAGGGTCCTGGGATCGAGCCCCATATCGGACTCTCTGCTCAGCAGGGAGTCTGCTTCCCCACCCCCTCCGCCTGAGTCTCTGCCTACTTGTGATCTTCTCTCTCTATCAAATAAATAAATAAAATCTTTAAAAAAATAAAAATTAAAAAAAAAGTAAAACGACTTTGGTTATTTGGTTAAAAAAAAGAATTTGTATCCACAGACACCTACTTGTTCTCTATGGCCTCACTTTTGCTATTTTTGATGTTAATATTTCCTTGACATGTAAACCACTTTTATTTAGCCAAACTCCTGCTGCTCTGTGATACTCTCTCACCACCATTTTTATTTTTTTGTCCCATCAGGGTTGCACCTACACTGAAAAGCAAAGGCTGCTGCAGTGGGAACGCAGGGAGAAGTCTAGACCTTGGTATCTGTGGCATCCATGGCAGACGCCGATGTCAGCAAGTGAAATGCTGAGCACTTGCCATGCAGAAGGGGAGTCTGATGTCCTGAAGATAAGCTTGATAATGCATTACCTAGAACACAACACTCATCTTTGTTTTCTTAAGTGTGTCCACATTATAAGAGGAGTCATGTTTCTTTCCATTGCTCCAACTTCTGACCTTCTTCAAAGGCAGGCACATGTTTCTACTCTTGCATGTGACTGCCGTAAGGATGCTGGTGATACTGAGTCATCGGGCCATTAACGATAAGAAGATGAGTAGTTTCGACAACTTTTCCTACTCAGTCATGCTCTGCTATTTTGTCAACTGAAGATTTTTTTGTGTATCTGGCCAACTTTGGTAAAAGCCATATTCATAAAGAAAAACAAAACTTCTACCAAGGGTAAAGGAATCTAAAAGCAGATTTAGGAGTTTTAGGGCTTTTTTAGAATATTCACTTCACAGGCAAAGGCAAAAACAGAAAAAAATTTAAAAAGCAAAGCAAAGAACAACAGCATACAAAAAATAAATAAGCAAAGCAAAACAGAACAAAACTAACTGGAGCAAAACAAAATTCTCCAGAAAGACATATAAAACTTTTCCAAGATGGCCATCAGTGTACCAGTATTGCCATTAAGCAGAGCCAGGGGCCACTCGGTGGCTCTGTTGGTTAAGTGGCTGCCTTCGGCCTGGGTCATGATGCCAGAGTCCTAGGACTGGGCCCCATATAGCGCGGGGAATCCCTGCTCGGCAGGGAGCCTGCTTCTCCCTCTTCCTCCGCCCCTACCTCTGCTCCTTTTCTCTCTTTCTCAAATAAATAAAATATTAAACAACAACAAAAAAATGGAGAGCCAGTATCCCAGAATATTTCTTTTCAATTAATCTGAAGTATTTTTTCAGCTTCAGCAAATTATTACTCCTCATAAAACATCTGGCCTTTCTCTGTTCAGTAGCTCCTTGAATATTATAAGAACCAACAAGCCCTCCGACCCTTCCTAATCGTTTCTCACATGGTTTGACACATCTGGTCCCTTTGACACTTGGCTGCCTCCCACCGCCCCCCAATCACTTTGGTTTTCTGTATCTCTTCTGAAAGAACTCCCTAGAATAAAATTCAGACACTGAGTGTTCACTATCTAGGCTAAAAAGCAGAACACAAACTTTTGCCTAAAATGAAGAAATCTGAAGCATCTCAAATTCAGATGAAAGCATCCCGTAGACCCAAGTTCAACCACAGATTGCCCTCAACTCCATGTTCAGACTTGCTCCCTGCCCCATTTGCACACTGCTGGCATTTAAGCTACAGTGAAGGATCAAGTTCCCCCTACATTTTCTCCAAGTATGAGCACAAGCTCAGGGCTTGGTAAATTAGTTAATAGCAATTGTGATAATAACATATCATTGTAGGCGGTATGCAGAACCCTGCACGGTCTAGGCCAAGTCAGTGATTTCTGCAGAAGAGAGGTTTTATGCAGAATTGACTCTCAGCTGCTGTTTTCTATGACCCAAGATCTATTTTCTTAGCTTTTTGTTTGTTTAGGGTGTAAGTAATGATGCTGAAAAAGCAAACACACTGTCCGACTCAAGTAACTTTCTGGTAGACACAAAAGTGATGTCTCAACAAAAAGCAAAGGGCCAATGTACCCACAGCCCTGAGGAATTTTATAATTCTACAAATGGCTTCTTGTGACATAATAAACCACAAGACTAAGTTTCTGTCACTAGAATGACATTCAGCATGGAATTACTCTTTAACATACATATCATTTCAGGGTATTTTAATACATAGCTTTAAAAAATCTCACAAAGAGAAAATGTGTTAGTCCTTTCTTTCTCCTGCTACCTGACTTCAGAAAGTTCTTATTAAGGATGTGTTGTCAGGATACACATTCCAAACACTGGTTTCTGATTACCCATTTGCCTGATGTTTATCATATTATTTCCCATCATAATAGTGGATACAGGCTTACCTTAGGATAGCATGAATTTTTTAAAGTAGATGGTGGTACAGAAGCAAAACGTTTGTTTCCCTTTCTCTCTGTTTTATACTAAGCCTTTTACAGGTCTCTTCTACTTTGGCTTCAACTTTTTTTGACATTCAGAGGGTCGGATGGCACAGTGAAATAAACCCTGTCACTGTGCTTAAGTGTCCAGATCAGAAGTCATAATGCTTGGTAGTTATAATCGAAGCGGATACTTTTTGGGTAATTTCCTGCACCCGCAGTTGCACTGCTGTTCCCCGCCACTAGATGTGAGAGATGCGGAGCGATCATTTGAAGGGATGAATATTTACTTTCAATTTTTGGAGGGGAGGAAGAGGCAGGGAGTGGAAAAATGCCAAGACAGGCAAATGCTTAGAGTGTATTTCTTTACTAAACACGGCTCAAAAATAGATAAATAGGGACACCTGGGTGTCTCAGTTGGTTTAGCATCTGATTCTTGGTTTTGGCTCGGGTCATGATCTCACGGTCACGGGATTGAGCCCCACGTCGGGCTTGGCACTTGGTGTGGAGTCTGCTTGAGATTCTTTCTCCCTCCCCTTTTGCTCCTCCCTGCACACTCTCTCAAATACACAAATAAAAATCTTTAAAAAATAGATAAATAAAAGGCCAAGCTATCAAGAGTTCACCAAGGAAGTATTGGTACAAAATGGTCACAGTTATTTGGGAAGGGGGAGATTAGTCTGATTTTTCAAAATAATGACTAAGTAGCAAGTGCCACTGAGACATGGGTGTCCCTCTGACGCTGGGAATCTGGGTTCTTGCTCTTAATGCCAGCTTTCATTCCTCTTGTCACCACGCTATCATAGTTGCTGGGTGGCTGAGTTTTGTTTGTGTCTTGTTATTCAGAAGCACGGCATTTGATTGGTCAATTTACTGTCATTTACGAATAACTGCTCAACATTCTAGGCTTCCTGTTCCGAGCACGTGCTGGCCTGGCTTCGACCAGCGCGGGACAGCGGACGTCACCAAAGCACCTCCAGTGCCAGACGGTTTGTTGCCCACCTGTTCCACAAGGTCAAGTGTCTCCCCCAACGTAGTCATGTGAAAATGATTTTTAAAAAGTGAGCTGTTGCATCTTTTATGTTGAATAACATGAAACATCAATCCTTCTAACCTAAAGAATAATGGCAGCCCTCCAAAAAGCTTTCTTCTTCTTTTTTATTTGGATTTATTTATTTATTTATTTTGGGGAGGGAGGGGCCAAAGGAGAGAGAGAATCTAAAGCAAACCCCTCGCTGAGCACAGAGCTGATGCAGGGCTCCATCTTACGACCTGGAGATCATGACCTGAGCCAAAACCAAGAGTCAGATGCTTAACCCACTGAGCCCTGCAGGGGCCCCCACAAGCCCTATTCTTTATCATTACATAATCTCCTCTTTCAATTTAGGTCATTCCCATGTGACAAGCAGCAATACAATTCTTACTGTTGCTTTAGTATTTTTCCCCAGAGACTCTTTTCCTTCTCTGATAGGATATATCCAATAATATTAATTTTTTACCCATTAATGCCAAAATGAAAATACACTGATACTTTATTTACCACAAAATGTAACATCTGTCTTCTTTTCCCCCTGCCCCTAACATTTTCCGGCTATACTGTCAGGTTATAGTTAAGTCTCATATTCTTTTCATTTATGAAACATGAAATAACCCAAAGCTAAGTACATTTTGTTGATATTACTTTCCCTCTCTTTCTCTTATTATAGGTGAGGGGAGAGCAAATTATTCAAATCTTTGGAAAGAAATAAATTATTGACAGCATGGTACTTTTCCATCAAAATGTTTTAAAATTAATCATTGTCGGGGAGGAGGGGCAAGATGGCAGAGAGGTAGGACACCCTGTTGCAACCTGTCCCCAAAAGTGAGCTGGATTTCTGCCAGACCACGCTGAACACCCATGAAATCAGCCGGAGGAGCAAGACTTTACACTTCTGGATCTCTACGGGAGCAGAAGACAGCAGAAGAGAGGTAAAGCAAAGTGGGAACACGCAAAATGGTAACGGAGGATAAACAAAAGGGGGAGGGAGCCACCAGAAGCTGCACAAGGACAGTAATACCCCAAAGGAAAGCGCCAGGTGGTTGCGGAGCAGCAATAACTTAGAGCCCGGTTAAAAACACTTAAAAAGGGCATAAGGTTCTGAGGAGCAGCGAGTGGAAGGGGGTGGCCGTAAGCACAAGCCTGGACCCACGTCCCCGGAAGGACACTGCTCCCCTAAAAGAGAGACCAGTGGGGGGCAGGGACCCGCTCCCCGCACCATTTTGTGGGCCGGTGCGCGAGCTCCTGAAAGCACCTTAGAGAGTCTGCGGGGTCCCGGAGCCCACACCACAGTTTGTCCCCGTGTATAGCGCTCTCTAGACGGTGCACCACCAAAGGCAAGAACTGCGCTGCCTGCGGGTACAGTAATATTGGCAAGATCTGGCCACACCCCGCCGTGGCCTAGAGCCTCTAGTGCAGGGGAGCGCGCTTGGTCGCGCGAAGCCACCAAACTGCTGAGTGCGCGCCCCCTGGAAAAGGCGGCTGTGCTGGGAGATTTGCGGAGGGAACTGTTCCTTCTGGTCCACCCAGAGGGGAGCAGACTGCGGCTTCTCTGTGATGGGGAGGTCTGGGGACGGACAGACAGATCCCTCGCTCAGACTCTCTGAAAGGGAGAAAAAGCTACAAAAGGCCAAAAGCCTTCAGAGAGCTAAAGACTGAGAAACCGGGTTCCACAGAGCTCTGCCCCTTGACTGGGGGGCAGGGTAACTCAACCCGAGCAAGACTGACTGGAAAACAACTGGCCAGGCCCCTCCCCCAGAAGACAAGTCAAAAAAAAACCAATAAAAATAAAAAAGACTATAACCACAGAGTCACCGTAAGACTTTTAAACCCCCAACATCAGGGGAAATCAATATATTAAGGG
>CM053603.1:136355099-136532695 GCA_028646535.1 Procyon lotor
TAAAGAAGATATGGTACATATATACAATGGAATATTATGCCTCCATTAGAAAGGACGAATATCCAACTTTTTTATCAACATGGATGGGACTGGAAGAGATTATGCGGAGTGAAATAAGTCAAGCAGAGAGAACCAATTACCTTATGGTCCCACTTACGTGCTGAGCGTAAAGAAAAACATGGAGGGCATTATGAGAAGGAAGGGAGAGGTGAATGGGGGTAAACCAGAGGGGGAGATGAACCATGAGAGACTGTGGACTATGAGTAACAAACTGAGGGTTTTGGAGGGGACGGGGGTGGGGTTGGGCAAGCCTGGTGGTGGGTATTGAGGCGGGCACGTAATGCATGGAGCACTGGGTGTAGTGCAAAACAATAAATCTTGTAACACTGAACAAAATAAATAAATAAAATTTAAAAAAATAAAATAAATCATTGTCTTTTATTCAAGAAAAAAAAACCCCTCCATTTCACAGATTAGCAGGTAAATCAGGACCCGTCCTCTGATCTGCTTCAAGGAGCATGACTATCGCTTTAGTCCAATAGAGGGAAGTTTGTTGATGGCAACGACCTAACTAGACATTTGCATTTGGAACACACAAGTGCTCAACTAACATTTAATGAATATTGGATGCTTCTCAGGTTGAAATCATAATGGTTCTCAGGTGATTAAAATAGATCAAACAAAAATTTAAAAAATAACAAAATTGAAAATATGGCTATTTTACTCTATTCTGAGGTATTTATTCAGCCAACACTTTCTGGATACCTACTATCTGCTAAGATCTCTGCTGGGTATATAACCCAAAAGACAATTAGCCAGCCTCCTTGACATTGAGGAATTCACCAA
The DNA here is from genome assembly GCA_028646535.1 of Procyon lotor. Taxonomy (NCBI): domain Eukaryota; kingdom Metazoa; phylum Chordata; class Mammalia; order Carnivora; family Procyonidae; genus Procyon; species Procyon lotor. The sequence goes on from CM053603.1 coordinate 136,355,946, forward strand.
TTAATTACTGAAGAAAAAGTTTTATACTGCCATGTGATCAGTGATATAATAGAAAAAAGAGTCAAGTGCAATGGAAACACAGAAGAAAAAGGCCCCAACGAGGAGATTTTCATCTGTTTCCAGTCTAAGTTTAAGCATGAAGGATCAGGAAAGTCTCTCCAGGCTCAGACGGGAGTAGAGGGATGGAGATGATAAAGATCAATGCCAGACACTACTGGTGCTTGGTAAGTATGGATTGCGTGAATACACAAATGGAAGGATAAACTGACTGTAGACCATGTTGTGCTGGTAAATCGGCTCTCTGGAGGGAAATGAAAACCCTCACACATAGCAAATGTCTATTTACGTGGAGTATATACTCTCACCATGGTCAATTTCAAACTAGCAACGTGACATCACTGATCACGCGTAGGTGGAAATAAGCCCCGTTGGCACCTGCCAGCTAGCATGAGCCAACACAGCCCACTGCTGACTCTAGGGCACTCCGTAAGTATTTGTGCAATGAAGGAGTCTATAAATGAATGAGTGAACAAACGACTTGATGCCAGGCCTGGGACCAATATGGTCAAAGGCACAGAGATTTGAGTATTCATCACCTTCTCAATTAATAAGAAACCCTGTGAGGCGTGTCAGCAGGAGAGAGTGAATGGGAAGTTGGGATGGATCCAGAATGCAGATTCTAGGGCATGACTTTACCCAAAGGGGAGTAGTTTTTGATTGGGCAGAGTGTCAGGATCAGCTCTGTATTTTAGATGTGCCTTTGGCCCTAATTCTGTAAGCCCATCTTTGCTTGCCACAAAGTATGAACACGAATGTGAACGGTTACATCTCTACAAAAATTTTAGTATGTGGAAGAGTTCTAAAGCCTTCCTTTTAATGAAACAGAAGTGTAAGAAATCCTTCAAAGTTCTTACTCTACTGTTGGAAAAGATTTGTTTATTCAATCAAAAGGAGACCTAATGAGGTTTGAAGTCAACCAACAGAGGCAAATGAATTTCGAAGCACAGTATATACGTGAATGCAAATGTAAAGAAATACAGTAAAGGAGAAAAATGGATTATATGATGCCTGACTGGCTAAGTCACACAGGATACAAGGAAATTGCTTTCAAAGGCTGCCATGACACTCAACCCTCTTCCACCCCCATAAACTGTCCATGTCTCAGAAATTTGGGTTTGTATATATACATTGCTCCACACTGATGCCTTTACTTTTTGAAACCAGCAGGTGCTTTTCTAAACTGGAAACCCTAACCATGAATACATCTTACCTGGAGATATTGTCAGGTGAGCAGGCAGAGATGCTGGTCTCCATGCTATCGGAACTGTCTAGGCTCAGCGTGTCAAAGGCCTGGTCCTTGTAGCTGTGATCGGGGTAGTGGAAACTGTTCAAGTAGACATTTGATTCAGATGCTGTGCGGTTGTAAAAGTCAGAAGATTTCTGCCTTTGTCCTTCACTCATCTGTTGGTGATTATACCCTAAGGAAAGAGCCATAAATATGTTAGTATGCCTCATCTTCTAGTCTCAGATCTTCTGAGACTCAAACCAGCAACCCGAAACATCTGCCTACGAAACTTGGACCTTGGTCTAATTTGTTCTGAAGCCAAGAAGATCAAAGATGCAGCATCATGCTCAGTGCAAGCAAGAGTTTCAAAGAAGTGGTCTTAGGCGTGATCTTTTCAGTCAGAGGATCATCTCACATTTTCCTTTGCCATTCCCACATCTCAGCGCAACCGAGAATATAATTGCACACACAAAAACGAACAGGCAAAACAAAACAAAACAGAAACACAATGAAAGGCCCCGTATCTTCTAAAAATAGCTGGGTTCAAGTGAAGCAAGATGACTTCCGGGGACAAGCAACATCTGGGTCTCTGGGCAGTCACTTCTTCAATGGTATTTATATCTAAGGAACACTTGATCTAGTCATAAAACAGCAAGTGGACCACCGAGGTGTAGGATTTAAGAATCTTGTATCTCACTCATATTATCACGAACACTTTTAATCTGGAAAAAATCCAAACTGCATATTTTTTCTTATTCTTTTTTTCCTTGTCCACCAATTATTTTAAACATTCACAGTCAATAGTCCTCCCAGTGGGAGCACCCCTCCTAATTACCATATACAGCGCTCTCTCCTTTTTCCACCTTTGCTGTCAGCCCTCAGCTAGTTGGTGGTGTCCAACCACACAAAAATGTAGAACTCACATCAACAGCAGCAAAAGTGGCAGCAATCAGAGGCTTTTTCCTTACCCTGGAACTTGGTCAACTGGCCTGTTAGGTCATTGGCTTTACTTTGTGTTAGTCGTTATGGCTTGCTTGCTGGTGGCTGATTTGGGGCAACGCAAATTTAATTATTCTTCCTTTTGGGGCAATGCAAATCGAATTATTCTTCCTTTGAATTCTCTATTTACCATATAGGCAGGAAGCACGGATCCGGTAAACCAATTCCTCAACTGATTAAAATCATGTTTCTCTAGCCAACAGTAGGTTGCCATCCCTTTCTTACTCATCAAATTTACTACCAGATCCATTAAGAGTTTATGACTGGACCATTTGAATTTTGCCTCTTTCCTTGCGCTCTCCCTACCCTCGCTGAGGCTTTTAATTGGTAATGAAAAATGTCAAAAAAAGCAGAAGTCACATCCGTGAGGATTTAACAAAGCATCGGACACCAAAAGTTTCTGTAAAATGATTTTAGTTCCATGGGGAGTTTGCACGCTAAACTATGTGGAGTCATTTTTTGTTTGTTTTTTTGTTTCTCTGTGGCGTCGTTTTAAATGTAAAGTGCAAATATGTTAGTTCAGATGGGGAAATAACTTGCCTTAATATAAGCTGTAATTAGGAATTACAAATACACACACGAGCCACATATCACTCAGCAAAGGGAAGGTGCAGCACAAAAAAGCACAGCACGACACTTTGGATACAAGGTCATTAATCATAGTGATTAATGTGGGAGCAGTAAGTGAAGCCAGTATATTCATAAGCGTGGAGCTTGTGCCTTTAAAAAAAAATCATTACTCAGATATTTACCTTTGATACTTGAATTTTTGGAATTACTAATCGCTCCTTTTAAATTGTTTCCAGTTATTATGAAAAGGAGGGGGACAAAAAACAAAACAAAACAAAACCAGAAATTATTTGAAAAAGTCACACACGTATCTTTCCTGATGCTTTCAAAAAAGCCTTATTGGCAAAAGAAACCAACCCTGGCACCAACTCCGTGGAAGCCGCTTCCTACTGTTAGTATGATAACCAACTCCCTAAAAGACAGCCACCTAATTTAAAACATACGAGAATTATCTCCTTGGCACTGACATGAGGAAAGGCGAATCCCTGTAACACCACTAACACCTTCTTGGAAAAGCAGAGAAGACAGTGGGTCCTGAGCCTCAGATCGTCCATGACATTTTTCCCCCAAAAGTATCGCAGAATAAGAAAACGAACTTACAACTTTCAGGTGAAGTACACAGCACATTCAAATGACTCAAATGTCAGATGTGGGCGCAAGGGCCAGTGGCGTGACTATGTGTAGCATGCTAAGGACCACAAACATAGATTCCCCAGGTCGCCCTATTATTCGTTGGAGTTTGACTCTATATCTGAGAGAACTTTCCATCATTCTGGCGGTAGGATGAGTGAGTGCCTTAGATTTTCACGGCGATTTGAGTGAAGGAGCCTGCTGCTGCTAAGCATATATTTCCTGGCACAGGATTTTTGTTTTCTATGGATCCAGGGCGACTGGAAATGTCCTACCTCACGGGCAGGCTCGTTTCTCCCACCTGGCAACCTTTGACTAATTACCACAGTGAACTCAGTGGCCACCTGGCTTAGCCTCCTCCCTTCGGAACTTCAAAAAATTCAGTTACCTCTGATATCACAAACGGAGGCCTGGACCTCTTCCCTGTGATTCTGGAATTGTACCTGTGTGATTCCACAGGCTTTGGGACTCAGGCTCTGGCCTGCCTGTCCAAAGGTATAGAGATACTTGTGATGGAGGAAATCCCCCCGGGACAGCAGCAGGCCCAAACGAGGGTTCCCTGGGAGGAGGTCCAAGAAGAACTACTCGTGCAGCCAGAACAGGTGCAAGCTATCCTGGGGAGGGGGACAGGTGTCCTTATCACCACGAGATCCCCATCTATTTAGTATGGGGATGTCACGAACTAAAGAGCCACTGAATCAATTCATTTTCTCTCCTATAAATTCCCGATTCAGCAGTGGCTAAATAAGGAAGTGGAATGCGTCTACTTTCTGGGGTCGGGCAAAGCAAGTGCACTGGGAAAAATGAGACTTTCCCAATCCCTGAGACTACTTGGTGTTTCTGTTTTTGTTTTTAAATTATGTAGCAAGAATAACATTCAGCAGTGGGACAGTAACTAGAAAGCAAAGAGGGCCTTGTAAAGGCTCTATATCCTTTATACCCAGGCAGAAATAGCCAGGGGAGGCGAAATTAGAAGGTTTGTAATGGGAGAGCCGACAGTATCTGAGCTCGGCACTCAACAGAGCCCATGCAAGGAACTCCAAACCAGCTGAACTCCTGTCACTGTCCCCGAGAACCAGGAGAGCGGATGTGCAAGGCCCATTTCTCCTTCTTATTCATACCTAGCCATGAATTCTGGCTAATTACACCTGAAAACTCCTTTGCGACTTAACCATTGTGCCATTGTGGGATATACAGTTTTTGCCAGTATCTTCCAAATGTGTGTTGTTTCCTTTTTTTTTTTTTTTTTTTTTTTAAGGGCAGGGAGCAGAGGGAGAGGGAGAGAGAGAGAGAGATTCTAAGCAGACTCCAAGCCCCATGCAAGTCCAGCACGGGGCTCGATCCCACAACCCTGGGATCCTGACCTGAGCTGACATCAAGAGTCGACATCAAACCTAACTGACTGAGCCACCCAGGCGCTCTGTGACATATACTTTAAATGGTTATCTGGGCTTACTATAGAAAGTGAGATGACTTAAGACTATAATCTGGGTTTAAGAGGATAAAATTAATCAGTCTTTCTGACAAGTTAGCCTCGAGTAGCTCACCTGCTGAGAAATTCATTCTTCCTAATCATAGTCCACAGCCGGGAGATGAAGGTACAGGACGAGTCACAGATGAAGGAGGGGAATGAAGGAGAAAGGGAGAAAGAGACAAGATCAAAAAGGATGACAGGGGACCAGAAAAACAGACACTGCCAACATGCCATCGTCGACAGTGTTAGTCACAATACCAGATTAGCAAGCAAGAGGGATGTTCACGCTTCTAGATTCCATCTGAGTCTACAGAGAGGAACCCGAGAAGCTAAAAAATAATAAGCTTTCAGATACATGCATACAGTTAGTCAACAACGTTTGGAATGAAACATCTTTCATACATGTTCGCCAACCAGAAAACAGGGAGAATAAAAACGAGATCATAGCGATAAAACAGTTTTTTTTTCCCAGGCAGACAGCAAGGCATCGTTTCTAAGAGCTAGGGTTTATAAAACACCATTCAATTATTCAAAGCACAGTCCCTCAAATTTTAAATAACAGGGCGCCCTTTGACACCCTGCATCTCTGCCACCCGGGGGCCCAGTCATAAGCATCTGATTTATTCAAGGCAGTCCTGCAAACTGGTCTTCACTCTGCACGAGGTCTGGGTTCTAAAATGGGCTTAAGTGGAATAAATAAGTGGAAGCATCCTAAATCCTTCCCTCCTCTCCTGTAGCTAGCCTTATTTATACCTGGCCTTTAGAAAGGAGAAGCCTCTGGTTTCACACTTAGCCTACATACACGACAATGCCAATGCCCACTCTGATCTTTTTCTAGATTCTGAGTCTCAGAAGACAATGCTCCCCGCCCCCTACTCTGGTTTCCTGCTGGTCTGACCTTGTAATAAAAAAAAAACAAAACAAAGGGGCTCCCGCAGCTGCCTGTGTGAGTGAACAGCTGCTGCTCTTAGGATTGGGTTTCCAGCAAACATGCAACAATTTTTCTCTATTGTGTGAAAGGAATGATCCTTAGGCTAAAAATCCACTATTTGACAGTTTCAGATCTGATCATTTCTTAAAGATGATTTAACAATGACCTTTCACTAGTTGCCGAAAACAAAAAAACACCACGCGAGGAGGTTGTCATACCTTTCTTGGACTTTCCTGTGTTTAACAGAAGACAAAAGGACAAAGATTTCATTCATCCGAGACCTTACAAAGGAACGGTTCACAAGTGGTACAAAAGCCAATAAGCATTACAACTTTAAGAGCTGAGTTCCTGGGCTCTCTGCTTTGCTCTCAGAGATCTTTGTTGGCATGATTTACGTTGTCAGTTCTATGAAAACAGTGCTGATGAAAGGAAGGCTGATACTTACACCATTGTCCTTGATGTATCCATTATGAACAAGCAGCAAAAAAAACAGTTCATTTAAGTTAATTGTGTAACTCCCCCCAAAATGATAAGATCTACTACTTTTGAGTTAATGAAAATGCGTTGGGTCCAATTTTTTCAAAACCACGGAATTTTACTTGCCTTTGCCATTTTAGTGACGCCAATACTCTTAGTGAAATGATTCTAAAGGCAATAATGACTCATCCCTTCTGGTCTTTGTGGGCCACCTGTAGGGACTTAGGAGAAAATCCTGCCCATTTTCTGGTCTATTGTGGCTCTGAGAACTGCACTCCCTGCCCCTCTTCCCCTGGCTTCACAAGGCACATCACCTCTGCTGGGACCAACACACACAGGATGGATCTCGATTTCCTCAGAAGTCGCCCCATCAGCACCACATGAAACTCTTTAAGAAGAACCCCACTTGAGAGCTGCAGCAGGAAAGAACGCAGCCGTAATTTTCCCAGATACACAAAAGCAAAGTACATTGGTGAAGGACCAGAGCAGAAAGATAGCTCAAAGTCAATGGATTTTGCAGAGTTCATCCTTAACGGGGCCTTGATGGAATTGGCTCACATTTCCTCCGTGAACCTAGCATGGGGATTCCCATTCCTTGTTGGGCAAAGGAGATTAGAAAAATAAAGACCAAGCATCCTTCCGTTTCACCAAAATTCTCTTTAAGAATCCTCTTATGTGATAAGCTTAATGGCTCTTGAATTGGCAAATCTCTCCAGTTAGTATAAAGGTCTGGTTTTTATTACTCTTTAAGAAATAACTTCCGACATAAAATGTGGTGTTGTGGCCGGTCCAAGCTCTGATGTCTTTAGCCAGTGGGAAAAACCCATTTAAAAAGTCTATAAATATCATAGAAAAATGCTTTAACAGAAAATAGACTTGACTCACAAGTGAACAATGATAAACGAGAGCCAAAATATCAAGACTCACTTATGTTTATTATTTATAAATCATAAGAGATATTTTAACTTTATAAATTGTAAGAGATATTTTAGCTTAAGAAATTATAGCAAAGAAAATAAAAGTGAAGTTCAATCAACTGTATTTGATTCACATATTAACAATATAAACCTCTCATGCATTATAAACCTCTCTTATGAATACTACAACCTTTATGAACTCTTAAATCACATCGGGTGGTGATTTAAAAACCTCATTCAGGGGCGCCTGGGTAGCTCAGTGGGTTAAAGCCTCTGCTTTCCGTCTCAGGTCATGATCTGAGGGTCCTGGGATGGGGCCTGGCATTGGGGTCTCTGCTCAGCGGGGAGCCTGCTTCCCCCTCCCTCTCTGCCTGCCTCTCTGCCTACTTGTGATCTCTGTCAAATAAATAAAATCTTTAAAAAAATAAAATAAATATAAATAAAAACCTCATTCAAGTGATATATATATACATATATATGTGTATACATATATATAGCACATACACATATATACACATTTTATATTTATAAAATCCATATATATATAATATATATAATGTATATGTATGTGTTTCGTTTCTTTTCTTTTCTTTTCACTTTTCTTTTGGCAAGAAACCAGTGTTTATCTCCTGGTACCACTGGCAGAAGGGCTGAGCAGTCAGAACTGAATTCCAGCCTGGTTGGAGGAAAGGGTTTCAATTCCACTAATGCATGAATGCATTTAGAGCCCAAATGCCCACCACTCCATCGGCATCCCTCTAAATTTATATCCTGGGCATTCCCCCATCACAGCATGTACCACATTTCATTTAAATCATCTTTTTTTTTTTTTAAGATTTTATTTATTTATTTGAGACACAGCAAGAGAGAGAGAGAAAGCACAAGCAGAGGGAGAGTGGGAAGCAGGCTTCCAGCCGAGCAGGGAGCCCAATGTAGGGCTCGTTCCCAGGACCTTGGGATCATGACCTGAGCTGAAGGCAGGTGCTTAACTGACTGAACCACTCAGGCACTCTCTAAATCATCTATTGTGTGTCTTTCTTCCTCACTAGAGTATAAGCATGTCAGGGGTGAGGGCTGTGTCATTTATTTGCATTCTTGGTCTTTAGCACTGTGTCTGCTCAAAAGTTAGGGCCCATATGACTGTGTTGGCACAACTCTAATCCTCTCAACAAGCAGCTCACCTCCAGAACTGCATTATAGTAATTTCTCTGAGCACCACGAGACTATTCGACAACCCCATCATAAATGCAATGTATTATTACAAAGAAATAAAAGAAGCAGAGGACCCAAGTCTACCTGAAACCTAATAACCACATAGAAGAAAAGCTCAGACCCCATGAAAAGCCCAAAGGGAATTCAGTCCTGGGCCACTAGTGTGTCCTCGCAGTGATTCTTTTAGCATATGTTGTAACAGAACAGTGGTTCAGCCTGCAGACCAGGTAAGTGGCTTCATTTAGTGCCCCGGTGATCTCTCCAGATCTCCGTGGTCTCTCTTTTCTTTCTACCAAATGGGAAGGTTAGTCATTCTTGAGGGGCCTTCCTGGTTTGAGAATTCAATTGAATTGAGGAAGGCAGTGGGTATGTTTAAAAGGTGCCAGCCATATGTCTAACAGGAAAAGTGACCTTAGTACAATAATAAGGCGACAGAGGTCCTTTTCCGAAGAAGACTTGTTAAGGAGAAAACCAAGGATTTTGGTTGTTCCCTCTCTACTGATCCCCATCCCTGTTCTTGCTCCCTCTCCTGGAGAAATTCTAACGCTTACCCACAGACACGACGGGTGAGTTCAAAGTCACCTACCTCTGAGCATCCTCCGAGAGTCTGAGTCTTTGGTCATGGTCGCCAGCGAGTGAGGGAGGACACTGCCACAGCTGTTGCTCTGGCCCAGGGGCAAGTGAGCCTGTGAGAACAGGGAGGAGACATGTCAGGCAAACTGCCGGCTACACGGTCCTTCGGTCCTTTGGGACAGGGCCACAGCCCTGTGTGTCTAGCTCAAGGGTAAGCCCGGGGGCAGGGATGGTCGGAAGAAGGAACTGAGGAATCCCTGTAATTCATGCTAAGTGGCAAAGGCCAGTCACGGACCCTTCCAAGGAGCCCCACGGTGGGCTCAACGTCACAGCAATCTCTCCAGGGACAGCAATTCCAAAAATGAGGACAGACGGAGCAACACTGTCCAAAACCACCTTAAAGGACAACTCAGAGTTCTTCATGCATAAGGAGCCGAGGGCAGGTGCGGGGACGAGAATGCAGGCACATCATGCACAAGGAAGAGAAGAGCTCTACTTGCTAGACCTGCACCAATGTCCTTCTCCCCCTGAACGCTGGAGAAACCTACTCACTATCGTACTCTTTCAAAGTAGAAAATCCTTAGTGTACAATATACTTGGAACCCCAGTTTATTAAACAGATGAAAACAAAGTTACTCAGATTGAGGGCAAGGGAAGGGCCCCATAGCCTGGCCCACTCGGAACCTCTTTCTCATCTGCCTCTCCCCTCTTTCTGCAGTGACACCCTGGACACGTCAGCAAAACAGGAGTGAGGATTCAACTGAGGGACGATGGGACGATGGGACGTGGGTTCCCATATGAACCCGTGTGGGTTCATCATCCAGCTTCACTGCTAACCAGCTAAGGATGGTTAGTCGCTTAGCCTCTTTACACCTCAATTTGTCCACAGATACAATGTGGATAATGCAAAGTACCTTGGCTGCATAGTGTTGCCAGATTTTAAAATGAGACAATCCATATAAAGGGCTGAGTCCAGGGTCAGGCTCATAGGAATGACTCTCAGTAAATATTGGTTGCTATTATTTCTGGAATCCAGAGCTTATATCCTCCAATTTCCAGATCTGGGAGGCAGTCACGGGAATCTGTCACAGGAATGACAGACTGGGAATCTGTCACATAAGTGAACGCTCTCCGCCACTTGTGCGATGGTAGAAAATACCCAGGACCAGGTTCTTTGGTCTCAGAGTGTAAAATTCTGAACGTCTTCTGAGTAGGATAGAAAATGCAATATAGTTCTCTGTCTGCCCAACAAGCAAACTTCATGGTTTATTATTCGCTATTTTCTTCAAGAGCCTTTGCACATCGGCCAACATTGGGATAAGACTCACTGAACGCGAAGCCCATGGTTCACCCCACGTCCTACCTTTGGGGCTGTGCTTCTCCCCATAGTAGCACTGCTGAAATGTGGGGATATGGAAGGTGTGGTTTTCTTTCGAGGCAAAGTGTCACTCAGATAGAGACCTTCTTTATGCTGTTTTTTCCTTTCTTCCAGACTTCTAAGATGCTTTAAATGCAAATGTAAAGCAGAATAGCAAAACTTGACTAATTGAAACAGGTCACTGAAGATATTAAGAAGTATGCATTTACAAAGGAGTTTTGGAATTTTAACACAGAATTAAAAAAAAAAAGTCAACTTATACTCGTGTTCACTAACAGACTAGGGCCAGCATTTGGTAAGATACATAGACACTGGAAGAATTTATTGCTGAACCGAGAAACTTAAAAAAAAAAAATCCACCTTTCACTTTCATAGTTAGCGCCTGCAGCCTTGGGGCCTCAGGACAACTTACAAATTATTATGACGGTCGCCATGTGGATGGCGGAACAGCCAGTGGACAAATCAAGTAAGCAGTTTCTCCCCTTGTCTGTCTGGACAGTTCTGTGTGATGGCACAGATCCCAGTGTGAGGAGAACAAGGAAGGGAGAAGATGGAGAGAAAGAGCAAGTAAACAGGGAAGTTGTTTTAAAGTCGGAATAATATTTTAATTACATATAAACACTTCAAATCCATATACCGTTTCCATATAAGGCATCCTTCTAGGTTATTCTTTTATTTTAAAAAAGAGCTTAGCCAAGAAACCCCTACACTAATCCCTCATATTTAAAAACTCTCCTGTTGAACATTTTTTTTTTCAGATTCCTAAGGCAAAATTTTTGCCAACGTGAAATTTATCCAAATTTTTCTTAGCTTCCCCCAAAATGTCTTGAGTAGTAAAGTTATTTCCTAAGTAAAGGTTCTTAGGGTTCGATCATTTTTATAATAAGCTCAGGTTGTTGAAATACATAAGAATTAATGCAAATTTGAGTTACCAATTAATGATCAATCTTTAAACATGCCAATCATGAAATATATATGCATTTTAACTTTATAATTATCTACTTATACTAGTTAATATTTATTAACCTAAAAGTAGCAAGGAGATATAGTCCTTTAACAATAGGTAAAAGGCCGTAAAGATAACTTCGAGAAATGTAATGGCTGGGCCCAGCAAACCGGAGCTTATCTAATTATCTAGTGACTATGACTCCTTAGCATTTTCTGGGGCCAAATTCACATGGAAATCTGATGATAGTTGAAAGGAACCCTCAAAAGAGACTTTTTGAATACCTAAGCATGATTATGCACGAGATGTACTAAAAGAAGGGTGACATTCATAATAATGAAATATTTATTTAAAATAGGTGATCGATAAAAACTTCTATGAGCCAAATGCATTACTTGTGGTGTGACCTTGGACAAGCTATTTACCTCTGCTAAGTAAGTCTCAGTTCCCTAAATGTCAATAAAGAAAATTAATTCTTATTTCACAGGATTGTTAGAAGGAAGAAATGAGATATTCATTTGTAAAATGTTCAGCCAATTTTGACCCACAGCAAGAGCATGATGTCCATTATTATGATTTCCGTAGTAAGAAAAATATTTTGTGCTGACACAGCAACTTTTTATAGCATGGATCTAATGGAAATCATCATTATCACTTTGAAAACTACCTGAGACAAGTTTTGTCTTGAATGTGGTTGAATGTGAACTTTTGATTGAATGTGAACTGAAGCACGAGGATATAAAACATATCTAGCTCCTACATATCAAAAGTCAAGAGAGGACAGTCAAGGGGTCAAAGTTTAGAATAATCCCAACACCCTTAAAAAACACTAAAGGTCCTTAAAAAAAAAGTAAGAACAAAAACCAACCAAATAAAAGAAAACCTAGCAAAGGAATATGTATTTGTCTCTTTAAAAAAATGCCTTCGGAAAAGTGGAAGGAAAGGTTCCATGTCAGTGACTGCTATCAAGGTCAAAGTCTCAGACTCTGAACACCAGTGCCTAGTTACCTGTTGCTCCTGCTGCTGCCGCTGCCTTCTGTGTTTCTTAGCTGGTAGAGGAGGAGGTGTGTCATTTAAAGGGAAAGGATCGACAGACGGAGCCAGGACTTCGGGCCAAAGGGCTGATGGAGGTTGAGTGATAGGATGAGGAGAAAGGGTGGAAGGAAACATAAATCCAGAACAGACAGGTGATCTTTGCTTTATAGGAGAAAGAAAAAGTATGTATGTGTCCATATGAAATGAAAGAATAAGACAAAGAAACGAAATCGATAATCTCATTATTCTGTTTTCTTGTATTTTAATCAAGAAGTTCACCAATGGTGGGCAGGACCTTTCAATTTAGGCTTTCGTTAAAATTCCGCTCTGGGAACAACTTGGATCAGTTAGAAGGTATTTTAATTTACTATTCTTTGCCCCTCCCCAGATGTTTTAAAAAGGCATAATATTAAAAAAAAAATCCATCCCGCAAACACAAGAGAAAACAAAATCAAACTGGAAAAATGATTCGAACTAACAATTTGAGAAAGGCTTTTTGGTTTCTGTGACAATGAGGTCGGGTCAGAGGGCTACGATCTAGAATTTATTGTTCTGAACTTAATTCTCCTGGTACTCCACGCTGCACTGTATTATTTCATGAGTTCCAGTATGAGGATTCATAGAACAGTGCCCCAGATGGGTATGTTTTTCAAACTCAGCATCACTCTGGCCCACTGGTCAACCAGATGTATATGGTCACACACACCTTCGTTTTCAGGCAACTGTGGGTTAATCTTTGACATGAGGAAAGCAGTGAATGAATGAAATGTCATGCTAACACACCTCTTTATTTGGGGGCTGGCTCACCAGCACAGCTGTGGTAGGCCCAGTGGCAACAGCATCAGCATCAGCGGGAAACTGAGTGGAAGGGGACAGATTCGTGGAATTGACACATGGCTCATTAATTTCATTTACACTGATATAGCCCTAAAAGGAGGAATTCAGAAGTTAAACACAAAGAAAGCAAAAGCTGAGGCATGCAAGAGTATTAATGCTCCCAGTACAATGGAGTTAGCTTGGAGCGGCACAGCCAAATATCTGTGGAATTATCAAATGTTTCATTAAGAGAATCGTCAGCAATTAAAATGGATTTATGACGCTTAATCTTGAAAAGTGATATTCCAAACATTACACATAATTTTGTGTGTGTGTGTGGGGGGGGGGGTGAAGTCTAGATGACTATACATAAACAACCCCAAACCTCCAGGTTTAGATTATCTAGCGGTATCAGCATTCACTCTGCTGATTGAATGAAGGCGTCACTATACAACATTTAAAATAATCACACACACAAAAATCTGAGATATAAAATTTACACTGCAATCACTCACTCCATAATTCAAGAGCCTTTTCCACAAATCTTTATTTTTAGATTTTCCTCTTTTCTTTTCTTTGACAAGCTAGAGTGTGAGTAAAAGTGGGCTGAAGCCTTCAAGTTTTTGTACTAAGAAATTTTATAAAAAATAATTTATCTGTAATGTAATCTAGGTTTTAGGTCTCCTTATGAGCCTTCCCCAGTAAGATAAATGTACACACACAGACACACACACACATGCACGCACGCACGCACCCCCCCCCCCAAGGTAGAGTTGTAGCTCAAGGCTGTTTCAATTCAAGGCAGCTGCTTCCCCAAACTCTCAGCTCTACCCCAGGACAGAGAATTGCCTATGACAATGATTTGGTTTTGGCTTCAGCTTCGAGAAAATACCCATGAATCAAAACCTGCAAGACTCAAAACTCCTCAATTTGTATTTGAGGAAAAGGCACTTGTAAATTTTCATGAAAAGTACTTGTACAAATTAGTCATAATTTTCACCATATCAACAAAACAGTGGGAAAAGTACAGGAAAGAGTATAGAATAATATTTCTCTTTTAAAGGTAAAACTGAGTTAAATTTAGTACTTGGGAATCTTCTATTAGCCCATCAATCCTTTAAAAATGTGGCTCCAAAGTTGGCAAGATATCATTATGCCAGTGAAGCAAAAACTTCAGGCTGGAAAGCAAGGTTTTTACTGATTTATAATTATGACAAAGTGGAAAAAGCTAGAGTTGACTATTTATAAATTGTAGGTTTCAAAATGCTGCTACATACAGTCTTGGACTTCATGGCAATAGATACCATGTAGTTTCAGAAGATTAAATTGAAGAAAGGAAGTTGACAACTGGGTTGTTAAGTTTCATTTTGTCTTTGTTAATGAACGGGAATGAAGAGCGACGACTTTCAGTTATGCTTTTGCTCAGTTGACAGCGTGGTGTTTCAAAACCAAGATTTGATTCTTTGTACGTCATAGACCACATAACCTGATTTATTGCTTCAGACATGTATGCCGTTTGTCAAAAGTGGCACTTGTTTAAAAGAGTTATTTAATAAATTAATCACTCCTTAAAAGAAGAGAAAAGAGGGAGAGAATGAGATGGTGAGAGAGAAAGAGAGAGAGAGAGGAAGAAAAGAAGAAATTCAAAATATGTTGTGAGCCAAGTAGGCTTAGTCCATGGAAGAGAACATAGCTACTCAAGAAACATGAGAGTTGGAGACATACAAATAGCCAAAAGCCAAATGGGCTTTTGGCACCAGGAAGTCTGCAGAGAAAAAGAACTCATTAGCAGAAAAGGGAAGATTTTATTCTGTACCAAGAGGTAAAAAGATGCTAGAGCCTATCTAATTCATTTGGATGCCACAGTCCTTCAAATTCAGTATGTCCAGGGTCAACCCGTGTATCTTGCCTCTTAAACCTGTGCTGTCCCCCATCTTGACTACCTCAGGAAAAGGTCCTCGCTGTCCAACTCATGATTCAAACTGGAAAAATGACCTCATTCCTAATGCCTCCCTTAATTTACACTTCATCCTCACATCCAATCTATCAGCAAGAACTGTCAACTCTGCCTCCAGATTAGATCTGCGTCTGGCTATTTTTCTCCATCTCTCTGCCATTGCATGAAGGCAAGAGAGCAGCATCTCCAACCTTCACTACTGCAATCCCCTCCTTCCCGGCTTCCCTGCTTTTCCTCTCACTCTTCATAATCCAGGCCAGTGGCCCAGAGGGATGCTTAACAAGTGGATATCAAATAATATCACCTCCTTGCTTAAAACCTCTCACTCAATGACTCCCCAGCCACATAACGATAAACCGTATTTCTTTTTTTTATGAAGATTTTTATTTTTTTATTTGACAGAGAGAGAGAGATCACAAGTAGGCAGAGAGGCAGGCAGAGAGAGAGGGGGAAGCAGGCCCCTGCTGAGCAGAGAGCCCGATGCAATGCGGGGCTTGATCCCAGGACCCTGAGATCATGACCTGAGCTGAAGGCAGAGGCTTTAACCCATTGAGCCATCCAGGAGCCCCAGATAAACCATATTTCTTTAACACGGCTCACAAGACCTGGATCCTCCCCACCTCACTGACATTCTCTTCTTCCACTCCACCCCACCCACTATGACCCTGTGTTCACTGAATCTGCTAGTTCTGTGTTCTGAATAATGGAGGGAAACTATGAAACTGAATGATCTAATAAAGCTCTTGGAGAGCTATTTCAGAAAATGCTTCCAAGATCCATGTTATTCATACTTATTGTTTGATAAGCGTCTACTTCAGATACTTATGCACACACACAAAATACTTCCTATGTAGGAAGTCTTAACTTCACTATTGTTTAAAAAAGATATTTGGAAATAAAGGGTTTTTTGTTGTTGTTGTTGTTGTTATTACACACATTTTTATGCAGCAGCAAGCTTTTTCTTTAGCTTTTTGGAAAAAAACAAATATAAAGAAAATGATTTTCAGTTGGGACAGATGATAGCTATACTTGTGAGTGCGGTGTAACATACAAACTTGCTAAATCACGATGTACACCTGCAACTAATGTCACATGTGTTAACTATACTAAAAAAACCAACTATTTTCTTTCTCAGTCAGGGTTATGACTTTCCAAATTAGAGTTAAAATATTCTTCCACTGTAGCAGCATAGCTCCATAAAAAAAAGTATTTCGGAAAGATGGATGTTTGGAAGAAAGAGTGTGTGGAGCTTATCGTAAATAGGATTTTTTTAATTTAGGGAGGGAAACAGCAGAAACAACATTGGGGGGAAAAGAGACAGAGAAAAGAAAGGAACCAGGCTATCTTATCAAATGCAGAGACATTTTCATTTGCTGTCAGACTCAGGAGAAAGAGAAGTAACGTAAGAAAGAGGAGGAACTGAAAAAGGAAATTGCAGAGAAGAGAATTTAGGACCTCATCTTGGTTTGGATCCTAACTTGTCTGAAGTTCCAAGGTAACCCACAATGTCACTGGCAAGCATGGTCTGCACACACACACACATACACACACACACACACACGCATGTGCAAACAGACACAGTGCACCTGTATTAAACACAAAGATAATCTGTGAAATCCTTAAAGCATAAATAAAAGGCAGGAAAACCCTTAAAGCACTGAATGCCTTTTAAGTCACTCAAGTTAATGTTTTCCTATTTAGTTAATCATCTAAAACGAGGCATAGCTCTTGATCTCTAAGGTGATATATGGGGACACAGAAAATCATAGCTTACCTCTTTCAGAGTATTGGGGTTGACAGGAAACCCTTTCCCCCCAGAGAGGCTGGAGTATTTCTTTTCCAAATTACAAAGATTTTCCTTTTCCTGAAGGAATACAAAAATCCATTAAGCTTGGTCAATCTTAGATTTCCCTGATGACTAATGATGTTGAGTATATTATCATGTGTCTTATTGGCTCTTCATATATCTTCTTTTGTGAAGAGCTTGTATTCAATTTTTTGAACTTTTTTTTTAAAGATTTTATTCATTTATCTGACAGAGCGATCACAAGCAGGCAGAGAGGCAGGTGGGGGGGGGCTGAGCAGAGAGCCCATGAGGGGCTTGATCCCAGGACCCTGAGATCATGACCTGAGCTGAAGACAGAGGCTTTAACCCACTGAGCTACCCAGGCGCCCCTGAACTGTAAGAGCTTTTAATATATTCCGCACATAAGATCTTTGTCATTTCCTCTTTAAGAAACCTGTGCTTACCCCAAGGCCAGAGAAGTGTATGCACAGTCCTGCATTTTCTTCTAGAAAGTTTATCTCTTTAATTTTTATGTTGCAGTCTACAATCTGCCTTGAATTAATTTATATGTGTGGTGTGAAGACAGAGGCATTAGATTCCATGTTTACCCAGTTGATCCAGCACAGTTTGTTGGAAAGACTTTCTTTTTCCTGGATTATCTCACAGCTCTTTGTCAAAAAAAAAAAAAATCAATAGACAGTATATGTGTGGGTCTATTTCTGGACTTTCTGTTTGGTTCCATTGATCTATGTGTCTAGCTGTATGTCAGAACCACATCATTTTAAATACTATAGCATTAGAGGCAAGCTTGAAATCAAATAATATAAATCTTCTAACTTGGTTCTTGTTCAAAGTTATTTTGGCTACTCTACACCCTTGGTATTTTCATACAGAATTGATTCTCATTACTTGTAATTCTTATGTTCTGCAGCATTGCCGTGAATACTGAATTAGTAAACACTGAACCGCTGTTCCTACAGGAAATACAGAGGTGGGTTACTGTGCACTTCTTCAAAAAATTTTCATCAACTGATCAATATGTGACTTTGCTTTATGTGTATTTCTGTTTAAAGACATTGTATTTGATATACATTGTTGATTCATAAACACTGAACTCGCAGCTAAAAGCACTGTAATTTATGCCTGAATGAAACTTATTTAACACATGCATTTTCTCCATGAGGCACATTGCAACTTTCCCACCCTTAGGAACACTAGACAGTACATTAGCACTGTGCTGGGGAGGCATTTTAAACAGCAAAATCACCAAAAAAAAAAACCCCACAAACAATGTGAAAACATAGCACTAAATAATCCACAAAAAGGACTCCTATTTACTCTATGAAAGTTGAAACAGGAAGGTAGAGTGTTGCTTTGTTCAACCTTAGCCGGGAATATATATGCTGCGGGACTCAAAATTTTTGCCACTCTGCACAAGTCCATCAGTGAACTGTAAGACAAGTACTGGTTTGGGGACTGCAAGTGAATTTTAGTGAGCAGGCAAATTCACAAATAGAGACTCCTTGAAAAATGCAGATCAGCTACAAATGTGAATCATCAACTTACCCATTTCTACAAAAAAAGTCGGCTGGAATTTTTATTGAGACTGAGACATATCTATAGATCAATTTGGGAAAACACAAATCTTCATACTTAGAGAGCACAATTTTTTAGAATAGAATTATATTGTATATATTTTAATGAGGAAGTGGTATTTGTATGATGGTGAGCACCCATTCAAAAAAATCTATCACTGTGAAATTCCCCCGTCTTTTTCGCTAAAACTTCAGAACTATTTAAATCCTACATATTATACTATCTGATTTAAGCTGAGACTTTGTGCAAAGGGTGGAGCAGAGGTTAATGGAAGCAGAGTTCATCCCCAGAGCAGAAGACAGGGATGAAAAACCATAAAACCATTCTGAGATTTCCAGACGCCAAAGAAGCAGGAGGAGGGGAGTTCTCAGGGATCTGTGTGGGCTATGTAGGTACACCTTGAGTGGACTCATAATTCTATGTGAAGGATCAATTTTCTTTCCCTTCTCAACCTAAAAAAAAAAGTTAAGGGGGTAAGTTGAGAATATTCCAGCTACATGTCTTCTAGGGGGGAGCATGGTCTAGCCTCATCCTTTAGTGCCTCATTCTTTCCCCTGTACCCCATCCTGAGTCCATCTCATAGTTTCAGGATACCAAGTGTCACATCCTACGCAGTGGCCTGCATACAAGGCTCAGCACTGAGACCAGCCCCTCAACTTTAACTTTTGGTGTCTTAGGTCTTAAACTTTGTCAGAAAATCAGTCTGCAGGTTGGGCAAAGGAAACCCATTCTGTGCAGCCACGTTAGGCCCTGACCAGATGGGACCACAGTCCCTTTGGTGAGGATGGTCTTGCCCCGCAGTGTGTGGGGTGTCTACCTAGCCAATGAAGCCAAACTAAATCCAATGTGGCAACTGCCAGCAGGGGACCCATAGGCAAATAACTGAAGTCTGACACCACAGCAGCTGAGCCAAAACATTTGATAGCAGCAAAAAAAGCAGAGTATGTTCTACCTATTTGACAAAAAAATTTATTTTTTCAAAAGAGGAAAATCAGAAAACGCACATGTTTTTCATGGTTTGAATTTTCACACCATGGAAAAATCATGAAGAAATGTCCTTGTTTATTTTCTGAATTAGAGTTAATCATTCACAGAGCATCAGCTTATTAATGTAGAGGATTATATAAAAATGTATATTAAAGAGCCTTCTTTAAATTCTAATTCACTATTCATTATTAAAAGGCACTTGCTTTGAAAAAAGCAGCCTTCCCCAAGCTGGAATATGAGTTTTACTGCAACTAGTGCTAAAAGGGAAATACTTACTCTTTGTAACATCATTATTAAATTATTCTTTTCTTTCACAAAATGATCTTGTTCTCTCTGAGCCTGCTGGACAATGTGATTGGCTTGCTTTTTCAATGCAGAAATTTTCTCCTGGAGAAAAAAAAATCATATACAGATGCATGTTAGACATTCAATGGTTGGCCAGTATGTCCTGGAAAAGGGAAAAGCCTTTACAGTTTGATCAGCAATGACCACATTTTTGTTGTTGGTAGGCAGTGATTGTTATCTAGAGACTGTGCGGCACTCTCTCCGACCTGCCGAGCTGAAAGCTTTTCTTTACCTAAGGCCAATCCAGTCCATGTGGTTTAAAATCTATTTGAAGAATGCAGAAGTCAACAGGAAATCTTGTTTTAGACTGTAAATGAATCATCTTGGGAGACGCCTCATGGGAAAAATAATAATGTAAGTTCTTATTTAAGCTGAGAGTTTAAGAAGTCACCTTCTTCATCTCTCTCCCCCTCGGTTTTATTGGTTTAGTATACAGCGCTGGGATGGGATTCTAAGTTTTGGAACAAGAGCTGAATTCTAGGGCGGGAGGAAGTGGGCGGGACACCAGGGAGTAGGAGGTGGGCGGAGCCAGCGTTGTGCGTGGAGGCTGGCGGGGTTGTTTCTAATGGTAATAAGCTATCAGCCAACTTGGGGAGCTTTGAGCAGTGAAAACTGAAAATGCCAAATAGACTTGGTTCACAGAATTATTTTAATCTAGTTATTGTGCTTGCAAACGCAAGTAACTTAAAACAAATACCTGAATTTCTGATTTGCCTCTCCCTTGGTTTACAGAATTATTTTAATCATCTAGTTATTGTGCTTGCAAACGCAAGTAACTTAAAACAAATACCTGAATTTCTGATTTTTCTCTCCCTTGGTTTTCCCATAAATGAAAAAAAATCAGATATTATAAATCAATGGCATCTACAGCATTAAGTAACAACTAACACATCTCGGTGTATCCAGCTCAGAGCACCATTTGGTATGTAGACGGCAGGTTCCATAACCTGTCAAATGTGACATGTGCTGAAACACACCCAGATATTTGGATATAATGACAGGTAGACAGAGAGCTACATTAATGCTGATTTCTGTCACGGCGTGAGGGGTGAATGTGGGTTTTTAACACTGAATGACACCAGGCAAAAGTACCTTTCGAGTCACAATGTTCCGCTGATACTCAGCTACTTCACGCAGGAGCTGTTGGGTCAGGTTCTCCTTCTCCTCATCCAGACGGCTCTCTCGCTCAAGTTGCTGGAATTCCAGGTCTTCAAAGTGTTTGCTCTCCACGTCCAACAGGTCGGCATCCTTTGGAGAAAGGGGAATGAAAACAAGACATACCAGAATGACTGTAGCCATCTTAATATGAAGAAAAAAAATATTAAAAGCAAACAGTCCAAAATATCTTTCTAATTACTAAGCTGACCAGGGCTGGACCATGATAATCCAGTCTTATGGAGTTAATTCTGTGAGCAGTGACCATGAGAATAGAATTAAAAGGGACTAGGGATGGGGCGGGGAGAGAAGTACTGCTTGGACCATCAGTTTGAGACTGTTCTGTGGACCTAGGAATTCTTGCTTTAAATCTACTAGGTGGTTTTAAATGGACCCTAAAGTATAAAAAAAAATTCGGTAAATAACTAAACATTATCTGCCCACCAAGGTGTGACACGGTCTCTTGAGAAAGCTCCCACTTTCCAAAATTTTCAAATGAAAGGAGATTTTAGTATAGAGATCAAATTCAAGATTCCAAAATTTCTGACTATAAAAAAAGACTCAAAATTTGGCACAGAGATTAGACCTATGTGATATATATATTTAGGCATGCATGCTCCAACAATTTGGTTGAAAGGAGAAGTCACTGAAGACATTTGGTGGTTGGAATTCTTACACTGGGCTTCTGTGAATCCCTGTGAACATTGTTTACAAAGATTTTTACTGGAAAGGTGGAAGCACAGCATTCCTCAGGCACAAAGAGGGTCTCTAAGGGTTAAGTGCTACTACTCTGGGAATAATCTCAAGGGCATTTCCTAACCCATGAAATGTCTGAAGACAGAAGTGAATCCCTATCTGTGCAGAGACTGGCACATGTTTTATACATGATTCTTCAATCTAATTAAAAAAAACCCACTTCCTTAATTTTGGAGCCTTTGACAAAACCATAAATGCAGTAGGTATAGAAGACTTAAAAATATATATATCATTTATAAATAATCTATAGCCAAAACAAAACAGCAGCTGGGTTATCTGGTTTATAACTCTCCGTAGGCAAAATAGCCAGGATGTGGTTTTTGTTCACTTAAAACATCAGAAAGAGTTGATAAATAAATCTGATAAATTAGATTTATATCAGTTTTTAAATATACCACTCCCTCTTTTGATTTTTATGTGAGTGCTAAATTAGGCCTTTTAATCAAATGGAAAAATACATTTGTGTCTTCTGGAATGAATTTTATTCTGGGGATGATTCACAGAAGGATCATCAGCTATCATGTAATTACAAGCGGCACTATAGCAACAAGATTATTATGTCAACACAGTGGATTCTTAAAACTTCAGAGCAAGAAAAACAATCTGAAAAACATATTCAGCATTTCTGAGCACTTTTTTTTTTTTTTTTTTTTTTTACAGTTTAATTGGCCAAACAGAAAGCGGTCTTGGTATCAGGTTATTGGTGGACATTTCAAGTTTATCAGACATTTTATGCTTATAACTTCTAAAGGAATGAATGGATTTGGCCCAAATCTAGTTCACTACTGAAGCAATTAAGAGATAACTCAAGTGTTATGTCTTGAAACAAGATACCTGCAGTCTTGAAACAATACATCAGTGGACGTAGTTACACGGTCATTCGTAGTCAAGTTTTTAAGGTCTTTCAATTAAGCTTGGTTTGTGGCTAAAGATTATTGAGAGAAATTGTTTCGTAAACTTTTTTTTTTAGTTTATAAATAATCTTTACTCAAAGTGGATATGTGTCCCACAATATGCCGACTGTGCTAGTCCGTTGCTCACGCCACATCTGGTTAATAGGCAACATGTGTTATCTTAACCGCGTGAAGGTCACAGAGCTGCTAATTAGTTCGTAGTAAATATTTAAACTGTTGCATGAAAATAACACACGCTGGGTAGGAAAGTGGAAAATCAAAGTTACACTTAGCACTCAGATTCTGTTAGTATCATCATCTGATCAAGTTATCCAAACAATTAGAATGTGTGTATATAAACTTAACACTGTAAAAGAAAAACAGCTGGGGAGGGGAAAACAGCTTTGCAAAGATTTTAGATAAGAATAAGAATTCAGGGCATGGAATTTGAGGGCAGGAGTCATCTAATTTAGCACAGAATAATATATACAGGAAGCTCAAAGTCAAGGGCATGACTAGTTGAATGAAAACTTTAACTAAGCTGCACTTGCTAAAAGGAACATAACAAATCTCTACTGGTTGGCAAGCTCAAAGGCCAGGAACCAAAGGATGTAAACCAGCTGCGCTCAAGAAAATTCAATGCAATTCCTTCTTTTTTACGATAACTGTTTTGAGAATTTCTGTGGCAGAAGTTTATATGCAGTCTTTACTACATTTTTTGGTTTTGTTTTGTTTTGTGTTTTTGCTTAGCAGAGGGACAGAAGAAGAGACTAGATGTGGTATAGCAGGAGAGATTACAATGATAATCCCCAGACAGCTCAAGGTCAACTCTGAAAACAAATTTAAGTGGGGCTTGGAGTTTGTTCTCTCCATCTTATGGCCTATAGTTAAACACTTTAACTGCATGGTTTGGGAATTTGGAAAAAGACAATGGAAATCATTTGTGCAACTTTCTTATTTCATAGATGAGGACACTGAGACCCATAGAAGTTGAAGGATTTATCCAAGATTAAAGGATAAACTGATTATGGGGCGCCTGGGTGGCTCAGTTGTATAAAGCTTCTGCCTTTCGGCTCGGGTCATGATCTCAGGGTCCTGGGATTGAGCCCCCCATCGGGCTCTCTGCTCAGTGGGGAGCCTGCTTCCCCCTCTTTCTCTGCCTGCCTCTCTGCCTACTTGTGATCTCTGTCAAACAAATAAAATCTTAAAAAAAAAAAAAAAAGGGTAAACTGATTGTAGAACTAGTGAGAAAACAGGTGTTCTAATTATTGATGTCAGCAAATATGTATGTATGTATGTTTGTATGTGTGTGTACACACACACACACACACACACATTGAGACTGAAATCAACCTTTCAGTGAGTAAATTATCAAAAGCACAAGAAAACTGTCCTAGCCAGGTGTGTCTCCTCCATTTACTAGTGCAATTCATCCCAGCAAAAAAAAAAAAAAAAAAAATCATTTAACTTCTGCTTTCTTTTCCACAATGCTTGCATCCCAGGGAACAACTGGACTGGTGAGTCCATGTCACTACGTACAACTACTCAGATGAAAGCTGAACTCTGACTCCAAAGCAGAGGATTAGAAGTAAGAAGCCCGGGGGCGCCTGGGTGGCTCAGTCGTTAAGTGTCTGCCTTCGGCTCAGGTCATGATCCCAGGGTCCTGGGATGGAGCCCCGCATCGGGCTCCTTGCTCAGCAGGAAGCCTGCTTCTCCCGCTACCATTCCCTCTGCTTGTGTTCCCTCTCTCGCTGTGTTTCTCTCTGTCAAATAAATAAAATCTTTAAAAAAAAAAAAGTAAGAAGCCCAATCATAAAGCTATAGTGTTGTGCGCAAAAAAATCTTTCCATAACTTCAGCTTAAGTACTTGTGATAACATACAGTTTAAGAAGATGATGTTCTTCCTGTTCGTTTATTTTTTCTTTTGTAGGACTTGCCACCTTGTTTAGTTCGTGGTAATAAAATCATCTACTGCATCTAGTTTAAATGCCTGCAGGAAAGCTTGGTAAGGAAGCAGCATTCTGAAGGGTTTGAACTCTGAAGGGAAATGAGCTGTGGAAACACAGGAAGTTCCTAGTATGAATGGACTTCTCTTGAAGTAAGTGGACTTTTTGCTGATTAAGCCATGGGATTGGTGGAAAATTACTCTGGTCATCATCCCTGTGAAATTAGTGGACCTCTTAATACAGGTGAATAGAAGCTACTCTAAGTTAGTTATCTCTCCCAAGGAAAGGGATTTATGATAAGATTTTACACTCTGCTCAGAGAGGAAGAAGATAAGCGTCTTTGCCTTGAAATAGTGGAAGAGGCTGTCTGTATCACTTCCTGTCCTCTTTTGGACATCCTTAGAACATACATACATTTAGAGTTATCCTATAGAGGCTAGATTAAGCAGACATTATTTATATCAACTCGAGTCTTGGTTATTAATAGAATTTACGGATTTTTATTTGCAGCAGTGTTTATAAAGAGCCCAAGCAATAACTGGATAATGAGAGGCAGAGAAGAACAAAATATGTAAGTTGTTGCTGACTCTAGAAAAAGTGGTATGACCACTGTATAAAATCATTAGTAATGAGGAGACTCGAAAAACAGTCAACAAACATAAAAGGCAGTTTCCCAATCTCTTCGGTGAACTGGCATAAACACAAATTACAAGCAAAAATAGTTTTACAAATACTAATGTTTTCCCAGTTATTTTCATCACAAGATTTCTAGAGAATTATGACACTGAGGGACCGGAAGTTTTCTCTTCTTACAGCAAATTCAGCTGTATACAATAAGGAGTAAAGAGGAGTAAAGAAGAAACATTGTTGGGACTTTTTTTGATCAACATAGTAAGAAAGTCACTGTTTGTTACAATATTAAAATGGTTACACTGCAGGTTGACCTGCCTGCCTTTGGTACTGTTTATTAAGATGCTTTCAGCCTCTGTAATACACGGAAAAGTTTTAAATGTAATTTTTCATGACCTAATGCTACTCTAAGGCATCAAATGTTTTTGTAGTAAAGGCCGTCTTAGACATTTCCAAGTCTGGGGCTACCTCAGCTGGTGTTTTGACTCACCCAGTCCCAAGAAGGTCCTGACAGAATAACATGAATGAAACCAGCCTTCTTTTTTAGTCACATGGAATCATGAGTTAGTCGCTTAGCACAAATTATCATGACATGACTCTTTTAGAGATCCAAGACTGGTCCCCAGCTTTATTTGGGTTGCTGTTCAGAGCAAACAAGCCAGTCGTTAAGAGACTGAAATCTCCACCTCGAAGCCTCATTTCAGCAGATAACCAGCGTGGCCAAGTTAAGCACGGCCAACTTTAATGATCGGAGAATAACCTGATGAAACCCATCACAAAGTCCACGCACTAAGCTTCATCAAATGATAAAGCTCATCTGAGAAGACGTGGAGGGCATTGCCCTGCACCTTGGGTCTTGGTGTTTGCTGTGGCTGTGCTAACGAGTTCAATGTCACCAAGAGGCAGAAAGAAAAAGAAACACAGTGAGTGGTGAGGGGAAGCAAATCAGAAAAGAGGATAATTTTTGGACCCAAGTGTAAAATCAGGCTGAGGGGGAAAAAAAAATCCAAGGGCAATCAGTACTCATGAGGCAGCAGAGAATTCAGGGAAAGATGTCAGCTGATTTAAATGCTACAATCTCAGTGTCAGTTATGTGTCAAAGAATGACTCTCTTTTGTTACAAAGAATGACTCCAGAACTATTTTTTTTGCATTGTAAATTAGAGAAGGATTCTAACAAGGAATTGTCTAACTGATTTGCATGAAATAATATATACCGTCAGCATGCATATTTCTATTTAAAAAGTACTAATGACCAGAATGTATGCAGATTTATGCTGTGTGAAGTAGGAAGTCATAGGTAAGTGGAACTTCATTGAAAAACACCGAAAAACAAAAAAAAAAAAACAACTGGCGCATTCCTGTTTGCTACTGACCCTCTTCAGTTGTTGTTGTAACTGTTCCCTCATGGACTCAGGACAATTGTCCAGCTGGGTCTTCTGCTCGGAGTAAAGCTCCTGAAGCCTCTCTAGTTTTTCCCTTTCAGCATCAAGCTTTACCTTCTCCTGAATTTCAGAAATCAGAAAATAGAAGAATAGAAATTACCTTCACACCCGATGTAGGCGTTAGTGAACATTTCCCAAGGATAACACCAACACACACACACACACACACACACACACACACACACAAACACGATATACTATGCATGTAGAAACATACCTAGTTAGTGACTAAGTTAAGGGGATGGAAGTGGAAGTAGAGACAAGGGGGCCCCATTTCTGCATTCTCAAAACACGGTCAACATCACTGGGTACTGGCAATGACCCTCATCCTTCTTTCCTTCCCTCCTTCCTGCCACCATGTTTAAAATGGAAGAAGCTTGTCAATGGTCAAAAAAGGACAAAAGAAATGCAACCAAATTTATAAGACAGCCCTGCAAAGAATCCCTTGACAGAGACCCAGGCAAAGGAAAGCCAGCATTTACCTCAAGTACAGTCGTGGTCCAATTTGCTCAAGGCATCTGTTAAGCAAGCTTTGGAAATTATTGTAATTTTGTTCTCAGACCAGAAGCATGCCAGGTACACTAGTCAACCTTGTCACCTGAAATAGGTCTAGCTATCTGGCAAACTTAAAAGCTTAAGCAATTAGAAAATCTGATTCTAAGGCTGAGGGAGCAGGGAAGGAGGTAAGCCTGACAAAGCAGCGAGGGGAGGCATATCACGAAGTTTGGATACACCGACACGTGACATTTACTGTGGAGAGGAAGACTTCTCTACATTGATTGATATAAAAAATACTTGAAACATGGATTGTGAAAAAAAGGAGAGGAGAACACACAGGTGTCAGAAAATAGAAGAGAAAGGTGGAGATAACACTAAATCCTTCCCCAGTCACACAGTCCAGAGGAACCCTGGACATTCTCCGGGGTCCACCAGGCAAATCCTGTAATACAGTGATTACACGGTCTTCCATGTCACCTTTTAAATCGAGAAGCAATACTTCGACCTGTTTAGTGCCCATCTTCCCAACCTGTGTGCCCTTTATGAAGCCCTAAGGCATTGAAGTAAATATTAGCCCTGATTCTCCTCCTGGTGTAACTCTGTCAGCCTGCACGGAAGCTTTTCATGAGGGCTGCCTGGGTGGCTCAGTGGGTTAAGCATCCGCCTTCGGCTCAGGTCATGACAGGGTTCTGGAATCGAGTCTCGAATAGAGCTCCCTGCTCAACGAGGAGTCTACATCTCCCTCTCCCTCTGCCACTCTCCCTTATTCTCTCTCAAATGAATACATAAAATCTTAAAAAAAAAAAAAAAAGAAAGAAAGAAAAAGAAAAACAAGAAGTGCTTCATAAAGCACTACCACGATTTGGCCCTCAGTAAGCACAGTGACCACCCCCTTATTCTCCTTGCCTCGTTCACTCTAAGTGCAGACAGCCATAAAACCGGCTTTTAAGCTTGATCAGAGAAGGATATTTTTTTTAAGGATGCAGCTCTCAAACAGTCCTATAAAATTATACTTATTATAATTTCTTCATCCAAATGGCCATGATTTCCTGTGTAAACATATCCTTAGATTCTTTATGAAAGAGACTATGGTTTAAATTGAAAACTATAGGACATAAATACCTATACCAGTTCACTTAGGTGTCCATTTTTGGCAGAAAATTTTCAAATGTCAAGAAGCCTTTTAGAAATGCGTATTTAGTTTTTGTTTGCTTTGTTTTCTTTTCCAGATTTTATTTATTTATTTGACAGAGAGAGACAGCGAGAGAGGGAACACAAACTGGGAGGAGTGGGAGAGGAAGAAGTAGGCTCCCGCTGAGCAGGGAGCCCAACGAGGGACTCGATCCCAGGACCCTGGGATCATGACCCGAGCTGAAGGCAGATGCTGAACGACTAAGCCACCCAGGCGCCCCAAGTATTTAGGTTTAGAAGTGCATTTATTTCCCTCTCAAAATGATTAAATCCCAAAGTCATAAAACTGAGACTCCTACTTCATCTATCAATCTAAAAATGTCTCTGCAGGGGCGCCTGGGTGGCTCAGATGGGTTAAGTGTCTGCCTTCAGTCCAGTCTTGATCTCCAGGTCCTGGGATCGAGTCCTGAGCCCCTGAGTCCTCGGGCTGCCTGCTCAGTGGGGAGTCTTCTTGCTTCTCCCTCTGCCTCTCCCCCCTGCTCGTGCCTTCTCTCTCTCTCTCAGATGAATAAATAAAATATCTATAGATAGATAGATAGATAGATAGATAGATAAATAAATAAATAAATAAATAAATAAATAAATAAATAAATAAATAACATGTTTCTGCAACTGAAACCTTCGCAGACTCTCCAGAAAGTTTCCTCCATCTTTTCTGGCAAGTGTGCATCCTGTGCAGCCCCACAGAGCAGCAGGTGGGGAGGGGCAATGGCCTGGTTCAGAGAGTGAAGTATCATCATCACATGTTCATTCACAGGAAAGCTGAATCTTCAAGGACCAGTCAGATTCAGCCTTTACTTTCAGAATGAATCATTTTTTCCTTTTCATACAGCCAGCAATACAGAATACCAGTAGTTCTTTGGATAAAAAAAGGTGTCATTTCTTCTGTGCATGTATCAAAAATTGCCCTATTTACACAGCAAAGGAATTTTATCCAAAAAGAGTTCTATTTGTAGATACTGTATCATTGGATTTTGCAGCAATTCTAGTTCCAAGAAGAAAGTTAAAGGAGGAAAGAAAAAGAAAGAAAGAAAGAAAGAAAGAAAGAAAGAAAGAAAGAAAGAAAGAAAGAGAAAAAAAGAAAGAAAGAAAACTACCCAATCCCCTTAAAAACCAAATGTGCAAAACTGTAAAATTTAAAGTTACATTTGACAGAGCACATTGATATGCTATTTGATTATATGGAAAGGCACTGGCCTGAAACACGGCTCTCAAAGCTGAAGAAATAACCAAACTATTCCTCTGATGCTCCCCATTTTGTATTACTACCAATAAGCACAGATAACGAATAAAAAGTATGTTTACATAGTGCCTTCCTCCTGAGGTGCTCAAAATGTTTTGCAATTCCATATAAGGGGGCAGTGAGAAGACTTATGCAAGCAGGCACCATCAGAACCTTCTGTTTCTCTGGTTTACCGGTAATGCTCTGAGCACGATTTGGGTCTCAGAGCAAAAGCTTTGTGGGGCCCAAGCGAGGGCAAAGGAAGTAAAGGGCAAGGATGAAAGGACCAGTGGCAGGTGGGCCTGGCGGTCAACCACGGAGGACCAGAGACAGGATACCACTCCCGTGCCAGCCAAAAGTTGGCCAACTCAAGCTAGAAAGAAATTAATATTCCTACTTTCTATTTATTGCCCAGAAAGTTTTCAAAGGAAAATTAGCTCCAGGCAACTAATTAATTAGACCTGAAAATATCACCTTCTACAGTGAAAACGAGTATGTGGACAAATTAGACGGCATTTCAGTGTTCAGAGATTCTCGCTTTTGACATGCAAAATGTGAAAACTGGCTGTTATTTCCTTCCCCCTTTAAGCTGGTAAACTTAACCTATTCTAGTTCTTACAGGCACAACAATATTTTCTACACACCAAACTATCAGAGAGCTTAACTTTTTTTTTTTTAGGATTCATGAATCTATTTTCAAGAAACAAGTGTATTTAAGTGAATTGTAATGAATTTTAAATTAAGTAAAATTTAAATTAAATTTTCAATAAATTAATTAAATTTTAGTGAGTAAATTTAATAAATTTGTATTAAGTTGAACAGATTCAAGTTTGTTGGAAAAATAAGATGACAAGGAATTGGAAACACTCCAGGAAAATCCAGATGCATAAAGGGGCATTTATAAAACCAAACACAGAATGTGACTTCACTAGAGACGCGACTCCTTCTGTTCACACTGCTCTTGCATGGATTTGTCTTCATGTACTGGCAAAAGCCACCTGGATCACAAATTCATTGCCAGATCCTGCTCTTTCTTTATGTTTAAGACTGATGTTCCTAAAACGCATATACGACCAACAATAAATTATTCACAGCAAATTAAAGCACAAAATCAATATATAAAATCGGGCTTCTATTAGCTTCCATGGTGAGTTGTTCTTTCACTCACTCAGGGACTATACGTAGAGAAAGGAGGGAGTCTGGATTGCCTGGGTGGCTCAGTCGGTTAAGTGTCTGCCTTCAGCTCAAGTCATCATCCCAGAGTCCTGGGATCGAGCCCTGCATTGAGGTCCTGTCCCTGCTTAGTGGGGAGCCTCCTTCTCACTCTCCCTCTGCTGCGTGCATTCTCTCTCTCTCTCTCTCTCTCTCTGTTAAACAAATAAATAAAATCTTTAAAAAACAAAAATAAAGAAAAGAGGGAGCCTGATCACTGTCCTCATAAAGTACGGTCCAGTTAGCTCTGTGGTTCTTAGCCTGGACTGCACATTAGAAAAATCTGGGTGAGCTTTTAAATATACTATTTTCCAAGTCTCCATGCAGTCAGACATTCAGGATCAAAATAGGGTGTGAGCATTTTAAAAATCCCTCCATGTTTTCTCATACACAGCCAGGTTGGGAACCCCTGAATGAGCCACTCAGCATGATATGGAGAGGCAAAGGCAATTAATAGCAATGTGATTTTTTTAAATGAAGACACAGGACATTAATACACAAGGCACCAAAGAGTACTCCTCAAACATTTGGCTTAGTGCCTTCACTTCATAGTATAAAAGGCCCTTTTACAAGTGACACCCCAATTGTATGATTTTTACATTCAGATTAAATGCCTCAAGTAAACCAAACAAGAAATGTACCATGACATTCCAATATCCAATGCACGTTCAGAGAGGAATAATGCATTTCAAGTTCAGATGCAAAATGATTCTCTTCTAGTCAGCCAAATGATCAGGAGTGTGGATGAGTTACCTTAACTAACTTGAATTTGTACACAAGAATTATCAATAATCTTTAGTGAATTTAATAATCCAAAGCTCATCATGGGACCACTTAGTTTGCTGGCAATGTGGTCAGAAAGTAGTAACATAAGTTTTTCTCTTTTGAGTTGTATTCTTGAAGGAAGGAACTGAAATTTAACTTGTTGGCTCTATTTGAATTTCAATATTACATAGAAAATTCCTGAATCCCAATGAAGACATAATTCTACCACATCTAAGTAATATTTGGTAAGCAGATGGTTCAAGGTTCCTCTGAAAAGATACTTACTTTATTAGCTTGTGGTGCTGCCAGATAAAATAGAGGACACTAAGTAAAATTGGAATTTCAGAGGAGTGACAAATGATCTTTTAATGTAAGTATGCCCCAAATAATGCTTAGGGCATAATTACACCAAACATTATTCTCTGTTTATCTGAAATTCAAATGTTCCTGAGCATCCTACATATACAAATATTTTATTATACATAAATATGAATATATACACATATAGGATGGGATGTATATAGGTTACTTATTTATTTATTTGCTAAATCTGGCAACTCAATTAGCTTAATAAAGATTTTCTTAAAAAATTTTTTTTCTTAAAACTTAATGTTCATAAGTTTGTAATTCCTGAACTGTTTAGCACAGAACCCAGCACACACTAAGTATGTTAGTGACATACATAAGAGGTGTGTTTCATGAAACACTGGGTCAGGTTAGGAGTTGATGCAGTGATGTGTTTAAATTCATTTAGTACCTAAGCCATCATTTCTAAGGGCAGTCGATCCAAAGTCCTTTCCATGTACCCTGAGAATACCTTTCCTTCTAGTTCCTAAACCCTGTGGCATGGGAGGTAGGCATTTTCATGGGTTCACAGATTAGGCGATTGTTTTAGGTCCCAAATCACTTATCTGAAATTCTTAAGGCCAGATGTGTTCCAGATTTCAGAACATTCTGAATTTTATAGAGGTAAGGCAATTCATAGAGCACATATTAAAAGGCACTTCCAGTAAGGTCTGGGCCAGGACCCATAATCAAACATGCTATTGTTTCAGCAGCTACTTATGAATATTTACACAAGTGTGACTATCAAAGTCAGGTTTCACAACCAACTAAATTTTGGTGCTAATCTTACAAAATGATCAACCCCCCCCAAAAAAAACTTTTCAGATTTTAGAATTACAGAGAAAAGAATATCGACCGGTGTCAACAAATGCTGGAAAGCTGAGAATTCATATTTCTGCCTGCCTCTACAGAAGCACACCCTCATACATTTTTCTGCAGATTTTTATTCTTTAGTTTTGACATTTTAATTACACAATGGATGGATTAATTTAGTGTAGAAAAAAACTGGACAATCAGAACACATGGACAGTCAGAAACATCAGACTAGGGATTTCTATAATCAAACAACCAGCAGAAAAAAGAACCCTAATTTGGAATCCTGTTGACTGAGTCTCCAAATCCCACGATACTTTTCCACTTCCTCCAGCTAACTTTGAAATGTAAGAAAGAGGCACGGGAAGGGCTGGGTCCCTTCTGAACACTGCCTGTGACTTGGCAAATGTTCTGCACTCCAGAAGCATTAACACTTTGCCGAGGAATTCTGGCCCAGGCTGTCTGTCTTCCCCTGGCTCTGAACGAAGGGCGGAGAGGAAGTAACAGGTACTTTGGCAAGATAATAATGCGGGAATAAAATGTAACCATTTTAGATACAATGATACATGTTTCGTGTAGGAGAATTAGTCAAATAACTTAAGATTTCACTGTGGCACAAGTTATATGGCTAGGAGTGATGTAAGCTTCAATTCACACCTTTAAGCCTGTTTAGTTACAAACAAGTACAGGCCAGGATGGCAACAAAATACCATAATCCCTCTGTGTGAGGACACGTTCTAAAACAAAGAGTGGCTGAGCTTTTCTTTTTTTTCTTTAAAGATTTTATTTATTTGACAGAGAGAGAGATCACAAGTAGGCAGAGAGGCAGGCAGGAAGAGAGGGGGAAGCAGGCTCCCTGCCAAGCAGAGAGCCCGATGCGGGGCTCGATCCCAGGACCCTGGGATCATGACCTGAGCTGAAGGCAGAGGCTTTAACCCACTGAGCCACCCGGGCGCCTCTGGCTGAGGTTTTCTGATGAGCTTTCTGATGAAAGACTTTGCAACAAGACTATGGATGCGGAGCTCTTCCTTAACTGTTTTACTGAATTTCGTACAACTGATTATGGATTTTTTGTATGCCAAAGAAGCAGAGATGAAACACAGATAATTATCCTAGAGGAAACGGAAATTCCTTTATAATAAAATAGAGGAAATTGGGACACTATATTTAGTCTGGAATTCTTCTGCAGTTGAAACGAGGCAAAGACAGAAGGAAAACCGACCTAAACAAACGCGAGTGTGCACACCTGCTCAGCCATGGCCTCGGCTGGGCTTGGCCGTGAGGTCGGGGAGTGGCAAGAAGGGAAGCCAGATCCACAACCAGGCCTCTGCCGGCTCTGAGCTTCATGGTCCCGGTAGCTTCTCAGCTCTGTCGTCAAGCTCATTAAATTGAATCCGTTCACTAGGGCAGAGGTTAGCAGTTCTCCTTTCACTCGCCCCAGGAAAACACTATGGCCTCTCTGCTGACTGCTTCATCAAATAAATACTCTCTGGACTTCGGTTCTAGTCGGATACTTATATTTGTTCAGGGTTTACCCATTTCATAGAGACTCTATTTGTGATGTCGCTTCTGTCTGAGCACTTAGCTCAGAGCCACATGGAAATGGGCTTCTTGATGCTTTTGACTGTGGAGCCCATAAGGCCAGAGAAAAGTCAGCTCAGGGAGCCACTGCAAAAATGTTCAATAAACATATAATTGAATACATTGTCTATATTTTCTGTTGTCTATATTTTATATATTGTCTATATTTTATGCTGTTTATATTTTAGATGGTAACATGTAAGTAAATAGTATCTATTACATACAGGTTCCCCCTTGTACCTGAAAGTGGAGCCGTCCTACGAACCCTTTCCTAAGCTGAAATGGTGTAAAGCAAAGAAGCAATTACCATTAATTTATACGGAAAAAATGTTAAGCCTTCCCAGACCCCCAAAGTAACCTCTCCTAGGCTTTTCTGATACCTTAGGACACATCTTGCTCATCCAATAGATGCACCAAGTAAATGGAGATAAAGAACCAATGTTCACAGACACAGTTGGAAGCTGAGGCTGCTGGATGCGGAGAGGCTGCTGTAGTTCCCAGGCGGGGCGCTAGGGGGCGCCACTCTGGCCTCTGGGGGTGAGTGCGCACTCCCGGCAGCACATGCGCTGAATGCTTTATGCTTTACACACGCTGAACACCAGGGTCACTTCTCGATGCCATTTTGCATAAAAGCGGAAATCCTCTTCGGATTTCTCTCAGCGAAAACAGGTGCTAACGTAGGTCTCTGGTGTGAAGTGTCATAACGTGAAATTTCGAAAAGTGAGTGACACCCGTATATTGATTTATGCCAACGAGCTAAAACAGATAGTCCCCAAATCACATAAGAGAAATAATACCAAAGGCCGGCCTCGAGTGCCAAGGGCAGGATGTCGATCATTTCATACCAGTATTTGAAATCTGAGGCGTCAGTAAGCCTTCCTCCTGTGGCTCCGGGCCTTGCCTCCAAAAAAGTAGGGCCAGGCTTCCAGGACGTGCCACCGACATCTGAGGCGGAGCCTGCCCGACAGGGATCTCTCTCCAGGTTTTGGTTTTCTCATTCCACAGTTTCCATCTGACAGCAGCAACAGGTGTGGAAAAGGAAACGCGATCCAAAAGGGCAGGAGCCGCTTCCTCCCTCTGTCTTGCACTCCCGCTGGGCTGGCCGCGTGACGGCGAGCCCACCGGCGTGCGCAGTGGGGCACACCATCCCAGATGGCCTGAACTTGGCAGCACGCAGCTCTCGCGCAGGTGTCTGGCTCCGTGTCTCCGCTAAGGGCTTGCTGTTAGCCGCAGATCTCAGGACCGTATTGCTGAAGCATGCTGGGTGGTATGCTAGCCCGTGCTGTGAGCTGGGTAAACAGTGGATAGCGGGGCCTGCCTCTATTTCGCATGCCAGAGCGGGAAATCCGCATCCAACAAGCCCCAAACACAGGTGAAGTAGGAAATGGGATCTGTACAGGGACTCAAAAAACAACAGGGAGAATATAATCGGAACTGGAAGGGTCTGAAAGGGCTTTTCTGGAAAGCTAACAGTGAACGTAAGCCCGGAAAGATAGAACCAACGAGAAACGGCATATGGGAAGGGAATTCCAGGCGTGGCAAACAGATCTGCAAGGAAACAGATCTGGCAGGAGGTGGGGGCAGGGCGGCTCTTTAGACAAATAGAAAGAAGGTCACCATGCGCATCATGTGAAGGAGGGAGGAGTGAAGAAGGCCCCGATATAAATATATAAAATTTATATAAAATACAGTGGAACACAAATGAGAGTGATAGGATCTATTTATATATTTTTAAAAATCACTCTGGCTGCTGTGAAGAGAATGGACTAAAGGGAGGCAAGTGGAAATGGAAGGAAAGAAGAGATTTTTTTTAAAAAAGATTTTATTTATTTATTTGACAGAGAGAAACAGATCAGAAGTAGGCAAAGAGGCAGGCAGAGGGGGCGGGGGAAGCAAGCTCCCTGCTGAGCAGAGAGCCGGATTCGGGGCTGGATCCCAGGACCCTGAGATCATGACCTGAGCCCAAGGCAGAGGCTTCAACCCACTGAGCCACCCAGGCACCCCTTTATTTTTTTTGAGATTCTGATTTAGAAGAGAATGCTGTTAGTGGAGATGCTGAGAAGCTGAAGTAATTGAGAACTCTTAATGAGAGGGTGATAGAGAAAGAAGTGTCAGGATTGGCTTCAGGGTTGCCATTTGGACATAGAGGTGGCTGGAGACGCCATCTCCCGACCTGGGAAAACCGGAGGAAGAACGGGATTGGTGGGGAGGCATGTGGAAGACAAAGGGAAGGAGAAGATCAAGAGTTCATTAGGGGCGTTGAGTCAGCAGTAGCAGTGAATTGTGTAAGTGTAGACATCAGGTAGACTACAGGATTTGAGTCAGAAGTTTGGGAAAGTGTTATAGGCTAAAGACATCCACTCGACTGTCACCAGCGTTTACAGGTCATGGGGAGCCATGGCTATAAGAGAATGTGGATACAAGAGAAGAGGGTTCAGGGGCGCCTGGGTGGCTCAGTCGTTAAGCGTCTGCCTTCGGCCCAGGTCAGATCCCAGCGTCCTGGGATCGAGCCCCGCATCGGGCTCCCTGCTCCACGGGAAGCCTGCTTCTCCCGCTACCATTCCCTCTGCTTGTGTCCCCTCTCTCGCTGTGTTTCTCGCTGTCAAATAAATAAAAATCTTTAAAAAAAAAAAAAAAAGAGAAGAGGGTTCAGATAGGAGACAAACACTCTAACAACTAGTTTTATAGAGGCAAAGAAACAATCAAAGGGAACTCAGTTGGAAAAGCCAGAGAGAATGAGTAAGAGAAAGACCAGGAAAACAAGAAGACAGGCACCCAGAGGCCAAGGAGTAGGGTGGGGAGAGGCAAGTACAAAGAAA
This sequence comes from Procyon lotor, assembly GCA_028646535.1. Taxonomy (NCBI): domain Eukaryota; kingdom Metazoa; phylum Chordata; class Mammalia; order Carnivora; family Procyonidae; genus Procyon; species Procyon lotor. The sequence continues at coordinate 136,393,130 of CM053603.1, forward strand.
AAGGGTTGTCCCCTGTCCTGAATGCTGCTCAGGACGTCTGGTCACAAGAGGACTAAAAAAACAGGCAGTGGGTTGGGCAGCACGGAGGTCTTTTGTTGTTGCCCCTTACTAGGGGCAAATCTGATGGAGAAGTGGGGGCCTAAACCAACTGGAGTTGAGGGGTGGGTAATTAGGAACTGAGGAAAGAGGGCCCACAGTATAGGAAGAATACTGTTTGAAAAGCACAGCTATGATGAAGAGAAATGAGATAAGGCAATAGCTGGAAGGTAGTTTGTTTTTAAATAATAATAAAATGTAAAAATAGTGTTGCCATGTTGGCAGTCAGAGTCCATTAAAGAGGGGAAGGCTGGGGGAGTGGGGTACAGAAGAGCTGACCTGGAGATGGTAGGATGGGTGGCACCCAGAGCACTTCGCAAGGCACCTATCTTTAAGGTGGGGAGAGAACCCTCCTTAGCAGGGAAGGGATGAGACCCATTTGATTTCTCAGGGAAAGAGCTGGTAAGGTCATCTTAGTGAGAGGAAAATGGACCAGAGGTTTCCACAGAGCGAAAGTGTGGAATAGCCATTGTCATAAGATGGTCTAAATTTATTTGAAAATGCCACCAATTGGTATTGAGTCTCTATTTGAGGTTGGTGGTCAAAAATATGTATAACATCAAAAAAAAAAAATATATATATATATATATATATATAAAAACATATAACATCATCTGGCCCAGGCCGTTTCCACTTCCCTTGTTATTCTCTGGAATCTCTCACCCAAAGCCAGTTTCTGCCATTTTTCTGCCCTGTGATGACAGATAATAATCCCACTTTCTAAGACCAACCTATCCTCTAACAGCTGCACGAGTCAATCCTATACTTCAAGCCCCCAGTGTCCCCTCTTCTATGCAGAGCCTCTGTCGAGCTCACCAGAACAATAATAGGAAGGATGGAGATGGCCTCCTTTCTTGTTTCTGCCCATGTCCCTGGAGTTCCACCTTTCCTTTAGATCCACAGGCTGACTATAGCACGACTTTCCCTGGGAGGTGGCATTAAGCATTGAAACCACTTGCTTCGCTTTTGTGTCTCATGCTAATGATGGAGACAAATAGAATTTGCAGGCCATGCTGTGTGTGGGCTACACAAAGATAAATAACTACACGGATGAGGAAAGCAGGAAGGCTTGGAGAGAACATGACACCCATTCCTCTGTCCCACAGGTTTTCCAGTAGGATATAAAAATAAATACTAATAAGCACCCCAAACAAAGACATCTCATGCTTCCCATGGTTTCTTGCTGTTATCAGTGCAGAATCTTGGAAAACCAGAATCATCCTCTATTGCAGATCTAGACAATCAATCCTTTGACTTGGTTTTGGGCTTTTAAAGGAAAATATACCAACTACCAAATAGATTCTTTTCTATTTCAAAGTCTGGAGCTAGAAAGAATATACATAAAACTTCATGTGAAAAAGCTGGGTAGTTAATCTTGATGAGCAGGCAACCAAGAAATTGATGTGTAGCTATTAGCCTGACATTAATTTCTGACAATACCACTTTGAGCTCATTCTCTGGCACCAAGATCAAATGCCCTTATTTATAGGTCTCAAACAAAGAGCCTAAAAAGGAAGCCACATTCAGCAGAAATCCTTTCCATGTATTACCCACCAGAACTTACTTAAACTTATTTTTTTTTCCTTTTCTCAGCTTAGTGGAGAAGATGGTGAGCAAGGAAGAAATGTGTTCAAGTTCGTTTGCTTTTTCCTTCCAAAACTGGAATTTCATTTAAGGCTTAATTTAGCTGTAACTAACTCAGAATGCGAGAGAAAAGTAAAATATTTCCCAGAGGAAATAAGCAAATAAACAAACAAAAAACCCAACTACAACCCTGAATTCTAAAAACTACAAGTAGTTTTTCCTGCTTTCCCTAGTAGATATCAGCTAACATTCAGGTTGTGGCCTGAAATGTATGAGTGAGACCTTTTCCAAGGTAAGTGTCAACTGTATTTCACAGATATTTTTCTACCTGGCAGTGTGTGAGGATTCTCTGACAACTCCAATGCATTTGTCAAAGAGCAGTGCCCTTGCATTGAAGACATTAGTAAGGCAGGACAGGAGAGATGAATGGTTCCCATTCAAATTCTTAATAAACAGAAAAAATGAAAAAGAAAAAAGGGAACCACTTTTGAATATGTTTAAGTCATCCCTACAGGATGCCAGTGGTTAAGAATAAACTTCTTATGCTAAAATCAATCTTTAAAAAACACAGCACAATCAGAAGAGCAGAAAGCCTGTTGGGAAAAAGCAATTCACTCATCTCAAGTAGGTTAAGGTGTCACGAATATCAACTCGAAAGTTCTATGGGCTCTACTCCCTTAGCATCCACTGCTCAGTCCCTGACAGTTCTTTGTGAAGAACTTACCTCATCTTAAGACTTTCCTCTAGTACCACTGTCTCCAGGAACATGACACACAAATCCCAAACCACAGGAATTCACACATTTAAATTCGACCAAATGGAACCACCATATTGCTCATAAAAAGTGCCTTCAAATATACTTTTCTTTTACCTTGGCCTTTTCACCAACGATGTTCTTTTCCAGTTCTGCTATTTTCCGATTTAGATGATCCAAAATTTCCTTCTCTTTCATAAGTTCAGCTGTTTCAGATTTCTGTTCTCCATCCAAAAGAGCACATTCCATATCCAACTGAGGACACAAAACAAAACTCAGAGGTGTTTCACCTTCGGAGAGATTCTCAACTGCCCACTTTAGAGATGCATTTTTAACAGCCACAGATTTCAAAAAGTACTACGGTATCGGCCAGACTGTGGGCTCTAGAGAACACTCTGGAAAGTCCAGGTGAGACTCAGAATTCCTATATAAGAAAGCTGGGCAGCCCCCAATATATTTACTAAGAAATCTACCTATCCTTTAATTTTTCTACTATAACTCCTTTTCTGCTAATGTCGCAATAATTTGCCTATTTGCTCAGATTCAGGCTCAAGCACAAACCATCTTGGGAGCAGCTGTGTCTGTCTTTGTCCACAGAGCTTGGGAAGTGAAAATTACACCCGGCCTGGCACGCAAGTGATGCATTCCTAGCAATGCCAGCAGCAGGGACGTCCAGGGTCTGTGTATAAGATGACAGGTGAGCAGTCCCCTTCCACTTATAGCTATCTGTATCATCTGTGAGTATACACATGCTAGGCAGAATCATTTGCTCCTTCTCACTTTATGGAGTTAAGTATGAAATGGCCCCTTTCTCCTATTATATAATAGACTATGTGTCTGTCTCCTCTCTGGTTTGCAAACCTCGAGAAAGCTAGGTCTATGTTTTCTTCGTATAGAAACCCCCCTATACTCCAACATGATGTCCAACTCATAGTAAGCATACTCAGGAAATGATTCTTGGATTTGAACATGGACACCTAAATAAATATCTGGGACCTCAGCTGACAGATTTGTAGCAAGTCAGAGAGCATACGCTAGTTGAGACAAAATTGGTTATACCCAAAGTACATCAAAATGTCTCATCTGGGGCGCCTGGATGGCTCAGTCCTTAAGCATCTGCCTTCACCTCAAGTCATGATCCCAGGGTCCTGGGATTGAGCCCTGCATTGGGCTCCCTATTCAGCAGGAAGCCTGCTTCTCCCTCTCCCACTCTCCCTGCTTGTGTTCCCTGTCTCACTGTATCTCTTCTCCGTCAAGTAAATAAATAAAAATCTTAAAAAAAAAAAAGTCTCATCTGACTTAAGAAAAAAAAAAAATGGAAAAAAGAACTGCTTTTTAAAAGAAGGTATTTTTACACTGTATGTGGACCCACTGAAAGAAAGTATTAACTCATGTTGATTTCTATGTATTCTGCTTCCAAAGCCTATGTCTTAATAGGCAGTAATATTTTTAAGCTAAAGGAAAGTGAGGAAAAAGAGAGGGGTAAAACATCAACTCCTATTTTATACCTCTCTGGAAGATTCATCCATCTGGTCATTGATATCTTTGATTTTTTGTTCAAGTTCCTCAAGGTTGTTTAGAATTGCTATCCGGGTCTCTTCCATTGCTGCCAACTCCTGAATCCTTTGTTCTTCATTTATACTCTCTGGGGTCTGCAATTAATCAACACAGAAAAGGGCTATTCATACTTCAATTCCAGAATCTCCCAATTTATACACCAGTAGGAAGTCTTGGGTTTCACAATCTCTGTGCCTCTTTGGATTCTAAAAGCATCCTTGTGATTGTTCTGTTGCAATTCTGCATTTTCCCACAAATCCTCAGCAGAGAGGGTCTTAAGTTACCTCATACAAAGCAACTTAAATTCACTCATTCATATTCTTTTAAAGTAGAAATAACTAAGGTTGTACAGATGAGGAAGTTATGGTCCATAGAGATTGTAGTGACTTCCCTAACATCATAGAGGAAAGTCTGGCACAGCAAAGAACTAGAAGCTAGACAAGACTTTTGACATCTTCCTCAGGGATCTCCTGGGCATGATGCTACCTTCACTCCAAGCTCCATATTCTCTCCCATCTCCAAGTGAACACAGTTCCTATAATGGTTTCCCGAATCTCTAGCCATACTCCTGTGTCCCACCATAGGGTTATCTGTGAATGGGCATTCAGGCTTATTTGTCTCCTTTCCAACACATGGTCGATAAGCAAGGGCCTGATACGCTTGGCCCTTCTTACCTCAATGTCCCCTGAAGCGAATGACCAGGATAATACAGGCCTTATTCCTGTGGTGACTCCCAAAATCACTGAAAACTATACTCTCAATATGAAGCTAGTTCATGTTTCACTTCTTGTGTTCACACAATACTTACTATCTTTATCCTACAACACCTTCTTCCCGTATAATGTTTAAGACACTAACTGGGCTAATGGGCTTTTGTGACACAAAAATAGGACACTGGTCATCATTCATAAAGTCATTTCACAGAAAAAAAACTTGAGTTCCTTGGCAAGGAATGAGAAAGTCAGGGAAAAAACTGAGTAAGAGAGGACATACTTATACCCCTGAAGAGAGTGATGACAGGTGCCCAGGGAAGAAAGGAGTATTTGGGATCATGTACGCACCCAAAATGGGACTGCCCATTGTTTTAAGAAGAGAGTATAACGAATTGAATATCGCCTCTTCTTTCAGCCATTTCAATTATCCCAGATATCACCTGATAGAGATCAGTCTTTCTGTAAGTCAGGGGATGCTGGGGTATAAATACATTACTTATTCAATTTTTATTTCTTTTTGAAAAAGAAGTAATTTCTTTGCATTAGTAAGTCAGCCATGAAACAATTTCACAATTGGACATTAAACACAGCAGGCTCGATAAGTAAATTATTGGAGATTACTCATTAGTCAGTGCCAAGAATATTCATATTAACCAAAGAAATCATTGGCATTTGGTATGCCACACAGAGTTCATTTAATTTACTTAATGGTCTTGAAAATAACTTCAAGAAGAGAGCCAGCAGATGGCATTCCTTATTCATATTCTGTACTCTTTACCCGACTTCACTGCCCCTTAAGGAGATCAAACAATTGAGCTGTCACAGTATTTCAGGGTGATTAGCAAAGGTACGCAGGGCTTCCGAGCTTTGACATTTAGACTCCTCATTGCCATCTTAAATGTAGTATCTTGCCAATTAATAAAACAATCGCTGACCTTTTTATCACAATGAATCTCATTGTCTTAGTCCTCAGGTGCCGATTTTAGGGTGTGAGGAAAGCCCATAACAGTGAATGGCATTCCAAAATCACTGACGTGTAATCCTAGCAGGAAAGGCCCAAGAAGGCCAGTATCCTGTTGGGTCAACGTTTCATATTGGGTTTCAACTGCTTTAGTTGAAACATAGTTTAAAAACATAGTTTAAAAATATCTCTCTCACTGGTGGAAGGCAGGCATTAAGAGCAAACAAAAGCTGAGCCATCTCCACACCCTAAGCTTTCTAAGCAAGTAGAGGGTGAAGAAAGGTGACGGGCGATTATAAATGTCTAATTCCAAGTTTCTAAACAATTGACCACAATGGGCACCGTTGATAATAGACCATTTGGGAGGCTGTTTATAACCATCAGTGCTATCTAGGAAATGGTTGTTCTTTTTTGTTATTTATAAAGAGCAAAATCTTCAAAATGCATTCCAAAACTCTGAATGGTTAGTGATGGAATGGAATGAACGTACTGTTTACACACGTACGAACATCCCCAAATATGCCATCCGTGAGGTAACATGATCTCCACACAGAAAGGGGAAGGGGGGTAGGAACGAAACACTTTGTTTCTTCTTCCTGCGGCCTCCAAATCTCTTCTTAGAAACTCCTTGCCACCAGAGGAAGTTGCAAGTGTGAGGGCTGCCCACTGTAGACAGAATGATTACTCAAGAAGAGAAGGAGAAAGTTCTCAAGGAAAAGAACATTTTTTTTTTCAGATAATGATACAAGGTGATGGATGTTAGCTAAACTAAGCGTGGCAATCATTTCACAATATTAGTAAGGTCACAAGGCTGTACACAAAACACACACAGTGCTGTGTGTGTGATTTATATCCTAACACTACAGGAAGAAAGAACAGTGAGCTACTCTCAGCTTTCACCTCAGGTGCCAGAAGACAGGCTCACAAAAGCCAATTAAAATGAGCATATTCTGGGGCTCCTGGGTAGCATCTGACTCCGTTTTGGCTCAGGTCCTGATCTCAGGGTTGTGAGATCCAGCCGTGGGTAGGCTCTGCGCTCAGCAAGGAGTCTGCTTGATAGTCTCTTTCTCCCTCTCCCTCTGCTCCTCCCCCGTGCTCTCACTTTTTCTCTCTAAAATAAGTAAATCTTTAAAATATAAAATAAAATTAAATAAAATAAAATTAAATTAAATTAGCATATTTCTAAGGTCATCTGTATCTTTACATGTTAGCTAAAACAAGTTCCAGAACGGTAAATCTTAGGTTTCTACCTAAAATCAAAATCTTTTGTTTCCTTAAATCAATGTGTCTGTCACATTCCTCTCCTTTCCATTTGATCCTTAGATTGATTAAAAACGAACACTGTCCTTTACTAAGGAAATCCTTTAGTGAGCAGATAACTAAGAAGAAAAGCATCCAAAACCAATGGTCAGGACTTAATAAAACACTCTTCTATCTGCTGTCCTAGGGTAACATATATCTGTCTCCAAAAAGTCATACAGGCAAGCCTCCGTCCTTGGAACTCATCCCTCCCTCGATCTCTGCCTAAGCTGCTGCGTGGTAACCAGAGGCGCCTTTGATATTTCCTGTCTCTAAAGGATGCACAGTCTTACATGTCTGGCCACAACGGAGGTTGCTCTGAGCTTTAGAGGCATCCTTTTCCACACAAGCATATTTGGGTAATTAGAAACATCCGCCACGATCTGCCCATTTATAAACCGCAGCTCTCCTGTCCTAGCCCTCTTCGGCAGGAAACCTGTCTCCCAAAAGATGGTCCTTAGAGAGACACACAGCTCACTGTTTTATCAAAAGTCTTGAAGCTGTCCATGTTGGAAGACATTTAAATGAAAAGAAAGTCAAGACTTCAAAGGAAGCCTGAGGGCTGATGAAAACAGCTCCAGCTTTCAAATGGTGGATCATTTACTTTGCCGGAACACAATCAACTTTTGATTCTGCCCCCCCATCCTACTTTCTAACAGTTGCAACTTTCTGGCAATGGAGACAGATGTCCTATTTGGAAATAGTCTCCATGGAGAATGAGTAAGGTCACTGTGGTCATTAGGAGAAAGAAGGACTGAACATTTCCAAGTCCTGATGCTGATGCTGATAGAACTCAGAAGGTAGACACGGACTCCTGATGAGGAACACTGAGTAAAAAAGTCAAAACAAACACACGAACTCCTCCTGAATAATACTCTGGGTGATAAACAACCTCCAGAATTTTGCACATGATAAGGTCTTTCTCTTAATCAGTTTGTGTCTTTCTCTTGCAACAAAAAGTTAACTGATATATTTTTTTGTTTTTCATTCTTTGGCCATAATTGCCAAGAATCTCGGAATTGGACTTGATGGTCTGAGTTACTTACTTACATCATTAATCCTGTTTATTTAAATAAATAAATTCTCGTGATTATGGCATCTGTTTTTTTTCTCCTAATTAGTATTTTGGGTGTGTTAATTTTATTCCAATAAAACTTACATCTTTTTGTCGCTCTCTTAAGTCCTTTCTAGAAAAGAGGTAAGATAATTTATTTTAATTTCATAGAAAAAAGATTCTTGGGGCATTTGGGTAGCTAGTCAGTTAAACATCTGACTCTTGATTTAGGCTCAGGTCATGATCTTGGGGTCATGGGATCGAGCTCCGGGTCCGGCTCGGCGCTGGGCATGGAGCCTGCTTAAGATTCCTTGCTCTCTCTCCCTCTGTCCTCTCTTTGCACACTTGTGTGCTTGCACACGCTCTCTCTCTCTAAAAAAAAAAAAAAAGATTCTTAACCTGTATGGAAAAAGTAACACCAAAATATTTTCCTCTAATTCCATTTAAGAAATCCTCAAATTTGGAAGACATTTTGAAATCAATATACAACCAGAAGACTAAGTAATAATGACTAGATATGAATCTTAAGCACTTACACAACTAAAAAATATCATAAATAAAGTCAAGAGGGAAGACTACTCTATTATAAAAGACTAATTTCCTTATAAATAATTCTTACGACTTAGTAAAAACAAGATAAAAATTTTTTTTAAAAATGGGTGTAGAGAAAAAGACAATTATCACATGATCTCTCTGATATGAAGAATTTGAGAGGCAAGGCGGGAGGAGGGGGGAGTGGGGGAGAGAAATGAAACAGGAAGGGAGGGGGAGGGAGACAAACCATAAGAGACTCCTAGACTCACGAAACTAACTAAGGGTGGCCGGGAGGCAGGGGGGTAGGGATAGGGTGGCTGGGTTGTGGACATTGGGGAGGGTATGTGCTATGGTAAGTGCTGCGAAATGTGTAAGCCTGACGATTCACAGACATGTACCCTGGGGCAAATAATACATTATGTGTTAATAAAAAAAATAAATAGAAAAATTTTTAAAAATGGGTATAGAACATGAGTAAGTGGGTCAAAATACAAATTCACAACTAAAAACATGGACAGATGTCCAATTATATACGTAATTAAAGACAAGCAAATTAGACACCAAATAACTTAGTATATTGAAAAATTTTGAAAATGTGCAGCCTTGGCAAGTGTACAGAGAACAAGGCATGCTCACAAACTGTTGGTGGAAGTGTCACCTGGAAATATGCCATCTTTCAAGAGTACAGTTTGGAAGTATTGATTAAAATGAATAATATACAAACTCTTTGATCCAGCCATTCCAATTTTAGTAAGTGATCTTGAAGATACATATGCACAATATCTGCTGCATATAGATTTTATTAGTAAAAAAGCTAGAAACAATTTAAATAGTATTTCCAAACAAGAGAACACTAGTCAGCTATTAAAAAGAATGAGGCAGAGCTGTGTATACTAAAATGCAAGGCTGTGCAAGACGTTTAGTGAGGAAAAGAAAAAGGGCAGAACACTGTATGTCTGCATCTGTCCGTCCATGCCTATAATACACGTGACTGTAATACGCAGAGAAATATGAGGAAGGCAGATAAGATACTTTGGTGTTTATTTCTCAGATGTACAACTGGGAGGGGGCAGAGAAAAGAGAAACTTCCTTCTTTGGGTTTCCTGTACTGCTACGTTTCTTACCATGCAAATTTGTTACTTCAGAGTAAACGCCCTAATTTGCCGCACCTCCTTTAGCTAATTACCTCTTAAACTGAAGCCTCACTGAAAACATTTTGGAAAACAAGTACGGTAAAGCCTCTAGTTTCTGGGCCAATGCAGAAGCAGAGCCCCAGGCCCCAAATCCTGGTCTTTTTGCTCTGTTGCCTTTACCTTCGGTAGGATACTAAGATAAGCAGACTCGCTGGCCGTTTTCAGGAAGGCAGGCGTGAGGTCCCTGAGCAGGTCATCGTTCCTGATGCTCCTGGGGGAAAGGAAGCTGGCACCGCTCTGCCCGACGCTCCCGAAGACCGCCGCGTCGGCATCGTGGAGAGAACCTTTCGGATGGCACCTGTACCTGGCGTCAGGGCTCACCACGGCTTCTTCAAACACGGACTCCTCGTCAGAGAGCTGCAGCTTCTCAAGCTCCTTATTGATCTTCTGCACATCGGCCACGGTGGTGCCCGTGGACAAGTGACTGTCGGGCTTTGTGTATTCAGCACAGAGACTGAGGATTGTCTCCAAGCGCTGTCTCTCCTAGAACACAGACAAGGGGAAGGTCAGAGGGTCTGTGACAATCACAAAGGAAAAGATCGGACAGGCTGGGACCACTGGCGATTTCATCCCATAGGTAAACGCACGGACAGTGGGCTGGTGATGAGTTTCCATCACCTTGGATGCGTGCCTTTAAGGATTCAGGTGAAACCCCAGGGAAAAATGCCTAATTTTCTTCCCAAACTCAATTCGGGCTGTCCCCTCTCCTTGGATGTCCCGGTATTGATCTTCCCACGTAGCAGTTGTCAGTAAGCCTTTTCTTGATTTATTAGTAACACTTCAAAGTCGGTTTTATTTTCAATCTCCTTTTTAAACAATCTTCACTCCCCTTTCCTTCTCTACCACTCTGCCTCCAACATTTCTGGCTCCTTCATCCCTATCGACTTAACACTTGTGCTTAAAGTTAAGTCTCTAGCATCCTAGAGAAATAGACACACCAAAAGAAAAATACTACTTAAAGAACCTTCTAATTTAAAAGAATTTTTTTCTTGATTTTTTCAATTTTTTTCTTGACCTGCCTCAAAATTTTCAATACTTTTCTTATGTTTTGTCACTAGATAAAGGTCTTTTCCACCGATTTCTCGCATGAGTAATTATAATTATAAAGAAGTAGAAATGTTGCATAAAAATGAAAAACTTTTCTTGTCACATCCAGATAGAAAGAGAGCAATGTATTTCAAATTCTGAGATCATTTTGATTCATTTAACTGGAATATAAGATGATAGTTCATTTGCTTAAAAAAATCAATATATAGGCCATTGATGTCTATAATGGTAACTACTTACTGACACTTCACCAAGCTCCCCATACGAAGTGAGGGAGTGGATATTTATGGTTTTGACTTTAAGTAAATTCACTATATATTTGTGAGCAATAGGAAGTAATTTATGAAATGTTTATCATAAGCCTCGACAACACCGTTTGGGTTGGGGAACCTTAACATCTCTGCCTCTCACATTAATTCCAAGGCCAAAGTGAAAAGAAAAATAATAAAATAACAACAACAAAAAAATCTGTTGTGATTACGTCTACCACCTTGGGGAAAAAAATTCAAAAGCCTTCCACAGAAAAACATTTTCCAAGCTGATTACCAGTAACAAAGTAGAGAATTTTAAAGTAGCACTCCGCTGCTATTTTCAATTTCTGATTGCAGCTAATTTGTAAAGACAGAATTCTGAAGGCACTCAGCTCTCTACTGGCTTTAGGACTGACTATCCAACAGCAAAGTTAAATAGCAACAGAGCAACGTAATGTCTTGGTTTCCATTAGATACACTAATTAAATGACAAGATAGAAGTTGTTTAAGTTGTTGCTGGCTTTTCTCTGTCCTCTAAAGTATGCCCGCTTCACCCCTGAAAAAGCAATAGCTTGATCAAAAGGACTATCACACTGGCTCCTATGAGCCCCCACCTCCCATTCACTGCCAGAACTTCTGGCCTCCCGCTGCAGCTCCGTCCTCATGGCCTCGTCCCACGGCAGGCACTCATCCCAAGGGCTTCTGCACCGTCCATCCAGGAGCCACGGGCTTATTTATCTCTGCAGCTGCCGCCAGCTGCCAAGCCCTACCCACCTCAGCTTTATGAGGGAGTAAAGGGGCGGGGGGCAAAGCATTCACTGCCTTATTTTAAATTTCTCTAAGGATGGGGAAAGTTTACATGGGAATATGCAAAAACCACCTGCAAGGCATACTTAAGGAGGGGGACGGGAACAAGACGCTATATTTTACCCCTCCTCAACAGCATCTGCATGAGAAGCTAACACTAATCTCTATAGGAAAGTTTTCTTTCTGCCATTTAGGTGACTTAAGTCGAAGCATCTAAAAACTCCGTCTTTACTGACCTTTATAGATTGCAGTGTGTATACATTACGTGGACATTAATTACAATGTGGATTATCTGAAAGTTGCCAATTCCCACTTACCAGGGCTTCGAAACCACAGAAGACACTTCTGCCTCGCCTGTAATACATAGCAAAATTCCTCCCACATCTCTTTCCCAAAATAGTTTCTGCTGCTGCCAGTGCTCTTGCTTAATTCCACAGGGAATAAATGATCCCAGCCTTAAGATGAATGCTATTTCAGACAGTGAAACGCAGTATTCAAAGGCTTATGCACAGGAAGTGTGGTCTACTGGTATGTGCTTCTCTCTATTTTCTCTCTATTCTTATCACCCCATTCACAGCCAATCTGTCCAGGCTTGAATCACACACACACACACACACACACACACACACACGAACCCCTGCTGCCCGTGAGTCTCAGAGAAATCCAGGCTGTGCTGAGACACGCCGAGCTGCACCAAAGAAAAATAAACTGATGTTGAGAAGTGCGTCAGAACGAAGTCTGCAAGGCATTTCAGAAAGCCCTATATGCAGCCTTTTAAGGAAAACCCTGTACAGAACGTACTCTCATAAACTCATACTCCCCCAAGCATTCTTCACTCTGGAATGAATGTCCCTTCCCGTCCATCACTCTAATATTCATCCCTCTGGGTCGGGGGAGGCTAAAATCAGGGTGCCCTTTCCACACCAGCACACCTTTGAGAACCAAACAGGGAACTATGAATAATTATGCTGGAATGTCAAGCTCCAACAGGGACCGAGATGGATGGCCCCCCACCTAAAACCCAATTTCATCTGGCATTTCACCCTGCGACCTGCCAAGTTGGGAGGGCCACCCTCTTGAGGATCTTCAATTCCTGCCCACCTCTCTGAGCCAGCGTTCTGCTGCGCAGTCTTTTGAAAAGGCCTAGGCATCTAAATGGCACAAAACATGGGTGCCATGGCCTTGGAAAGTAGGTCATCTGAATCAAATGATTTTAAACACATTTCTAATATCCCTCTCTCTTTTCCTTTTCCTCCTCTCCACATATATCTTCCACATATAACGAAGAAAGCTTTGAAGGGGACACAGGATCTTAAAATAGATACCGGAAGAAAATGGTGTGTGGTTCTTTCCCTCAGCAATAAAAAAAAAAAAAAAAAAAAGCTACAGACTGAATGTGTTTTCACCTCAGAGCTTTCTTTCTTTTTCCGAGGAATGTGTCTGGCCGTGCCTCTCTACAGCCCTCGGTCAGAGACCTCATCCATCTCCCAGCCCCATCCATCCCCTGGTAACCTACAGCAGCCAGTCCAGGCCACAGGACTGGAAATGTAGTGCAGAAGTAAATTACATAGAAAACCAGCTGCCCGATACCCACAAAGGCAGCTGGAATCTTTGTTGAATTCCTTGTGTATAATTAACTAGGTTGGGTCATTCGTTACATAAAAGCAAGGGTCAACTTTTAATGGCTAGAAATAATTTAGTTGAGAAAAGGTATTTTTTCTCAAGAAGACCTTCTGTAACTGCTCAGCATGATCTCACTTCTCTCTCCTGTCAACCCTAGAGGTTCAGCATCTCCGTAATTGCTAGGTCATCAAAGATCTGTTAAGTTACTCCCAGGCCAGCCATTACTGTGCTGGAGACACAAGGATGGAAAAAGACAGCATTTCTACCTGCACATCATTAGCAGAAGGCACAAAAAGTTAATCAAAGAAAAGGGTGCTAACAGATTTACAGAAAACCAATAGATTCACATTATAAGGAAGTAGCAGACAAAAATTACAGAAAAATTTGAGTTGAGATCCTGAGATAAATATGAGTGTCTGTGGCCTGTTGGCCAGTAGGTGGGGTAGGCATGTCTATAAAGGAACCATTTAAGCAAAGGCATAGAGGGATACATGCTCAGGGATCAGTAACTACTGTGAGGCTACAAAGATGGGGTTCTTTAGAGGAAGAGGGACAAGGTACACGCAGAGAAGTGGGTCAGCTTTCTCTCTCAGTTTTTCAATTTCCTACTCCTATGACCATCAAACTTGCATTGGCCAATGATGTGTGAGAAGCAATGTGTGTCCCTCCTGCCTGGACGGCCAACACACGATCCATTACATGTCTTGCTTTGCCATTGCACAGTGACACTCCAGATGGTGCTGGCTCCCTGAGCCTTGACCTTGAGCAAGGAAATATGGAGCAGAGGCCTCATTCAACCCTTGCTGGCCATGGAGAAGGGAGGAGAAAGAGACCTATGCTGTCTTAAGCCTGAGATAATTTTTTTTCTTTTGTTTTCTCCACAGAAGCCCATTATGATTGATAAGCCTTGCTTAAGTTCAAGCAGGTAACGGGCCCAGAGGTTGGAGACAAGAGCCTCGGAGATCCTACTAAAGGCAGCTCATTTATTTACTGTGTAATAAAGAATTTGGCTTTGCCCAAAGGGAGGTCTGGCTTTCACAGTTGGACTGCTGGCTTCTGGAAGGTAATCTATGTCATACCTGATAGGATTGTCTTTGTTTAGGAAAAGTGGGGCACTCCTGATAATCAATCTCAGGGGGAGGGCTGGCCACTCCAAAAAGACAACAGTGTAATTTTTGTGGGGGGGCCTGGGAGAGATGCGGTGTCCATCAATCTGGAGATGAGATTAACCAAGCGGACAATCAATCAGTCGTGCCCACATGATGATGTCCCAATAAAAACTCTGGACACAAGCTCAGGAGGTCTTCCTTGGCTTCCGACACTGCATGGGTACAAACACACACCAATGTAGGTAGCGTACCACACCCTGACTCCACAGGGAGAGGGCCACAGAAACATCGCATACGGAACCTCCTGACTCTAAGCTCTGCTTCTCTTCTCTTGGCTTATCTTGATCTTAGCCTTTCCCTGTGATAAACGATAATCCTGACTACAACAGCTTTCAGTGGGTTCTGTAAGTCTTTCTAGTGAATTCATGAACCTGTGGATGGTTCCCAGGAACTCTCTGAACTTGCGCTTGGAATCAGAAGAGAGGATGGTCGTATGTGGAGACAGTGCCCTTTCACCTCGTAACTGGCCTTCACGTTTATCCAAACATTGCCCTAGTATTTTTTATAAATTTAGGATAACCGATCTAAGAAATTGTATATAGAAGTAAGGAGTTTTTATTTTTTTGGTTTTATAATTTACCTTCGTCAAGGTCAGTTTAATGTCTAGCTAAGAACATTTTACCTTAGGGTCTATCTGGTCAGTCTACCTTCAGACTTGTGGTCCGGGCAGCACTTCATTCTGCCATCCGTTGTTTAAAAAGCAGGTGTGTATGTGCCCCAGTGGAGGGTTGCTCTGGAAAGAGGTCCATCTGACAACTGAAAGAGCAATGGCTTGTGTGACGTATCTGCTCTGGAGGCAAGTGCAAGTCATCTGAAGACTTACTGAATAATGTGACAGCTGTGAATTGATCAGCAAGCATTTGCTATGGGCAGATTACTATGAAGATTTTTTTTAAAAGATTTTATTTATTTGACGGAGAGAAACACAGCGAGAGAGGGAACACAAGCAGAGGGAATGGTAGCAGGAGAAGCAGGCTTCCTGCCGAGCAGGGAGCCTGATGCGGGGCTCGATCCCAGTACCCTGGGATCAGGACCTGAGCCGAAGGCAGACGCTTAACGACTGAGCCACCCAGGCGCCCCTACTATGAAGATTTTATCAACTATATTATCGATCTATATCTATCAACTCTTTTATCAACTGTACCTATTCTGGCTCCATGGTAATGGAAAACCAGATGCCGAGGGAGAGCAAGGCATATGCAGATAACTAGGACACCACTCAGTGATTCCTCGGTACTCATTTCTCAAATATAGTCAATACACCCAATACACAAGTGCACTGCCTAATGAGATCAAGGTTGTCCTGCACGATGCCCTAAACTTGTCCTACCCTCCTATACCTCTTTTTATATATCTGGTCCTGCTTTCTTCAAGGTACCATAGTGGCTAAGAGCAGGAACGCTGGAGCCTAAATGCTGTTTCCAGAGCTACTTGTGAGGCCCTGGGCAAGTCATTTAGCTTCTCTGCATCTTAGTTCCTCATGCATAAAGCAAGGAATTATTAGAGTATCTATCTTGTAGGGTGTCATGAGGATTTAAAACACAAATATATATATATATATGTATATATATATACACACACACATGCTTCTCAAACACAGTATACACTATATAAGTTAGCACAGGCATCTAAGGAGAGTCCCTCAGTCTCCCCAAAGTAAAGCCCTTTGCCTGCCTTACTGCATCCATATTCCCTCCCATTATCCTTATGGTTTTTCTTCACCAATTTTCCCTCCCCTACACACTTATTGCCTCTCTTGAATCCTTCGCCTCTGTCTGCAAATGTACTCAAGTCCCCTCCTTTACCCCCTGCTCCCGACAATAAATTATCCTCATCAGATTACCCAGTAGATTTACTATTCTGCTTCCTTACTTCCCTTCACAGGTCCACACATTCCCAATCTCAAAGAAGTCGCCAAAGCTCAACATTTCACTTCCCACCATTCCCAGCCCTTTGCAATCCAAAACAGTGGATCCTGCCTTTGTGCAGACTACACACTCTGTAAGAGAAGGGGTACCTCCCACTTCTCCAGGAAAATTATGAGTACAGTGAGCAGAAGGGAGAAGCGCTTTGAAATGAAGATATCAGGACTCTGCAAAGAAATCTCAGTGCTTCTCTCCGTAAGCATGTATTATAAGGAGCCATGGATAAATCGACTTCTCTCTCTCGCACAGAACCGCTGGGCTTTCAGAGCAGAATCTGTGTCTAAGTTTGATTAAGTGGAAAGAACAAAGATTTGGATTTGAAGTTCTGGCACGTACCAGACCTCTAACACAGAAATCTTATCAGGTTCAACCCTTTGAGTTTCTATAACCTGGTCTGTAAAACAGAGACGATAAGATCAGCACCTACCCTAGGTTTCCTGGGAGGAATCAATAAAGGAGTGTGTGTGAGAACATTTACTATAAAGTCTAAGTTGGTGCTTGTCACAAGGCAGGTTCTCAGTGTTTGTTATCAATGATTAGAGATGTTTTCCACAAAAAATTGGAAGTAAAATTGATAGCTGTCTTGTGGGTCTTGGAGAACCATCACTAATGTAGGAGTCCCCCCTCATGCAAGGGGGATATGTTCCCAGACCCTCAGTGAGTACCTGAGACCACGGATAATACTCAACCCTTCATACATGATGGTTTTTTTGACGTGTACATACCTATGGTAAAGTTTAATGCATTAAAGTAGGCACAGTAAGAGATTAACCACAATAACCAATAATAAAATAGAACAGTATAACAATATATTGTGATAAAATTATGGATATGGTCTCTCTCTCTCTCAAAGTAACTTATTGTACTGTATGCACCTTTTTTATGATGCAGTGAGATGATAAAATGCTTACATGATGAGATGAAGTGAGGTGAATGGCATAGGCATTGTGACCTAGTGTCAGGCTACTACTGACCTCCTGATGGTAGGTCAGAAGGATCACCTGCTTCCAGATTGAGGTTGACAGCAAGTGACTGAAACCAGGAAAAGCAAACTGCAGATAAGGGGCGACTATTGTATTAGTTAACAAGCAAATCTAAAAGCCAAATCCAACTGTTCTCAGGGAAAGACACCACCAGTAAAATATCTTATGCAGCCAAATGTCTCCCTAAAAAAGTCACAGATCTGGGGCACCTGGGTGGCTCAGTGGGTTAAAGCCTCTGCCTTCGGCTCAGGTCATGATCTCAGGGTCCTGGGATCGAGCCCCACATCGGGCTCTCTGCTCCTCGGGGAGCCTGCTTCCCTCTCTCTCTCTGCCTGCCTCTCTGCCTACTTGTGATCTCTCTCTCTGTGTCAAATAAATAAAATCTTTTAAAAAAAAAATTCACAGATCTATGGGGGCTCTTTGGCCAGTCCGGAAGGAGAGAAAAATCCTCCACTGCCCAAAATTCCCTCCCTGGGGTGAATCACATGCCTGAGCTTCTGGCAACAGAGCGCGGTTGCCATAGCAACCCAGGGAGGAAGAGATCTTTCCAGTCTCTCGCTGCCCTTTGATCCCTCTGGACCCACGATCAACATATATTCCCTATAGCACGTTAAGTCAGTCCAGCAGAGTAACTTCTAGAAATAATTACACCCCCCACACACACAATCCATGCTCCTCTCTAATGCACACACGTCATCCTTGACATAAAACCCAGATTTCTATTTCACATTCCCTCTGACTCTACCTGACACTCCCGAGATCGTCTGCGTTCCTGCCCTGTGAGTACACTCATCATTCAAATACCTGAGGAACTCATCATATCCTGTCTCTGCTCATACTCAGACAAAGAAACTCGGTTCTTTTAATCTCATTTTATAAATTGACCCCTCACACTCCAGATTATTATTATTTTTAAAGATTTTATTTATTTGACAGAGAGAAACACAGTGAGAGAGGGAACACAGCAGAGGGAACGGAAGCGGGAGAAGCAGGCTTCCTGCCGAGCAGGGAGCCCGATGCGGGGCTCGATCCCAGGACCCTGGGATCATGACCTGAGCCAAAGGCAGACGCTCAACAACTGAGCCACCCAGGTGCCCCCAGATTATTTTTTTAAAAAAATTACCATTACTCACTAGTGTGTCAACATCTCCATTAAAGCCACTTGTCCTGGGACACCTGGGTGGCTCAGTGGGTTAAAGCCTCTGCCTTTGGCTCAGGTCATGATCTCAGGGTCCTGGGGTCAAGCCCTGCAGCGGGCTCTCTGGTCAGCATGGAGGCTGCTTCTTCCTCTCTCTCTCCCTGCCTCTCTGCCTTCTTGTGATCTCTCTCTCTCTGTGTCAAATAAATAAAATCTTAAAAAAAAAAAGCCACTTGTCCTTACTGCTATTTCTGTGTCCCTATCTTAGGAGCTGGTAATTAAGAAATATATGTATAAAATTAGTATACACTCTTTTAAGCTATCAATTTGTTTACTAAATAGATTTGATTATTAACATAGCTAATTCAGTAATAGGAAATGTTATATAATAATATAAATTATATATAATTATATACACACACGCTGAGGTAATGTCGATTTTTATTTTCACTTACATCGAACACATCCTAAAATACTATCGCTTGATTTAATTGATCCTGTTGTTTTTTTAGACCAGGAATGTTTTCTTCAACTTGCTTTTTCCACCTCCGGTTATTTCTTGAATTTGTAAGACAGATTCAAGTGAAACTCTCACTACAATGACCATCTAACTTAGATCTGCCGTATTTTAGTCCTTTTCCTAATGCCTTTTTGCATCATTTTGCCATTTAAAATCAACTGGCAGACATACAAGAGATGAAAAATTTTACTTGTATACGATATCAGGGTTGAGGTGAACTAGTCTTAAAACATTAATAGATATCGCTTCAAAGAAAGTGATTATGAATGACTCCATAACATTGTTGCCTCAACTCAGATAACTGAAGGGGGAAAATCATGCACTTCTCCCTACAGACCGAAAAGCACTGGCTACAAAGAAAGGAAATTCATGTGATCAGTATAATCATAATTTCCACATTGTGTCCAAAGAAGTATGCCAATTATTTCCTCGTACATAGACAGTGTGTCAAAAGAAAATCTATAAGGTTCCTAGACTCCTTCTGTTAAAAAAATTTGTGCTTTTGCTCCATACCATTAAAGAAAACACAACAAAAGTCTAATATATTATCGTTCATTTGTATTTTCACCTTGGCTTAACCAAGTTCCAGGGGATCTGTTTGTTTCCTCTGAAGGATTATAGTTTATAAAATGCAATCCACTGAAATACTTTTAGAATTTTATGTAATATTTTATTTTTTCAATCCACAACTACATCTCCACATTGGAAAATCTATCTTAAAAAAAAAAATAAGGAACTCTCTTTATGCACAAGGAAGTTGGTAGAGTAAAAAAGTAGAAAGTCTAACATGTAAAAAACAAAAACGAAAATGGATGGACTATCACACAACAACTGAAAGTTTTGTAAATGCAACTATTTATGAGAGATATATTGCATGGAGAATACCATGTGCTAAAATTTATAAAAGCATGCTACAATTCTATATAGAGAAAGGCAAAATAATGGGGTGCCTAAGTGGTCAGTTGGTTAAGCATCTGCCTTCGGCTCAGGTCATGATCTCAGGGTCCTGGGATCGAGCCCACATTGGGCTCCCTGCTCAGCAGGAGCCTGCTTCTCACTTCTCCCTTTCCCTCTGCCTCTCTCCTGGACTGTACTCTCTCTTTCAAATAAATAAAATTTTTAAAAATGCAGAATAAACAATGACAAGTCTTCTTTCCCTATTTGAGATGTTAAGAAAGTAATAACATTTTCCTTTCTCCCGGAACAACTTTTACAATTGTAACCTCTGCCTGCTATGATTTAGGCCTTGGTCTTCATGATCTAATGGGAAAGACAGACTTTCAACATTCTGGCTCTCTTATTCTGTAATCAAAACAAAAGACTAATACGTGTCCAAGAAACTTACTCCTTTTTTCTATTTAATCATTTTATTAAAATTGTCTTTTTTCAAAATCCAAATTACAATCCCAGAACTGGGATATGGTCTTAGCAGTTTTGAATGAGAAACATCAATTTTTCCAAACCAAAATTCTTCAACAGAACATGCCCCCCCACGCAGATTTCCCCCTTGAGGTCAATTAGACTTCACCAGAGCAAAGTTCTTGGCTGTTCTGAACTTTAAAATAAACTAATCTCCCTGACTTCTGCTTCTGGGAAGATGGAGTAGAGGTATTTTCCCCCAGTCCTCCCACCAAGTACAACTGAGAACCCTGGACACATTACGTTTACGACAAACATAAGAAGACCAAAAGATGAGGAAAAGGCAGCAGATCAACTGGGCAGTGAGGGACCCAGAAATGAGTTCCCTGAGATTTCCTTTACCTCATATATCCCAGACTTGGAGCTGGAGAGAAGGCAACGGGATACAGCAACCTGACAATCTCCAAACAATTATGCAGAGAGGAAGAAGCCAAACTCCACGTATATGATCGCATGTATGCAACATTCCTATAATAACAAAATTACAGCTCTGGAGAACGGAAGAGCAGATGCCACGGGTTAAAGAGTTGCAGAGAGTAGGAGGAAAGTGGGGCTATACAAGGCCTGCAGGGGGGAGCCTTGAGGTGGTCCATCTGCTCTGTATCTTGACTGCATCAGTGTCAATACACTAGCTATGATATGACAACTATAGTCTCGCAGGATGTTAGCACTGGAGGAAAGTAGGTAAGGGGTACACAGGATCTCTCTGAATTAGTTCTTATAATTGCATGTAAATCTACAATTACATCAAAATAAAGAGATAACTTTTCTTCAAGTGACTTCTAGTAGATCTTAATCTGCTCATCGAAATGGCTAACAAAATCTTTCCAATGAAAGAGTGATGTGTTTCTATTGTAATATGTGTTCTATAATTTTTTTGAAAAACTAATCACAAGCTTTCAAAGTATTCTTCAGAGCAGATATTCTCATAAGCTTTCCTAGAACCAGGGAAGAAAAATTTACCTTACAATGAGCCAGCACAGTCACTAGTCAATAGTCACCAGATCTATTAGTGCATGAAAAATTTCTTTAAAAGGTTGATGAATAAATTAATTTAGGTAATTTAACAACCAATATGGGGATCATTTTTCTACGAAGAAATGCTGGTTGTTCCAAATTACCCTGTCTGTATTGATATACTATATTTTCAATTTCCATCTTGTTTGTACCTTTTCCTATGAATTTTATTTCTGAGCTTTGTTTCTTTTTTAGTCATGAGCCTTCCTGCATGAATTTATCACCTTAAAAAAAGAATGAGACTCGCTCCCTGGCTGACATGGCAGCCGCCTCTTAGTCCAAGATGCTTTTTGTGTTTTTGCATTTAGCCCAGAACACTAAACTGCCTGAGGATTCACAGCACCGGCCCTCAATTCTGAGCAGGAATCTTTAAATGTGTGGCGCCATCACGAGGCAATAGCTGGTACTGTCACCATAACAAGGACAGAGGATTGGCTCCCAAGTGTAGAGAAACCTGCTTTTAATAGCAACAGTCACAGACTATTGTAACAAAGAATTATACCGAGACTTTGGCTCTGTGTTTCTCCAACGTGGAGTCACTAGATTATTGCTGAATGCTACTTTTTTTTTTTCCTTCCCATCACTCTTCTATGCACCTAGTGATCCAACTGAAAGAGAAGAAAAAGATTTGATAACTGTTTTTAGTCTCAGTAAACTGAGGACAGTTGATACTCAATTTGCTAATGATTAATTCCTTCAATATTTACTGGACAACTACATATATGTCAACAATTAGCCACTTAAAATACACAGAGAGAACTTCTGTAGTTTATTCTCTGATGACCCAAGGTGATCTAACCACAGACAGTAGTCTTCTTCATGTTACTCATTACTTTTAGATTTAGTCTTATTTTATTAGAAATGAAGGAAGTCTGTGTACAGAATGGACAGTTTATTTACACAGGTAGCATCGCCATTCTAAGCTTGTACTGTCTAATATAGCATAATTAATTTCACTGTTTCAACAAGTTTCCTTTTTTAAGGAAGATTTTATTTATTTGAGACAGAGCGAGAAAGAGCACTCGCACAAGTGTGTGGGAGGAGCAGAAGGAGAAGCAGACTCCCCGCTGAGCAGGGAGCCTGATGTGGGGCTCGATCCCAGGACTCTGGGATCACAACCTGAAAATTGAGCAAATTGAGTATCAACTGTCCTCAGTTTACTGAGACTAAAAACAGTTATCAAATCTTTTTCTTCTCTTTCAATTGTATCACTAGGCAGATGCTTAACCGACTGAGCCATCCAGGCTCCCCTCAAAAAGTTTTCTGAACATAAGAAAATTTAAAATTCCATATATGGCTCACAATTACGGCTCCCATTATATTTCTGAGCTAGATACCACTGACCATCCAGGTAAAGGCATCAAAGTGGAAGATGGTACAGAATGGCAGAGAACTGATACACTGAAACATTAGACCACAAGGCTTCAATGAAGCCTTGAGTCAGGTGAGGGCTTATGCTAACTCTAAAGATAAAAGAAATTAATGTAACAGTAGACATTCTGAATCAGAATATAGAAAGTGAGTCATAATTTCTAAATATTCCTTTAAAAAGTCTGAGCCACCAAGTTAATTTGGTCAGTAAACCAACCTCTCACCCACTTGGGAGTTTAACTGGCCCACTTCCCACTAGTGTAACCATTTTTTAAAAATTACAACTCTAGCCAGGATGTAGCAGGAAGAAGGGCCACATGAGGAAGAGATGCCTTCCAAGTTTGTGAGACTGGAGAATAAAATAATTTTCAATACTTACACTTGCCTTCACATTTCAAACACATTCTTCTTAGGGAAAAAAACCGGTTAATATTATGGCTAGGTTGCATTAGACATTCTCTTAACATTATCTGTTCTGCCTCCAACCAAGAAATGCTGTCAAATTCACAATGCAAAAAAAAGTCTGAATGCCCTTGTCTTTGGGGTCAAGAATCACAAGGAAGTGCAGGCAGCAAGAATCCGGGCAAGAAAGCAAGGCACACCTGCGGTTACAGTGACCTTCACCTGACAAGGCTCACACTTCTTGGGCTCCCAAATGGTGTTTCCTGATTACAGAATTGAATAGCACCAACCTGTTTACCCTCTCGTTTCTAAAATGGTATCTGCACCTTACCGTCTTAAGATTAGTGAATGTATACATTTATTTGATAGAATGCTATAATTCCTTAAATATGCGCCATTATGCTGATATTTACTTTGAGTAATATAGGTCTCTGGGCTGCTGAACAGCAGGCAAGCGAGACTCTGGGTCCTGCAGCCTTGGCTCCCACACGACCCTGGAGAGCACTAGTTCTTACAAAGAATGCTAAGCAATTTTCGAAATAGACAAAACCATCTAATTTTCGCCTTCTCATTTTTAACGCATATCGGAAGGGAATTGCCCCATTTCTGGAAGCAAAAAGAATACATTTGCACTGAGATATTTGCATTCTTTTTTATAGAGCTTCAGGGTTACCTGGAACCAAGTGTACAAAGTTAAGTTTGGGATGTCTGAGAACGA
The DNA here is from genome assembly GCA_028646535.1 of Procyon lotor. NCBI lineage: Eukaryota > Metazoa > Chordata > Mammalia > Carnivora > Procyonidae > Procyon > Procyon lotor. The sequence continues at coordinate 136,417,265 of CM053603.1, forward strand.
GGGGCAGAAGCTTCCGCCATAGAATAAGGAAAGCCAGAATGAATGTCATGAATGGGTATCAAAAACATTCCTTTAGGGGCACCTGGGTGGCTCAGTTGGTTGAGCGACTGCCTTCGGCTCAGGTCATGATCCTGGAGTCCCACATCAGGCTCCCAGCTCCATGGGGAGTCTGCTTCTCCTTCTGACCTTCCCTCTCATTCTCTCTCTCTCTCAAATAAATAAAATTAAAAAAAAAAAAACACATTCCTTTACTCTTTTCAAAAATAGGTGGACAATGCTTCCCATACTCTCATCATCAGCTAGGAGGTGGATATACAGCAGTGAACAAGACTGACACGGTCCCAGGGTCAATCTAAAATTCTTGTGCAATCTAAAATTCTTCAGCTCTAAAGAGCTTTCAGAGAAGCTTCTGGAACAAAATGTCTTCCAAATAGTACAGAACTGCTGACCCAGACATTTCATCTATTCCAATAATAATACCATGGGAATGTTAACATCTTCCTTGAAAGAAAGCCAACCTTATCTTGAGGATGGTAGAGCATGTAGAAACTTAGAAACCTTACTGTGTGGTGCTTCATGAGATGAGCATCACATTACAACACGTTTGAGAAATGAAATGCAAGTGTGGCCCTACATAGTCTTCTACGGCGACAATGCTGTTTATCGAGGCACCGCAGAAGATTGCCATCAGCCAGAAAGCAAATATTGGATTTCTACAGTGCAATTTGTGGGGAACCACTGGTTCTCCACAATAGCACACAGATGCTTTTGGCATTATAACCAAATGAAGACTCTTAACAGCATCTGAGTTTGCTACAGAGTTTTTAAATTTTTCCCTGTCTTTTTAAAATGTCTTTTCCGGGGAACCTGTGTGACTCAGTGGGTTTAAGCCTCTGCCTTCGGCTCAGGTCATGATCTCAGGGTCATGGGATCGAGCCCTGCATCAGGGCTCTCTGCTCAGCAGGGAGCCTGCTTCCCCCTCTCTCTCTGCCTGCCTCTCTGCCTGCTTGTGATCTCTCCCTCTGTCAAATAAATATATAAAATCTTAAAAAAAAAAAATGTCTTTTCCCTGGGCCATAAAATGCACTAGATGCCATCCTGACGTTGATACTACTGGGAGGGAGGCAAACGAGAGGGGACAGAATATCCTGTCTACTACACAATTATTCCTCTAGCCTCTAGAAAACTGTCAAAGAATGAGCATCCTAGCCTTCTAGAGACAGCTCATCCATTTATGTCCTCCACTTGGAAAATAGCTCAGAAGTGAGGAGTTGAAACCACCACAGACCAGCCCAGGAGGTCCCGGGGTCTACGAGGTGGAGTACCCACATTCACATGCACAGAGCCCTCTCAAGACCTCACTTGGCCCTAGTAACTCTTAGTTTGGAATATTTTTAAACAAGGCTTGATACCTGGTTTCTAAAATCATAAAAATGAAAAGAAAGGCTGGCATAATGACAAAGGCAAGAATTGGCAGCCAAGAGCAAGAAAAGAGAAATGAGAATTATTAAAAACCAAACATCTCAAATAGCATAGCGGTTGGAGGCCATTTAGTGTAGACTCAAAGTGGATTATTATACCTCATAAATAGGTCCTTGGAGGTTCATAATTAGGGTTCAACCTTTAAGACCCAATATAATTAGCTTGAGTTTTCAAATAAAGATTGAACAAGTAAAAAACAAAGAATCCAGATGAAACACTGGTGGAATCACAGCTTAGCTAAAAAGTCCTATAGAAATTATGCTCAGTAACTTACTCAGCTCGGTTTCCTCACTAATGAGTTAAATAAATCTTTGGCATGTATTCATTTGATATTTGTGTAAGAGTTCTGTTTCTTTTTTGAAAATTATGCTTTGACATTTTGGAGGTGCCTGTGAAATGTCCAAGTACACTCGTTTTGTGAAGTCAATTAAATTGCATTTTTCACAAAATAGATCCCATGGGCTAGAAATCCAGGCGCAGCTTCTCTTGGCCCCTGGAGTAAATCCCAAATGGCAGGAGAACTTTACCTTCACTGACTTGCTCTTTTCTGCAGTTTTTGCTTTCCTGGCTGTGCTTTTTCTGTTTCTAATTCTTGGCCAAGTTTGACCCTGGTTTTAGTTTGCGCACAAACCAATAGTTATCTCCACTGGTGACAGCCATGAGTGGGGATCTGGTTTAATGGTCTGGCCACTTGTGATCTGCAGGTAGAACTGAAATTTAACCTCTCTCAGGTGAGAGATGACTGAACATTTGTGTTTGCTGTTGTTTTAATTTGCTGGTTATTTCGCTATCTGTGAGTTCAACTCAGGACAATATTTTGTGCCCAGTGGAAAAGTGAGCAGTCTCTTGAGATATGGAACAGGGAAATTTTATGTTCTGGTGTTTACTTTTGCTGTAGCTAACGCTATAGAATCAAGCTATAAGTTCTTCATCTGATGCTCTGTACCTCAGGGGGGGGGAAAATCACTGTGTATGAGTGAAGTAGCTTCCTACTTGTCAGGATAATAATAAATTAAAATAAAGAACCTGTGTTCTGATTGCTTTAGAGACTAATGAGCATTCAGATAAATCTAACATTTCCAAAATTCTAAGAAATTAAAATGAAATTCTATTAAAAAATGTTCACATTTTAAGAAAAAGAACTGTCTTATCAAAAAATGCTGATTTCAGAAGCATTTTTTTTTCTTAGAAAACAAGTTTATGGGCTCAAAGCAAACTCGTACAAGTCAGACTGATTTGACAACCTGGTTTAAAAATCAGATCTATGTTTTTTCCTTGTTTTATCAGTGCATAATATAATACATGTGTAATATCCTATTTTTTAGAGAGTTATTCATTTAAGAGAAAGAGAAAGAGAGAATGAGTCAGGGAAGGACAGAAGTAGAGGGAGACAATCCCAAGCAGACTCCACACTGAGCACAGAGCCCAATGTGTGACTCGATCCCAGGACCCTGAGATCTGACCTGAGCTAAAACCAAGAGTCGGATGCTCAACCGACTGAGCCACCCAGGCGTTCCTGTAATTTCATACTTAAAGTAAGTTTGGATTTATTTTATCACAAAGGGATTAGTTTATCTGAATTTTTAAAATGTCTTAATATTAGTTTGCTGAAAAGACTTCCATATGTTTAAGGTTAAGAAAAATATAAAAGTTGTGCTCAACTAAACTGAATTATACTTGTGACACACCTTTTTATATCAATAGTAATTATGATCTGTGAAATGTGTCAGTTTAAGCATAATTTCCAATGTCTTTAAGATACATACTTTTTGTCTTAAAGTAACTGGTTGTTCCAGAATTGACAAAAGACCATGGAGAACAAAAGATGGTGAAAATTTAAAAATTGTAGGTTGGCACAAAGGGAGCTTTATTTGACTTGGTTTATAATACTTGAAATAGTAAGTCTGTAAAAATGTAATAAAATGTTAAAATTATGGCAAAGCTTGCACAACTTTGATGGGTTTATTCATAAAGTAATTTTTAAAAATGTAATGCATGACAAATACCAATTAAAATAAAGCTAAAATACAGTTACCTATATTGAAATGACAGATTGATCTTGGAGAAATTAGCCTATGCTTACAAAAGGGTAAAAGGTTATTTTTCTACATAACCTGCCCAGGAGAGCATAGGGATTCAGTATCTCAGAAGAGAAACTTTTTTGTGCTTTGTGCTAACTGGGCTATATCCCTAAATATTTCAAATGAAAGCTCCTCATTTCCTAATGGTTTAGGATTTCTTGTTTATTATAAAATGTTGTTGCTTTATTCAGTGAACAAACTGCAAATATTCACTGTTCTCATGCATCCACAATTCTATATTAGTGAGGTAGTGAAATCTGCTCTAATTTATATTTGGTTTTGCTTTCCCAAAATCGGACCCTAAATTCAAAAGAAAAAAAAAAAAAAGCTTTCCAGGTTATCTTTTATACATGAACTATCCTTAAGTTTTCCCATTTGAACCCTGGGCAAGCACAAGATTTGTTCCTTAACCTTATGAAAAGAAGAACGTCAGAAATAATTAGGTTTGCTACGCTCCTTATTTATGAATAGCTCAAAACCATCAAAAATTGCATACGAAGATTTGTCAAATCAAACAAGAAGCTCAGCCTTCCCTAGGCAAATTTCATATGGGTAAAATATTATAATATAAATAAAGTCCAGAGATGGCAGGCTTTACAGAAAGGTCCTGGGTGTCTGTGAATGTCCTCGCTCTCTTCCATACGCTCTTACCCCTCGGGGAAACACTGATTACATAAGACCAGTGTCCTACGCCCTGACAGAGGATTTTAACTCTCCTTCTTGCTGATTACTATTCATGAGCTTAACCGCAGATTAACCACAGCCACTTACTCTTTTCCTCACCAAGTGGTCTCTGCTTTCCTCTCGCGGTTGCTTACACACTCTGCTGTTAGTTATAGACTAGAATGTGCCTTAAACAAAGAAAGAGTCTCAGAGCCTCGTAGATAGAACTTTACCAAATACTCTCTCTTCAATCTTGAGATTTTGGAGAACAGACTTGTGAGTAGAGGCTTCTGAGCTCTGCACAGGCAAGCATGAAACAGCACGAGGTTGGATAAATCACAATCTCAGGACTTCTTTGAGCCCACAAATAGCTGATTTCGTGAAATCAGACCAATGACCCAAAATGCAAAGGAGGAAGAATTATACAGAACGCATCAAACTGATACTGGAAATCTAATTTCCGTATGTATCATGGAAAATCATTGGCATTGTGTGTAATGTTCTTCTAAATGAGGAACACCTTTAGCATTCATCTCCATCTATCTCTAACCCTCAATTTAGTTGACTCTGATTTTGTAAACTAAAGGAAACATTCTTTCAAGGGTAGCTGCTTCTCCTTGGTTCTTTAAAATTCAGGAAAAAAATTTTTTTCCTAAGTCACTTTATATTTTTTTATTATTATTTTTTAAAAGATTTCATTTAGGGGTGCCTGGGTGGCTCAGTGGGTAAAGCCTCTGCCTTCGGCTCAGATCATGATCTCAGGGTCCTGGGATTGAGCCCCGCATCAGGCTCTCTGCTCAGCAGGAAGCCTGCTTCCCTCTCTCTCTGTGTCTGCCTACTTGTGATCTCTCTCTCTCTCTCTCTCTGTCAAATAAATAAATAAATAAATAATCTTAAAAAAAAAAAAGATTTCATTTATTTGAGAGAGAGAGAGAGCACACCAACAGAGGGAGCGACAGGCAGGGGAAGAAGCAGACTCCCTGCTGAGCAGGGAGCCCAATATGGGGCTTGATCTCAGAACCTTAGGATCATGACCCAAGCTGAAGGCAGAGGCTTAACCAACTGAGCCACCCAGGCATCCCAGTCACTTTATTTTTTAAAAGCAGTAACATTACTTGCCTAGGCCCAATAAGAATCTATCTTCCCAGGGCGCCTGGGTGGCTCAGTGGATTAAAGCCTCTGCCTTCAACTCAGGTCATGATCTCAGGGTCCTGGGGTAGAGCCCTGCGTCGGGCTCTCTGCTCAGCAGGGAGCCTGCTTCTCCCTCTCTCTCTGACTACTTGTGATCTCTCTCTCTCTCTAATAAATAAATAAAATCTTAAAAAAAAAAAAGAGCATATCTTCCCTTTTACTGGGATGTAATTAAACAGACTAAGCAACAGAGCCCAAACCAGAGCATCACATTTAAAAATAAGCCTCATTTCATTGAATATCATACAGCCCATTATGAAGCAAAAAGAGCTTCTAACTTTATACTTGGAGCCAATACCCATAAAACCAAGACCAGTTGGTGACTTACAAGGCACTGACTTGACAGGCAGTAAGGAAGGTCCCTTCCTGGATTGTCAAGAACTTTACTAGATTTAGGGAAACTGGAGAAATGAGAAATCTACCAATACTTAAAAGTGATCAAGATGAAACCTGGAGGTAATTTTCAAAGTTGGTTTCCTGCCGTTAGAACAAAAGAGGAAATGACAGCATCTCAGGAAGATCGCTAGATTGAAGGAAGCCATTGAAATGCTCTCCTAGATTCCTTAATAAATTATCCAATATAATAATAAGTTAACCTCTAGTTAACTTTCTGCCTTCACTAAGAGTAATTGCTCGGGGATGAAAAGGACAGCACAGGGTAAAGAGTCAATGGCATAGTGTTGCAAGGTGACAGATGGGAGCTACACTTGCAGTGAGCATAGCTTAAGGTATAGATTTGCAGAATCACTATGCTGTATGCTGGAAACTAACTTACCTAATGTAACTCTGTGTGTCAATTATACTATAATAAAAAAAAATAAGGGTTGTTCAGCACACTATAGAGCCAGATTTGCTATGCCGCATACAAGAAGGCTTTTTCATATGCTAATTAAAACACCTCCTGAACTCATGTCAATGAATCAAGCCCAAATACAATGCCTTTTTGTGACCATGAAAAATCTCCGGAAGATTATTTACGGTAACAAAGGAAACTGTCATATTGCAGCACCATCTAACAGCCACCCAAGGAATACTGAATTCTGTAAGGGTGTGCACATTCGTTTTCATTCACTATTACCGATGAGGCTGTCTGTAAGGACTGATATTGACTTATCAAAAACTACGAGGGATGCAAATGATTCTTTTCCTAAAATTCCAAACAAATTTTGTCCTGGATAGATACAAATGGTTTCTGTACACTCGAATTCAAAGACTGCAATTTTATTATCCTGTAGGGCATTACTGAGCTTGGTATGTGATTCAGAAATCTTAGTCCAGCATACCTTCCTTTAGCAATGAAAATACTTTTGATACTCTCACACTTTTGTAAATCAGCTTTACCCCTGTCTAAGGAACAACTTGGCATTAATAAATTAAAGTCATCTCTCCCCATTTATCCCAAGAAACACATAGACAAGAAAGTCTATGCTTAAAAGAAAAAAGAATAAGAATGCAGTACTTTGCCCTCATTCATGAATGGGACTCTCAAGGGATAGTTTCCCCCTTTCCTAGTGTTTTAAGTTATTTCCCACCGTAAGCATAAATCCATTTTCAACAGAAAAAGACAACTCAAAAGACTTTTCTGTACGTGTAGTTGGGTGTCTCTGTATGTACTAGAAGACGTTGATGAAGGGAGTACGGTGGGGGGAAGGTATGCGTACGTGTATAAAGCAGGAAAAAGGTTAGGGAACATTTAGCCGACCCTTCAATTTTCCAGACCACTTGCTCTACAGAAAAGTTTACTGCCTAACTCTCAAAGAGTCATGATTTCCCCAATTACTCCGATCACACTATGCCATATCAATTTGATGGCATCGGTAATATAAATCAGTGTTTACTCACCACCTTAAAGAAAAGTTTGGAAGACTTATAAGAAATTCGGTAAAATTCACAACCACTTGGTTAGGTTTATCAAGAATCTATGCTTGCGAGGACTCTGCAGAGCAACTTAACCTAACACTAGGTACACACAGGCCTCCAAACACCTCCACACGACCAGCAATAGGGACTGAGAAAGGGAAAGACAGCAGAATTCTAGAAAGGCACAGCACTGGCTGGGGCACTTGGATCTCGTACAGGCCTCAGAGTGTGTCTCCAAGCAGCTGCTCAAGGGAAGAGTGAAGTCAAGTATCAGATGAAGAAGATTACCAGTCGCTCCATCTCCTGCTCCCTGAGCCTCTCCTCCCTCTGCCGACGGTGATAATCCATCAGGTCCTCGCGGCCGGAGATGGAGCTGATGCTGCTTTTCCTTTCCCGAAGGACAGGCTGGGGAGTTCCGGAGGACTGCCTGAGGCTCTCCAGATCTGCATCGTCGAACTCGACAGATCCACAAGAGAAGTTCCTCCTGGCGGCGAACACTCTGTCCTGCTCCCCAGGAGGAAATGAGTGCCCGGAGCCGGGCCCGGAGTAGGGAGCCCTGTCAAGGTCCTCAGACGCGCAGGAGGAGGTGGAGGCCAGAAGCATCTTCCGAGCCACTCGAGGACTGGCAGGGACGCTGAGGGTGGAACTGACATAAGGATGCCCCTCAGACGCAGAGGGTTTATAGGGTAAAGCCCCTGAGCTCAGAGAGGAAAAATTCAGGTAATTGTCGTTGTCTACGATGCTATGAGGTAGATCCTTTTCCCCCAGTTTCGTTCGTTTGGAATTGCCCAGAGAGTTTCTGGGAGGCAAACTGAGGGGCGTCAGCTGGCTGTCGGTGGCCCTGTGTAACCTGGGGAGAGAGCGGCTATAGGCTCCCATGTGACTCAGGCTGCTGGCCGAATACTTCCTAGTTCTTAAACCGATGTTGTCAGACGCCGGCTCCTTGTGTCGGCTCAGTTTGTGCTGAAGGGTCAGGTTGTCCTGGATGCTCATTTTCCTGGCTTGCTTTGGGCTCGAAGGCATGCTTGCCGCCCCCGATCTGCTGATGGGAGAGGGGCCTGCGTCACTCAGGGAACTTCCATTCCACATGGTCAGGAGCGAGCCGGACGCCTTTCGGCCTTCCGGCCCCCCGAGAAAGTAGACGTTGTCGTGGGACTTATTCCTTGAGCTGTATTTGGAATAGGGAGGCTTCTCTGCGAGCCTCAAGGACCTTTCGCCATCCCGGCCAGTATAATGATCAAAGTCCGCTCTCCCAAGTGGGTAGCCGCTGGGGGAGGGGGAGGTGCTGAGGAGAGGAGTGGGCGGTTTCATGGAAATACTTTTGTCAGTTCCATCGCAGAACTGCTTGCCTCCCTGGATTTTGGCCAGCGAGGGGCTGCTCCTGATGTTGGATCCCAGAGGGGAAGGGCTTCTCTTAGCAGCCACAGGTTGCGAGAGGGTTAAATAAGAGCCCGAATAGTCTCCATTGGCTTTAAACCTCAGGCTGGAAGAATATTTCTTCGGGCTCAGGCTCTCCATCATGTTTGGGGAATCGTCCTCGAGGGAATTTGTCACAAAGCCGGACTCTAAGCTACCATTTTGTAAATCGAGCGACTTTTGCATGTGGCTGTGCTCTGCCATGATCTTGTTGGAATCTGTAAAGGAGGAAAAAAAAAAGTTTTACTTAGCAAAGAAGATTGAAAAAGACCAATTACTTGCCAGCCTATGTCTGAACAGCTTTGCCATCTGACCTAAAGTAATTAACAAACACAAACTGTTTTAGTAGCAAATCTTGTAAAACTACTGCAAAACAAAGAAGGATAAAGAACACTGATCTGGAGTGGGGAGGAGGGGCACACCTGAGTTGCTCAGTCAATTAAACCTCTGCCTTTGGCTCAGGGCATGATCCCAGGGTCTTGGGATGGAGCCCTATGTCAGGCTCCCTGTTCAGTGGGGAGTCTGCTTCTCCTTCTGCCTGCCGCTCCCCCTGCTTGTGGGCTTGCTCTCTTTCTCTCTCTCAAATAAATAAAATCTTTTTAAAAAAGAACACTGATCTGGGATGCTTTTTGTACAAAAGGAAAATAAGAAACTATCGATGATATTTGAGAAGAACAAATCCCTAACAAAGTACAGGTGAGGTTCTTCCCTAAAAAAAAGACAATTTCCCGTTAGTGTTCCGGTCCTTGGTGGACCACCTGCTTCCTGAGTAGCAGGCAAATACCCAACGTGGTGATGCAATGCACCCTCCTTTGGACGTCTCTGCTAGAATCGTGAACTGCTCAGAAGTCAAGTCCTGCAGAGACAAAAATTCACATTCTGGCACACATAGGAAGTTTCATATTAGATACTGATCAGCAATGTGAGGGTCAGAAGACGGTTCTTTAAAAGAGGCTATGAGAATTATGTTCTCAAGAAAGATGTCATAAAGCTCATGCACCCATCAGAAGGCAGCAGGTAATTGAGGAAACAGAGAAAAGAGGGTTCCCAAAACTACTGCCATATCAAGTCAGGAGGCAGGATTTAAAACCTGAAACTGAAATATCCTTCAAGTTGCAGGTACCCTAAATGAATCATGCTCTTCCTTGATCTCACACTCTCTCCTCTTGTGGAAACACTTTTCTCCCTTCTTTGTATCCATCTGCGTCCACCCATCCCTCATGGCTCAGATTCGGATACTATCTTTCATGCTTACCATTTATTTAATAAATGTATGTACCCAGAAGGGTATTTTTGGACTCTAGTTTGAATTGCATTAACTTAAGAAACTAAAGTTTTAGGTTATGAAAACATACTTTAAATACAAATTATCACTGCAAATGAAAAGGCTTGTATCTGTAACTGATAAAAATACATATTTTGTAGATTATCATCAAAGCAAAGACACAGTTTTAAACACTCTCATTGAACTCAGGCACTGCTGAGACCGTCCAAAACCTCAGGCTCCTCACATGCTATGTATTACAACCTGGTCTCTGATTCAACAGAGTCACTCATGGTGAGTAACTAATTTTATACTGTGCTTGTTTCCATAACTAGGACACAAATTCAAGGAAGAGGGGTAGATGCAGTATTTCCACCTCATCTCCAGCCTCTCCTGCCTTCCACAAACCCACTGGGGAGACAATAATGAACACCAGTTTTCAATTTCTGTCACAGCCTTCCCCCCCACGTCCTAGCCAGAGATCAGGGACTTTGCCTTCCTTGCTCAGCTTTGTGGACTTCCTGGGCGGATTCAGACAGTAGAGTAGGGAACGGCTTCCACTCCAGGCTGGGGCCAAGAAACAGTCTGGGTGCTTAAGTCCTAGTGATGGGCTTAGTACCCATGATCTTGTAAAGCTCAGCTTCCCCCAACAATCTCTGCCTTGGGTTCCCTACCCTCCAACCCAAATCCCTGCTCTGATGGATTAAAACTGTGATTATCTTTTGGAGTAGACCTCAAAAAAAAAAATTGAGGTTCTCCTTTAGAAGTGCCTCCCAGATGAAATCTGGTCCTGCAACCTGGCTTCTGTCAGGTCTTTCAGTCCTCGGGATCAGCGCTATCTCTGCCCCCAAGCCAAATGTCCCTTTCAGCAACTGTCTGTGACCACCAGCCATGACCTTGAAAGCAACATGAGTCTGGTTTGAGACACACGTCCCTCTGCCCCCTTGGAGGACTGAATCCAAGCTGACCTCCAGTCATGCTCCCCTCTGTTCTCAACTGACTTCATCTCCGCTTGGTCTACCATGCTGAAATTTCAGCAAACCGTGACCAATTCCCTCAAGTTAAATATTTTCTAATTAAGGAAATAAAGGGGCCCTGAGGACTTTACAGTACTATTTATTATGGGGGCAAATAACCCAAACGCCTAACAATAGGAAAAAAGTCAAATAGGCTATAATGCTTCCTATAGGTGAATATCACACACTCATTTAAAATAATTACTTTGAGGTATAATTTATAGCATAAAAAGTGCATTCATATAATGTTCAGTAAAATTTAAAAGCCATATATATAAATGAGTGCAGTTTTCTTGTATGTACACCCATCCAAACACACAGATTACACACAGACATTCAGGTCAAAATCCTGGGAGTCACCACTGATATCCCCAATCAATGTCTCCTCTCTCAATCCTATCCCTCATCTATCACTTCTTTCCTCATTTTATCGATCAATAGATCTTAACGACATTGCCCCTAAAACATAGTCTCGATCTGATCATTTCTTGCCATTTCCACTGCCACCTCCTTATTATGAGCCAATATCTTCCTTGCTTTGTCTGTATGCCTATTCTACGCCGAGAACAAGAAAAACGGAATGGAAGAAATCATGCCCAAAAGTTAATAGTGGTTTTATCTGGGTGGAGGTATTATCCATGATTTTTTTTTTTTTTTAAGAGAGAAAGAAATCACAAGTAGGCAGAGAGGCAGGCAGAGAGACAGGGGGAAGCAGGCTCCCCGCTGAGCAGGGAGCCCGATGCGGGGCTCTATCCCAGAACCCTGAGATCATGACCAGAGCCGAAGGCAGAGGCTTAAACCACTGAGCCACCCAGGCGCCCTATCCATGATTTTTAATTCACCTCTCATACTAGTTTGTACTTTCCACATTTTGTGTACTCCTTCTGAGTTGCTCTGACAGTCAAGGGGGCAAAAAAACACTTAGTACAAAATAGTAGAGTATAATCTGTGTCAATACTTCTCTTTTTAAAAATTTGCCCTTATTTTATTTCAGCTTTATTGAGGTATGATTGACAGATAAAATTGTAAGATATTTAAAACGGACATTGTGGTGATTTGATGTGCATACATGTTGTGAATGGAGTCTCACCATCTGGTTAGTTAACACATCTATCACGTTGCAAACGTGTGTGTGTGTGTGTGTCTGTGTGTGTGTGTGTGTGTGGAGAGAGAGAGAGAGGACATGTAAATAAGTTGGTAAAAGGGTATAGACTTTAAGCTACAAGATGGACATCTGAGGATCTAATGTAAAACATGGTGACTACATTGTAGTTGAAAACATTGTTATAGAAATTTGCTAAGAAATTAGAACTTAAATGTTCTCAGAAATACTTCATGTTTAAGTCGATTAGGTTCTCATTTTTCCTAAGATCTTGTCCAACTGTTGAGCCAGATATCAACTCTTTCAAAAAAGCTTCTTGGTCAGACTAACTTAATATGTAAATATTTGATGACTTTTAACATTTTCCCCAACTCTTCTTACTGACTCAGGCAAAATGGTAATCCTGAAAATGTAGCCATTCCATACTGTAAGCATCTGAAAAACTACAAAAGCAAACAAAACGCCTTCCCTAATGTGAGTAAAGTGAACATAGTGGTTACAAAAAACTTCCCAGAAGTCTGCTGAACACAGCTTGTACAATAATAATAGCATCCTCATCTTCTAAAAAATGTAGTTAACAGGATATATATTTGAAGTGGGTCTCCTTACTGTACGGAAAAATTTAAAATCCCAACAGAAAGTTCTAAGTACTTCACTCATTCAATGGTTCTTAGGTGCCCACCATGTACCAGATATTGATTTGGGTATCAGTGGCACTGGCTAACATTCCTGTCCACCTCCTCTCAGAAACGAAGAGGTGCTGCTCTTGCTCCCAGTGTCATAGGGGTATACGGCTACGTCTCTTGCTTTGATCAAGGCACTATGAGAGAAAGTGACATGTCAGGTCCAAGCTGAAACACGAAGGCCTGGGGCATGATTCACTCTTTCCACCCCCTTGCCAAGATGACTAGCATGCATCCAAGTTTATACAGACTTTATTAGCCTATACCCCTTAATGAGGACACCATGAAACAGGACGCTTGCCAAGCCAAGACTGTCTTAAGCCATTGAGATTTGGGAGTTGTTTGCTACTATGAAGGTGTTAATCTTCCTTAAGTTCTTACTGTAAACTAGGGTTTTGGCTGGGCACGGTGGTCATATACCACTTCCCGCCTTTACACAGCTTACGATCCAAAGAGAAAGACACTCATATGAACAAATGATTGCGATACAGCGTGACACGTGCCTTAATAGAGAAATGACTGACACTGGTAAAGAAGCATGGCGACTAACCCAGTGAGATCAGCAGTCAATGGAAATCATGGTGGAAAGAAATGACAAAAAAGCTTAGTTCCACTGAAGGAAAGGGAATCTGATGAGTACTATCTAATGGTAGCATAAGGCCACTTCTACACCTAAAATCTTGTGTTTTTTTTTAAAGATTTTATTTATTTATTTGACAGAGAGAGAGATCACAAGTAGGCAGAGAGACAGGCAGAGAGAGAGGGGGAAGCAGGCTCCCCGCCAAACAAAGAGCCCGATGTGGGGCTCAATCCCAGGACCCTGAGATCATGACCTGAGCTGAAGACAGAGGCTTTAACCCACTGAGCCACTCTGGTGCCCCAAAATCTTGTGTTTTTAAGGGTATAAACAAAACCTCTAGCCCATTAGAGGTTAGACTACTTACACAGGCAGCAAATGTCCTGTCTCTGACAGAATTAATAACAAAAATTGTGTAAGAAAAAAGAAACGGCTATTTTCTGTATTACGGTCCTTTTTGAAAAAAGTCTAGCACGTAACTCTGCTGACATGAACTGTATTTAATAATGATGCATCTCTCTCTCATAGTTATCCAAATCCTTTCCCATCTCTACCACCATGTAAGATATGCCGTCAAGGGTCCCAGCCAGTTTCCTGCCCTAAGAGTGGTTTAAATTGGAAAGCAATCTTCCAACCATTTAGGATATTTTAGGCAAGGCTACAAAAGGAAATCAGTGAGATATTACAATAGACAAGAAGAGAATTAAAGTCAGTTAGTGGGGAGACTTTGGTTTTAAGATAATGTACACAAAATGGGAAGCAGGGCTAAGTTGGAAGAATTCCCACAATGTGCAGAAACAGCAGTCCTGAAAGCAAGCCAGAGCACACGTGATTAAGGAGAAGTCAAAAATTAAACAGCAAGCCCAAACACTGCATTTTAAATATTTACTCTGTGAATGGCACAGAGCTGAAGGGTTTAACACCTCATGCCAAAAATGGATATTTAAAAGCTTAATTTTCTTAAAGAGCATAGTTTTTTCTGTTTTCTCCTAATAAAACTGGTCAGGTCACTATGTACAAAGCAAATAAATTCTCTTTTGGTGTGAAACAAAAAGTTTAATTTTGACTCAGTCATATAAGATAATAATGTCGTTTCAGAGGATAAAATATATTACTATATTTGAACTTGTTTGCAGTTACAGATGCTACTTAATAACCCAAATAAAATACTAACAAATTCTCTTCCCTCTCCATTTGGGCAAATAAACCACTACAGGTTTCTTACTGCGTTATAGGGTGCTAACACTTGATACCCCTCTCCTCCTCACACAAGCTTTTCTAAAAATCAAAAAGTGTAATTCTCAGTTTGGTTGGCCAAACAAAATGCAATACCAAAATATCGCAACACAGTAGTTGCTGAAAGATCAGCTTTATAGACTCCGGAGGAAGAGCAAGCAGGACATTTGCAACTAAGAAGCCACATCTGAGAAACGTGTAACATTTCTCCCCCATACACACATACTTGCAGGGAAAAGTTAAGCATGATGTGGATGGATGAAGGTTCCAGAGAATATCTGAAGGGATATTCATGTTTGATACCCCAGTTTTTCAGTTCAATCTCACTGGGTCTGTTAAGGATCTGTAAAAGGCCCTACGTGTAAAAATTGGTCATCAAATACAAATACGAAACTGACTCATTTTCCGGAAGCTTGATTTACCTGTCCTAGCTGAGTACATCTGTATACTTATCTCATCTTGATATCGCTTAATCCCACCAATCAATTCAATGCAAAAGGTAAAGAATCAGCGGGTGCCCTTTCTGAGCCTGGGAGTGACAATCATGGCATAATACCTTTCTCCTTGCAGGTGAGATTACACAAGCAGAGGCTTAGAAATGGGGAAAGCACAGGAGAAGAGAGAAGGGTAACCAGCATGTGCTTTGAAGGAGGATGAAAGGGTGAGCAAGGAGGGGAGAGGCAGGAGGGTGGAGAACCCAGTTGGAAGAGTTTGGGTTAATGAATTCCCTGGAAATGAGGGAGGGAGTGTTGGGACAGGAACGGACAGAATGCATCAGAGACCAAAGCTGAGTTTAGGATGAGGAAGAGCTACCACAGTGGCGGGTGAAAGGAGGGTGTTGCTACAGCGGCAAAGGAGAAGGAAGGCAGTAGCCAGGAGAGACCTGCGTTAACATGTGTAAGAGGGGAGGCAGGTGAGGAAGACTCCGTTTCCAACCTGGCTTCTGGGTCTACACTGGTGTGTTTATTTTGGGTTTCCTACACATCTTACGCAAACAAAAAGAAGTCTCAGGGGAATTATAAAATGACTGCGTTGTTATTATGGAACCCAAAGAGTCCTGAGGGCTTTAGCAACTCTGACTACTACATGTATCCACAGGATGGCGTGGAGAAGGGGAGAAGGCATCTGGTGCCCATCTGAGAGAAAAGACAACACCGGGAAGTCTAAACAGGAAAGAAGTTAATGTGTGTTGAAACGTTCGGGCTTACTTTCCAATCCATAAATTTAATCCCCCCAGAGCTCTTGTTATTTTGTTACCTGAAATGTACATCAGCTCACTGTCAATTAGAAAATGCCAGAAGTCATGAAGAGATCTCTGGAAGACTACACAGAAACCCACAGCACTTTTTCCCAAGAGAAGAAAATCACTTGAAAAACTGATCTCCAGGGGCGCCTGGGTGGCTCAGTCATTAGGTGTCTGCCTTCGGCTCAGGTCATGATCCCAGAGTCCTGGGATCAAGCCCGGCATCGGGCTCCTTGCTAGGCAGGAAGCCTGCTTCTCCCTCTACCATTCCCTCTGCTTGTGTTCCCTCTCTCACTGTGTTTCTCTCTGTCAAATAAATAAAATCTTAAAAAAAAACAAACAAACAATCTCCAGGATTGAGTTGGTAAGTTTCTTGGTAGCTCCCTTCCTCTTTGACACATAGTTTCTGGCATCTGTTTTAAAACAGAGTTCTCCAGCCCCCTTTACACTCTGTAACAATACAGTGAAGTTGATCCCATTCAAACTGTGTCACCAGCTGTGAATTTACAGCCCTGCCATGGCCAGCGCTGGAGGGATCTTGGCTTCAAGATGCTGAAAACACACCCAGGAAGGAAAGTTTTAAGAAACAAACAAATGAACACGAAGTGTGTGCTGTGTTGCATTGCACTGTGTTAAGGGAGAAGGACTTACAGTCCAGTCCATATAAATGCAGTTATCCAGAAACCCCAAGAGTATGGAGAAGTCCTAAACTATATGATGCATTACTTGTCATTTGACATTGCCACGCACAGACACTTCTTAGGGTCACCCAGAACAGCGGGGATTTATCAGAGGAGGACTGGCGGAGCAGGGCAGATGATGGGACAGTGGAGATTATTTCATACAGCTGGGAAGAGGTGAGGATGGAGATTACAGAGGCAAACTCGGAACAAAATAATACCCTCCAAGATCAGGAAGGTATCGGTTACAATTTCTATTTTATTGAAAAGTTTGAGTCTCCACTGTGCCCGCTGGGCTTGTGGGGGCCTGGCTCTGGGCACCTCTGCTGTCGCCGACAGCAGCGGACACCGGTGTTCAAAGCGCTCCCAGAACACTGGTGGTCCAGGGGCTGGTCTCTTTCAGCGCTGATGTTTACAATATGGCGAGGTTATAAATAAAGCACGCACTGATGACATGTAATTGAATTCAGACACCAGCTCAGAGCAGTCCCTCAGAAGCAGTGCCATTCTTTACAGGAATTCTGGGGAGGAGGGGTATTCCTGCAGCAGCAGATGGGGCCTGAGGGGGAGCTTTGAGAGGACGAAAAGGGAAAACCGGGAAATCTATTTCAGCCTCCAACTCCAAGCTTAAGAATGGAGAACAATGGATACAAAACCTCCCTCTTTTTCCACTAATCTCAACATCTCAACAAGAAAACATGATGAAGGGGGTGTGAGGGGCTAACCAGAAGCTTTGGGAACAAGCACTTCCTTCTCTAGCCAGATTCTCATTTCAGGGCTCCCAAGGCAGTCTTTTCCCCATCCTCTGTTATCCAAACATCATCCTCATTGAAATCTTCAGTACTCTCGGCTCTCCCTTTTGCAAACATACCCTCCTCTTGCACAAATACTTCCTTTCATCACTAAATCCTCCTCGGCCTCCTCCATCTCTGCAAACAAGCCTCACCTCTCCACTCAGCCCTACACCCACTGGCAAACACCTCCTCCCGGCAAACACCCCCGGATCCTGTCTCCTCCACAGATCACCCTCCACACACAATTTCTGCAAACACCCCTAAATCATCATCTCAACACTCATCTCATCTCCCACTCCCTCATGCCACTTCCTAAACTCTGTTCCTTTAAACTCTTCCTCCTCACTTGAGATTTTATATCCCAGTGCAGAGATAAAGAAAATCACTTCTATTAGTAGACCTAGTACCCTTCTTGTTCTTTTTGCAAATAAATAGAGCAGCCAATGGATTCCCACTCCTCTTCCCTTGCACCATATCCTTTGTCATTTAAAGATCTGCCTATTTCGGGGCACCTGGGTAGCTCAGTAGGCTAGGCTAAGCGTCTGACTTAGGCTCAGGTCATGATCCCAGAGTTGTGGGATCAAGTCCGACATCAGGCTCCCTGCTCAGCGGGGAGTTTGGTTCTCCCTCTGCCCCTTACCCCACTCTTGTGCTCTCTCTCGTGCTTTCTCTCTCAGATAAATAGATAAAACCAGAAAAAAAAAAAAAAGGTCTGCCTATTTGAACAAAATCATTATTATCCATTTAGATATACGCACATAGGTTGATAATCTCAAAGGAGGATATTCTCGTCTCTCTATATGATCCAAAAAAAAGCAGTCCCACAGGAATAAATGTATTTGAATGGCAGAGTAAGGAGACTCTTTTGTCCTTGACATGGAACCTATTCACAGGTGGCTGTAAATCTAACTGTGGGCAGTCATGCACGCACACCCTCACAGACATGCATACTTCCCACGTGCCCATGGCAGCCGGAAATGCACGAAGGCTTGCCAGGACTGCCAGGGGAGGCTCCCCAGAACTCAGGCAACTCAGTGGCCCCTTGCAACTGGGCAGCTGTCGGGATGACCCACGGCTGGGCTGGGGAGAGAGGTGAGGATCGCTGGAATGGCTGACAGGACTTCTTAGGACACCAATCACACAGTTTCTCTCTTGGTTCGCTTTGGTCCTGCTTTTGAAGTTTTTGCTCCATTATATTCTGGAGTCGCCTAAGAGACGAAGTCAGGGAAACCAGTAAAGAAAGATCAGAAGCATCAAATACCCCTGGAGGGAAGACAGAGCACAGATGGGAGTGGTGAGCGATGATGGGGAGCGAGGACATTTAATGAAGCTGGAAGAAGTGAGGACTTAAAGTTATAAAGAGTTTCAGCTCCTTCCTATCATAATAAAGGAGGCTAACCCAACATCACTGATCCCTTCTGTCATCTCTCGCTGTACTAAAGTCTAAGCTCTGTCCAAAAGAGAACTTCACATGGTATTCAAAGGGTCCTAAAAGTAATCACAACCAATAGCAATAGCCGTACTTCAAATGAGGGTCTTTATCTCCTGTATCAGAGGCTACTTTTCAATAAGTCTAGAGTGTTATATAGGAATAAAAATCTTATTAGAGGACTGCAGCGAAGACGGTAAAACATCAAGTAGGCGGATTTAAAAAAAATCTGTGCTAGTCCCTTGAATGAGACTTGTTTGTACGAACTTTGAAATATTCTTTAGACTCTCCAAGGAATTCGGCAGCATGTTTCCTGTGATAGCTCTCTCTAGCCAGTGAGGAAGGCAGGCGGCAGGGAGGCCCCAAAGCACAAACAACCTCAAAACACATATGGGCCATTCAAATTCCCTTCCCCCCAACAAAATTCCTGACTCGTACCTAAATCCTCAAGATGTGACTTTTATCAGTTAGATTCACATCGCTGTTTAGGCCATTCTTAAAGAAGCTTTAGCAATATTTTTAAAAAGAAATATTAATCCAATAAGCATTTATACACATATATTATAAATTAAGTTCAACACAGTGACGTAGTAGGAAAGGACTCAAATTAAAAACATGCTGTCTCTGAATATAGAAAGTACGAGGCCGAGGGAGTATAATAACCACCACAGAGACGCTATCACTTAAATCTAGAGTATGGGAAAGGCTACAAAAAAACCCACCACAACAACAACAACAAAAACCCAATATCTTCAACCAGCATATGGCAAGGACAAAAAAAAAAAGAACAAGAAAGAGAGGGAGCTGTTCTGGATTAAAAGAGACTTGGGGGACACGCCAATTAAATGTAATGCAAAGGCCTTATTTGGATCTTGTTTTGAACAGTCCAATTATTAAAAAAATTTTATGAGACAGAGAATCTGAACATTGACTGGAAAATAGATGATATTGTAAATGCTAATTTTTTAGGTGTACTAGTGATATAGCTATTAAAAAAAAAAAACCCTAATCTCTTAAGAGTTATTTTAAATTATTTATGAATGAAATAGTACAGTGTTTAAAATTTGCTTTATACAATCCATGATTTTGGCAGAAGAAGTAAAGTCTACAGATGAAGCAAGATTAGGATCACATATGGAAGGTACATGAGATTTCACTGTATTATTCTGTTGACTTTTGTGCATGCTTAAAATTTTCCATAATCACACATTTAAAAGATGTATATATTTTGAAAGTCAATATGAACAAAAATTTATGAACATATACTGACTTAAAAATTATACTGGTTCACTTTATAAAGCATCGTGGGGTCATATCAGTGGCTCCTAGCTAATTTTTATAAAGTTTGAAATATTAACTCTCTATTGTATTGAATTAAGCTCTTAAAAGCTAATTTTTTAAGTACATGGGGTAAATTTGAAAAAAAAATGCATCATCCAGACTGCAAGTATCTGATAATTTGCGGTTATATTCAGAATACTTGCAAGGTAATAATGCTAGCTAGGTACAGTAACTAGATTTCGCCACTAAGTGTGCCCAAAGAAGAACCATTTCTTCAGAAAGTTAAAATGTAGAAGTATTCACAAAAACTGCCAAAGTTGCTATATCTTGAAGAATGTGAGCATCAAAAAAACTTTAACACACACACACACACACACGCCTTATTATAGATTTATGCTAAGAGAGACTGACATCCTTTATAGACAAACTAGGTTCCTTCCTCTTTGAAAGTGAGAGAGTTAGAGGAAATTTAGACTCATATTTTCAGGGTTCTTTATAGAATCCTAAACCAGTTTCAGGTCAGGATGAAGATTCCTGAAATTTCCCCTGCCCCCAATCCAATGTTTCCAGATGTTTCTTTTTTCTGATCATTGGTATAATTCATCCCTGGGTTGAGTGATTCTGACTATAGACTTGGAAGATTCCTCCTCTGTTATGTTATCACCACAGTGAAGATAAAGCCCGAGAAGTGGGTCACTCGGGAACTAGCTAAACTGGGGGTCATGACTGTGTGTGTGTGCAACTTACTTCAGATTCACGTCCCAAAGCAAGGGGGGTCCTCCAGGAAAAGGCATCCTTCAACTCAAGGCCAATTTCAAGCAAGAAAAATATTAACCCTAGGGGATTAAGATATTAACCCATGGGGATAAAGATGCTCTCTCTTGATCCTGAAACCACCATTAGGAACTTGAATGGGAAGCTGAGCATAGGACCAAACTTTGATCTGTCCACCATGCTGTCCACATTCCAGTCTACTGATCAAAATACAATCTCTTAAGTTATGTTTTAATCTTCCAAAGTAACATTCCCTCAGCCCCAAAACACTAGGTTCCCCATTCTCTTACCCAAAATTTATGAACCAGGAATAGTCAGAGGTTAAGTAGGCTCAGGAGAGAGGAAACAAACACAAGGTAACCACATCTTCTATAGTCGTGGTTTTCCCTTCAAACTCAAACTCAAAAA
This sequence comes from Procyon lotor, assembly GCA_028646535.1. Taxonomy (NCBI): domain Eukaryota; kingdom Metazoa; phylum Chordata; class Mammalia; order Carnivora; family Procyonidae; genus Procyon; species Procyon lotor. The sequence goes on from CM053603.1 coordinate 136,438,445, forward strand.
TTGAGCAGACGGATTTTCAAAAATGCCATAAAGTAAACAAAACGAAACAGTCACGGCACCATCTCCTCATTACTTAATGGTTGATTGTGCAGAGTGGGTATCACAAGACACTGCTTTATTATAATAATAAATGAAGACCATTTATTGCTCCGATGGGCAAGGGAACGGACTTGAACCAGCAGAGATCCCTAATCAACTAACTAATAAACTCAATGTAATCAATGCTGTTGTTTATAACTCTGACCAAACGACCTAATAAAGGAAATGGTTTCATTAGGATGTTATTTTTATTGTAACGGCCAATCTAGTGCAGAGAACACTGGACAGGCTGCCAGGAGCATGAGTCAGGAGACTCGTCCTAGTCCTAGTCCTAGTCTGCCAAAATCTCCAACAGAAGTCGGAGCTGGAGCAAGTCACTTGGTCTGTCTTCACCTCGTCTTAGCGGAGGCTTCCCATATTTAAAATGGTAAGGGTGACCTGGATGTTCTTTCTGCTCCAACTTCCTGGACTCGCAGAGATACTGGCTCAATAACACATGAGTGCCAGTTCTACAATGCAGGAAATGGAAATGACCACAGAATACAAACACGTTTTAGTGATAAGGTGGCAGCTGCCTAATTGGGAAAAGCCTGCCCCGGGGCTGTTGCCCATGACATTCCAAGGGCCTGGTAAATTGTTTCAGCATAACATAGTGGGGAAAAGGCCCGGTCAGAGTTATGTTAATGCGATATAATATGGGTATTTGATTCAGCATGCTGTATAAGAAATATTTGCTCTGCATTCCCAGGGCTTGCCGTTTCCTTAATAAATCTTAAGCTGTTTTCGAAAACCTACTTCTGCGATGACATAAGCAGTGTGGCAGCCAGACATCACTTCCCAGTCTCCCCTGAGTATCTGTTGGCTCTGAAGCACTATTCACGCTGGGTCTGAACTGGTCAAAAGAACACGGAAGCAGGCTTTCCTTTGCTTTTAACCGTCCATGTTTTAGCATGACAGTGGTCAAAAAATACATCTAGGGAAAATCTCATAACCTTTAGCTTTTTGCTATTTCATATGCTAATTCCACAAGCACACCTCCATCTGGAGAAGCCACCTACAGCCTGCAAATCAAATATTCTAAGATGATCAACACTAATTTCCACCCAACTCCAGAGTTAGCAGCAAGTCTTAGAAAAGGCTGACCCTGCTTGAGGCAACGATATTAAATATTGGCATGCACAAACTTTTCCTTCCCCTTAATTTGTAAAGTAAGAAAAAGCAGTTCGTCTAATAAATCAGCTTTGACACACTAAACAAAACAAATATCTCTTGTAAAATAAAGCTCTCCAAAACTTTTCCATGTGACTTAGCTTGCACTCCAGATCTTTCTTATCTGTTTCTTTGTATAGCAAGGTTCTCCAATCCCTGGCTTTCCCATCGCATCTCAATAAAATGATTTTTAAACCTGGGTTTCTTTTCTATTATTGGCCATTAGCTGCTACAGTTATAGCCACATGTAAGAAACACCCCTAAATATCATGAACACGACTGTAAGTTAACCCCTAGAAGATTCAAATCCTGTGTGACAGAGGCAAGTTCTTCTCTAACTGTTTATCCTGAAGGGATCTGACAACCTGAGCTACCATATTTGGCCTCATTCACTTTCAAAAGACAAGTCACATTACTCAAATGCCAATAAATATTTCCAGCCAACAGTTGTTTTTTTTTTTTTTAAACAAAACAAAGCCAACTCATGTCTTCTCCTCCCATCATCTGAAAAAGAAAAAAGTAAAAAGGGGGATCATGAGAAAGGCTGCTACTGTTCTTTACTGTAGCACCCGTAGGGAGCAGACCCCTTAAAAAAGTCCTTACTTTCAAATCATTTCTAAATATACTACTGTGTGCTTGGCCTTGAGGTGTACCCATTGGCTAGCTGTCGAAATGAGAAGAATTTACCTCAGCACAGTTCAGAGTTCTCACCTCTCCCAAGAAAGGCATATGGAAAAAAAGTCTTCTCTAATGCCCAAACCCCTGAGACTTAAGGATCATTAACTACTGTGCCAGGACCACTTAGCTCACAGAACTAGAATCTGTAATCACAGGACTAATGACTAAATATAGAAATGTAAATGTTAGCATACATATGTTTGTCATTGATCAGGCCATATGGACATGGCTCTTCTGATAATTCAAATCTCACTGAGATAACTTTCTATCAACAGCCACTCACAAATGCCTTGCTTTTTAAACTCTCCTAGGAAATTAACAATAGCTCTATGCTACAATCATGTTCTTCCCCATTAGGTAAACAGATGGAATGGTAGAGACGGGGGTATAAGAAAGTACAATGAACAGGAGTTAGAAGATTTGACTTACAGGTCCTGCGCTACCCAAGCAAGTGAGTGCATCATGGGCAAAGGAATCAGAGAAGAGGATTTCCTTTTATTGCCAGATGGTTTTGTCTCACGTGCCCAAAGGATAGCCGAGCTCCTAACCCAAGTCCAATGCAATCAGGGTTATCGTAGCTAGCCATTCATCAGCTTGTGAATTTCCCCCCAAACTGCCCCCATATGTGCTCATTTCCTTATATGCCAGGTGTCTTTTTAAACCCCATACTCAGGAGGCCTCTCTCATTTCCCTTCTGTCCAAGACCACTCTATGCATTCATGTGCTCTACTCTTAACCCATAAGGCAGGGAGGAACCAAAGATCTCCAATGTTCTATTTTGTACCTGGATTCAAAAGCAGCATCTGCTGTGTTTGTGAAACCATCTGTTGCCCACTTTGCTGTGGGAAGGATGGTGTAGGCATCAGACGTGGAGTGTCACAGGTCACACAACGAAATGATCTCCTTCTTCGGGCCGGCACACCCAGGCATATGGTCCACTGTCACTATGGGTAATGCTACTCTTCTCCAGTCAAAGGTTTTATTTACTTCCTCATGGACAATAGTACCTCTGAACTCTCACAAAGGGTCAGGTCCAGTTTTTGTTTTTAATTATAGTTGCTTGAATATCAATTCCCAAATTCTCTAATTCTGGGTTACACCTAGAACTACATCTGCCACAAACTTACTTGAGACCTTATGAGTCATTAATCTCTGGGCATCTCTGTTTTCACATCTATAAAATAAGAAGGCTGAACTTGGTGACCTCTGAGGCTCCCTTGTGCCCTAACACTCCCAAATTCTGTGGTTTTTAAGTGAACTAACTTCAGGTTGTCCACGAACACAAGTTCCTTCACATCTTTGGTAGATTAAGGCTCTTAAGGCCAAGGGCGAAAGAATCTGGTGCTGACAAAAAGGCTTCTATGACGTGGTCTTTCTGTGTTTAACTAGAACACAGTTCGTTTCTTGAGGATCCAAAGGAGACTAAGATCCTTAATCTTATCGACATAGGCCCACAAGGTAATACTCTTAATATTTTAGAGTATTATTCTAGAGCAGTTTTCTAGATTTGGGGGCTGAAGAGTTATTTGTGTGTGTTCTGTGTTTTGTAGCCTATTCCACAGCAGCTGAGGCCTCTACCCACTTGATGCTGCCCAGTTAGCAGGTGGGGCTGTTCCCTACCTCCAGCTGCAACAGCCAATATCCCCTGCCTGGGGGCGGGGGGGCGGGGGGAAATACAGGCGGCGCAAAATCTCTTCTCATTCTCAATTGAGAACCACTGCTATAATGGCTTTCAGGGCTTAAAAATAATGCACATCACTTAAAAGTTGTTTTTGTTTCACATGGGCAATATTTACATTGTTAATAAGTAAAGTACACCAAGACCAGACAGTGAGATTTATAAAGCACATGTATTCCAGTGAAAGAAGTACAAAGCTCCGCCTTCACAAATCATTCCTAGCAGGCCTCCCTGCTAAGGGTTGAGAACTAGCCCACCAAGTCATAACCTCATCTGCTCTTTTCACAGGATCTTCCCCAGTATGTTCCAGAATCACTCTTGCTTACAGACTTCAAAATAGGGCTTTGAAGAGAAGAAGGAAAATCAGTGGTTTGCTTTCATCAGTTTGGCTTTTTCTTCCCTCTCTTGTGGAAAAGCCAGTATATAAGATGTTTCTGAAAAGGTTGCTAATGAGTTCTGGCTTTGGTCTAGATTCTTGAAGATAAGGGTTAGCAAACTCTTAGCTTAATTTCCCGAGTGTCTTTTCCCAAGTGTCTTTCCCCGACCACTTCAAACAGGGATCTGAGAGACACCCCCTACAGTCAGTCCTCAGCCCAAAGAACAGCAGCTACCAGCTGCATGAGACAGACCGAAGGCTGTAAACTGCAATGATTCCTCCTCTTAACCAAACATCTCATTTTCCCATTGGTGAGAAAGGCTGAGATTTGCAAACCTCTGGGTCTCAGGAGGTGAAGGCTACACTAGTCAATGAAGAGCAGAAACTCAATTCTCCCTGGCTTTTAAAGGAAATGCCCATTATAAACGGTTTCAGGACTTCACAGAGTTTCTTAAGTACATATAATGTTTGTACTTCCACATTAAAAATATAAGGTGAAAAAGAAACACTTTTAAAGAACCAAGTGCAGGATATGGAATGGTGAATAGACACAACTGTTACTTTTCAAAGAACTCAGCTCTTTATTCAAACAAATATTTACACAATTGAGGGCCATGGTACCAGGGATATAGCCATTCTGTTAAAATAGTGGGCAACTCTGGAGGTTTATTTATCCCAAATCCAGCTACTCTGTTGCTATCCTACCAGGAAGCAAGAATTCAAGTGCTCTCAGGGCAAAAGTTTAACCCTCTGAAACTGAACTTCATTTAGATCTCTCCCAGCTGAACTCAGATAATGTCAGAATCTCACGGACGTATCTCAAACACCTAAATTAAGCCAAACTAGGAAGCTTAAAAGTTACACTCCAATACTTGAAAATAAGTATCTGCAACTTACACCTTTCTAGAATGAAGGGAAATATGGCTGACAAATACTTGTACTGAAAGGAATCCACATTTGTATGCCTCCTCTCCTAGATCCACTTTGGCAGTGACTAGTGCATTCTAGAACGCTCGAGACCTACCTCAGAGCCACACAAGGAAGACTTCTAGGGATCAGGGCAGGGCCAGCCAGTCGAGAGTATTTCCAGCCCCGGGCATGCCTACCAAGTTACAGGCTGCGGGCACAGTTCCCTCTTTTACATAAGAAAAATAGATGCGCAGGCTTTGGAAGCCGGGTCGACTTAGAAGCTGTCGCAAACAAGACACCTCAACACTGGAAGGGAAAGCCTGTCAGCCTTTTAATTTCCTGGCGGTGGCGGGAGTTAGCTAGGTCCTCCGCGTTTCAATAAGTGATGACTGCTAGTGCTAAGTTACTGAACGTACCAGCAAACATTTCAGCTGCGCCTCCGCCCTGCCGGACGCGGGTTGAAACGGGTTCAGAACATTCCCCAACCCCGCAGCCTGTATCTCTAAGGGTACGGAGACCGCCATACCACAAACTTTGGGGGGATCCAAAGCCAAGTCGGAATCTGAGGTTCTGCGCGGTTCAAAGTTGTGAGCCCCACTCTTGAAAGAGTGGAATCACAGAAGGGCAGCTAGCCAGATATTTGAGGGTAGGAGGGGGTCTTCTCTGAATCCCGCATCCCCCAAAATCCAGCAGCAGACCTTCTCTTTCCTCGGCGCATCGCGACAAAGCAGCTCTCCACCGCTAATCCCAATCCCTCTCCTTGGTCATTCCAGAGTTCTGTGTAAAAGTTGACTCCGGTCCCCCCAGATCCCGCCTGTTCCTTACAAGCGCTTTGTGAGTCTCCCCTACCCCGACACTCTCTCCCCAGGATCCTCGTCGGCAGGGTCCAGTCACCTCCTGGGGTTCAGGCCCCCCAAAGCTGCTCGGCCAGGGTTCCGCTAACCCCAGCCCGGGCTTTTGTCCCCAGAGCCTGCAAGAGAACCAAAGCAACTCCGCGTCCCCGGCACCCACTCACCGTCTCATCTTTCCTCGAGCTGCGGCTCTCCACCGGCCCCGCCGCCCTCTCGCCTGGCCCCGGCCCCCCGCCCTCCCTCCAGCCCCAGACCCCCGGCCCCGCCGTAGCTCCAGCCGCAGCGGTCCGGCCACTCCGGACTCGCGGTGCGCAGTCAGCGCGCCCCTCCTGGGCCCGGGCGGCCACTGCCTCCTCTCCGCCCCCAGCCCTCCGCCGCGCAACCGGCGGCGACCAACTCGGCGCGGGGGAGGCAGCGCCCGGGGAGAGCGGCCCCGACGCCCGGAGGCGGCGCGCCCTACCCCTCCCGGCCCGCCCTCGCCCCCTCCTCACCTGGCGCGTCTGCACTGCCGGGTGCCTGCTGCCGGGGCGGGAAGGCGCGCTCCGTGCGCCCCGGCACGCCGTGCGGTCCCCCTCCCGCCGCGGTGGTGGGCTCCGCGCGCCCCGGTCCGGCGCCCCTGCCCCTGCGCAGCTACTGCGGCGGGCACCCAGCGACCTGGGGCGGTAAGTCGGAGCTCACCGGCGGTTTGCAGCTGGGGTTTTTACTACGGCTGGAGGAGCCCGGCTGCTCGCCCCATCACCCCGTGTCCGTTTCCAAAGCCGCCTTTACAGCAGCGCTCTGGAGACGTTTGTGGCAAGCTTTCCTTTTTTTTCTTTTTTCTTTTCCTTTCCTTCTCTTCCCCTCCCTCCCTCCCTCCCTCCCTCCCTTCTTTCCTTCCTTCCTTCCTTCCTTCCTTCCTTCCTTCCTTCCTTCCTTCCTTCCTTCCTTCCTTCCTTTTCTTCCTTTTCTTCCTTTTCTTCCTTTTCTTTCTTTTCTTGTCTAGAAGAAGGGCGGGAGGGTACAAGTCCTCCGGTGATGATTTCCTCACCCGCTGTGAAGTTTCTACTGGGAAACTCCAGGTGACCACGCCTCGCCTGCTCCCGACAGCTCGCCCGAGGGCAGGTACCTGATGCGTCAGAAAAGCTACTTTGTAAAATCATTGGGGCCTGGCCTCAGCGAAAGGCTGAGGATTCAGAACTAACTCGTTCTGACTTCTCTTCATTCATTTCTTATGAAAGCTTCTCTATTTTCCAACGTATTTTTTTGAGTTGCTGCAACCAGTGAAAACAAGGCTGGTGTGAACGTCCTCCAAAGGGTGCTTCCGAGGAAGGCAACGAGGTGGACCCAGGGCAGTCCGCGGTGCATCTAGCCACGCGGGAATGTGAGCCTCTGCCAAGTTCTGAGCCTGTCTCTGGGGTTACAGAGATGAAGGCCCTCAGCTTTCAAGGAAGCCGCAGCAGCAGGGAAGGGAGTACCAGGCACTGTGTACTCTAGCGTATGCTCAGTATGGCTTTGGGGAAGCTGTTTTAGCTCCCAGTGACATTTTCTTCATCTACAAGTGTAGTAATAATAATACTGATGTTGGAAGTCGGTCAATAAGCTTTTGGATAATGGAGGCAAGGGATCTGTCACCATAAGTGGTCCTAGTAGTCATTCAACAAATGGCTTATTTCATGCACTTTTCATTTGTGCAGGTAAAAAGCTAGTTTCTAATTCCAGGGAGAGGCTCATTTATGAACTGCTTGGTGTTTTATAGGACTTTTCCCTCTTTCCTCTCCTGGCTCTTTGCCCCCACAGAAACATACAGGGGTCAATCCAACGGTAAAGTGCTCCAGCAGGTCTCTCTTCTCTCACATCATCAATTTTCTTTTATTGGATCATATCCATCAACATAAAATCATGTTATGTGTCCTATCTCAAAACCAAAAAAACTCCCTCTTGAATCCACTTCCCCTGCCAACCACTTGTCCTTTTTTTCCTGCTCAGCTATAGCAAAATGCCTTTAAAGGAGTCTTAAGAAAAGCTATAACCAGGTTCTGTCTGTGCTCCCATTTATTCTAATCAGGATTTTGCTTCCACCGTGTCCCTGGTACTCTTCTTACTGAGATCAAACTCCTGAGTCAAAAGGTTTCTCAGTCTTTGCCTCACTTGAACTATCGGCAGTAAGGAATAGCTGATCATTTTCTCCTCCTGGAAATGAGTTTGACTTACACAACATCTGACTTTCATGGCTTTGTTCCTCACCTTTGCTCCTTGTCAGTCTCCCTTGCTGGTCCCTTCTTTCCAAGCCCCTGAGCAGTGGAGTGAGTGCCCAGGGTTCAGACTTTGGTTCTCCTGTCTATCCACACTCACTCCCTTGGTGAGCTCATCCTGTTTCATGGCACTAATTACCACCTGTATGCTAATGACTCCCAAATCTTACCTCCTGCCAGCCCATCTTCCCTGAACTTCAGGCTTCAGGCAACGCCCCACTTGGATGCCTACAGGGCTCCTCCCACGTAACATTCCCAAACTTGAAATCCTGAAAGTCCTCCCTCCATCTCTCAACCACCCTGTCCCAACTAAAGTCTGACTTGTACCAGGCCTAAAACCTTGGTGTCTTCCTTGACCTTCCCATTTCTCTTGCATTTTCAAGTCCAATCCGTCAAGAAATCCCTTTAGCTCTACTTTCACAATGAGTCCAAAATTCAACTAGTTACCACCTCCACTCTTACCACCGCCCAGGTCTAATCTACCATCATGTCTTCACTTTGGTTACCCTTGCCCTGTTTCTACTTTTGCCCCCCTGTGGGCTCTTCTCAACACAGCAGCCAGAGCAATCCCTTTAAACTTTAAGGCAGCTCATATCACTCCTATCCTCAAAACCATCTCAGTTAGAACAAAAGCCAAAGTCCCTAGAATGACCTGAAAGGACAATAATGATCTGCCATTCTCTGACCTCAGCTCCTACTTCCCTCACCTCACTCACTCAAGCTTTTGCCACCAGGCTCTCCTCAATATTCCTGACTGGATTCCTAGACAAGTATGTTTCCATCTCAAGGCCTTTATGCTCGCAGGCCTCTCTGCCTGGATTTGTCCCCTCCCCCAGCCACGGTGCTCCCTCACTCCCTCACTTCCTTCAAGACCCTGCTCAAATGTGACCACATGCCTCAGGCCTACTCTGACTACTCTAATTAAAATTAAACATGCGTTCTTCATACCAGTAAGCTTTCCTTATTCCTTTATTGACAGAGTTCTTACCCTTTATAATATTATAAAATGAACTTTTAGAATTATATTTCTTGTCTGACTCTCCTTACTAGAATGTAAATTCTGTGCAGGCAGGGATTTCTGTCTGTTCTCTCCAGCGATACCTCCCTGATGCCCCTGAATGATGCCTGGCCTGTAGTAGGAATGATAGCTTTGACCCAGAGCACTATGGTTGCAAACATTTTCTTGCCCAGAACGATGCCACTCGACCAGACAGACATTTTAGAGACAAGTTATTCTCCCCCAAAGGGTCTGAAGAGTATGTCTATCAACACAGCGCACCTAGAACGACCATAATGAACAACATGCATGTCTGAGAAAAAATAGCTAATGTTCCTTGCAGGATATACCAAGCACTCTTCCAAATATATTACAATGTTAGTTTATTCCTAGAACAGCCCTCTGAGGTAAGTACTATTATTACTCCCATTTTACGACTGAAAAAAAAAAAGGCACAGAGGAATTAATGGTCACTCAGTTAATAAGTTTGGGTGGAATCAGAATTTTAACAGAGGCAGGATGGTGTTAGAGTTCATGCTCTTAAATACTCCCCTCTACATCTTGTTTGAGTAGGAATGATATATCCAAGGAAGTTTCTGGATAAAGATTAATTCATAATCACAAGGCCAAAAAAATGATCCTCGTTGGCCTCTTCTCACTGCCTTGTGTTTTTTTTTTTTAATTTTTTTTTAAGATTCTGTTTATTTATTTGACAGAGAGAGATCACAAGCAGGCAGAGAGAGAGGGGGGAAGCAGGCTCCTCGCTGAGCAGAGAGCCCGATGTGGGGCTCGATCCCAGGACCCTGAGATCATGACCTGAGCTGAAGGCAGAGGCTTTAACCCACTGAGCCACCCAGGTGCCCCACACTGCCGTGTTTTATTTGTTGACATTTTGGTCTCTTTTACTTTAGCCAAGCTCCTCAAAGGCCGGAGAGATATTGTGTTTCTATTTGTGTGAACCATACTCCAAGACTAGATACTACTTGATACTTGATACTCGGAAGGGGCTCAAAGAGAATTCATTCAATGTGATTTTTTAAAGTGACTAAAGCCACCAACACTTCTCACTCCTGCTGCATTGGTGTGGTTTTCAGTAGCTCGCATGATGCCACAAAGGCCTGGAGATGAAGAGGTCCCTGCGAAGCCACAAAGCTTAAACTAAATGTTACATGCAGACCTCAGGCATCTTCAAATGTGGAGAAGGCCTCAAATTTGTAACACTTGTTATTATGTAATAAGTATTATTACCAGAATTTCTTTTTCCTTATGATACTTTTTTTTTTTTTTAAGATTTTATTTATTAAAGAGGGAACAAGCAGGGAGGAAGGGCAGAGAGAGAGAAGCAGACTTCCCACTGAGCAGGGAGCCCAACACGAGACTCGATCCCGGGACCTGGAGATCATGACCTGAGCCAGAGGCAGACGCTCAAGTCACTGAGCCACTCAGGCACCCCCAGTTATGATATTTTTTAAAAATAGAAAGAGAAAAAGAAAAGAGCTCTTTCCTTTTACTTTTTCCATTTCCTGGGTTCTTTACAACAAAGTCCCCTCTTTAATCCCAGACGAGAGCCACACCTCACTCTCTCTGCCATTTCCTATTGTCCACTAGGATATTGGGTTGTAAACTGCCCCCTTCTCTAGGATCTGTAGTGGTTACAATACCTGATCTTACTTTGCTATATCCTCCTCTCACATAGGGAAAGGAGAAATGTTGCACAAAGTTCTAAGTTACTCATGGATCATTCCATTTGGACTTAATTTTGCTGTGGTACCCTCTCATTAACAAAGACCAGTTGGACTTGATTAACTCGTGTCCTGCATCTACCCATCTCTTCCTCTCTCTGTAGTGATAGCCTAACACTCGTTTGTAGCTATTAACTTGGGCCGTCCTCAACCCCATTCCAATTATTTGTACTGATGTTCTCGTTAATGATATGCCTATATAAAGAATGAAGACGTTTTTATTTGCAGGGTGCAGTGGAAAGATCACTGATCTTGGGAGTCAGACAGAACTGGGTGTAAACCCTGACAGAGCCCTGTTGGAATGTGTTATTTACTTTCATTGAGAAACAAATTTCTTTCCTGAAAAAATGAGACTAATAACACCCAACTCATATTTTAATGAATGAATGTGATAAGGGCACCACACTTTCCACAGGAGATAGGTAGCACACAGCGAGCATTTGAAAGTGTAGGGTTTTTCTTTTTTTAAAAAATAAAAATGCTCTATATTTAAGGTATACAACATGATGATGTAATGGGCATATAGATTAAGGAAAGGATTACTACAGGCAAACATAACAAACATACCTTCTCACATAGGTACCTTATTTGTGAGGGTGGTAAAAACACCTGAAATCTACCCTCTTGTCAGCTGTCCAATATTCAATACAAGATTATTAACTATAGTCATCCTGCTATACCTTAGATCTCTAGACTTATTTATACTTTAACTCCATACTCTTTGACCAACATCTTCCCATTTTCCCCTCCTCCCTGTCCCTGGTTATCTACTGTCTGTTCTCTGCTTCTCTGTAATCAACTCTTTTTGGAGTCCACGTGTAAGTGAGGTAATGCAGGTTTTTGTTTTTTTTTTTTCTTTCTGTGTCTGGCTTATTTCGCTTAGCATAAAGTCCTGACCAAAAGAACTTTCCAACCCTATTTGCCTTCTCTTGTGGAGCTATTGTCAATGACACCAAGTCTTTTCTTGGTCCTATCCTATGTAAGCCAAGTTCTTCATCATAAACTCATTTTAGAATTTAGTGCTGGGATACATTTTCTCTCTCTTAAAAAGTCGATGTTCTTTCATTTCTTAGAGAAGGTATTTCATCTATTTTCACAGTGGATTTGCATTCGTCGTTAAGGAGGACTATGTAAACTCATGTTTCCTTTTGTGTCCTGGTTGCCAGGAAGCTCAAAGTCATTAAATGATTGCACCATGGAAATAAAGATTTTGCTTCCTACTACTTTTTTTTTTTTTACATCTTTGATGTATTTTTTTATTCCAATAACCTTACTGGATATTTGGACTTTACTCTGGGATCTCAAATATGTGTTTAAATATATGAGGTATACACAACACATTAGCTCTTCAAATTAATGCCATAAAATTAACCAAAGCTAAAGTAGGAATTTATCCCTGTGTATGGCTTTATGTTCAATCTATTAAGATTGCTTCTTTGATTATGAGAGTAATCTAACTACGCATGGGACATCGAATTTCTGCATCAGATATTCTCTTGCAGCCCTGCCCCCAACCTTGTCTGTGAGTTTGTACTGGAATCAGGCAGGTAAAGATGCTGGGGGGGGGGGGTGTAAGAGAGAGAGAGAGAGAGAGAGAGAGAGAACTTTAACCTATCCCAGCAGTGTTTATCAGGCTCCTTTTTCTAATCACTCGAAGAGCCTAAATTAGTTGACTTTTCCTGCTTGGCAGACTTGGGTTTTCTTTGTAGCTTATCTGCCCATCACAGAGAACAGCAGTAACCCCATGAATGCAGCTCCTGCACAACATGGGGAGCTTAGCCTGTCTGCCTCTCCTCTTCATGTTCCCTTTCATCTGACTCTCACCAACTCTCCAGTTATCTCATTCCTTGATTTCAAATTCCCTCATGACATGCTAGGCTACGGTATGCTATATAATATGATAGGACAGGATATAGCACAATTCTTTGGAGCCATGTCAGACAGGGATAAGGGTTCGGATTGATGCATCGGATCTAGGCAGACCTCGCTGCTCTAGAGACTTCTGACAACTCAGCAGCGAATCAGTGCCAGGATTTGGCACATGAGGAATGTTAAACACAAAGGCAAATTTACTAAGCATCTACTGTGTTCCACACGATATGCCTGGATGAGTGGGAGATGGAGCGAAAATTAATCATTTATTACGTGGATCCTAGATAAGGAGTTTGCTGCCAAGCCCAGAATTGTAACGTGGTAACATATGATAAAACACTGTAAAAAAGTGATACAAATGGGTTCCGGGAGGGCGATATCTGTGCCCAATGAGTCTATCAAGAAAGACACATGGGATCTTTCTATGGAGAAAGGGCCCTTCTAGACAGAAGAGAGCATTAACCAAGCAAGGGGACAGTGAAGCCAAGGCGGACTAGAGAAGCAAAGCATCAGAACACAGATGGAAGAGAGACGACACGGGAGAGCTGAGGCCAGATTTGGGGGAGGGGAAGAATAGGGCTTTAAATTTTAGATTTCATGTCTAATACCATTTTAATTAGGTCATTTCCTTGCTCTAAACTTGCCCTGGCTCCTCCTTGCCGGACAAATACAGGAAGAGACAGAGGCTGTGTAGGAAGTGGACGCTGATTATGTGGGGCCGGGCTGAAAGAGAAAGATGAGCTCCAGCCACCGAGTTTGAAGACTCCAATAAAGCAATAGGATTCTATTTCCTAACCTGTTACGCAAAGCTGTCAATCCAAGTCAAGGCTGCTCAGTTGAATATTCATTAAAGGCCCAGTCAAGACACCGAATCCCTCTGCCCACTCCTGACTGCCATTCTTTTCCTCATGTTAGGATGATTCCGTGGTTGCAGATCATAAGTCTCACAGAAATAAGCATGAAACAGGTACCTTTGGGTTGTTGGGCCAAGAGTTGGACTGGAAATTCAATGATTTAATATTCCAATGAACCAGTTGTGTCACTGGGGGCTTGGGGTTACTCGCTTGCCCTCTTTTGTAATGTCACACATTATGGGGTAATTGTACTGTTTCTCTCAGGGGAGTTGTTAAGAGAGCTAACAAAAACATTTGTGTATAGAACCCAATGCTGGCTAGAGACTTAGTGTCAGTACTTAGGAAGTTCTATCTGGTTGCTTGAAGCATTTCGTTCTGAGATAGAGATAGCCATGTTTATTACTAAACGGTGCTTCTAGATTCATTTGAATTTCTGGCTTTTGCCAGGAACCAAGTTTATAGGAGTTACAATTATGCCAAAAGTTCCTGTTTCTCAAACAGGAACCCAAAAAAACCCTATTTAAAAGGTCTTTCTCTGATTGTTCAAGTGGTTGGTTCCTGAGATAATGGTCTTGTATTTATAAGATTGACATAAGAATCCCCAGAACTTGAACATGAGTAGAGGAATACATTGTACCTCTAATACTAATATTACAGTTCATTTTATAAAAGTCTTATCAACCCAGCAAAGTACAAGAGAAAAGTTACGTACATTGAAATGAATTTGCCAGTCAAGAAGGCAAATAGAGATACTTTCAAAGGGGAGATTTCTCTCCCCCATCCCAAGCCTGCTGGCAGAACAGTAGCTTTCCCTCTGTTTCCTCCACAAAAAAGCCTGGATAAAGTCTGAGGATCCCCAACAGCAGGCATGCTGGTGGGGAGAAATCACCTAAGTGCTCCCCACGCCTCTGGTCTGTTAACATCGATAGGCAGTGTAATCAGGACAAGCCCTGATGTGGTTTATCGTTTTCCTATTACACTAGCTACTTTTGTCCCTCATCCCATCTGGCTCATGAAGTTCATCAAAGTGACTATCCAGGTGGAAAATTCCTTACACAGCCAATTTTGAAGGAGCCATATGGATGGAGAGCAACATTACCCCTAATTAATAACTCACTGATAATTACTTCTCCAAAAGAAAGTTTTAGCTCTAATGAGCTATTAGCATTTCGTGTTAAATTCTCTAGGACTCTAAATAGTCGAATGCTTTGATGCTATTGGAAATATCAACCTCTTGTTGTTTTCCATTCCAGCTGTCACAGTGCTTACTACAAGAAAGAGGAGGGTTGAGGGGTACACAGGAGGGAAGGTAGTGATAACATACTGTACACTTTTACAGGGAGTCCCTTGGGCACAGCGGACCTGGCGTGCCCAAATCATCATGTCCTTATCCCATGTATGTCTCTCAACCCTCCTTCTTTTTGTAGTCCATATTTAATTAAAAAGTCACCCCTTATATTCAGTCATCCAATCCCCCCAGTTTGGAAAATGTCTTCAGTCTCATTTCCCCAGCCCCTATTATTAATCCATTGCCAAACCATATCATTTTTACCTCTTAAATGTCTGTCAGTAGAACTCTTTTCTCCATTCCCTTTGCCCTCATTGATTGCCTGGTATTCTTAACTTCACTCCTAGAGAAAGAGCCCAGGAGCAAGCGCAGGGCATAGGGGAGATATAACTTCATTGGACCTGGAGCTAGAGGGACAGTGGATGTGTGGGTGGCAAGGCTCGCCCAAAGCAGTGGAAGATGGAAGAGTCTAAAGGGAAAGCTAAGATCCATAGTTTGGAAAGAGAAAGTACCAAATCCAAGACCCTGTGTGTTTGGGCAGGAGAGGGGATGAGGTTCTAGGGCTATTCCTGAGTGATTATTCAGAATTTGAAGTTTTCACTTACGGCAGGAGTGTGATGGTCCCGTGGGACAGGAGTAGGCAGACATTGGAATTGTAAGCTTCCAAATCAAGCCTCTGGTCTCAAGAGCACTAATTAAAATCCATAATTATTTTATTTGTCCTTTTCTTTTCCCAGGTCCCCACTAGAATCTAAGATTTGAAGTCAGGATGTCACCATCATATGCCCAGGGCTTCCCATAGTACTTCAGGCATGGTAGACACCATAACATATTTATTGAGAACCACACGAATCGGTATTGAATACTGAAAATCTAATCTCATCACCTCAATGCTTAAGAATTCTTCAGTGACTCCATCAAGACGTTAGGATAAAATAAATCCAGGACTCTCAGCTTCGCTTTAAGCAAATAAACAGAAAACAAGCCATTTGGTTAGTTCAGGTTATTTTCTTAGCAGGTAGCTTACCATTTCCTCCCTCCTCTGCCTGCAAGGAGGCTGCTTTCAACCTCAATATGCTACGTGTGGCTTTTTGCGTGTGTCATATTCATTCTTTCTTAATAAGCAGCGATAGTTCAGGGAACACACTTTCCAGGAGGCTTTTCCCAACTTTATCCCTGGCCTTGGTCAAGTATGAAGGCAGTGAGGGTTAATTTGGTGCCAGCTTAGCTAGTTGTTTGGCCAAACACCTGTCTAGATGTGGCTATGAAGATCTTTTTCTTTTGGATATGATTAACATTTAAACTAGTAGACTTTGAGTGATTTGATTGCCCTCTATAACGTGATTAGGTCTCATGCAGTTGTAGAGAACTTAAGAGCAAAGATTGAGGTTTCCCAAAGAAGAAATTCTCCTCAAGACTATAACATAGAAAAAAAAAAGACTATAACATAGAAACACTGCCTGGATTTCCAGCCCGTGGCCAGCCCTACAGACCTCAGACCTCCAAGGTTTTACAACCACAGGTGGCCATTCTGTAAAATCAATCAATCCATCAATCTCTCTCTACCCCCCAACGCCATATATATGTGTATATACATAGAGATTGTGTTTCTCAGGAGAACCTATACTAATACAGGAGCTTTTTATTTTACCTCCTATGTCTAGAACTTAGCAGAATGAGTCAGTAAAAAATTAAATTTGGCATGAAATCATCCTCTCTTAACAGAAGTAGGCCTTGGCAGTGCAGAGATAATCATCAGCTCTTGCTAGGGAAACACTAGTGAGGTTAACGAACACCTGGTGCCCGGCATATCCCTGAGTAGCCCCTCCCTTGCTCGCCCTCCCCCATGACTTGATCATCTGAGGCAGAACCAAAAATAATGAGGAAAATAGACTTTCTGTGAGTCCCTTCATTCTGTTTTGAATGCAGGGGAATACATCACAAAGATCTCAACAGGCACTACCAGCCCTGTGGTTTGGGAATGGCTGTGTGCATCCTCTGCCCTCCTGGAAAGAGGCAGCAAAATCTGCTGCTCCTCTAGAGAGTCTAAAAAAACAGGATGCCTTTCTCTGTGCATCCTGTCTCACTCCTTTTTGTGTGGTTTTAATTTTTGAATGACCGAGGAGTCACTGAAAAAGACCTCTCCACACCAGCTGCTTTGGCCCACTTGTCATTCAACCTCTGGTCTAAACAGACCTCAACATGTCTTTCATGAGGTAAGTAAGCACATGACCGAAGCTCTAGGCAAGGATTGCCAGCCTCCAGCGGTTTTTCTCGTGCTTGCTGGACTTCTGGGTTTACGCTGGAAAATGCCAGATCATTCTCAGTAGGTATGACGGATAGTGGGTACTGGTGAATATTTATCGACAATCTCCAAGAATGAAGTGCATACCGAGAGTTCTTACCGATATGCACGTCGTCAGCTCCCTCCTGCTTGGGCTCCTCTCTCTGGGTATTATCTTCCTCCATCAGGATCTTCTGCTGAATCTCCGAGGAGAAACTGGGATGGATGCCAGCCTGTACTCAGCGAAAAAAGACAAGTACCATGAATGGGAAGCCAAGGCGACCTCTGAAAACTGAAAGTCAACAGAGCTAACATCTGGGGAACACAAATGGCTGTTGAATTTGAAAAACAGATATCCTGGATCATCTTCTAATCCTGCTTCGGCCTGTCCTTTAGAATGACACACTTAAACCCCATAACCACCAACAGCACACTTTGGGGGAGTGGCTCCTGGGTGGCTCAGTTGGTCAGTTGGATAAGCGTTTGCCTTCAGCTCAGGTCCTGATCTCAGGGTCCTGGGATCAAGCTCCTGGTCAGGCTCCCTGCTCAACAGGAAGTCTGCTTCTCCCTCTCCCTCTGCTCCTCCCCCTGCTCATGCACTCTCTCTTTCACTCTCTCTCTCAAATAAATAAAATCCTTTAAAAAAAAAAAAGTAAAACACCTTTGGGTAGAATTGTTACAGATTTAAAAAAAACAGATGCCAGCAAACAAGTATGGTCAATATTTAGACAGAAGAATCAGTTTCTCAGCATAGTTGTTCCAGCTTGGGTTTTGTTGTTACTTATTTTCTATTTTTCATCCCACACTTTGCCAACCATCCTGTTATGTATCTTGTCTTTATTATTTCTTTTAATTTTTACAAAATCTCATATTATAAAAAAGGGAATCAATGTCTTTGTTCTTAAGAGCTCCCCAAGGAGCTCTTGACTTTAAGTCATATCTTTCTCAGCTCTCACATGAGTCCAGTTTTCTCTGCAGACTCAGGGGTGCCCCAGGAGACAATGTGGTCCCAGCATCATGTAAGAGATCCAATTTATTGTGCACCTACAATGCCAAATATTTCTCATCTAATTTTCACAGTGACTCTAAGGCTAAGTATTATCATTTCCATTCACAGATGAGAGACCTAAGGCTTAGGAAAAATAAAGAGTTATTAAAAGTCACATAACCAGTAATGCATGTTACCTTGTTAAGTAACAACCCTCAGCTACCATTCAGATGCTAAAAGAATATTGGGTTTTGTTTAAATTATTCTTGGTATATTAAAGAGTATGAATTTTAATGGTGACAGATCTAGAGGCAGAAAGACCAGTTAGAGGTCTATGCAATATTTTTAGGGAGAGACATTAAGAAACTAAGGCATTTGTTTAAGATAAGAAGGTTCAGATTGTGATATACATATAGATCTAGAAATAGGCATAGAGATAGATATAGTTATATTATCAGCACAAGATAACTCAAGGTGCTGGGGGAGATGGAGAGAGTATGGGTGTGGGGATAACTCAAGGGAATGGGGAGAGTATGGTGTGACTTTGGTAGCTGATAGATGATTGATGCTATTATCTTAGAATGGAAATACTGGAAGTGGAGCAGATGTAGAGTGAAGAAGGGAATTCAATTTTGGATATGTTGATTTGGATTATGTCCGTAGAGCATCCAGGTAAAGTACAGAGTAGAAATCACGGCTAGAGGTGGAAATTTGGAGCAACAGATCATGGAAAGTCTTGCTTTTTCTCAAAATAGGAGGGAACAAGTTAAGTTGGCTCATATGCTGAGAGAAGACAGAGAGGGAACTGGTAAAGATCTAGATGAAGTGATAGAGCAAGGTTGTGGGAGAGAGACTGAGAATGGGGTCAAGAACCCAGTTGGAGGGTTGGCCTTGATTAGAAGAAGTGCTCCTCCTTTCATGAGAATTCATAGAGGAAAGGTGATGAGGACAATGCTCACATAGATCAATGACAATGGCCGGAAGCATTAAGAGTTGAGGACTTTTACATGCTGAGGGCCTCACGGTTGTCAGGGAAGTACAAGACCATCTCTTCCATGGAGAGTCCACCAGCTTGAACATTTTTGTAGGAGATAAATGCTGAAATATAGTTCCATAAGGTATATTAAAAAGAAGCTTGAAAAACTTTGTGCCACAAATAATGCCATCAAGAAAGGGAAAAGACAACCCACAGAATGGTAGAGAATATTTGCAAATCATACGTCTGCTAAGGGACCTATAATCTGAAATATGAAAGGATTATTAAAATTCAAAATGGCCACAGGATCTGAATTTCTCCAGAAAAGACATACAAATAGCCAATAAGCAGGTGAAAAGATGCTGAACATCATTAATCATCAGGGAAAATACTTCAATACCACCATGGGATACCACTTCCCACCCATGGGGGTGGCTTTAATAAAAAGCCAGATAACAAGTGTTGGACAGGATACTCACAAGGAGGTTCTGGGAGTACAAAATATCACTTTGGAAAAACAACAGCGTTAAACCCATTGGGTTTAATGGTTAAAAACATTGAGGACGTTTGGGGTCCTCAAATGGTTAAACACGGAGCTGCCATGGTTCTAACAATTCTACCTATAGGCATACACCCCAAAGAAACGAAAACATATATTCATGTATGACTTACATACAAATGTCCATATCATCATTATTCCTAAGAGGCAAAAAGTGGAAAGAGCCCATATGTCATCCAACAGGTGAATGGATAAATGAAATGTGGTAGATCTGTACAATGGGATATTACTTGGCAGTAAAAAGGGAAGGATGCTCCAACCCAGACAAACCATGAAAATATTATGCTGAGTGAAAAAATCTAGTCACAAAAGACCACATCTTATATGACTCTATTTATGTAAAATGTCCAGAACAGGCAAGTTTATAGAGACAGAAAGGAGATTGGTTGTTGCCTAGAGCTGGCTCTGGGAAAGAGGTGGCGGACGGGTAGAAAGTGACTGCTAATGGGTTTCTTTTGGGGGTTAATGGAAATGTTCTAAAATTAGATTGTGGAACATTCTGCGAATGTATTAAAAACCATTGAAGTCTATACTTTAATTTTTTTTTTTTTTTTTTTTTTTGACAGAGAGAAACACAGCAAGAGAGGGAACACAAGCAGAGGGAATGGTAGCGGGAGAAGCAGGCTCCCTGCCGAGCAGAGAGCCCGATGCGGAGCTCGATCCCAGGACCCTGGGATCTGACCTGGGCCGAAGGCAGACGCTTAACGACTGAGCCACCCAGGTGCCCCTGAAGTCTATACTTTAAATGGATGAATTGTATAGTATAGAAATTATATCTCAGTGATTTGTTTTTTAAAAAAAATAAGCTTGGGGTCTGAGGAAAGGACAATGGACAGAGTCAGGAGCTAAGGAACACCTTTCAAGACCAGATAATAATAATAATAACAATAACAATAGCCATTATGTTTGAGGATTCACAAGCCAAGCATTGTGCTAACGGTTTTGTCTACATTATTTCTTTTAATCTTTCCCACAAACACATATTTAGGTAGTTTTTCCTTATTTTGCAGACAATACAATTAAAGTTCAGAAAAATGTAAGGAACTTGTTCAAGGTTAAATATCAAGAAAGAGACAAAGACAAAATATATAGACTAGGGGGATGTCTGGGTGGCTCAGGTGGTTAAGCATCTGCCTTCGGCTTGGGTCCAGGTAGTGATCTCAGGGTCCTGGGATCGAGTCCCACACTGGGCTTCTTGTTCAACAGGGAGCCGGCTTCTCCCTCTGCCTGCTGCTCCCCCTGCTTGTGCTTTCTCTCTCTCTCTCTCTCTGACAAATGAATAAAATCTTTAAAAAAAAAATAGAAGGTCTTTATCTGTGTCAGTCTGAAACCTTTCTTAAATCCCTGTACTATGCTGTTTCCCACAACCGTCGACCTTCCAACTTAGCTTCAACTTTCTAGGTTGAGCACAAATGCCAACATCTTCGGGTGCTCCCACAGCAGTTTGTGGGAGCACTCCACCAACCTGAAAGTAGTAGATAGTGTTTTCATTTCTGCTGTCCACATCAAGGGATGTGAAGTAAACGCGTCAGTAATGAAGAGCTGTAGAAGAAACACGTCCATAAGTTAGCTCTGTCCTAACCTCATCCGCACTCAGCAGCCTTAGGAGCAGGACCTAAGTACCAAGTGCTTTGTTGACATGTGGAACACTGAGACATAAAGGAGCCAAGAGCTCCACGCAGAGAGAATGTGTCCCTCCGTTCCCCTCTACTCTGATAGGGAAGAACAGAAGCTGATCTCAACCCTTAGAGAGTCAATCCTTAGGCTTTTCAAGATGCTTCTCTCAGGTTTTGAGACCCTGATGCTACCACTCAACTTTCCTCACCCATCTAACTGCAGATACAGTTTAAGTGGTCCTTGGCATGGGGTAAGGGCTGAAGAAATTGTATCTTGTTTTTCCACTTCTTTCACTGTCCTCCCTCCTGTCCCTGCTTGGCACTCTTCAAGCTAACTATTCACATACAGAGCTCTGCTGTAGAACAGGGTAACTAAAAGCAGACAAAACATACTATCTACTTCAGTCTCTTCCGTACTTGGCAATCACAGCAAAATGCTGAGGACCATTGAAACCAAGACCCTGAGTGCCTTCTGAGGAATTACAGTATCTCTTCACATAATCTCAGCACCACTTTCTTTATAATGTGAGAAGCAGTAGGAGAAAAAATACTTATAATAATAAAATTTCCCAATGCTTGTGTGGGCTGCCACTGCGGCAGACATCGTGCTGAAGTTTCTACAGACATCATTTAGTCCTCACCTAATTTATTGGAGTGGGTTTGCCCGTCTGACCAATGAGAGAAGGGAAGGTAGAAGAGAAGGATGAACTTTTCCAAGGTCACAAAGTCAGTCAGCGGAGGGGGCCAGCAAAGTTCAAAACGTCTGTGGGACTCTGAAGTCAGGTCTCTCCATCTCTCCATTGCCCCCACCTCCCACAACCTTTCTTCTTCTTCTTTTTAAATATTTTATTTATTTATTTAAGAGAATGAGAGAGAGAGAGAGAGAGAGAGAGAGCGCACAAGCACTGGGAGCAGCAGCAGGAGAGGGAGAAGCAGGCTTCCCACCTAGCAGGGAGCCCAATGTGGGGCTCGATCCCAGGACCCCAGGATCATGACCTCAGCCAAAGGCAGATGCTTAACCAACTGAGATGCCCAGGTGCCCCTCCAATAACCTTTCCGTTGTCACCAAGCTCCCTCTCATGAAGATTGCTCTGCTAAGAACAGTGGAGGAACATGACTCTAATATGTAAATACTTTTGCAAACAATCCTCCAACGTCAATCCAAAAATATGGATTAGATATTCAAAAACAAAATCCAACACCACATTAAGAAAATATACCATGACCAAGTGAGATTTATTTTGTGAATGCAAGGATGATTCAGTATTAGGAAATCTAGTAATTCAAACAGCAAATCAGTAGATGTAAGAGAAATAAGTGTGTGAATATCCCCTATATGAAAAAAAAAAAACTTTTGACATAAACTTCCTGATAAAAATACTCAAGAAAATAAGATCTGAAGCATATTCCTAAACAGAATACCTCAGTCCTAAAACCAGCATCATACGTAATAAGGAAACACTAGAGACATTTCCACTAAGATTAGGAAAGAGTCAAGAATGCTTACTTTGTCTACTAATCTTACTATCTCTGCTACTACTATCAAACATTGCTCTAGAGATATTAGCCAGTACAATTTAAAAGGGAAGAACAAGAGGCAGTATAGGATTTGGAAAATAAGTAAAACTATTCTCAGAGGATATGATGCTCAGAGAACCTGAGAATATCAGAGAACCTGAGAAAATCAACAATAAACTAATACAAACAATAAAATAAATGTTAACTTACTAGTACCAGTTTTAGTTTTGCTAGTTTTAGAATAACTTCAAGCTTCAGAAAAGCTGCAAGAACACCAAGAGTATTTTTCCTGGAACCATCTGGAATAAGTTTTGAACATGGTGCCCATCATATAACCCGTCAAACAGGGACATTCTTTAGAAACTCATGATATCAGAATCAAAATCAAGAAATTATCATTGACACTAGCATTGAATTTACAAACTCCTTTCAAATTTAATCCATTGTCCCAACAGTATTCTTCGCTGGAGCTAATCTAGGATCATGTGTTGAATTTAGTAGTTTTATCTTTCTCTTTTTTAAATTTATTTGACAGAGGGAGAGAGATCACAAGCAGGCAGAGAGACAGGCAGAGAGAAGGGGAAGCAGGCTCCCTGCCGAGCAGAGAGCCCGATGCAGGGCCGATGCAGGGCTCGATCCCAGGATCCTGAGATCATGACCTGAGCTGAAGGCAGAGGCTTTAACCCACCGAGCTACCCAGGCGCCCCAAGAGTTTTATCTCTTTAGTTTTTCTTTTTTTTTTTTTCCAGTCTGGAAAAGTGTAGTGCAGGTAGCCTTTCATAGACTAATTTACCCTCACTCCCATCCCCTCGGTGCCAGGGGTGCTGAAAAAGGCCAGGACTGACCACAACCAAAACTCATCCTGCCGGACATATAAAACACACAGTTGTTTGAGTGTGTAGAGAGAAGTGTGGAAGTGATGCCATGCTTTTATCTTCTTTTATTTTTCCCATAAAAGTTTTAAAGCAGGCTGTAAAAGTAGAAATAGGGCAAGCAGTTCACTCTTTGCCGAATTCTTCCCTTGATACAAAGTTCACAGAAAAAAAATTGTCTCTTTTCCAAAATGGTTCCAGGACAATCTCTCCTAGGTTAGATTTAACAATACATCTCTTAGTTTGTGTATTCTCAGGTCTGATTGGTTTCCAAGAAAATCTCAGGTAAGGAGACTGTTCTTAGATTAAATTTGAAATAGGCTCACAGAGAATACAACTGTCCCCACTGTGTTAGATATGAGTTCTAGGCAAGTTAAAAAAAATAAAACAAAACAAAACGTTCGAATCTGAATTTGCTTCAAAGTTCTGTTGGGAATTCTTGGAAATCTGTTAGATGACCACTAATCCCACGGAATGATAATTCAAATTTCTTTACATGTAGAGCCTACAACTACTTTTCCATAATTGTATTTTTTCTGATACCAAATCATTAGCTTTCATCGATTATGTAAAAGCTTTTGAAAGCATAACAGGTGCATAGGGAACCATAAAGCTGTGTTTGTTTGAAGGATCTTTGTCCTCATTAACTTACCCATATATGTTACTGGATATTCCTTATTTTTTAGGTCCAGACAGTTGCTTGAGCCAGTGTCAATGATCGTGGGGAAAGCTCCCAGGTTTTTATAACAGATTCTAGATTTCCTTGAGTGCCTGGGATCCATGCTTTTCAAAGCTACCTCAGTGGAAGTATTTTTGAATGTTGATGTTCTATTCTTTCATTTCCTTGGTGGCAGAATAACACCCTCAACACTTTTCTTTTTTTTTTTTGCTACCTTTTTGTGGGAGTCATTTTTTCTCAGAAAAGGTTGGAAGGAAAGAGAGGGACTATAGATTATGGGAAGGGCAAAATTCCTCTTTCCAGTTGCCTATAGACAAGGCCACACCACAGAACTTTAAAAAACACAGATTCTTTAATACCAGCCCAGACTTTCTAATCAGAATCTGTGGAGGTGGAGCCAGTAGAATGCATTCTTTTAAAAATGTTTAAAAAGATTTTTTTTATTTATTTGAGGAAGTGTGTATGCTTGGGTTGGAAGGATAGAGGGAGAGGGAGAGAGAGTTTTAAGCAGACTCCATACTGAACCTTAAGCCCAATGCAGGGCTCGATTTCACCACTCTGAGATCAAGACCAGAGCCCAAACTAAGATTTGGACGTTCAACTTACTGTGCCACCCAGGTGCCCTGATAATATGTATTTTTTTTAGGAAATTTCTCAAGAGAGTCTTCCCTGGCTAGTGTTGAGAAGTTGTGTTCTACACCTAGTGTTAGCAGAATGATCTCTACGAAAACTTACAAGAGGGGCACCTGAGTGGCTCAGTGGGTTAAAGCCTCTGCCTTCAGCTCAGGTCATGATCTCAGGGTCCTGGGATTGAGCCTCATATCGGGCTCTCTGCTCAGCGGGGAGCCTGCTTCCCCCTCTCCCTCTGCCTGCCTCTCTGCCTACCTGTGATCTCTCTCCTCTCTGTCAAATAAATAAATAAAATTAAAAAAAAACAAACAACTTACAAGAGTTTGGAAAATGATGCTCTCGATAGCCCCTTCTTAGCAAGCTGAGGCTCATGTTAGCAGATGCATTAAAGGAAACATCTATTTAATTTTGTTTAATTCAGCATTTCTCAAATTTATTTGAGTAAGAAACATATTTTTTTTTTTTTTTGATACAACACATCACAGTACCTCCCCTAAAAGCACAAACTTTGTGAAATGTTGTTATGGAAAATACAACTCACTGTGTCACCCGCTTTTTACTAACAAAATCAGCAACTCTAATGTTTGGCAACACGGTAATGCGTGTAACTGTAACTGCGTCTCACCTAAGAGAGGTTGTCCTGGAACTATTTTGGAAAGGAGACAATTTTTTCCTCTGAATATTTATCAGTACTGTCATATAAGGTTTCCTAAGGTTTTAATGCTGAGTGTTATTCTCCGGCTCTTCCTGTGCTCATTCCTAAACCTCAGATGTTAAAAAAAAATAGTTATTAAAATTAGTATGCACTGATGGGCACCTGGGCGGCTCAGTTAGTTAAGCGTCTGCCTTCGGCTCAGGTCATGATCCTGGGGTCCTGGGATCGAGTCCTGAGTCAGGCTCCCTGCTCAGCGGGGAGTCTGCTTCTCTCTCTCTCTCTCTCCCTCTCCCCTTCCCCACCACTCATCCTCTCACTCTCTTAAATAAATAAACAAACAAACAAACAAATAAATAAATAAAACATTTAAAAGAATTAGTATCTATCAATTGCTTTGTATGTGCTAGGCTCAGTTCCAAGTACTTTGCAGGCATTATATCATTTAATCCATAGCCCTGTGGAGTAGGTATTATTATTACAACAATGTCATAACGAGATACCGAGGTACAGAGAGATTAAGTAGCTACACCTAAGAAAACACGCAGTTAGTAAGTAGTGAAGCCGGTATTACAGATGTTAAATCCAGGTGTCCAGACTCTGAGCCTACAGAATTAAGCACATGTCATTCTGCTTGAGCGTGAGTCGTTGGTCTTCCGCTACCTGCTCCTTCTTGGCAGTCTCATCCCATCAAAGCTTCACTGTGTCCATGGCTTCCTGAGCACTTCCCTCTACTCTTGTTCTCTCTTCTGGGCCACAGACCCACTTCACCAACTGCTTGCTGGACATCTCATTGGGGAGTTATCACTGGAACCTCAGACTCAACATATTTCTAATAGAATCTCATCTTTCCTCCACTGACCTTAACCCCCCTTATGGGTTCCCTCTTTCTAGTCATTCATGTATTGCTTGAATATACATATTCATAACCTATAACATACCTGAGCACGTACCTGAGTTTGGTACCATGCCCTTTTGGGGGATATGTATAAAAGTGAACAGAACGTGGGTTCCTACTCCTGGTTTCTAAGACCCCATAACTTCAGTGAACATATGCTTCCTCATGCCCCTCCTCCTCTTTCTTTATTATGTTCTTCCAGATTAATCTGCAGCAGCTGTTTCATTCTCTAAATTGTTCTCAAGCTGTATTTGCTTGAAAGGGAAATTGATTGTCCTGAATTATTTCCCTGTGGCAAGTCATTGGCACACCTCTAGGTGGTGTGGCAGATGGTGTTCTATGGATGGTCACAAATGCACACATGCCATGCGACACATTCTTGCAGCGTGGCATCGATGGTCCTTCGTCAGGAGACGGGGGGGTCTACACCTCCTCCCCTTGGATCTGGGTGGGCTCATATCTGCAGTGGAATTGATATGACGTGCTTTCAGAGGCTGAGTCCTAACAGGCAAAACAACTCCTGCCCTGGCCCTTTAGGGGTGCTTGTGCGTGGAACCAAAGGAAGGGGAAAGATTACACGGAGTTGAGATGTGAAGGTGTTCCAGGCTGTGGTCCCCACTGAGGACCCTGCTGACTGCCAGCACTGACCTCAGACTGGGGAGTGGATAAGATTTCATGTGACTCCCCATCCTGGCCTTCAAGCCACCATAGTCGATGCTGAGTGGGGCAGAAACAAGGTATCTCCTCTGAGCTTTACCTAAATCGCAGCTGTGTGAGCCACATACATGTTGTCATTGTTCTAAGTCATTGAGTTTTGGGGTGGCTTATTAGAGAGCAACTGACAGCCAGAATAGGTGCCCACATTTGTTTTAACCTGCTGTTGTCAGAAGCAAGGTCACATAGCACAAAGCACAGCTGCTGGGGGGGGTGGGGAGGGGGACTATGATTAAATGTCAACCGTGTGCCATTATTTTTAAAATTTCGATCCTCTCTATTTAATAGAGCATTTTCTATGGAGTATATGCCAAATAAATATTTGCTGAATTGAACTGAAGTATGTTGGGAGAGTAAGGTACACGTTTTCCTGTCAGACTAAATTCCAAAGCACAGTTCTAGATGCTATGGTTCTAATTTTTAAATAGGAGAAATAAGGGTAAAATGAGAAAGACTGAAGCTTGACTGTGAAGGATCTTGCATGCATGGTTAAGATCCATTTTTTTAGGTGACGGGGACCTGTGGAAGGTTATAGAGATGTGAGAGGCATAAGGCCATTTTTGAGAAGATTAATGTGACTGTCCTGTGTGGAATGAGAGGTCAGGTGAACAAAAACCAGTCAGGAAGCTAAAGTCAGTGTCCAAGCATGTTAGGATCTACCCAGTACCTAAAAAAGTGTAGCCAGGAGATTGTCAGGTCAGGATTTAATGGCAGGATGACATTACAAAAGATGTTTCTATAGATTTTGAGTTGGAGGCTATGAAGAAGATCAGCAGAAGGGAGAAGAGAAGTCAAAAATTGACCCCAATAACTGGGCAGAGTTTATTAAAAGTTGTTCATACAGGATACCCTGTGTGTGCTCCAGCCATCTCCCTTCTGAAGATCCGCCTTTTAAAGATGGGAGAGCAAAAGTACTTACAGCTACATGTCCAAGGATATTTACTGCAGTCTTGTTTGTGACAGAATAATGGTGAAAAACCAAAATAACCATCAGTAAGGTAATGGTTAAGTGTAGTATGTCTATACAATGGAATAATATGAGAATGAATTAACTCTAAACTGGCCGGAGTAAGTTTTAAGTGAAAACAGCATGTTATAAACGTGTGTGTGTGTGTAATGTTATCTGATTTTTGTTAAAAGCAGAAGCCAAAAAAGAAACAGAAGACAAGCCCAAGTGTCCAAAAAAACCCCACTAAATGCTGTATTGCCGTTTTCCTCTGGAAACTGGGAATTTTGGAAAGGTGTGGGGGCGAAGTGGTCTTACAATAAAGACTCCAAAAAATGTGTATAATTTTACCTCTTGGTGGTCTTTGCTTTTTTCCTTTAATGAAAACATGACAAGCCCTTTTAGGTTCACAAATTTAATACTATTACAAGCAAACGGCACCCTTGACAGAAACAGTCAAGTCTGAAAGGATGATTAGGTTCAGGGCACAGATGATGGCTCAGTGCAGGTTACTGTGTACCAGGTATAAAGGGCTAACTCATGCTTTGGAGCACTGACTGTTGGAAGCGTGGACGGTGTGTCTGAGCAGACCTTCCAGATTCCGGCTCTGGAAGGGCCAGGCTGGAGATGGGGTCCATCTGGGTAGAGAGAGTGTGCCGCTGAGACGGCAAGGTCAGAGGAAAGTACCACAGATCTTTTCTACTTCTGTCTGTCCCGGGGTTGGAGGGAATAACTCTTGCTGACCCAGCCTGTTCACCCTAAAGAAAAACTCTTGCAATCCATGTGATTCTGGAATAATTAACTCTGGGCCTTCCAACCTACTGTGAAAGTTGGTAGGTAGGGCAACATTCCACTGGTGAAACTCATCTTCATGAATGCACCTATCTCTGTCTTGAACTTATTTAGATTTATAACCTGCGGTGAATCTAGAGCTACATTTATGTCTGTATTTATATTTCTTTTCAAAACATCTATGAGATCTATAGCCCTGTCTAGAAACATGGACAAATAGAGATGTCCTGCCTGCATATTCTCATATGAAATAATCAACATTTATTCAAATTTAATACATTGAACAATACCCAGTATTGTTCAAGGCTAAATTTGAATAATATTAAATTTGAATAATATTAAATACAGGGTATACATACTATAACAATGGATTCCACACACGGTATTATTGCGATATTTCATAGAGCCAACTGATTTCTTCTCCAGACAGATTTAAATTGATAACCCTAAGAAAATTTTTGCAAATGGGCTCTTTCTATCTTTTTGACCCTAGAAATGCACTTATCACAGCTTCTGGGAAGATCTCATTTCCCTGCATGGCTTCAAAATGCTTTGGGCAAAAGAGATATTGTGTATTTTATTAAGTGAATGTTATCTCCAAAGCCCATTAATGAATTTTTTTTAATACATGCAAAGCTTCTTTTAAAACCTGTTCAATATTTAATACACATTGCCTCGGACAAGTATTAAATAATACATTTGAAATTTTAAAAATGCATATGCAAAGTTACCTACATAAGTCCCTACAATATTTGTAATTCTACTGTCATCAGTTTCCTTTTATGTGTCTTGTCCCCAGTAGATTCTGAACAGACACAGAGACAATAAAAACCATGTCATGATGCCTTCCTTTTCTTTTCCTTTTTCTTTACAAAGCAAGAAAAAAGTCATGGGAGTATTTTAATTGCCTAAGATCTCACAGCCATTCATGCTGACAATGATATTCTTAGACCCTAGGATGTGTTGACTCTGTTTGCTATTTTCTTTTTTCATGATATTTATAAATAAGTGATTTATAAATACCCAAGAAGCATGTGTATGTATATATAACATATACATATATTTTAAATCACTGTTATGAATTTATATGCTATCTCATAAGTTAATAGAAAAAAATACAGCATTTCAAGTAAAGACTTGTCAGTTTCTTTCTTTCTCAAACAAAAATGCCAGACTTGGTTTTCCTACTTGTCCCTAGGCAGTATATGCTTCCAAGCTATTCCAGAGTGAAAATCAGTACTTCCTGCTCCTGCTATTGATCTAGTAGATGTACGGAAACAAGAGGAAGAAGAGAAGCTGCTTTTTGGAAACCAGGACCAGTGCTGAGGATATGGAGGCTTTATGTGCCTCACATTCTACTAGCTTTTTCTACATCATTTAGCATTCTCGGGGGAAGAAAATTACAGATTTCTCCATGATTGCTTGGTTCCACAATGGTTTTAAAAAGTTGAAGTTGGGAAGAGCCCCTGAATTTGAATCTGTTAGAAATTGGAATCAATTCCATTTCTTTTGAATCATTCTGTCACTTTGATGATGAGAGGATGTAGGACAAAATGAGGTGAAAACGACACAAAACAGAATTGTGAGTTTAAGAGCTAGTGAAATAAAGTAAGTAGCCTTTGAGACTCCAGTTAAATAAAAAGCAAATAGAATTCTTAGAAAGGTGAGATGTCAAGTTTTTTTGAGTTCAAACAAGAGAATAATGGAAGATACCGGAATCCAGGATAGGACAGGAGCAAGTATGATGCCTCCCTTCAGGGAGGTGGAACCATCCATCCACTAAACTGAGTTGTTTTTCAGCTGTGCTGCTGGCTGTGAACAACCTATGTGCACTTTCACCCCGTCCCTCTCTTTGCCAATGGCAGGCCTTTGCAAGATGGTGCAACATGGACAGAAGGAGAGAAGATAAATGACTCTCCAGTGGTTTCCATGACCTTTATCATTAGTAGCTTGGCTTTAATTAATGTTGGTGATAGGAGAAGAGAAATGTCTTAAATTCTGGATGAATGGTCATTTAAATTACTCAAAACCAAGATGCCCTTTAACAGACAAATGGACAAAGAAGATATGGTCCATATATACAATGGAATATTATGCCTCCATCAGAAAGGATGAATACCCAACTTTTGTATCAACATGGATAAGACTAGAAGAGATTACGCTGAGTGAAATAAGTCAAGCAGAGAGAGTCGATTATCATATGGTTTCACTTACGCGTGGAGCATAAGAAAAAACATGGAGGACATTGGGAGAAGGAAAGGAAGGGTGAATGGGGGGAAGTCAGAGGGAGTGATGGAACCATGAGAGACTATGGACTCTGAGCAACAAACTGAGGGTTTTGGAAGGGAGAGGGGTGAGGTGACCCTGGTGGTGGGTATTGAAGAGGGCACTTATTGCATGGAGCACTGGTTGTGGTGCATGAACAATGAATCTTGGAACACTGAAAAAAATAAAACAAAATAAAATAACATAATAAAATAAAAATAAATAAATAAATAACTCAAAACTATTTGAAAACTAGAAAAAAGATTGTAAATCTTTGTCTTCATTTTGTTCTCATAACTGGGTTCCCTATTCTCTACCTAAGAGAAACGACTCACTGGATGCTAAGTGGATCATAATTTCCATAGGATCACTGTGGTGTATTCATCTTTATATTTTACTGTGTTTGGCACTTGATGGGGTGTCAGTGAATTATTTGCTAGGTTTCATTGAATTAACTGAGTAAAAGAGAAAGTATACTCTTTTAGAAGCCAAAACAATTTTCAAATCTTGATAAGAAGTTTATCAATGTACGTCATTCCATGTGTGTTCAAAGGTCAACTGAAAAGGAGGAATTAGAGCGGGAAGTCAAAAGATAATCCACTGACCGATATGTAATTTGGAGGTATCTTTGCAATCCACTCTTCCTGTCTCTTGCGGGAAATATCACCAGCATATAAATCAGTCAGTGCCCATGAGGCTGTCTGGGAAGGGAGCAGAGAGCAACGTCCCCCGGCCCCATGTTTACTAGTCCAAGTGACATCAGCTGCTGTCACTCTCTGGACCTCCCTCTCCCACTTGACTCACTGACCCAGAGGAGAAGGGGCAACTCTCCCACCGGTGCGTTTGGGAAATAAACTGAGTCTGCGTAGTGGTTGGAAGTCAGCTGACCTTAAGCATTGCACATCCTTGGTCTGCCTCTTCACACTCTGCATTGTGGAGAGGCAAGTCCTCTAGCGGGGAGCTTGTGGCCACTGGTGGGTAAGTCTCTCCAACTATGGAGGGCAGTTTTAGAAGTCTGCTGTTGTCATGTCCCCGAGCCACATCCTCCCTTAACA
The DNA here is from genome assembly GCA_028646535.1 of Procyon lotor. NCBI lineage: Eukaryota > Metazoa > Chordata > Mammalia > Carnivora > Procyonidae > Procyon > Procyon lotor. The sequence continues at coordinate 136,470,613 of CM053603.1, forward strand.
GCTTTATCAGTTATGAAGATGACATTTTATCTCCTGCCAGATTTGCATGTCTACCTTTCCATTGTTTTCAAATGTGACCGGGAAAAGAAGGTCATATTCTGGTCCCCTTCCAGCCTCCGAGGGTACTTGGCTCCAGCAAGTCTACATACTTTGCATCTGGTTATCAGATGCATATTCATGCATGCATTCATTCAGCCATTCCCTTGCAAATAGTTAATGAGCCCCTAAAATATGCTAAGTTTTACGTATGGTAAACCCTGACACTCTACCCAGAAGGACCTCACCGTGCAGTGTTCTTATAAAGCAGTTTGACAAATGGGTGAGCACAGAGCTTTCCAAGAGGTAATGGAGTCGCAGCTGAGTTGCTCAGTTCTTTTGTGTATTTTCTTAACTGAGTCGTAATGAGGTAGGATTTGGTCAGGAGGTGGCCAGGTCTGGTCTACCTGATCACAACTGGAGTTGAAGGGGCGAGCAGGGGCTCGGTTCCAAGAGACGCTCCTCAGACAGCATTGTAGAGGCACTGGAGTCAGCTTAGCAGCTACCAGACCCTCTATCTCTGTGATAGAGATCAGAGGGGTGATACGGTCAGGTTTTGGTTCAGAACAAGTCGCCTTGATAGCTTGGAGGACCGACCTGAGGAAGACAAGTCTGAGCAGACCAGTTTGCCGATTGTTGTAGGTGAGAAATTATAGAATGTGATTTAGCAGCACCTCTGTTTAATTTTAATTAATTAAAATAATTTAAAAATTATTTTAATTAAATAATTTAATAAAAATTAAAATAAAATTAAAAATAAAAATAAAACTTTTCTTGGCAATTTTGACATTTTGTAGCATGAGCAGTAGGGGAAAAATCCCCACCTCTTGTGATAACGGTGATGATGATGATGAAGACAAAGCAGATGCTGAGTTCTTGCTAGAAAGGGCCATGAGGCCAAAATGCTTTTGTGGATTAGCTCATATCCTAGTCTCTAGAAATGCATGATATAGATAGTATTATTCTTTTCCATTTTACCTATGAGAAAAATAAAGTTCACCAGGTTAAAATAACTTTCCCAAGGGTACCCAGCCAGTAAACAGCCGACCTGGGACTTAAACTCCAGCCCAAGTTCAGCTGGCTGATAACCCCGTGCTTTATAACAAGCCTCACAGCACTTTACCAGGTGCATTCTTACTCAATGTCTTGCTCGAGCTTTATGAGCTTTCGCTTTCCCTGGATCCTGGGGACATGGAGGATGTTGGGAGAAGGAAAGGAAGGGCGAATGGGGGGAAATCCGAGGGGGAGATGAACCATGAGATACTGTGGATTCTAAGAAACAAACTGAGGGTTTTGGAGGGGAGGGGGTAAGGGGGTGGGTATTGAGGAGAGCACGTGTTGCACGGAGCACTGGGTGTGGTGCATGAACAATGAATCTTGGAACACTGAAAAAATGAAATTAAAAAAATAAATGAATGCACTCTAAAGAGTGGTTTATTCTCATTTAATAGAATCATATGTGCATGAAAAAAAATTGGTCATATATTTTGAGATCACAAACTATATTGCTCATTATTTGTACACAGATAATCAATTTAATGCCTTCTTGGTCAAATTTTAACAGTCACATGTCTTCATCTTACCATCAAACAGATACACACTGAATGAATTTTAATGTTGACTTTAAACAAATACTCTGTAATAAAATATAATTAAAAATATAACAGAAGTGATTTCTGGGGTTTTTTTCCTCATAGATTCATTCAGAATTCAACAACTACTGACTAAACACCTGGTGTGTGCTATGCACTATTTCTTTTAAGCATATGGAAGATAATTGCCACTAACTTCATTAGTTTTGCTGTATCACATAGAGCCTAACTTAGCATCATTATACAGAGGTCCTCAGTATCTGCTTTTAGAACAAAGAAAACAAAGGAATGTACCGTACAGGTCAAAGCATCCAATAAATTAAGTTAATCTAATCATTATATTACCTTAAACTTACTAGTTTTCCTCCTTGGAAATCTTTAGACTAGATTTTTATTCCCAATCATATGAGGTAGAGTTGACTGAGTTGTTTTATATTCATTTGACATCAGCTTACATAAATAAGATAGATATTTATTTATCCAGGGTTGTGAGTGTTTTCACCATTCACGTTAGCATTACTTATTCCAAACATTCTAGGTTTAAATGGAAACCCTGAAGTGTCAAAGAACAGCTTGTCATTCTCAGTGAATGGACTTGTGCTTGTTACAAGTGAAGGAACTACTACTGATGAGGAGGGATTCCAAACCACCCAGCAAGTCCTGACTGGAATCAGTCCTACACTGAAGAAATTACAGATATATGGCCCTGGTCTGCTCCCAGAGATAGGCTGTCTCACCCAGAGGGTTCTGGTTCATCAAGCTTCACTCCCTGCCCCCAACCTGCACCCCCCACCACATGACCACACCTTCCTGGGCAGAACCGCCAAAGGAATGTGGGATGACAGAGTTCCTTCTTTGGCTAATGGGCCCAAATTCTGGCATCACTGTTAGGCTTTAAGGGTTCCTCCCTTGCCCTAATGTTATTATGCTTTCTTGTGTCCTGACTCTAACTATTTGAAAGAAAATGTAGGCTCCAATTCTTGTTTAAGCTGCCAAGATCTCCCTGTGCTTAGGGGAAGCAAGGAAAAATGGCACAAGTGCTTAATCCGTAAACTTCCGAAAAGTGCTTCCGTAAACTTCAGAAAACTATGCTTTCTAGACACGAGTAAGGAGCATGTGGGTAAATTTATCTCCAATGTGCCAGGTTTATCCCTTTGAATAACTAGATAATTCCAGCAGATAGCATATTGAAACAGTTTCACCTGCCTGGTATATTTTTGAGGCTTTATTTGAAAGACTACCCAAAGGATTCCTGGGTGGTTCAATGCGTTAAGTGGCCTACTCTTGATTTCGGCTCTGGTCATGATCTCAGGGTTCTGGGACCTAGCCCCGAGTTGGGCTCCTCACTCACTGGGGAGTTGCCTTCAGGATTCTCTCTTTACCTCTGCCACTCCCCCCACTTGCGCATGCTTTCTCTCTCTCAAATAAAGAAATCTTTAAAAAATGACTATATGACAAGACAATCCAATATGTTATATTAATATTAATTATAATAAACATACGAAAAACAGATGACAAAAATTAATTTAAAGATAATCCAGATTTTACTCCAGAGAATTCTTTCCTAAATTAAGCTTCTTAAAACAACCAAAGAGAAGCTAATTGATTGTACTTCAATCTCCCTTTCCTTTTTTCAGCTCCCTTATAGTCTAATGATTTAAGTGAGCCCAAAATTGAGAAAATTCAAGTGAAAAAACCGTTATAATAATGTAGCACCTAGGGTTTATTTAAAAGGAAGTGTGGTTTAGTGTATCCTTCCAGTGGAAGATGTCTATTTATCTTACTCTACTCCAAGCATTTCCCACTTCACTTGGCTTTATGTAGAGTCCAAAAACAGGAGAATCTTTTGAAACTAATAACTTAATGTCTCCCTACAGATCTCTCCTTTTGGTGGTGTAAGGATCTTCACAGATCACCAGAGCAGAAGTATTTTGACACAAGGATAGGAAGCTAGATCCAGATATTTAGAGAAAATATCAACCTTTCATGTTTGTTGAATTGTTCTACACTGATTTGTATTTGTGACAATTACCTAGATTATGGAAATTTGTGGGCTTAAGCAAGTCTTTCTTTTTTAGTACTTCCATTTTCTCACCTATGTATTCATGATAATGTTAAAGCCAAAAAAAAAAAAAATACACCTTCTTCAGGGGAGTACGCCATGGATTAGCTTTTCTTTGAATTTATAATTAATTTTTTTATTGTGTTATGTTAGTCACCATACAGTTCCAGGATTCATTGTTTGCATATAACACCTAGTGCTCCATCCAATATGTGTCCTCCTTAATACCCATCACCAGGCTCACCCATCCCACCACACCCCTCCCTTCTAAAACCCTCAGTTTGTTTCCCAGAGTCCACAGTCTCTCATAGTTCATCTCCCAGCAACTTCTTTCAAGACACGTCTCCAAAGGCAAGGGAAACTAAAGTGAAAATGTACTTTTGGGACTTCATCAAGATGAAAACCTTCTGCACGGCAAAGGAAACAGTCAACAAAACAAAGAGGCAACCCACAAAATAGGAGAAGATATTTGCAAATGTCACTACAGACAAAGGGCTGATATCCAAGATCTGTAAAGAACTTCTCAAACTCAATACCCAAAGAACAGATGATCAAGTCAAAAAACAGGAAGAAGACATGAGCAGACACTTCTCCAAAGAAGACATACAAATGACTAACACACATGAAAAAGTGTTCATCATCATTAGGCATCAGGGAAATTCAAATCGAAACCACATTGAGATACCACCTTACACCAGTTAGAACGGCAAAAATCGACAAGGTACTTAAATGTTTAGTAAGGTGAGGCTATCAAGAAATGGTATAGAAAGGTAAAGTGTCGTGCTCGCTTCGGCAGCACATATACTGAAAGGTAAAGTGTCTATAAGTAGTAATATAGGGAATAAATCTTTCATGTTTTCAAGAATACTCAGGCAGAATTATTCATGCATCTATGACTGAAAAAGCTAAATGGATCTGTGACTTTTTCCCCACATGGTAAGTATTCTAAAATGTCTGTATGTATTAGGGTACTGTCAATCACATACCCATCAAACAATGGGTTTGATTAAACCCAAACAATGGGTTTAATATTACCCATTAAACAATGGTTTAAACCATGGAAAGTCACTGACTCACACAACTGGACATCAAGGCCTCACTGTGCTTCAGTTGGAGGAGCTGGTGGCATCTCATTGCTGGGCTCTGCTGAACACACCCTTCATTCTAAAGACAGTTTTCCTCATAACTGCAAGACAGCTGCCAGCTGCAGTCAAGGTCACAAGTTTCCTTCTACTTCCATTGTGAAAGAGACTGGCCTTCTGAAGGGCCCCTGAGGACAAGGAAGTTTTTTTTCCTGGAAGTCTCTAGCAGAAGCTCTTCGAGCCCCATCAATCAGATTTGGGTCACATGCCCACTCCAGAACCAATCACAGGTGGAAGTTATGGGATAAACTTTTGACCTCTTAGGCCACTGAGGGTCATAGGCTGTGTCAGAAAGGGATGGACGCCTAAACCATATCACAGTTGTATAGGAAAGGAAGAAAGAACAGTGAATGCTGAAGGCCACCAATAACATCCAGCCCAGAGCTCTTGAGAGGATATGGCTTTAAGGGAAGTAGAAAAACTGTCATGACCATTAATATACAGTAAGAAGCTACCAAATGGGTCAGATAAAATATCTATTTATAAGAAGTCCTGCCTCTGGTTCCTAGGGATTGCGAGGGCACGTGATGATCCTTCCATGTGCTTGAGACTTAGAATCATAAAGACAACGAGATGGTCAGCAGCCAGCAGCCTGGAAACAGCCCTCTCTCCAGACAAGATCACAATCTGAGGTACTAGGGATTAGAATTTCAAATATTTTTGGGGGGCACACAATTTTCAACCCTTAACGGACTGTCACATGAAAGTAAAAGTGGTACAGCTTAGACAGTCCTGAAATCTAGCTTTGTTCCCACATGGCACGAACAGACTCAAAAATTCCTACTCACCCCAGGAAGGGTGGTAAAAGTTCGCTGAAAGTCACCAAGTGAGGGCAAAGTGGTTCTGGATTTGGGAGTTGGAGAACCAAATATCTGAGGTGGGACCCATTAGGGAAGAACAGTCAGACCTCAGGTGGGATACACAGCACCCCTGAGACAGGGCTGAGTCACCAGGAGAAATTCTTGGGTCCAGATGAGCTGAGATGTCAGACCATAAATTATGAAGTCCACCAGCTGTGGCTTTCAGCAGCAGATGCCAACAGAATAGTCAGTTTAAAGGACAGCTGAGATCAACCACTCCAGAAGGGACCAGCAAAGACCCAGGCAGTACAGTTTACGTCCTAGAATCATGCCTCCTCTCAACTACCTAGAACTACATGTCCTCACTCAGATGCTCTCTTAGAGGCTAATAGGGGGAGAAAATGGGGCTCTGAAGGGCTAAGCATTTTTGTGAGTCATCCAAGGTGAAACAAAGTTACCTCAAGAGACAGATAGATTAACGACTACTAGGTTGAACTAATTGTCCACATCATCACCCTCCACCCCTTCCTCCCATACACACATGCACGCACACACGCACACTGCCACCCAGAAGAAAGGGGTCTGGTGAGGAACATATGGCCAGATACAGAGAAATCAAGAAGACACATTTTCTCTACATCCCTTAATGGTATGTGAACTCAGCATACGTTCTCCATTTTGTAATGACTGGGTCATTCTAAAGATCCAAAGATGTTAATGCCTACTGATGGTGATTTTAAGTTTGTCTCCAATTTAGGTTTGTTGTGAATGAATCTGTCTCTGCAGGTGTAAATAAACAGGCCTTTGCTAGGTTTACGAAAGCCTGATGGACTTGGGTCCGTGTGCACCCAAGGACTTGTGTAAGACCATTGTGTACTCTCTACCCCACGGTTCTAGATGGCAGAGCAAGTGGCTCCTTGGCAGAGGACTCATGAGCTCCATGATTATTTGCTTTAACTTCTTATTACCCACAGACACACGATCCCATGACTCTTCAACAAGAACCAACTTTTTCTTAACCTCCTCTGTAACTTGATGTGAGGAGGTTGTCTGCGAAATTTCTGAGTTGAGTTGATTCACATGACATATTATTGAGAAGTCTCTGGAAGCATGATAACAAGCATTTCTCAAGCAGAGTAGCCCAGGTATAAATGGGTTACACGTTGCAGGACATGTATTCTGTATCTCAGCTCTCATTCGTGGCAACTGCTAGAATTGCAGTGCAGTTGAATCAAGAATTCTGGATACTTCATCTTCCTCCTGGCTTCTGAGGTCACTGGGCTGCAGATGACTCTGGAAGTCATGCTGCTGGAGCACCACAGCATCCGGGGGGATCCCATGTGCCCCTAACGCCGCTGTAGCTGCTTCCTCAGCCACTTGCCCTGGGCATCAGCTCGGAGGATCCTCCAGAAGAGCAAATACTGGTGTCTTAGAGACTGTTCTTTCCTCCCAGACCATCCATTACATAATCTCTCACTTTTCTTAACCAGATATGTTATAATTATGTGCATATGTGTTTTCCTCCAGGGCTAGAGAGTGAGTTCCCCAGGGGCGGGGACCCTGCCTTCTTCTCCTTATTTGAACTGCTATGTCTGGTATGTACTATGTGGTCAATAAGGAAAGGAAAGAATAAACAAAGGAAGAAGCATTTTGGTGACATTTGGTACTGATCCCTGTCACCGATTTGGGCCAACGAGAGGTGAGAAGAATGAGAGAAGACCTCGAATCTTCCATGTAAAGCCTCAGGCTTTCTCTTCTGCAACTTGCCAGTCTTGCCTAGAACTCATAGGAGAAGGAGCTTTGGTGCCTTGACTTTTGGGTCCTTCTCATTGCATTTTCACTGCGGTGGAATAAATTACCCTTCTTTAGGAGGGAGTGAGAAAATTCCAGAAGTTTGAGGTGGTCTGGAGACCACACAAGGGGATTTTCAGTTCTGGGGGTCAAGGTTACTTTATACGTGCACTGCAAGTTTGAGAGTTTGGTAGACACTCCTGGAGTTGAGAGGAGACTGAGAGGTGTCTCTCCTACATGTGCCTTTCGTTTTTCACAAAGAAAACAGCTGCTTGAATCCCAACAGAGCAAATTGTTCTCAGGGCACCTTAGGCAGGTTGTTCAAGCTTTCTGAGTCTTATCTTACCTTCAAGTTGGGAGAAATGATACTTACTGTCTTGTATTTAGAACTAGAAATAGCATGTGCATAAGGTGCCTGGCAATGTCCGGCATACATAATTGGTGTGTAGTCCAGATGACTATTTTTTTAAAATAGATTTTATTTATTTATTTGGCAGAGAGAGAGAGAGATCACAAGTAGGCAGAGAGGCAGGCAGAGAGAGAGGGTGAAGCAGGCTCCCTGCTGAGCAGAGAGCCCGATGTGGGGCTCGATCCCGGGACCCTGAGATCATGACTTGAGCTGAAGGCAGAGGCTTTAACCCACTGAGCCACCCAGGCGCCCATAGTCCAGACTACTGTTATTATCATATTTAATGTTCCTACTTCGCATCCTGCAAATTTCTCATCTCTTTTCCTCTTTGGTTAGTTATATGGAACAGATGACAGAGCCCCTGTGACTTCTAATTTGAGTCTCAATAAAGTATAGTAAATTTTATTTGGATTCTTAGAATGCTAGTGATTCAGATTAATTTTATAGATAGAAAACAAGTACCTCTTTCATTTTGCATATATAAAGAAGTTTTATATTGAAAAACTTTAAATTTAAATTACTTAAACCATTTGTATATAAAATGGGGGAGATTCCTCCCATGCCCATCTGCTTGGATGCAAAGTACGAAAGAAATAGAGAAAAATACCATGAGACACTAATACTTAATTTTACAACCTAAGATTCTGGTTTCAGAAAATGGACTGGAAAGGTAACCAGTACAGTTATAAGTAACCTGGCCTGATTTTATTCATGGGGCTTGACATATCAATTCTATTTGCCAAACACAGAATTTCCTGACAACCAAAACTCAAACTCTTTTTATGGAATGTGATCATGCCCAGCAAAGCTGTTTATCCCATGGAAGTTATATGTCTTTTCAGCACTGAAACTTTGCTTGCCAGCAATCTGGGATGGAAATGAAACCTATAGTTTCTGACCATCAGACAGCCTCCTGGGCTTCTCCTAGCTTACTGATATTTTCCTACACAGAGCAGAAGACGACATGTTTAAATATAACTTTAAAAAATGTAATAGCACTTGGCAAACAAGGTCTTATTTTTAGTATCACTACTGCTGTTGTACCTAAGAACAGATTTGTGGTCCTGGAACCTGTGATGGCTAATCTTGTATCAACTTGGCTAGGCCATGGAATCCAGATATTTGGTCAAACACGGGTCTGGATGTTGATGTGAGAGTGTTTTTTGTTTTTTTGTTTTTTTTAATATTTATTTATTTATTTGACAGAGAGAGAGAGATCACAAGTAGGCAGAGAGACAGGCAGAGAGAGAGGGGAAGCAGACTCCCCATTGAGAAGAGAGCCCAATGTGGAGCTTGATCCCAGGACCCCGAGATCATGACCTGAGCTGAAGGCAGAGGCTTTAACCCATTGAGCCACCCAGGTGCCCCGAGAGTGTTTTTTAGATGAGATTAACATTTAAATGGACAGACTTTGAGTAAAGCAGCTTACTCAAGTGGGTGGCCTTGTGCAATGAGTTGGAGGTATTAAGAGAGAAAAAGGAGACGTTCCCCTACCCCCACCCCACAAAAAAGGGGGAATTCTGCCAACAGATTGCTTTCCAACTGGAGGGGTAACATCAGTTCTTCCTGGGTCTTCAGCCTGCTGATTTTGAACTTGCCAGATTCCATAATCACATGAACTAACTCCTCAAAATAAATAATATATATTTATTTATTTTATGATAAAAGCAATTGTATATATTTAAGCCAAGCCCTCCTCGAGGACCCACCAGCCAGCTGGAGGCTCAATCACTGCTCCCTTGAGGCCAGTGGCTGCTCCTTTGTGGCACTCTCTTTCTTTAAGTGATGAAAGGGACATCTATCACACTGGCACTGGGGCTTCTCACCCAGTGCCTTGGGTCTTAGAAGAACTGAGTCTTGTCTGGCCCAGAAAAGGCATGTGCGGTCTATCACACCGATAGGACATCTATTTCTTTGGGTCCTATCTTGGGAGAGTTTCTAAAGGCAGACCTGATTCATTTCAAAGTCAGCTGAGGTTTGAAGGCAGAATTGTGCCTGACTCTGGAATTTGTTCTGGTGTTATGCTGTTATCTTAATCCAAAGGAGTTGCTATCTTGACAACTCTGTGTCAGTAAACTACAGTACCACCCTTGTACTTGAGCAAAGAGACTGCTGCACTGGGTCCCCTACATTGGAGAGCCCCATTCTGGCTATACTTCTCTGGCCCTACCTTTCTGGATTTCTTCTTCTTCTCTCCTCTTCTTAAACACAAAGTGGGTACTCCAGATCTGGGAACCTCATGTCCAAGGTCTCTTGGACATGAGTCCAAGACTCATTTATAGCCTGTGTAGATCTGCCTCTCAAAGATACATTCTGTCCAAGTCTGAGAGGTGGCCATGGGACAACTATTTATGGGTAATGTGGGTTGAATTTGTAGGTGTAGGTTAGTGTGAAACACAACACAGGGTTAAATGGATCTGGGATTGAAAAGGGAAGGATCTCAGCCTGGGCCAGAGTTAGCTTTCCCTGCATCGCTATATTTTAGAGTGTAATTCTAAGGGATCTAGACTCCTAATTTTGCACTTTGTTTTCTGGGTAGTTAAGAAAGTATTTTTTATTAAGATTGGAAGATAAAACATATTTATTTAACCATTTTTAGCTTTATTTTTAACTTTTAAATATTTACACATGGAGTATTCATTTTTACTTTTGACCATCTATGTCAATCATTACAGCAGTGAAGGTATTTGTAACTCAAATAAGATTCAGACTAGCTGACCACCAAGTCTCCTGCCAACTCTGATTCTACATGTAGTAGTTAGAGGCAGAAGAAAGTGGTCAGACTCACTCTAGAGAGCTCAAAAAACAAAACAAAACAAAACAAAAAACAAAGAAGAACAACCTCAAGCCGCTAGGGCAAGGATGGTTTGACCTAAGTCCAAGTTTCCTTTGATTGAAACCTCTATTGGATACTGCTTTCCTTCAAAGCCTATGACCACTAAAGCCTGAGAGCCATATCATACCATGCCTCATGTGGTTTCTAAATGAGGTCTGACAGCTCTCACCAACCTTGCTTAGTTTCCAGCCCAATAATTTATTTGATAAACATGGAAGTATCTTGAGATTTAAATTCACAGACCATTGAGGTTTGTTTATCTTTGGGGTACACATGTAAAAGAAAAGCAGAGTGAGCCATGATATGACATGGGGATATCTTCTAAAGGATAAACAACATCAGGATTGAGAAAATAAGGGGTTTGTTTCCTGAAAGGAAGTATAGTATATCTGTAGAGAATGTACTAATTATATTTCTAGGACACCCAATTTGGTTTTTTGGACATTCTAAGCAGCTTCTCAAAATTCCCTATTATATAAATTTTCTAGAAAACAAACAAACAAACAAACAAACTAGATTTTGAAATGAAGCTCTCCTGTACTCAGTGACCCTAGGTGGAAAGCAGTTTACTGGGATATCTCAGGCTATGTTGTGCATTAAAGATGTAGACGGGCCTCCCACATCAGGTAATTAGACATGAATGAGATTAAGTGACCTTGAATTCAGATGGGTTATCTACCCTGTTTTGTTTTGTTTCTGCTTTTGTCTTTCTTTTTCTTTTTGTTTTTTCACAGATTCTCATATAGAAAAATTTGTTAGAATTCTGTATCTCTGAAGTTAAGAAGATTTATCATTGCGAACTAGGATGGACATGGACAATGGAAAGAGAGATTGAAAAGGAAAAGCAACAAGATCTGTGAAATCTTGGAATGATTTCCAAGTGGAAATCATGGAATTTCATGGAATCTATATGGAATCCATAATTCCAAGATTATGATTCCATAATCATAGGAATGATTATGGCACAGAATATAGCAAATGCCTGAATTTCCTCAGGATTCAGCCAGTCTGGACTGGTCTCCATTGACTGTGGAGGATGATATAAGAGAGCTTCCCTTTAGAGCCTCACTACTGGGTCCCCCTGTAGCAAGACTCCAGCGAACAATAGCATTACTGCTAAGAGAAGTTTGATCTTGTAAGGTCCATCTTCAACAGTGACAGTCTCTGATATTGAGAAAACATGGCAACTGTGGTCCAATCAGACTCTTAGAAAGTGGAAGCAGGACTAGTCCACTTGGGGTAAAGTAACTTCTTAGAGTTCTTGGATAATGGGGTTAAGAAGTAGACTTGAGAGTAAATCTCAGTGGGAGAAACTGGACTCAGTACTACTAACCCATGTGGGGGGGGGGACGATAAATTAAGCAGCAGCAACAACAACAATAACAAAAATCTATGTAATCATATTTCATGAATATACAGGTATACTTCATTTTATTGTGCTTTGCTTTCTTGTGCTTTGTAGAGATTACATTTTATACAAATTGAAGGTTTGCGGTGACCCCACATCAAGCAAGTCTATTGGTGCCGTTTTCCCTACAGCATTTGCTCACTTTGAGTATCTGTGTCACATTTTGGTACTTCTCACAATATCTCAGACGTTGTCATTACTACAGTATTTGTTATGGTGATTACAGTGAGAAGTGATTACAGCTCCCTGAAAGCTCAGTTGATGGTTCACATATTTTAGCAATACAATATTTTTAAATTAAGGTCTGTACTTTCTCTTTTTACACACGATGATATTGCACACTTACTAGACCACAATTTAGTGTAAACATAACTTTTATATGTACTAGAAAACTAAAAACATTCATTTGACTCGCTTTGTTGCAATATCTGCTTTATTGAGGTGGTCTGGAACTAGAACAGTATCTCCACGGTATGCCTGTACTTGAACTAAGTTTAGGAAGTCGATTGCATCATTTATTCAACATATAGCCTCCCAGAGGATCTCACTCTCCTGGTCTCAAAGGCCAGCCTAGCTGCATTTGTAAGACCACTAAATTTCTCAGACTTTACTGAGTAAAAACACAAACACACATGCAGTTAATTTTTTATTTCCCTTCAAGCAAAACTGGCTTCCCAAAACCCATTTCTGACTCAGCTTATATTTAACAGAAACCACAACATTTTACCAAAGGCTTTCATGCAAGAGATCAATCTTGGACATAAACAGTACTATATAAAAAAATGAGAAAAACATTACTGATAAAAATAAGATGCCCATAGTGCATCAAAGAAGAAATAAAGGCCTAATGGTCTATAGAATTTAGTTTGTCACGTACTTAATAACTTAAATAATCTATCACAAGCCTATCTTCTTCCCCCAAGAGACACACTACTAGCAAAGTGTACAAAATTCATTATTCTTTCTACTCATTCTGAATACATTCTTACAACCCAGTCAGCTAAGCACTGTTATTATTCATGTCTCTTGAATTCCGAGAGGACAAGGTTCCCAGCGATATTCTGAGCCCATTTTTATATGGTGGGCTACCTCCACCTGGGGTAACCATGGTCCTAAATATAATTGGCTTTGAGGTAAAAGCTTGGAAAGGTACAATATAAATGCCAGAAGATCTGGGGAAAGAACTGTGGTCAAGAGATCCAAATTGCTCTTTAGCCTAATTTGAAGAATAAAGAGTTTAACTTTACCCTTAAATTAGTTTACTCTTAAATTCTCACTCTCTTCAGAGAGTGAGCTTTCTAATGATTACTTCTATGATGAAAAACTGATGAAGAACAGAAGCTATGCCAATTTTATTTTATTTTTTTTGAAGCTATGCCGATTTTAAATAAAAATGGAGTAATTAGCCTGTATTTGACACTTTCTATGTGTTGGGCATTGTGCTTAGCTTATAAGTATACATATAGTTAAACATAGAAATGTGTCTATGTGTATATGTACGTATATATTAAATACATGTATGTGGTTCATACTGGTATTTCCAGTATAAGTGGCAAAACCAGCCTGTGCCCTCAACCAACAAACAACTCTTGGGCTTTGCCATTTTACATATAGTACCAGGAGGAAAAGGTGGTTTTTGTCTCCCACACCCCACGCCCTTATACTTAAAAGATAATTGGTCTATCTTAACTTGTGTGCAAGAAATGTTAAATGAACTGTTCTTCTTTTAAATAAAATGACACGAAACATAACTGTGCAATACTTAATGTTATGGGTTCTAATACGAAATCTGTTTTATAATCTTATTCTTTTCTTTTTTCTTTTAAAGATTTTATTTATTTGACAGAGAGATGCACAGCGAGAGAGGGAACACAAGCAGAGGGAATGGTAGCAGGAGAAGCAGGCTTCCTACGGAGCAGGGAGCCTGATGCGGGGCTCGATCCCAGGACCCTGGGATCATGACCTGAGCCAAAGGCAGATGCTTGACAACTGAGCCACCCAGGCACCCTATAATCTTATTCTAAGGACCGCTCTTACCTGCTTTAAGTTCTTTCCCAAAATTTTTAGTCATTCATTTGCACTCTTCATGATTTTTGCCTACTATATATTAACAGGACCATTATTTTTTCCTTGAATCAACTCACTGTTTAACATTTAAATTCACAAAAGCAGAGTTTATATCACTACTATAAAATAAATAAAAGGAAGTCATAAAAAGAAATATGCAGAAAATTCTAGGATCCACTCCGTTCTAGTTAAATGTTGCTTCCTAAAAAAATCTGTGGCCCAAAACCTACTCTCTATTAAAAAAGGCAGGTTGGGAAGTGTCAGTGAAGTGGGGGAAGGCACAGTGCCACTGAGACTTACCCTTGATGGAATCAGAAAGATAGAAAGGGAATTGAGGAGAATCTCACTTTGTGACTGATGGCTGTCTCACACCCCATGAGTGTCCCATTCCAAGTCCTCTCTCCCCCTGTCCAGAGCAAGTCCTTTACCTGTTGGAAATCACTGATGTGGGCCTCTTACTTATTAACTTGGAGACTCAGTGATTTAGGCTATAAACTCATCACAAATTACTGCAGTTAGACTTGGCTAGGTACCAGTCCTTGCATTAGGTTTTACAAAGGGCAAAACAGGTTTACAGATGAGTCAGTTGGGGCATTTTTCAGGCAATGGTAAAAGAGACACATGCACTCCAATTTGAAAAGTGGTGAAGCAGAAGCCTGCTCTAAAAGCCCCAGGCACTCTTTAATGCCTACGCAAATGCTGCTCCTGGTTTAAGGCCAGGATTCTTGAGCTTTACGTGCCTAAGAATCCTCTGAGGAGGTTGTTACAATATGAATTCCCAACTTCACCCCCACAGTCAGCTTGGGAAGATCTGGAGGGAGACATCCGATGATTCTGACCCAGAAGGGAAAAGAAGGTTCCAGTTTGGGAGCTGGTGGCAGGAGGGAGTCAGATGGTGGGGATGGAGAAGGTGTTCTGAGTGTAGGACAACGGGATGCCTCAGGGGAAGAAACAGCAACTCAGAGGCAGAATCCTACACAAATAAGTGAGCTTCTAAATCTTTCTCCTGCTGGAGTGAGAAGTAAGGGCCCAAAGAAATGTCTTCATGGACTTGTGTCTAATGTACACCAACCTGTAGAGTTTCCAGGATCAAAATGTTCAGGACAAAGTAATAGTTGATATTCTACTGAGCTCTAAAGGGAAACACAGATTGATGTTGGAATAAAAGCGTTGCCGTTTAGTGAGAGGGTTATCACATTATGCTGAAGTATTTGTACTTCCTAGAGGTTTACCATAAATTGCAATGAAAAATGACATCTCTGTGTTTGGTACTTTATGTATTTGAGCCTCACATCCTTCCTGAGAGGCAGGTGGTGGAATCAAGTTTTACGGAGAAGGAGACTGAGATTCAGAGAGGTTAAGTAACTTGTCCAAAGTTATGTGGCTGCCTCTCCTTATAATTATTTTAGAAAATATTTTCCTTGTGTTTGATTTGTATTTAGGTAGCTGTTTGAATAACTAGTTTTAGTTTTGATGGAGGAAGCATCACTGGGCAGGGAAAGTAGGCTTATTAGCTCCGCTCGCCCCCATCTCAGTTATATGGACCAAGGGGGTGTGGCTCAACAATGCCCTCCATGGGGTGGATGCTCACTCACCCTGGAGGAGATTTAAAAAGCATAAAAGTTGATATATAAGTCTTACAAACGCAATGAGCAGACATCCCAGGTCTGTAATGTCCCATTTAGCAACAGTGTCTCCAAACTTTGGGCCAGTCTCACCATCTTCCGAAGCCAGTTACCCCCAAGCCCGACCCATATGGAGATCCCCTCCAACCGATTCTGTGAGCACACTGGTGTGCTGTTCTGGTCTGAGTCGCAGCTGCTTTGACCTCTTTGCTCTTCCAGCCAGCTCTCACCTCTCCTCCTGGGCTGTCCAAAGGCCACGTCGATGTGCTTATCGTCATTCATTCACTCACATTTTCATTCGTGTATGTGCCAGACTAGGTCAGATGGTGGGACTATCACAGTGAAACCCATTTCTGTCCTTCAGGAGGTGAGAGCTTGACAGGGAATATTAAATAAATAACAGTGACTCTGTAGGAACTGTGAAAGCGTAGGCTCTGAGAACACACACCAAGGGCACAGGTGGAGATGAAAGGGAGTTGAAGTTGGGACCTGAGCTATGAATAGTGAAACTTAGCAAGACCAGGGGAAGGTGTATAGGAAGAGAATGTTCCTTGCAGACAACAATGGCATGGGTAAGGTGTCTGTGAGGGAATGCATTATGTGCAATTTTAGCCACTGTCATGATTTCCAGCATGGCCAATATGCTGACAAGTTCCAAAAGCCCGTTTCCAGCTCATATGTCTCTCTTCATGTTGAAAGATTCCATAGGAAGCTTTGCTTATACATGACTCTTTCTCTAAAATAGGAGTACCCTTGAGACCCTAGGTGGTTGCAGAGTGAGTTGAGGGGAACATCTGGATGTGAAGGTAAATGGCAAGACTCTTATCCCATTTTGCCCCAGTCAACATTGTTGAAGGGGATTTCACAGCAGGCATATGTACCATGACGGATTTCATTTCCTGGGCCATCCATTCTCACCTTTAAACACCTCCTTCTGTCATAGAATTTATGATTGATCATAGACTTTGGAGTATGTCTGTTTATGTTCTTTGCTTCCCCTTCTGCTTCATATATTGTTCCATACATAGAAGCAGGTCAGTCTCCTCCTTGGTTTTCAACCTCTGCTTACTTTTCACCAAGTTTTCATCTTATCTTCTGATCTTGGTATATTCAGACCTTCCTTATTTTAGCAAGTTCTCAGGCACTTCCCATTTCATTTAGGAATCATGAAGCTATCTTTTCCTAATATGTTTTGGCTTTTAGAGAAAACCTAGGTATGGGTGAAGTCTTTTATCAATCACCCTTGCCTCACTTGAGGCCGTGGATCAGAAATGAACATGTGCTGGGTCAGAACTCTTAATTCCTTTATCATTTTGGCTAGTGGTTCTTTATTTTTTTTTAAATGGCATTATTATAATGAAAAACTAGTATCATTTGCAATAAGTAGATCACCTAAAAATACAGTGAAAGCAAGGCAATATTATTAATGTCAGCTACATTAAAAACTGTGAGCTACAGTTCTGCTATGTGTTGCAATGGGAGATGTTAAGTGTTAGAGAATCGAGAAAGATAATTTAAATCTTAAATTTAACGTAAATCCAACTTTCTGCTTGCTGTAATAAGATGTCATTTTGTGCAGCATTGTTTGTCCTTTGTAGCCCCAAACCAGATTCTCATTTGGTTGTGCATTCCACCTTTTGGGAAACACTGGTCTAGGCCTTGTCTTCACAGCTGAGCTGCAGTTGGGTGTGTTTGAAGCAAAATTATGTTCACTTCAGGCTCCACATGGTGGGAGCCTAATTAAGCTCTCCCTTTGAGAAAAGTATGAAACATTAAAAAAAATTTATAGTTTCATAAATAGATCATCTAGAAATAATACAGGGAAAGCACAGCAACATTATGAATGTCAACTACGGAAGTAGGGTTGCCATACTATGTTATATTAGTTTCGGGTGCACGACACAGTGATGTGACAGTTTTTTTTTTTTTTTTAAAGATTTTTTGATTTATTTATTTGACAGGAAGAGAGAGATCACAAGTAGGCAGAGAGGCAGGCAGAGAGAGAGGGGGAAGCAGGATCCTTGCTGAGCAGAAAGCCCGATGTAGGGCTCTATCCCAGGACCTTGAGATCAGGACCTGAGCGGAAGGCAGAGGCTTTAACCCACTGAGCCACCCAGGCGCCCCTGATGTGACAGTTCTATATTACATTATAATCACCATGATAAGTGTGGTTGCCATCTGTCACCATATGTCATCACCATACACTTGTCTAGATTTCCTATGATGTACTTTTCATCTCTGTGACTTACTTATTTTATAACTGGAATTTGGTACTTTTTAATCCCCTTCACCTATTTTACCCATCCCCCCACCCTCTGCCCTCTGGCAACCACCAGTTTGTTCTCTGTATTTATAAGTCTGTTTCTGCTTAAAATATGGAACATTTTTGAACGAAATACACAGAATAAAAAGCAGACACTTTGGTGGATGGAGAGTAGAACAGGCATGTTGGGAGGAGGATTGCCAGAGACAGACCTGGTTTAGGGACCCCTTATATTAGCAACTGTGTCCCAGTTTGGATGATAAATTATACATCCACCCTAATTAAGTAGCTTAAATATCACACTCACATAATGAATTGTGGGCTTCAGAACACATGACTTCTTTATTTGGCTCAAAAACTGATGACAAAGAAGAAAAAGTCTAAACCAGGTTGGGGCCTCAAATATGCTTTATAGTTTTTCCAATTGCTTTATAGTTATTAGCCATTTCTGGCCCTTTTCTACCTTCCTTGCCTTTAGTTGTTCTTTCCACATCTTTGTATAATTTCCAACTTTGTGTACCATTCTATGCTTCAGATTTTCAATCAAAATATTTATATTCTGGTAGAAAGCAAAATGTCAAAAAAACACAAAGCCTGATAGGTTGGCTCGAGCCTTACATCATTAATTTTCTCCCTCTCACTTAATTATTTTACATTGGATAAGGTTAACTGAAGACCAAAAGGAAAGGAAACCCAAACATATTGAAAATGCCACTTCCTTTTCTTCCTCTCAAAAATTTCTGAGCTGCCCAAACACCAAAGAAAGTATTGTTCACTTTTTAAATACTTGAATGGAAACTTTCCATTCAACAGGGGTTCTTTCCTTCAAATCTGCTAGAATTCACTGTTACATGTTAAAGCACTCTGCTAGGTTTAAGGGGATTGAAGACTTAGTGTCTCCTTTTGAGAAGCTCTCAGTTTGATGAGGGATATTTACGTATATAAAGCAGCACAAGCAATGTGATAAAGCTATTGGAGAGACATCCTGTCAGTCTTTGTAATATCTTCCTGGCAAAATCTCCTTTTTAGTGTCCGATTATTTCATCCTGGACTATGGCTGTGAAGCACGCCCAATTGTTCTCCGTCTCTCTAAGCTTTTGGAATAAGATTTAAAAATAAACAGAAAATGTAAAAAAATTAATTTGTCTGACTCTGAGCTCTATTCTTTGACCTTCTCTTCAGAAAGTCAAAGGCCAGTGGCATTTGATGGAGCTCCAATCTGAATCCTTCCTACAGGGCCTTATCTCCATGAAGTTGCTTGACACAGTGCGGGTGAAACCAGGCAGGAAGCAACTGTCCCAGGGTGACCCATACTAAGTGAACTCATGTTTTAAGCCTGGAGATGGCCTCAGAGAGTCAAAGAGGCCAACTGAGAATGTCCTAATGATGTCATTTTCTTCCCTCCTTCATTGGTCTTTTCCAATGTTCTGCAGCTACATTATTTTTTTTCCAATACTTTTTAAAAATTTAAATTCACTTAATTAACACATAGGATATTATTAGTTTCAGAGATAGAGTTCAGTGATTCATAAGTCTTATTTAATATCCAGTGTTCGTTACATTACATGCCCTCCTTAATGCCCATCACTCATTTACCCCATCCCCCTACCCACCTCCCCTCCAGCAACCCGCAGTTTGTATCCTATGGTTAAGAGTCTCTTATGGTTTGTCTCCCTCTCTGATTTCATCTTGTTTTATTTTTCCCTTCCTTCCCCTATAGTCCTCTGTTTTGTTTCTTAAATTCCACATATGAGTGAAATCATCTGATAATTGACTTTCTCATACTGACTTATTTCGCTTAGCATAATACCCTTTAGTTCCATCCACCATTATTGCAAATGGCAAGATTTCATCTTTTTGGATGGCTGAGTAATATTTCAGTATGTGTGTGTGTGTGTATTTGTGGACATTGTAAGCAGTTACATTATGGATTATGAAAAAATTAGTTCCTTGGTCCTTCTACTGGATCACTGAATAAATTTTGGTTTCATTAGACCACTAAGACACCATGTATTTATGCTGTCCTCCCCCATTTCCCTTCCAGAGCACTGTTCTTACGAAGTGTTAGCTTTTGTGTTCACTGTAATTTTTCATAAAGACAGAATGCATGTATACTATCCCTCCCTACAAGGAAACCGTCTCGAGTTCCATTCATACCAACTGAAAACAAACAGTGATCACAGAGAGATGCCCAGGATATACAGATGAGATTCTAAATGACTGGGAATATCCTTGAAGAGAATATAGTGTTTACAATAAATCTATCTGGGCTTAAACACATTAGTAAACTTGGAAATGGACTTGGATATAAAAGACAGCAAGGAGGCCTTAGTTTCTTATTTGAGTACTGGAATTCAGGTTCTGAGACTTTACAGGGACACTGTTGGTAACAGGGGAGAAGGAAGAGTAGAGTGCTAAAAGAATATTCCAAGTGTCTCACCTTGGGGCATTGTTCTGAACATAAAAACCAAAAGTGGAAAATCACTAGCCTACTTAGGATGAAGGTCACAAAAATAAACACTAGCAGGCATCATTATTTTCTCTTTCTCCCAGACTTGAGCTCCAATGTGCTTAGTTAGAGGGAGCAAAAGATACTTGTTTTTAATAAGTCAAGCAGAGAGAGTCAATTACTATATGGTTTCACTTACGTGTGGAGCATAAGGAAAAACATGGAGGACGTTGGGAGAAGGAAAGGAAGCGTGAATTGGGGGAGATCAGAGGGAGAGATGAACCATGAGAGACTGTGGTCTCTGAGAAACAGAAGGGTTTTGGAGGGGAGGAGGTTGGGGGATTGGGCGAGCCTGGTGGTGGGTATCGAGGAAGGCATGTATTGCATGGAGCTCTGGGAGTGGGGCATGAACAATGAATCTTGGAACACTGAAAAAATAAAACTAAATTTAAAAAAATTTTTTTAAATTTTTTTGTTTTTAATAATTCTGCTGCATACTGAAGGTCTAGAATGCAGGCTTAACATCATACTACGCAGAGGAAACTGAGAAGCAGAATTATAGAGTCTGAAAGGCAGAAGGACTGTAAAGATTGTCAGTGTTTCTCAGTGTGTGTGTGCACACATGCATGCACGCGTGTCCGAGTGTGTAGGGACCTCCTGTATCACAATCAGCAGGCTGCAGGTAAAGGAAGAAAATTCCTGCGTCTTGCCACAGAGCAACCAAATCAGAATCTGGGGGGAACTACAAGTCAGAAAACCTACATTTTAAAGATTTTATTTATTTATTTATTTGTTTGTTTGTTTGTTTATGTATTTAGAAAGTGTGAGTGGTGGAGGGGCAAAGGGAGAGGTAGAAAGAGAATCTTAAACAGACTGCCCACTCAGGGCGGAGCCTGATGGAGGGGTCAGGGTGGGAATCGATCTCATGACCCAGAGATCGTGACCTGAGCCCAAATCAAGAGTCAGAGGCTTAACGGACTGAGCCACGCAGGCATCCCTTCTTACATACATTACATTAGACTTTGAGACTCGCTGGTCTAACCCACCCTTCATTTACTGAGGAGGAAACTAGGTCCCTTCTCCAGAAGGCTAGCTGCTGGCCAAATACAGGTGAGAGCAGAGAGCTCCTGAAATACATTGTCTTTATGATTTGGTGAGGAAATGCGAACTTTCCTATAGCAATGACTACATCCTATTTGCAAAGCTTCCGGTTTTGTAGGTACTTTGATTTTATCAGCAAGGTGCTGAAGGGTGTAGATTCTTTCAAGAGGCTTTAACTTGCAAGACCAGTTGCTCCCATCCGCCTGAGAAATACCCTGATGACTCAAGATGAGACACCCTCTGGTTGAGTCTCTTCACGCAGCCGGGGTCATGTTTGGCTCCACCCTGTTCCGTGGTGACCCCGAGGTGCAGCTGCTCTTATAGATTCTCCTGTGTGATAGCAAAGATGTTCCTCCTGGGGGTTGCATGGGGCATGTACTTGAAACTTTGCCCAGTCTGGCAGCTCCTTGAAATCTATATGTTTTCTCATAGAACCAGTTTGGTGTAGAAGCATCTGTCCACTCCTACACAGATTGAATACATCTTCCAACCTCATCTTCCATTTATTTATTTGGCTTCTCATTTGTTTTTATACAATATACTGGCCATCTTAGTAAACTTTATTTTGGACAAAGAGTTCTATTGTCACAAATAAGGCCTTTGTAAAATGTTTTAAAGAAATGAAACGGCCTTCTGCATTTGGGGGATTTTCTAGGTGGGTTGCTGGGTCACTGCTATGGAGTGAATTTTGTCCCCTTTCCCCTCCCCAAATGCATATGTTGAAGCTTTAACCCTCCAATCTGACTATATTTGGAGATGGTCTTTTTAGAGGTAATTGAGGTCAGGCTGGAGGAATCCTAACCTGACAGGATTGGTGGCCTTGTAAGAAGAGAGGATTCCGGGGTGCCTGGGTGGCTCAGTTGGTTAAAAGTCTGCCTTCAGCTCAGGGTCATGATCCAGGGTCCTAGGATGGAGTCCTGCATCTGACTCCTTGCTCAGCAGGAAGCCTGCTTCTCCTTGTGCCTGCTTTTCCTCCTGCTTGTGCTCTCTCTCTCTCTCTCTTTCCCTGACAAATAAATAAATAAGATAAAATTAAAAACTGGATCAATCTAGAAAAGATTTAAAAAATTGTCACTTAACAAGGAAAAGAAAAGAAAAGAAAAGAAAAGAAAAGAAAAGAAAAGAAAAGAAAAGAAAAGAAAAGGAAGATTCCCCAACTCTCCGATGCACACACACGGAGGGCCGGCAACATGAACACCCAGCCAGAAGGTGGGATGGGCATGCAAGGCATGAAGAGGGTTCTCTCAAGAAACGGGCCATCATGGCTCCCTGACATCAGACTTGCCGGCCTCCAGAGCCGTGAGGAATACGTTTCTGTTGTGTACGAGGCCCCATCTGTGGTGGTGTGTTATGGCAGCACCAGCAGACTGAGAGTCCTGAGGAGAGGGCCCAGTTTCAGGAAGCACATAAACACGCAGACACAGAGGGACTCCTCCTGGGACACGTATTTCCAGTCTCAGATTCTCTCTTGGCTTGGTGTGCTTGCCCTCTGTTTGAAGAAGTTTCCATTTGGCTTGTTCGCTTCCAGCTTCTGTCAGATAGCCGTGGGGCAGTGGGACCACCGTACTTCCCCTGGGGTGGGTGAGGATCAGCAAAGATGCGCTATTGTGAGTCTTGCCCCAATATATGTATATATATATATATATATATATATATATATATATATATATACACACACACACACATATGTATATGTATGTATATATGTATATATGTGTATATATATATATATATTTTTAAGTCTCCTTAACAAATTTTTTAAAGGATTAATTTATTTATTTGACAGACGGATAGAGATCACAAATAGGCAGAGAGGCAGGCAGAGAGAGAGGGGGAAGCAGGCTCCCTGCTGAGCAGAGAGCCCGATGCGGGCCTCCACCCCAGGACCCTGAGATCATGAACCGAGCAAAAGGCAGAGGCTTTAATCCACTGAGCCACTCAGGTGCCCCTCAACAAATTTTTAAGTGTACGAAAATATTGTTAGCCATAAGCACTGCGTTATACAACGGGTCTCTAGAACTTAGTTGTCTTGCATAACTAAAACTTCATAACTCATTCTTATATTTTAAAAGTATCTAACCACTTGGGTTTGTACACTTTCTGGGATTCTGTCTTGACTACTGTCCTTAACCCTCTACAAGTTATTAAGACAATGAGCTTAATTTGACTCTTACTTCAGGTAAGCTACTTTGTTGACTTACTTTTTTCCCAACGGCAGCACCATTGGAAAGCAGACTTTCTATATGACTGGTAGGCCTGCCAGACCATGTCTTAGAAATGAGGATGGGGATCCTTCTTTCTGGGATGAAGACCTGACATACAGTTATAAACTGGCATTAAAGAAAGAGACTCTGCCTTAGGAAACGGGGGAGCTGGTGAGTACATAGGTTTCTGTGGAGAAGAGAGGAGGAAATCAGGTTTGTGAGGCGAGGAAGTGGCCCACTGCCAGACTACGGGTAGGCTCTCAGGAATTACTGACATGCCACAAAACCACAGACTTGGAGACAGCATTCTCATAAGGGAAGAGGTTGAGCACAAGGTCACCGAAGGCAGAGGAAAATATTTATTTTACTATTTAGAGTTGTTTTCCTTTCTTTAAACAAAGTCTCCTTCAATTCCATAGCAGGAGATTTCTTCTGGCACTTCTGATTTTTGTGGCTTTATTAGTGATTTTTCTCAGGAAGCTGTGGCATCACACCAAGGCTCCTAACCATTTTACCAGGTGACTATTGTCACCTTTGCAAAGCCACAGTGGACCAATTAGCAGATCATTCAAGGGTCTGTCATTACCTTATCTGTAAAGAACAATAATTGATTAATATAGCTTCTCCTGAATTACAGCTGTCAGTTCCTTCTGGAAATTATAGGCCGAACCATTGGCTTTCTTGGGAAATGCAATTTAAATATGCTGCTCAAAGATCAAATATATCGTTGATGTGTATGATCATTGATGTGTATGAGCTAACGGCTTCAACAGAGATCTAATGGCAGAGTTGGTTAGTGTGGGTAGTAATAGAATTGTAAATGAGACCCTAAATAAAGACCCTAAGTAAAAGAATAATATAATAAAGTGTTCGTTATTATATTAATCATGAGAATTACAATCATCAAATCATAGTAACTGGAAAATACTGTAGAGTTCATAGAATGAACTCCATTAATTTCATTAATTAAATATTTAAGGACCAGAAATGGTAGAAGACTTGTCTAAGCCTCCTGGGTCTTTAAGAGCTTTTAAATTAGAGCAACAGTCCACGCAGGTTTTAGCTCCTTGATACTGTTACTTATGTGAGATGCTCTTATCACTTACACACATGTCTTTAAATACCCAGTTCTGAGCAAGAGTGAAAGTAGGTAGCCACATAGCACGAGGAGGGGAGAATGGCCTCCTCTTCTAAGCAAAAATAGCTGATGTCATTCATACAAAACCCTCCCACCTGATTGCACAGACATTCAGTGCTATTGAGAAAGTGAGAAAAGATCATCTAGGGGTGGAATATGTGGGCGGGACAGGCAGGCTCTGAGGTTTACTTCATCCAAAGTTGTCAGAAGTGCTACGCTCTAAAAATACTTTGATCCACAATTTTGAACTCATTCCCCAAAACCCAGGAAACAAATCAAATGTAGTTTGACCATAGCTTTTCCACTATGGCTATACATTAACATTGCCAGGGGAACCTTTAAAATCCTCCCTGCCCAGACAGTGCCTCAGAGCACTGAAATCAGGATTTCTGGGCTGGGGTCCAGACACTGGTAATTTTTAATACTCCCCAGGTGACTCTAACGTGCAGCCAGCTCTGAGAACTATCGAGTTAGGCATAAAATCTGGCAAAAAAAAAAAAATCGTAAAATGTTCTTCCTAGGAAGGAAATAAAGCAATGTTTCAGTTACCTGCATTTAGCAAATTATCCCCAATTTTGCTGGCACTGTCTTTGGTCTGTGAGATTCATTTTTCTTTCAAAATTTAAACAAGTGAATGTTTAAACCCTACTCTTCAATTACTAATGTGTATTACTTTCCCTATGTCCTCTGTCTCAAGACGGAATGTGCTCTAAGTGATTTTCCAGTCAACAATAACTGTCGTTTATTAAGTCCCTAATGTTTGCCTAGCCGGGTCTTATCATCTAGCCTAGCCCTGTATATCATCTTATACATTTAATTTATCCCTCAGACAGAGCTATGCGTTAGATATCATCATCCTCATTTTGTGTAAGGGAGAACTCAACTTCAGAAAGTTGAGTTGGTTCCCTGGCATATACAGCCAAAAGTGACAGCAGACCGGGAGCCCTGAAGCCTGTGATTCTCTCTTCTGGCATCCCGCTTTCTGGAGATAGCATGCTGTCCTGGAAAAGTCCTAGACTGAGGATTAGCAAATGTGAGCCCTTGTCCTGGATCTCCTACTAACACGTGATCTCAGACAAGTCCTACACTCAACTGGACTTAAATTTTGTCATCTTAAGAAAAAATGGGAGGAGGGGCACCTGGGTGGCTCAGTGGGTTAAAGCCTCTGCCTTCGGCTCAGGTCATGATCTCAGGGTCCTGGGATCGAGCCCCTCGTTGGGCTCTCTGTTCAGCCTTGAGCCTGCTTCCCCCCCTCTCTCTGCCTGCCTCTCTGTCTGCTTGTGATCTCCCTCTCTGTGTCAAATAAATAAATAAAATATTAAAAAAAAGAAAAGAAAAGAAAAAATGGGCAGAGAAAACAAATAAGAGAACATGAAGAAGAAACCAGTCACAGAAGATGACATTCTGTGTTATAGAAAATTTCATTTATATGAACTTTCTAGAAAAGACAGGGGCTGACTGGGAAGGAAGCACCAGGGAACTTTCTAGGACGACAAGGGTATTCTTAACAGGATGTGGTGATGGCTGTGTTAATGGTAGCTATTTACTGAAAGTCATCTCACTAGACATTTGCAACAGGGGAATTTCGTGGTGTGTGAATTACATCTCAATACAGCTGTAAAAATGGTACCAAGGTGTGTTAAGCCAAATGACCATTGGAACGATTCTATAAATGCTATTTGTGGTGGTTCCACCACAGGGAGCAGTCATCGCTGCATCTTTATCAACATTTTGGACTACTTTTTTTTTTTTTAAAGCTTTTATTTAAATGCCAGTTAGTTAATACACATTTTCACGTGTACAATATAGTGATGCAACACTTCTATACATCAGCCAGTGCTCATCATCACAAGTGCCCTTCTTAATCCCCATCACCTATCTCACCCATACCCCCCTCCTCCCCTCTGGTAACCATCGGTTTGTGCTCTACAGTTAAGAGTTGATTTCTTGGTGGGTTTGGCCTGCTTTTTTAATGCACACATTTTGAGTTGGTAATTCTCAACAAATGTATACATCTACAGAACT
This sequence comes from Procyon lotor, assembly GCA_028646535.1. Lineage (NCBI taxonomy): Eukaryota > Metazoa > Chordata > Mammalia > Carnivora > Procyonidae > Procyon > Procyon lotor. The sequence goes on from CM053603.1 coordinate 136,497,561, forward strand.
GTCACTACAATCAAGATATAGGACATTTCCATCGCCCCCAAATTTCCCTGGTGTTGTTCCCAGTGTCGTCCCAGCCCCTGGCCCCAGGCATGGAGAACTGCCTTCTGTCAGGATAGATTAGATTCGTCTTCATGAGAGTTCTGTAAAAACAGAATCAGACAGTATGCACTCTTTTGTGTCTGGCTTCTTTCACTAAGCATATTGTCTCGCAGATTCATTTAGGTTGTTGCATTTATCAGTAATTGGTTCTTTTTATTGCTGAGTAGTATAATATTGAGTGGATGTATTGCAATTTGTTCTTGGCTATTGTGAATAAAGCCGTTATAAACATTTGTGTACAAATATTTTGTGGACTTATATTTTCATTTCTCTTGGGCAAATGCTTACACCTAGGAATGGATTTGTTGAACAATGTGGCAACTATATATTTAATTGCTATGAAAATTCCTGTTTTCTAGAGTGGCTGTCTCATCTTGATTTCTACCAATAGTGCATGAGAGTTTCAGTTGTTTTACAACCTCCCTGACACTTAAATATCGTTTTATTTCTGTTAGTTTTTATGTTATTGACTTTAACTTGACCCAACATAGGCATTGTTCTATAATTTATAACAACAGGGTTTTTTTTTCCAGTGAAATTTGTTATTAAAAAATTTTAGTTTTTTGGGGGGCACTTGGGTGGCTCAGTCGGTTAAGCCTACACCGTGTCAGCTCAGGTCATGATCCCAGGGTCCTGGGATCAAGCCCCATATTGGGATCCCTGCTCAGCCGGGAGCCTACTTCTCCCTCTGCTGCTGGCCCCAATCCTACACCCCCCTTGTGCTTTCTTTCTTGCTCATTCTGTCTAAAATAAATACATACATACATACATACATAAAAAATCTTTATTAAAAACAATTATTTGTTTAAAAATAAGTTATTTAAAAATTTAAATAAATATTGCAGTTTAGCAATGTTCTTTTATAAAAATTTCAATTGTACGCACTAAGATGAAAGTGGCACTAGGTGTCATATTAAGTCGGAAATAAAATGGTTTTTGTTTTGGTTTGGTTTGTTTTTTTGGGAATTTAAAGTTTGGTTTTTTTTTTTTTTAAGATTTTATTTATTTGACAGTGAGAAACAGCGAGAGAGGGAACACAAGCAGAGGGAATGGTAGCGGGAGAAGCAGGCTTCCTGCCGAGCAAGGAGCCCGATGCGGGGCTCCATCCCAGGACCCTGGGATCATGACCTGAGCCGAAGGCAGATGCTTAACGACTGAGCCACCCAGGCACCCCGGGAATTTAAAGTTTTAACTGAGCAAAGCGTGTATATCCTCATAAAGGAGAGTAGGAAACACTTAGTCAATTGACATGGGACTGGGTTTTGGAGGTTTGGCCCCATTATCTGTGCACTCATGCTGCTGATGGTGCATCATGATGTCCTTTGAATTGGGAAAGACAGACACATCAGAAGGTAAAGAACACATGTCACTTAATTCTCCTGTCCAGCCTTCTTCCTTTATTTTGACATGTTTGCCTTGACCTTGGTAGCTAATCATAGGAAATAAAAAATAAGCTAAAACTGGCTTAACTTTTTTTTACCTTGAAAAATAATGGATGACAATAGGAAGAGTGTTCTGAAGTGGAATCCGATAAGGTCTTCTTCCACAAGCTTAAAAGAAAAACTTTTCTCGGGGCACCTGGGTGGCTCAATGGGTTAGACTCTCTGCCTTCGGCTCAGGTCATGATCTCAGGGTCCTGGGATCGAGCCCCACATCGGGCTCTCTGCTCAGTGGGGAGCATGCTTCCCCCCCTCTCTCTGTCTGCCTCTCTGCCTACTTGTGGTATCTATCTCTCTCTGTCAAATAAATAAAATCTTTAAAAAAAAAAACTTTTCTCATAAATTCTTCTAAGCTTTTACAGATAGGTCGTGCAACACATAGATTGTGCACTTCCATTGGAGGCGATCTCATCCCTAAGGGGGTGAAAATTGGTTCTTGGCAGGTGGCGGGGAGGAAAAGAATTTTACTCTTTTTATGTGTAAAACACACGTATACTCAATGGTACATAATCAGATATGATAGTATATCTGTGGTATTACATTTCACGAGGGAGAGGATGATTAGGAAAAATGTCCAAAAGGCTCTACAGGGCTGTCTTCTTTTTAATTTAAAGATTTTATTTATTTATTTGACTTTATTATTTATTTAATTTATTTATTTATTTATTTATTTATTTATTTATTTATTTATATATAGAGAGGATAAGAAAGGACAGGTAAAGAGTTTCAGGGGAGGGGCGCCAGGGTGGCTCAGTGGGTTAAAGCCTCTGCTTTCAGCTCAGGTCATGATCTCAGGGTCGTGGGATCAGAGCCTGCATTGGGCTTTCTGCTCAGCGGGGAGGCTGCTTCCCTCGCCGCCCCCCTTCTCTGCCTGCCTGTCTGCCTACTTGTGGCCTCTTTCTGTCAAATAAATAAAATATTAAAAAAAAAAAAAAAGGAGTTTCAGGGGACTGATGAAGTCAAATTTGGCCTGGGATTGATCCCTCAGACCCTCTGTCTCTCAAGGTACTGCTTGGCCTGAAGTCATTAGCTTTGAAACAGGAAGAAGAAACCTAAGGTTTGTTAAGAAATACTTGTAAACTGAAAATTTTCATTCTCTATCTCATTTTCTTTTAAAGTGATACTTGCAAGAAAAATATTGACATTTCCTTTTTTTTTTTAATAAACGAGGACATGACGGTTTAGTGACATAGACACTTTCAAGTCCTACAAAGACTACACTGCAGAGTTGAGATAAAATTATGAGTTTGTTTGATTTCAAAGTCCAGAATTCCCTCTGCCTTATTTGATGGCTACTACTTGCCCCTTGGTGGGAATCATGCTGAATTCACTGAAAATTGAGTCAAGTGCCTGAGTCAGGAAGTGATGGGCTCTTACAGATCAGATTCCAGGGATGACTAACAGGTGGGGTGGAGCAGTCACTAAGGTGTGTCGGGAGTTCTGTGTGGATGGGGGTGGGGGAGGTGACACTCCAGGGAGGGGAGTCCTCAGGGAGGCCCCGATGGACTGGAGCTCACAGGAATCCAAGAGGCTTGGATAAAGCAGAACCAATCTCAGGGTTGCAGAGGACCCATTAGTCACAATCTTACATTCCATTCCTTATTGGTCGGTAAGGGAGACGCATTCTGATCCAGCAGAAGTTGAAGAAACATATGAGTTTTGGCGACTTGCCTGTTCTCTCCGCTTCACAGCAAAAAGCAGACCTTTTGTTCGTGTTCTCTCATACTGCAATCCTAGGTAACACATGCATCATGCTGTAATCCCTGATTTCAAAATTAAGAACAACGGCCATATAACCACAATGAGCATTTAGACAACTTTTCTGCTTTTCCTTCTGTGCCTCTTAATTAGTATAAACTTTTTGTGTAAAATCTCCCACACACATTTAGAGTGAAATCCTTAATCTCTTTGGTGCTTCCTGATATCATATATCTGCTTTATTTTACATTTCTGCTTTTCTTTTCCTTTTCCAGTGATAGGTTGCCATTTTAACTGTGATCAATTCTATCCTTTGGGAACAGTACCTTAACCTTTGACTTTTCTTGGGAGGACAAAAACCACATGTTCCCATCACCCACCTCCCTTATACTTCACGCCAACATCTGGGCAAAATAAGAATAAAGTGCAAGAAAGATGGCTTGATTCCCTTGGTAGGGAAGAAGAGAGGCTAATAAACTCAGAGGCAGAAGAAGGAGGTTTTAGCGCTGTGTTCATTTCCTTTTCTTTAAAAGCTACACAGTGCGTAATGATTGTCTCGTTCTGCTGTGACAAAAAAACATATGTACAAAATAAAAGAAACCTTAGGAGACTTTCCTATCACCCACAAGCCATGAGAAGCTAGGATTGTCGTTATTTTATTATTAACCAAATGACTAGGCTTACCATCTGTCCTGAAGGACAAACACCAAATATTTCACAAGAGGTTATGGGTCATCTTACTCTATGCTAGTCTGGAAATAAATCAGACTTGAAAAACAGGAAATAAATATTTAAGGCATCATGGGATATAGCAGAGGCACCAGGGAGCTATTGCTAGCTCTTTTGGATTCAAGGAAGACCTGATGTACAAGGTCATCTAGGAAAAGAGAGAGGAAATGAGGAACCTCTTGGAAGGTGTTCTGCCATTGCTTTCTTTCCTCCGCTTTATATGATGACCTTGTCTGGCCAGAACCTCAGGAGGCAGAGCCCAGTGACTGCTGGGTTAATGCTTTGGTCCAGAGGTTTTCCTGTATGGAAGCACAGTGCTCTATGGAACTTTCGAGAGAGCTGGCCGTGCTCTGCAGACTTCGGGGTGGGAGCTTGGGAGAGTGGGAAAGCCCTAGCTGGAAGCCAAAAGTCTCAGTGTTACGTTATTAAGGAATTTAAACCCCTAATCTGGGTTTATTTATTTTAAAAGGTATTAACATTGAAGTAGCATTCATGTCCTGTCATAGGCACCCTTTTTAAAGTGTACAATTCAGGGGCATCTGGATGGCTCAGTCAGCTGAGCGTGGGACTCTTGACTTCAGTTCAGGTCATGATCTCAGGGTCGTGGGATTGAGCTCTGCGTCATCAGGCTCCCTGTTCAGCAGGGAGTCTGCTTGAGATTCTCTCTTTCTCCCTCTGCCCCTCTCCCCATGTGCTCTCTCTGTCCCCCAAAATAAATAAGCCTTCAAAAAAAATACCAAGTGTACAATTCAATGGTTTTTAGTATATTTACAAGTTGGGTAACCATCAATGCTTTCTAATTCCAAAACTTTTTAATCACTCTAAAAAACCCCAAACACTCATACCCCTTTGCAGTAACTTCTCATTCCTCCCTCTTCTCAGACCCTGGCAACCACTGATCTTCTTTCTACCTCAAAGGATTTGCCTGTTCTGGACATTCCCATAGGGATGGAATCATATGTGTGGCCTTTTGTGTTTGGCTTCTGTCACTTTGCATAATGTTCTCAAGGTTCATCTGTGTTGCAACATGTATCAACATTCCATTCCTTTTTGTGGCCAGTAATACTCCATCGCGTTTCTTCAGTTATTCATTCGGTCATTTATTACTGTCACTCATCTTTCATTGAACACCCTTCGTGAACCAGCCTTTTCCTAGGCTCTCTGGACACATGCCTTGTATTTATTATATGAATAATAAATGAAGGCCCACATTTACTTAGTATATACAAATAATTATGAGACCTTCATCTTCCCTCAGTTAAAAAAAAAGTCAAGTTTAGGTTAATGGATTATTTATGAATTTTTATATTTTGAGAAGTCTTGGTCCAGCTAGGGAAAAGAGCTGAGGACACCACCAGCGTTGTTGGAAGCACGCTTTTCTGTATTCCATAGGGATTTTTCTTGTTGTAATCATTTTTTAAAATGGCATTAAAAATTCATCTGCTTTTTATAATAGGCAAAGATGAAAAAAGAGAAAGGCAGAATTTATGCCCCACCCTGTGGCTTCAAGGCCTGGGTTATTTAACTATTAGAGAAACTGGCCCAAAGTGATTTGGTACATGTTTCTTAACACAATTGTACAAGTGTGCACAGGAAAACTGGAAAAACATTAGCCTCTATACATGGTATCGGCATTGCCAATTATTGTTGGCTTTTTGTTCTAAATCTGAATAGCACAGGACATGAAGCAGAGCCTGAGAACCCTCTCTGGGCTCTCGTTTAGACTCTGCCTCGAGGGGCCTCTGGGGAGCTGGGTAACTGGAGGGAAGGAGGCCTGCTTCAGGGGCCTGAGTACCAACCAGCAGGTGCACAGGGCTCCATGCTCCCAAGGGCCCAGGCTTGGTGTAATGCTTCGCTGTCACTGTCTGAAAAGTCTTAGTAACTTTCAAATAAGAGGCCTGGTGAATACTGTAGCTGGTCCAGGAGGAACTAACAGTTGTGAAGTGTTAAGCCTACTCTGAACCAGCCACTTAATCTAACCATACAGCCCTTGCTGTTTTAAAAAGTAATGTTCCTTTATTTCAGAACAAGAGGATTAGACTTACTCTTGAAGGTCACTTCTAGGTCTAAAATTCTTTAATTGAGGTCCTGGACAATGTCCTAGTGAAGGCAGTGCAGTTGTACAACCTGCCTCTTCTTTTTCTTTTTTTTTTTTTAATTTTTTTTAAATTTTATTTTTATTCATTTGACAGAGAGAAAGAGATCACAAGCAGACAGAGAGGCAGGCAGAGAGAGGGGGGGAAGCAGGCTCCCTGCTAAGCAGAGAGCCCGATGCGGGGCTCGATGCGGGGCTCGATGCGGGGCTCGATCCCAGGACCCCAAGATCATGACCTGAGCCGAAGGCAGAGGCTTTAACCCACTGCGCCACCCAGGTGCCCCTTGCCTCTTCTTTTTCAAGATGCATCTTCAACTGCTTTCAGAAATATTTTCCAATTGGTATGACTTTTTTTTTTTTCAGAACAATTCCTAGCTTTCCAAAAAATAATTTTTAAACCATCAGTTTATACTTTCAAAAACCAACTGAAATGTTCTGCTCTACCAATATGAAGAATAAGAGTAAGATGATTTTTCCTTTCTAATCCCCACCCACCGAGATCAGTTTGGAGCCTGGTATTGCTCTTGTATTTACACAAGTTCTTTTTCAAACTGTGCTGACACCATAGCCGATTTGGGGGAGAAATTTTGGCTGGAGGTTATCTCTCCCCACAACAAAGTGTGAGTTCCACCCCCGGCTCTAGCACACACTCCTGGCTCTCGTGGGGCTCAGTAAACTCTCTTTTGCATGATAGGAATCCATTAATGTTTTATAATTGATCATTTATATTGGAAACATAAAAAATGCCAGATCCTAGAACTGTTCAGATTAAAGAGGAAATCGAATTTTAAACAAATGTTTTAATAATTCCATTGCAGAGTTGTGGTCCAGATAATTTTCAGTTAATCTTACTTGGTTACAGAAGGCAATACAAAAAGTAAATCCAAAAAAAAAAAAAATAAATGCAAACAAACCTCTAGCGTGTGAAGGTATTCCTGCACAAAATGGCTTAATTTTTAAATATTTTTAGGTCTTTTTTTTCTTAGTTTCTCTAGCTTGATAGCAACAATTAACTTTTTAAATGTCCTTTGAAAAATTAGAACACTCTCAGAATGTTCTTGCTTCTTTTTTAAAATTGAAAATTTGGGAGTCGATTATTAGGACTCTGCTTTTAAAAGCTCACCTTGTTACCTTATTTTCTACTGCTCTACAATTGTGCAATCACGATCATCACTGAGCCTTGGCTCCGCCATATGTAAAACTAAGGATCTTGACTGTCTGTTCAGGTTCTAAAATCACGTGACTCCGCGGTGCGGGTGGGGGTAGAGAGGTGTGGCGGAGGAGACAAGGTGAAAGGGGAAAGATAGTGGGATGTGCCTCAGGAGGCTGATTCTTTTTTTTTTTTTTTAAAGATTTTATTTATTTCACAGAGAGAAACGCAGCGAGAGAGGGAACACAAGCAGAGGGAATGGCAGTAGGAGAAGCAGGCTTCCTGCAGAGCAAAGAGCCCAATGCGGGGCTCGATCTTAGGACTCTGGGATCATGACCTGAGCCGAAGGCAGACCCTTAACTACTGAGCCACCCAGGTGCCGCAGGAGGCTGATTCATAAAGTTGATTAAATGCAAGGACAAATATTTCTCAGTTTGTGCTTGGAAGTAGATCCAGATTTATTTTTGATATAGTTTCCTATTATTTCAGCTTGTAAACATTTCTGGCAGATTTACAGAGGTCTCCCAGGCATCAAACGTGCCACATATAGGACAGATTTTAAAAGACATAGCCTGTAACAAATATAGAACCCAGGCATTCTTGCTTTTGTCTCATGACAGACTGTCTCATGGAATCCTCACACATGGATTGAATTGCTTTCGAGTATGCCAGTCAACAATAATGAGAAACAGAAATGCTGTGGCAATGGCTGGGCCTCTAGTTACCCAGTGTCTGGGCTGAGAATTAAGAAAGGGTGGAGCTGTTAATGACCCACGAGATCCCTATGTGTGTGTCTGTGTGTGTGCCCGGGCGCCCATGCGCACCCACCTAAGTAGAACTTAAGCCATTCAAAGTTCCATATCTTTCTCATTCATTCATCAATTTCTTGAGTGTTTACTATTTGTTCATCACTGGTGATAAGTTGCCAGCAGGGGAAAGAGATATTGAATAAATAATGGCACCAACACATAGAGAATGATGAATTGTCATAATGCTAAGAAGGACGACAAAGGGTATAATGAGAAACTTAAACAGAGTTACTCGTTTAGATTGTGGAATCAACGAGAGACATTTCTGAGGAAGTAGTATGTATGTCCATGAGGCGTGAGGAAGAGGTAGTTAGGAAAAGATTTCAGATGGAGGAACAGACTAAAGCCTGAGGTAGTGAAGAGCTAGAGAGAATTTAAAATCGAACAAGCAAATGGAATTAGTTGTGTCATGTACCTAGAGAAAAGCATCAGGGAATAAGACTGGAAGGCTTGTAGGCTTTGTAGACTTTGATAAGGATTTTATTGTAATTATATTATTACGTTTTATAATTTTATGTCTACAGAATAGGGATATAACACAATCAGCTTTGTGTTTTTAAAACCTCCCTGTGGTTGCTCTATAAAGAATCCCTTAGAAGTGAGCAAGTGTGGATTCAGGGAGATTTGTTTATATTTGATATAAGAGTGAGCATAGGATGATGGTGGCTTCAATTAGACAACAACAAAGGAGCCAGAGAGAAGTGGACAGATATTTGACATATTTTGAAAGTAGCACCCCTAGGACAATGTTTTAACACGTCTGGAATGTTTTTTAAAGATACTAGTTTACTTTGTTTTCACTACTCCAGTAGACTCTATAAAGAGGGAGAAGTATTTTTCCATTTCCCCCTCAAGGAAAAAGGCCTTTATTTATGAAGGTAGGCAAACTGAGACACTCTGAAGGATTTTCCAAGATGGGGAGGAGCTCCGTGGGTTGGAGGAAGCAGTGTGGGTGGGAAAAGAGTGGGATTTTTGGAGCCTTGTAGATGTGTGGTGGTGGGTGGTCTTATTCAATGTGTATTTACTTTCAAATAAATATGGTGGGGGCCTGGTTCTGCTCCCATGTGGCTCATGGAGAATAGATAGATCTCTGATGGAGGCCATTGTGGAGGCTAATGGAGAGGGCCTTAATGAAAGGTCCCCGGCTTCAGCCTTCCAGAGAGAGAAGAGAGGTAATGATGCTCATATGGAGGAAGGCTTGAACAGTATTTGGTGATGAACTAAAATTCGTAGTTGGGACACCATCCTCTTCTCATCCATTTCTACTCTCATATCATCTTTGTAAGGGAAAGAAGCTCTTACACATGACTGAGATGCAATTTCCTATGACTGGAGGGAGGAGGCCTTATAAATAAGCATATTTATCTGCTTTAAAATAAATTAGTAAACGCAAGCGTATCTGAGGGTAGAGAAGCTAGTCTTATCTCTACACCTGACGCTTAAGGCACCTTAAATGAAAACCAGCCATGAGCCATTACTGTTAATGATGATAGTGGTGGACAGCAGGCAGTTTATAGAATAGCATAAGATGTATAAATAGTATAAGATGGCAAATCAACTTTGAGAAAATGTTTTGAGAAAAGAGGGCTGTGGCTGAAATAAAAATGGAAACAGCTGGAGAGCATGTGGTTCTCTTCACATCTGAGAGCCATCCAAGCAATGGTAAGAGAGGCCTTCCGTATGGTTCTGCTCCTCAGTCAAGTGCTACACAGCCCCTCCTTCGCATCCCAGTTTCCAGTACCAGACCAGAATAGGCACGCCTTCAGCAAAAGCAACAATGGTAAAGGTTGACCAAATGACTTGCCATTCGTGGATCCGGGACAGAGGTCCCAGTTTCATTTTATATCCAATGGCCCACGTGGATCCAGTTCAACCACTTTTGCTTTACAGAATAATTTAGGGTGCAGTGAAATAGAGACTCATACATTTTGGTGGCAATATACATTGTTTACTTTTTCTTGAGGGTAGATCCGGTGATATCTCTAAATAGCTTTAAAATGTGCATTTCCTCCCTTCTCTTCTTTGGAAGTGAATCAGTCATTATCTTGGTTAATTGCACACCCATAGTCTTATTTTGTTGATTTGTTTACTTGCTAGCTTATTCATTTGTGATAAATCCCTAGAATGTATCACTCAGAAGAAATGCTCAGATCTTGATGATGACTGCTATCTAACCATAAGTTCTCTGTGTTTCTTCCTTCTGCTTTCCTCCTGAGATAACCTGAATCTCATATTCATCACCCTATGTATAGATTTTTGTATAGGTATTTTGGTAACATTTGTATTTCTAAAATTTTATTTTGTTATACACACATGTATACTGTGGGTATGTGTATTTAATTTTTATGAACAATTTTTTTCATTTAATAATATATTGCTAAGATATCCATAGTGTTGCACGTTACTTTGATTGACTCATTTTGGCGGCTGCATAATTTTACTTTTTCTATAGCACAGCTCATTCATGCCCTCTCCTTTTGATGGGCTTCTGGGCTTTGTTCAAACTTTGCTGGCTTAACCCAAACATCTCAATAGAAAATAGCCAGAAGGCATAAACAGACATGCCCTCGAACAGGAAATACATATGGTTAATAAAACTATGAAATGATATTTAACATCAACAGAGATTAGGAAATATAAATTTTGATTATAATAAAATAATATTTGATAACCTTTTGATTGATAATCATGAGAAAGTCTGACAATACCAGGTATCAGAGAGGCTTTTGGGCCGCAACATCACAGACACGTCATTGGGGGTGTTTGAGTTGGCGTAATAACTTTGGAAACCAGTTTTGTATTATCTCCAAAAGAAGAGCATTCATCTACCCTAGGATGACTATACGTTGCCTCATCCAAGACATCTTTGAGATAAAAAGGGACATATATACGATGAATCCCTGGGTCATCCTATCTGGGACTGACCTGAGGAAACAGAGACATATGGTCATTTAGTTAAAATCTAGAAAGTCTGCTCCCACAACACAGTCCACTCCCTTTGCATCTGCTCAGTAGGAGTCCTATATAGAAATGCTCAGAACAGACTTTTTCACATGAGCAAAACCCTACACATAGCCTTTTGCTCAGCAAATGTGATATCTAGGAATTTCTTGTAAGGAAATGATACTGACTGAGAACAAACATTTATCTATAATGTTATTCATCAAGGTATTTCTGTAATCCTGGAAATCTGGAAACTATTCTAATAGTGACAACTCAGCCTTGGTTCAATGATTGTGGTACCTTCATAACATGGATTATTAGGCAGTCAGTTAAAACTATATTAAAAAGGAATATTTATGAAAAATGTTCAGAGTATATTAAGGGAAAAGCAGATCACAAATCAGTATGCTAACTTAAGTGACTTTAAGGGACACCATTTAAAAATGAATATGTATATTAAAGAAGAGACTAAGAGGATGCATTTTATAGCTTTAATAGTAGATATTGGTGAATTTTTGGAAAACATTTAATTTTTAATTTTCTTCTCTATATTATTATGCTTCCCTGTAATAATCATGCTTTTTTTTTTTTTGAGTACCAGTAAAAAGAAGCAAACCAAATGGAAAACAAAACTTATCATACCAGAGCACTGTTGGACCTAGAAGCTGTCCAGAGTGTCCTAGGTAGGCAACCTTCTTTACACTATGCCACACAAAAGTTTGTACCGTATCCATGAAAGGTTTTCTTGGTCAAAACCCTGCCTAGGTGGCCACAAACATAAGTTAGTTAGCTCACTGTCATTGTCTGGCTCCTTAACTGAAGTTCCTTATCAACCTACTGAAACAGACCACTAATTATGTAAATTAGAAACTTCTAGAAGGTAAATATGAAACTTTTCAAAGACTTTGGACCTTGGTTCCTTATACTGGGAGAGACATTAACCTGGACAATTCCTCTGCTTTAGTGGTTAGAAAGGAGGCACTTGAAGCCTGTCTGGGGGCAAAGGGTAACAAAGAGAGTCCCCCTAGTGCCATGATAAGTGGAGCTTCACTGTTGGCCAGTCTGTAAGTGGAGAATGGCTATTATTTCTGACAAGGGAGGCTGAATATTCAGGGCCTTGCTGTGAATGCTTCAGAATTATGAAAATTCAGGGTCTGGCCTATTTCTGAGTAGAAACAAACATTAAGAAGCTAGGCTTCCACTTCTTGGTAGCTGACTGAGTTGAAACACCTCTGAGGTGATGGCGAGATCAATTTATCTACAATATTAGTCATCAAAGTATTTTTATAATACTGAAAATCTGGAAAGTAGATTTTGTTTGAAGCTTCCTACTTTCCCATCCTTCCACCTCAAGTAAGCACCTCAAGCTCATAAGACACTTGTAGCAGCTATGGTGTTGATGGAATGCCATTCCAAAGTTCAGAGGTGACTTTTGGCTGGATAGACTCTGACTGACCAGATCATGGAATTCATAGTATAGCGGTGGTGAGAGTCAAAGAGGTTATGATTTCCAAGATTTTTTAGGAACTTGGTCTTGCATTGTTCAGTTGGCCGAAAATAAGAGTCAAACAAAAATATCCAAAGCACATGGCCCCCCAGTAATGGTAGCTTGGCTGATTCTGACAGTTAGTAGTCATTGCCACTGTATTAACCACTGTTTATTGATCCATTCCCTATAGGGGCAGGCACTGTATGAACTAAGTGCATAATATATATTATCTCATGTAATTCTTAATAAACCTACAAGGTAGGCTATCACCATTGACTTTTTACAGAAGAGAAAACTTTATCTCATGAAGGTTAAGTGACTTTCCCAAGTCCACAAGCTAGTAAAGAAATTTGAATTTAGGATATCCTGAACCCAAAGCCATACTCTTGTTCACTATGTGTATATGGTAGAGCATTTCGTTCTCTCTCCTTTTTAAAGGGATATGTATTTATAAGTACTTACAGCCAAACTATGTTGTTCTTGTAGTCTCTAAAATCATCCAGACAGGGAGACATATGCTAATTGTATAAGCAAATATGAATGGGGTTTCTTTAATTGTTGGTTGACCAAATGACTATCTGGTTCCCATAGGAAGTATATTATTACACCTTCTAAGAAAGAGGGCTAATAAAGAGTTCTATCGAAGACAACAATCTTTTTTTCAAAGGAAATCCTAATCTGATTCCAGGAACCTGATAGAACCTTGAACTACAGGCGTAATTTGTTGTTTAGCAGTACCTTTCTTGGTTGTGAGGAGCACTGCTCTGTCCAGCACTTTGTCCTAAAGCCTGCAGTGAGAAGTAGAGAGAATAAGCTCAGTTTGTAAAAAGGTCACAAAGGGATTTGATGTGTGATCCTTGGTGTTCCTCTCTTACCCATTTGATTCCAACGAGGGACAGAACCTAAGGGAGCTCTTATAATGACTATTCTGTGCCCACAATCTTGCAATGCATTCCCCCTGCCGACAAGGGAAGGAGAAGGAGTCAGTCCTTCTGATTATGTGTACCTACTATGTGTCTGTTGGGTGCTTTCCCATAAGTTATCCTTTAATATTTCAACCATCCTTACGTGGTAGGTCTATCCATTTTAATGTTGTAGCCCCATCTCAGTTTCTTTTAAGAGAGAAAAAAATAAAAGGTAGATCGATTGGAGAAATAAGAGTTAAAGAAGTGTTAGAGGGGCATTTTCATTTAGGGAGTGTCAGATTAATGGCATTTGAAATAAAATTGACGTATCTTTCTCTTTCAGGCCTTTTCCACCTTTATTTATTTATTTATTTATTATGATTTTTTAAAAGATTTTATTTATTTATTTGACAGAGAGAGAGAGAGATCACAAGTAGGCAGAGAGGCAGGCAGAGAGAGAGAGAGAAGCAGGCTCCCCACCGAGCAGAGAGCCCAACGAGGGGCTCGATCCTAGGACCCTGAGACTATGAGCTGAGCCGAAGGCAGAGGTCTCAACCCACTGAGCCACCCAGGCACCCCTTTTCCACCTTTAGAGGCCGAAGGCCTTGACATTAAATAGCAGGACTGATGTCCGGGAGTTCCAGGTTCTACTTCTGGCCTGGACTGAGTCTATCACTATGTCGGTCTTAGTTCCCTGCCAGAGGAGGGTGGCCATGCAGATCTATTCCCATGGCATTCATAAGACACAAAAGGACACTTATCCCAATTAACACTTTGAAATTAAAAAGAAAAAAAAGGTAATGATTCCCTCTACTTGCTAGTTCCTTTGTCTGGGTGCCTTTCTCTTGTTCTTTAGCCACATTTAAGGTCAAAATGTCCTACCAACTCTCTTCCTGGAAACTGGTGACCTGCTCGGTTCAGAATGCATGACGAGATCATATTGGTTAGAGTGAGGAACCTATTTGTGACCAGGAGCCTTGGCCCATTTGCCATTCATGCTCCCATTCCAGTCTTTGCCAGATTACAGAGTTCCTTGCCATACTTTTAATATATTTATTGACTAATTTACTGCTTTATTCTCAAAGGTTTATTTTGGGGGCCTACAAAGTCTATATTTGTTTAAAAGCTGTAGAAAAAGTATTTGGTGTATCTTCAGCTTGATGTCTTATCTTAGAGAAATATGCAATAGGGCTAGATCCAGCTGAGAATACCCTGGGTGGGCTGCCAGTGGCTCTGCCCTGGGGTGGTCCTTTTTTTTTGGCTGTGGCTGTGGAATGCCTCTTCTTTCTCCCACAGTGGGGGAGGCTGTGTCTTCTCTGAGGCAAGGTGGACCAGAAGGGAAATGGCAGGGTTAGAAGCAGAGCCCAGAAACAAGGGAGAGAAGCCCAGAGTCAGAACGCTACCAGCCACGTCTTTGGAAGTCTACAGGAGCAAACTGAGCTCTACAGTTCCAGCTTAAATGTACTCTAATCTGAGGCTGGTCTTGGGCCATGGTCACACACCATGCAGAGTCAGGAAGAGAGTCTGCGGATGCAGTGGAGAGAGAGTCCTCACTTCCAGCCTTGAAACCCAAGTGCAAAAAACTTACCTGAAGAGAAAGAAGAAACTTTCACTTACAAGGACCATTTGATTTGCCATGAACTGCTCTCTAAAGAATGATAACATAGCCTGCTATAGAGAATACGTAAATACAAGAATACAATAAAACCCCTAAATGGTGAATTTTTTAACTGTTGAGATAAAGAACACAGTACCTTGAGTAACTTGAAATCATGAGGGTAAGAATTAAAAGCTGGAGTTTCTCAGATATCTTAAGGAGTACCTGCCTAAGAGCCCAATAGCTCAGCTCCACTAGATACCACAAATACCAAGAAGAAAGGAGAACTGGGATATTACTGAAGAATAGAAGGAACAGCTGTAATCTTAAGTATGATAGCCCGATGAATGGTGTCTGGTCTTCACCATGCTGATTTACATCAGGTCACTGGTTCTGCCTACCGTGGATATTAGCCACCTATACAATACATCAAAGGGTCATTGTTCTACTCATATCTTTTGCTCTGGCTCCAGGAGAACTCTTGGCTTTTAAGATTTTATTTATTTATTTGAGAGAGAGAGTAAGAGCAGGGGAGGGGCTGAAGCAGATCCCCTGTTGAGCAGAGAGCCCAACATGGGGCTCGATCCCAGGACCCCAGGATCATGACCTGAGCCAAAGTCAAATGCTTAACCAACTGAGCCACCCAGGCACCCCTCAGGAGAACTCTTAATGGTATTTACTTCTAATCTTTTCTTAATTCCTTTTTTGAGAGAACTCTCTATGAAGACCCTTAGTGAAAACAGAAGCCTGGCTTCTTTTGAGAAGTTCTTTGAGATGAGAAAGCATTTGTCAAGTATCAGCTAACTACCTTCTAGGACAGTGGCTCTTAAAGTTTGATTCTGCTACCAGCAGCAGCAGCATCAACTGGGAACTTGCTAGAAATTCAAATTCTTACATACCACTCCATACCTATATGAATCAGAAACTCTGGGGGTATAGGTCAGCATTCCATGTCTCAGCAAGCCCTCCAGAATTCTGTCAGCTCATGAATTTTCTTTTCCTTTGCTTTTGATCAGGAGAAACTGTCAGGTTGTTTCTATTGAAACAAAAGCTGAGGTTTCATGATGTGGGAGTCTGAGAGCTTTGTGCTGTACAAAGTAGAATGTTAGAATCCTGCCCCAACCGTTTACAGGCTCTAAGAGGCAGATCTTATAACTATATCTGCAAAAGCCAGCTTTGGACCACATGAAACCATATGAACCACTTCTTAGCCGTCACTCAAATCAGTGCACTTCACCATTACAATTGCACTCTAACATGTGGTTACTTGTCAGTGTGACCCTTCCCTAAAACAAAATGTGCCTCTAGTGAGCAGGTAACTAAAGCACAGAAAGGATATCACGTTGAGTTTTATTTACACTGTACATCTAAGAAAGTTTAGATGAGCCAGCACCATGGAAAATGTCCACAGAAGGTAATTGTCAGGAGGGATTTATGAAGGTTATTTGTGGTTGGGTTGGAGACTCCAGAGGCATCTTTAATCTTAAAAAGGTAGTTGTGATAGAGTCCCTGACTTGAGCCTTGGGGGCATTGCTCAGCATTTGTCTTTACACAACTACTGGTTAGCCCTGGGGAAGTGGGTTTGGTAGGCTAGTCTTCCTTCTGATTTAGAAGTGTGCACAAGATGTAGAGTTGGAAGAATCTTTAGATATCATCTAGACCTATCGTTTAGAGACTTGGATAAAAGATGCATGTTTCTGGACCTACAGCAGTTAGACACTCAACACAATTATCACATTGTATTGTAATTAGTGTACTGGGCTGTCATCACTACTAACCTGTGCTATCTTTGAGAGTACAGACTTCCTTTTAGTCATCTTTGAATCTCTGGTACCTAATATAGTGCCTGGTACAAAACAGGTTCTTAATTTTTGTTTTATGAATAATGAATGTATGAACCTTGGGTTTAACCTCTGGACTGGCTTCTAGAGGCTCTCAATAAGATAAGGTATTGAAATGACTGGGGTTTGTTAGATCAGGCATATGATATGGGTTTCTATTTAGAAACCTGATTATATAGTTTCTTTCACCTGTTTATTAAACATGAAATTATAGTATCTTAGACTTTGAAAGGACCCTTACATCATCTAGTAATAATATTTTATTATTTCACTTCTCTCATTTTAAAATGACAAACTATAGCCCAAGAAAGATAAGTGATGTGTCTAAGTTTCTATTGCTTTTTACTGGGTGGTAGGTCGTGGGCTAGAACACCACACCCTAAGTTAATGTTTGTGTCCTTTAACTCTTTAAGCCATTTTTAGTTTAAGCCATTTTAAGAACTCAGACCTAATGTTTTGAAGGGAACAAAGGTTATTTATTAAGCCATTTTCCTCAGGCTGGTCAAACATATTTCAGAATTATAAAATCCTAGATTTTTCACTGCTGCTTCTTACTGTGTTTTGGGTCAGTTAAAAACTCTAGGTCTTTTTTTTCTTGAGGAGATAAGAAAAGATTCCTATTATATTCAATATTCGTAAATAAGTTCTAAGTGGATTAAAAAGTGTGTGTAAAAAATAATAAAAGTACTAGAGGAAAATATTCTATTTTATTTGGAGATTTGAGAATATATTCTAAGCATGACTTCCAAAGACATAAGTCACATAGGAAAGACTGCTATATTTTTTAATCTAAAAATTGAAATTTCAATATGGCAAAAAATCATAAATAATATTTAAAAAACTAGAAAACTGAAAAATATGTTTGCAAAATATATGGTAAGTGTTGGTAGACTTAATATCTCAAGAGCCTGTGTGAGTCAACTAAAATAGACACAAGAGAAAGGCCGTGAACAATTGCATGATCTTCAAACACGTGATGAAATGTTCAAGCAAACTAGCTGTAAATGTGCTGGCTAAATTAGACTGGTGAATGTGAAAATAGCCAATATCCTGTGTAGAAAAGTATCTGACAAAACAGGATTTCTTGCACACAGCTGTGACTGTATATTTATAGTATTTATTTTAGTATAATTTAAAAATATGTGATAAAAGCCCAATAAGGCAATAACCTTTTTTTCCTATAATACCATTTTGCTAAATTTATCCCAAGTAAATATTAAAGATATGAACAGAGTGTCATCACAGCATTAATTATAATATAATAGGGAAAAAGTTCTAAAAATAAGGGATTGTCCCAGTGATGAATGCAATGTCCAAATGGTGAACTATTATTATCCTGCGGTTGTAAAACTAATATTGTAGAAATATGTTTACTTTACAATGTAATACAGTGAATCAGGGCATTACAACATAGAGTACTACAAATATACTTCTTATCTTTGTGTTCAGAAATACTAGTTTTATCAGTCAAAATAGGTTAGGTTTGCTGCAGTAACAAAGACTTCCCAAATCTCAGCTGCTTAATACAACAAGAGATTAGGTCTTGAGTATGCTATACCCCAATGCATGCCGAGAGAGGGTGCCTACTCATCACACTCAGAAACACAGACAGATGGAGCCTCCAGAAGCTTCCATTACCATTGGGACAGGAATAAAGGATGGGACAACTTGCACGTGCTGCATGGCATTTCTGCTATTTTGTTGTTAAAGGAAAATCACAGGGCTATGTGATTTCACGTTAAAGGCAGTAAGGAAGTGCAATCTTACCACGCACTTGGAAGGAAAACTATAATTTTGGGGGACAGCGTGGACAGGTCCACGCTGACAGCTTTTTCTTCTGTTTTCTTGTTTGTATTTTCTGTCTGTTCTATAACAACATATAGATTACTTGATTAATAAAAATTACTGTTTAGACATGTGTCCTTAATCATAAGTTTGTGGAATGTTGGTGGCTATATTTATTGCCTGTTAACATATTTCTCAATCTTGATCTTGATTCCATTAACCAACATATTTTCCCTCTCGGTTTCGTGCTTTTGGCAGTTTTGAAAAAAAAGTCACCTAAATCATTGTCAACATGATATGATGAGCACCAGGACATATTAGAGGGACTACTCCTTCCAAAGGACATGGATGCACTAAGCAATTCTCTTTAATGTTTGTTCATTCAACCTCAATCCACCCCACTATGTTTCTGTATAGTCCTCAGTTTACCATCTGATTCTTAAAATGATATAATAACAAAGTTTTTCAAGAGCCTTACTGAAATCAAAATCGAATTTCTCTTTGGTAGTCATCTGACATAGTGTTTTATGTTTGACAAAACTTGATTTTGATCCTTTGGAACAGAGGTAAGATATTCTGACCCAACTGTCCACAAATTGCTATTTAAGAAGGCTCCATTCTAGAATCTTGCTAAGGACAAATAGCTTGTTAATCTGTAAATCAGAGGACACTTGTCTGTCTCTGAACAGACAAGGTACATTCATAGTCATGCATGTTTTTCTCCCTGGGTGTTCTTGGATTGATCTGCAAGTTTGTTCTGAATGATCTGTACGTGGAGACTTGAATGCAATTAAAGGAAATGTTTTGTTTTATCTCCTGACCTTGCTTATGCTTCAGTTCCTTCCTATCAATGCTTGTTTTATTTTTCTCATTAAAGAACTTGTCGCTAAGAAGAGTAGAAGTAAATTCCAAAGCAAAGTGAGCATTTTAGATATAATTACTGTTGAGGCTACTCATTTGAGAGAGAAGTATTTTATGTTGGAGGAGTTGACTCCTCTGTGATTACCCAATTGTACATGTTCATTGGAGGACTCCAGAAACCTCCTTCCATACAGTAAGGGTTTTCCCATGGCCCTGAAGCTGAAGCCACAGACCTCAGAACTCCTGCAAGCACAGTTTCTAGAAATAAACATGTGAAGCAAGATTCTTAGAATGCTGAAGCACAGAGAGCCTTTGAATTTTAGAAAGTACTGTCCTGGGTCAGAGGAGAAGGAAGAGAGAGATAGAATTAAGAAGAAAAACAAGAACCAAAACTGGAAGTAAGGTGAAATTATATGTGACATAAGGTTAGTACGTAAAGACTAACTCAAACTATGCAAATAATATGGAGATACACATACAGATAAACCTTAAAAAGAAGGCAGTAAGTATAGAAATATTTCAAAATTTCTTTCTTTCTGAATAAGCTGAGAACAAAAACAGACCTCTATATACCACCTTGTATGTGATAAGCACCTGTTCAAAATAATATGGAAAGTAGAGAGGGTCAGTGCCCTCATGGAGTTTACCATTGATCACAGGGACAGGCAATCATGTAGAAATGGAATCTATGCAGTAGTCTGCAGGATCTTGTCACTACAGAAGCTCTCTCAGGAATTTATCTAGTTTAAAAGAGAGTAGCTAAGGTCAAGGGAGGCTGTCTAGCAAAAATGGTGTTTAAACTGAAACCAAAAAGATAAGCAAGGATTAGCCTTGGTAAAGAGGAGGGTGGAGAGCTTTCCAGGTTGAGGAATAATAAGAATAAAAAGTTAAAAGATTAACTATAAAAGGTTGAACTTGAGCTTTCGAACTCAAAGAGTGGTCAACACTTCTGGGGGTCAGACAGGCACAGAGCACCTCTTTCTTTCCACTTTCACTTTGCATCTTATAGCTGGTAAATGTGAGCTAAGAAACCAGCTCAAGCTTTGATATAGTTGCCAAGAGCCTAATGTCCTTTCTGAGACTGACCGTTTAACTTGGAAAAAGTTTCATATTTATCTAGGATCATTTTTAGTAAGAATCTGGACATTTGCGATCTAGTGCAAGGGCATTCATTGTCTGTCTCCACATTCTATTAGTATTGCCATTTGGATGCTAATATTTGTCTCTCTTCTTCAAATCTCACCCTATCTTGGCCCTGGCCTTGGATCCTGTCCCATTCCTGAGACACTAAATGAGTAAATAGAGTTTTTTTCCTGAGAAAGATAGAACTAAAGTCATTGTTTGTGTGATAAATTCAGAATAGGCAGGTTGCATTATGGCCCTTTAACTGGGGTAATTTGGTGCTAGAAGCAATATTGCCTCTGTCTACAGTTGCCACCTCATACTTGAGATACAGAAGACTGTATTTCATCTGCGCCAAGATGAAGACTGAGAAAAACAAAGTTTTCTGGATTCTTTCCTAGATTAAAAAAAAAAACAAAAAAACAATTCCCAAAACTTCTTTGCTTAAGAATTTGAGATTTGAGAGTGTGGGGAGAAAGGAATGCAACTGCATAGCAGAACACTGAAGAAAATTCTTGCTTTTAAGTTGAATCATATTCGGAAAACTAATGATCATTTCTACCATCCACATGAGCCTAATCTTTTTGTGACTGTTTACAGAGAAGAAATTGAATTGTGATTTGCTAAATATGTTTAGAAAGTAGAAGTAAAGAATCTTAGAAGAAGGGGCTCTAAGGGTGAGGCTACTGTTTGGGGAAATCCTAAGAAAACTCTCATTTAAGTGCAGTACTGGGCACAAATGTGAGTATTCCAAACTCTTTTTTTTGCTTAGAAAGACCCGCGATACAGAGTTTGTTAAATTGGAGCAAAGGGAGAAAGAGAGAGAAGGATGAGAGGCATATGGGCTGGAGCTATGAGAAAGAAGTTTCCTTGGAAAATAAAAAATAAAATAAATAAATAAAAAAGTGATCACCGTGGTCAATAGATTCCCTCCATAGTTCTTCAAAAATAAGTAAAGAAGTTATATTTTGAGCTTCTTTTTAGCAATTTGATTTTTCTTTAATTGAGTCAATATAGTCAATGATATTGTAAAGTGAAGTAATGGGACAAAAGGTGAAAAATGTCTTCAGAGCAAATTTCATACATTATGTTGGTTTCAGAGATGACGCCAATGGAAAGATTCTAAGTTCCTACACAACCAAAAAGGATAATGACCATTTGTTCACTAATTAAGTACTTACTGAGCATCTACTATGTCTACAGTTCTATGGTTGGCCTGGGGGAAAACCAAGATTCAGTATGCTATAAAAGAAGAGACAATCTACTTATATAAAGACACACTCAATTAATGTATTGGCATATAAAAACGCCTGCAAATATCCCCTATAGATTTTGTCTCTACTTCTGGTGGTGCTGCTACATTTAGGTCTATTCCCTTGCCATCAAAGCTACAAGTCTGCCATAAGCCATCATACTTTTACCTAAAGAGTCACTGTGAGATGAGAGTTCTGGGCAACCGGAATTAGAACAATGAAGTGCTTTCCTCCTAGAATGAATGATATTGTTCAGTATGATTCTGGAATACTATACTTCTTAATAATGTGTAGTGTGAAGTCAGTGTTTGAGAACTCACTGTGACAAATATCTGACTTATAAATAAGATGAAATGTGTTCGGGCACACATTTTGTAAACTAGACACATGGCAGAATCCTTGACACATGGCTCCATTTATAAAATTTACAGAAGCGGTGGGGCACTAGGTCGCTAAATGTGGGGACACATACTCTATCTTTCATTGGCCATAGCTGATTGGACTAATCACTCTAAGTATTCTAATATATATGATGGTCAGGGACCCATGTAGCTAAGGCAAAAAGAGGATTTGGGTCAGAGCCCTTTTAAAAATTTCAATTTTGGTAAAAGTAGAAATATCATATGATCCAATAATTCCACTATTGGATATTTATTCAGTGGAAACAAAAACACTGATTTGAAAAGATATGTGCATCCATATGTTTGTTGTAGCATTATTTCCAATAGCCAAGATATGGAAGTAATCCAAGTGCCCACTGATAGACAAATGGATAAGGGAAATGTGGTATATACATAGATATAGTCAATGAAATATTATGCAGCCACATAAAGGATGAGATTGTGCCATTTGAGATGACACGGATGGACCTAGAGGGTATTATGCTAAGTGAAATAAGTCAGACTGAGAAAGGTGAATACCTAGTGATTCTGCTCATAAGTAGAGTCTATAAAAAAGAATAAACAAACAAAAAGCAGCATCAGATTTATAAATATAGAGAACAAACATGGCCGTCAGAAGGGAGAAGACTGGGGAGTGAGCAAAAAAGATGAAGGGGAGAGGACGATATAGTCTTCCAGCTACGAAATGAATAAATGAAGGAGTCTTGGGGACAAAAGGCACTGCATAATGAACATAGTCTATCGTATTGTAAAGCTACATAATGGGACAGATTACCATCGGTAGCTACACTTGTGGTGAATGTAGCATAATGTATAAGCTCATCAAATCATTAAATTGTACACCTGAAACTAATGTGACATTGTGTGTCAACTAAACTCAAATCAATCAATCAATCAATAGATTTTTAGGAACCTGAAAGTTCGTCGATGAGTCATCAGTGGAGGCTGAAGCAGAAAAGCCAGATTATGCATCAGGTGGTCTCAAAGTGTGGTCCCTAGACCAGGAGTATCAGCATGGCCTAGACACTTGCTGGTGCTACCCCAGACCTCCTGAATAGAAAGTCTGTGAGGAGGGCTCCGCAATCGGGGTTTTACACACTCCGCAGGTAATTGTGATGCCGATGAACTACAAGAACCAGTCTTGTAAAAGTAGCCAAAGATTGACTGTAGAAGAGGCCTAATGGGCAGCCCAGAAGCTAAAGGGAGTTGTTGGGGAACTATGTGAGTGAAGGAAAATTGTGGGTAGAGGAGAATGGGTAGGATGGCAGAAGAGAACTGGTGAGAACCCTTGATCTCCACAGATTCCCTCCACCCCAGTTATGTCTATGCAACCATTGTCATGCTTGTTTTAGGGATTCAGAATGGATCTTTGGTTTCTTAGGACCAATTTGGCCTGTTTTGAGCCCTGGGTGGAGTAGAGATGCTCTGTTCAAGGGACTCTAAGGCTATGGACATCATAATGAGAGCCGAGAACTCTCATGTGAGATTATGAGCTGCCTTCCAATTTCGTTGAAACTGGGGTCAAGGGCAGTGTTCTAGAGAAAGGGCAGTTCCAGCCCTGAAGCCAGGTTGGATACTTGACATATTTTCTGTAATTCTTCACACAGCCCAGTGAGGTGGATCTATAATAGGATATGCATTAGTTTGCTAGGGCTCCCATAACCAACTACCGCTAACTGGGTGGCTTAACCAACAGAAATTTATTGTCTCACAGTTGTGGAGGCTAGAAGTCTGAAACCCAGATGCTGGCAAAGTAGGTTCCTTTTTAGCGCTGTGAGAAAAGGATCCGTTCCCTCCATTTTTCTGTGCTTGACTTGTAGGACGTCCACATGGGGTTTTCTCTCTACGTGTGTCTATGCCGAAATTTCCCCATTCTGCGAGGACATCAGTCATATTGGCATCGATCCAGCCTAATGACCTCATTTTAACTTGATTACATTTGTTAAGACCCTATTTCCAAATAAGGTCACATTTGGAGGTATTGTGAGTTAGAACCTCAGCTACAAACTTGGGGGGTATATAAGTGAACCCTATTTTCAAATTGAGAGGTTATATGACTCCCTCAAGGAAGTAGTTTGGTGGCATGATGGTATGCAAATCCAGAGCTCTCCACAAGATTCTGCTGACTCCTATGCTTTTAAAATATCCTTTCTAGGGTGCATCAAGGGGTCTGGATTTGCCAGAAACCAGTCCATTTACCAGAAAAATCAGGGGTGGGGACAGGCAGCGATGTAGAACACTTAATATCTATACCAGGGTAAAACAGATGTTTCCCATCTGAAACTACTTGAAGGATTTAGCACCCATGATTTTTGCCCCATAGAATGGGTCCATATATTCATTGGAGGGGGATCAGATGAATTCAGCTGACTGGATAGGACTCTTAATTCTTTAATTCTTTTCTATTGTGTTAAACCGATGGCATCAAACGGCAAATTGAAAATATGATGCATGCGAGGGTTACCACAAACTAGCATCCTTTTGAAGAAAAAAATGTGGAACGCAATTGAAAGAAATCGCATAAAGCCAACCAGAGAAGGAAAGTGCTGTTTCTAGTAATTTGGAACCAGAGCGCCTTTGGTCTTTCTGTTCTTCTAAATATTCGCAGATGAGAGAAGAGTGGTCTGATTTACGATACCATACTAAATGTCCCTTTGTTAGAAAACAAGAGAAAAGAAATACCATAAATTCTGAGCCTAAATTTTAGAGCTGGATATTAGCTTCAAATTAGATTCTGCGTACTTTGGATTGTTTTATAGGAAAAAAGAAAGAAAATAAAGGGAAAATACCACATAAATCCTTATTTAGAAAAGCATAATGGCTCCATTTTAATAATGAGTTCCTCATTACTGTGCATGGTGGAGGTATCTTTCACTGGCAAGTGAAAGGAGTCAGTTTCTCAGAACTTCCTACGGGACACGACGTTGCCTGCCATCAAAGCCTCTCTGTCTCAGCTTCCTATGTCGTTGCATGAGATTGCCTCTTGGCTTACCTTTCTGTCTTCTCTTTTTTATGCCTTTTGGAGGTTTTACTTCTTTTGGCTCCTAAACCGTATGCGCTTTCCAGATTTTCTTAGCTTGACCATAAGCTCCTCAAGGCTTAGAATCTATCTTGTTTCCTTAGCAATATATTTACTAAGGACGCATTTCTATCTTCGAGGAAGATTAAAAACGAGCAAGTATAATCATTACCACTGGCCCTCAGGCCACTTGCCAAATGTAAAGGCAGTTCGTGTTGTTAAACTTCCCCATAGTTAAGGCAAGGTGAAGGTTCTATGCAACATCAAGGGTGGACTGTGACTATTTTGTACTCTTTTTTTTAAAAAAAGATATTATTTATTTATTTGACACAGAAAGAGAGATCACAAGTAGGCAGAGAGGCAGGCGGAGAGAGGGGGGGAAGCAGGCTCCCTGCTGAGCAGAGAGCCTGATGTGGGGTTCTATCCCAGGACCCTGAGATCATGACCTGAACTGAAGGCAGAGGCTTTAACCCACTAAGCCACCCAGGGACCCCACTATTTTGTACTCTTATGCTGGCCTAGATTCTTTGAGTTTTACATCCAGGTGTAAGAGTCATTACAAATCGCTTCCTCCGTATTTCCTAAGACAGGGTGCCGTTGATTGAGTATTTGGCAGGGAAAAATTTACCCTCAGGAAGCTGGACTTTCCAGAATGCTGGTGGGAGATCCCAACTGGATCAGCTTGGAGGGTGAGGCATAATTGGAGGAATGTGAACTCAGAGAGTAAGTTAATATTTGACTTGTACAACAGATATAAAAACCCATAAATACTTTGGAAAATATGGTATAAGAGCAGAAAGGGACTTGCCATAAATTAAAATGTTGACTTATGCACCATACTGTAGAAAGAGATTTTGCTTTTCTGTCTTCTTCCTTTTCCTACTCCCTTTCTCCCTATTCCCACTTGATTGACAAAGAAAGATTTAGACTAGAGAGCAGGGAAGTTTATATAATGATGGGGATTCTTGCCCAGATCCATTTACACTCCAACTGTACGGGCAACTCAACTCATCCACATTTAAATAAGGCGTATTCTTCAAGAGTGCATTCTCAAGTAGCAGTCACCAGGGTTTCTCATTCTAGTTACTCATGTGCCTTGGCCCAGGAGCTTTATCTGTGTAGTTATACTCTGTTTCCAGATCTCCTGCCTTTGGCATTGCTGCTGGGGAGCTCCGAATCTCTGCGAAAGAGCCAACAGTGTTCCAAAGTTTGCACAAACAGCTCGGATAATTTTTCAGGGCAAATTTTACCGCAACGTAGTGAGGCATACTTAAACACCTTATTTGAGAAATGAGTGCCCGTTTTCATAAAGTCGGTGTGAATTCTGGGCTCTCGCTAATTTAGCAATAAGAAATAAATGGGTTCCTAAACATGCAACTATAGAAAAATACAAGAACTCTGCTGATTTCTTTGCTGGAGTAAAACATATCTAAAATGATTATTCTCTGGGTCGAATTTCAAGTCAAAATTTCATTATACCCAGTTTCATAAGAACTTTTTTTTTTGCTTATTCAACTCCACCTTCAGGATAAACCAGATTTCATGCATATGAATTGGGTGATGTTAAAAAAAAAACGTACAATTAGAAAAAAGTCTCTGAGAGGCTGCCAAAAATCTGCCAGATCTGACAGTTAGGTTTCCTGGCCCTTTTCTAAGACATTTCTGTCCCCGGAGGGCTCTGGGCTAGAGCAGATTCAGGTCACACCTTGAGCCCTCACGCTCTGCATCTTCAACTCCTACTTCTGGACTCACTAGTCTCTCTAGACTGTCATCTACAGGCCCCTCCACGGGATTTGCTTCCCGGGTGACTCACCTTTTTAATCCCTGGGGGGAAGAGATTAGACCTGGGTTCTTGAAACTTGTTTTCTAAGGGTGTGGATCTACCATGCGACCGACAAAAGGAGAGACCGAGCCACCTCCCTTTGATCTGTTTGCACTTCTGCCACAGTTGTAAATGATGACAATGACAATGACGGGGACATGTCTACTCCTAAGGTTGTTAGGGGAACGATGCATCTGTACAGGCACAGGGTAAGCTGCTGCGACAATCAGGGCCCAATAATTGCTAGTGATGATTCTTGTAATTATCAGGAATTGCTATGATTCAAATCTTCCTTTGCTTTCCGTCGCATACAGCACTATTAAATGTAAATCTCAGTTTGGTTCTCCCACTTCCGCCACCCACTCCCTGCCGTGGGTCTCTCACAGGCGATGAGGGCATTGGCTGGGTTTTCGCCTCTCGAGGCCATCGTGGGGTTTGCCTCTGAGCAGCCAGTGCCTGGTTGAACTGGAGAGTGAAACCCCACCCGAGCTGCGGAGTCCATCAGAGAGCTGGATAATGAAAATATTTCTCTCAGGGCTGGGTTTGGCAAAACCCTCTGTTGAAATTAAAAACACCGTGAAGTTTGGGCCTTATAAATGGACAGCGTGCTTTGAAATAAAGACATGTTAAAAGGACAAAGAATGTGCCAGACTTAGGATATGCACATGACTAAACTTATTTTGAGTCAGCTTTATTTCAGCTTTTTCTTTTGTTTTGCTTTTTTGTTCTTTTTGAAGACGAAAACAGAAAAAAGCCCCGAAAACCACCCCAAGCCCCAGGGACGGTGCCCTTTCCCAGGACCCCATATTCCTCCTCGTATTTCTGGTCCTGGCTCTTCTTCAGTCAGCACATCTCCAGCCAGATGTGCCCAAGCACTCAGCGCCCTCAGCTCTGGCGTTTTCCTGTCCCACCTCAGCTTCCTGGAGATAGTGCGCGCGTTAGCACCAGGACCGATGACCACATTTGTTTGTTTCTTTCTGACTTTATGGATTTCCAAAACCACCAAACCATCCCTGAAGGGTCACTAGTCAAGGCATAACCCTCCAGCAAGAGCAAGTTGGGAGAAACACCTACGGTGGATCCCGTTCCTGCAATGCGCTGTGGCCGCTAGTGCCTCCCAACCCCTCACAGAGCCTACGTGGGAGCACTCCACAGGGAGGGAAGGAGGAGCGGTGCAGCCTTAGAAGCTCTCCCAGGCACTGACCTTCCTTCTCTCCTGAGAATGTGGGCCCTGCGCCCTCGGAGCAGCGAGAGGTGGAGAGCCGCAGCCCCCTTGGGCCTCAGTAGGCGTGCCTAGACCTTGGCAAAGTGGAGAGGTCACTTGAGTCCTGAATCTATAGGGCAACTAAACACCATTGGCAACTCTCTTTCTAATATGGTCCTTGGGGCCCCTTCCTGCTACCTGCTAGCAACATATCCCTTCAAAGGCGGGGTGAGAAGAGAGTGTAGGAACAAGTTTCCAACTCGAGAGATGACGTGGAATCTAAAATACAAACCAAGTGAGAAAGCAAAAGCAGAACCAGGCCTGTAGCTATAGACAGCAGACTGGTGGTGGCAGAGGGGAGGGGAGGGGGATGGACATCATGGGTGAAGGGGAGTAGGAGGTATAGGCTTCCAGTTAGGGAATGTCTAGAGTACCCGGATGAAAGGCACACCATAAGGCATTCAGCCAATGGTGGTGTAATGGCGTCTGCATGGTGACTGATGGGAGCTACCCTTATGGAGAAGTTGGGTCACTGTATTGTACACTTGAAACTAATGTCACACCATGGGCCACCTCTACGTCAATAAAAAAAGAAAGATGATGGGGGTAGCATTTGTGACGAAACTGTACTGTTTGGGGATCTTAGGAACAAGGCCTAAGGTCCATTCAGAACTGGCCTCATCTTAAACCTGTGCTATTATGAATTTCAATAGTTTACTGAGATCAAACTCAAATCCTTTGTTTGCTGAGTTCCTGAGGGGTAAATCATCTATGTTTATTTGTTTAATCAACAAAGGTTTATTAGGCAGGCGCTCTGCCAGGCAAGGATAAAAAAAGCCACAGAGATAATAAACCATTGTCTCTGCCTGAAGAAGGAATTCGAGTAAATCGATCACAGCAATCCGATAGCGTGGAGGGCATGTGAAATGCTGAAGAAAGCTGAGGTATAGACAGAGACTCGCGCTGCAGAGAAGGCAGGAGTCAAGGAAGACCCTATCCAAAGTCCAACTTCCTCTAAACTGGCGTGGCAAATCACTGATTTTCTGGGTCCTCAAGGGACACCTAGGTACATGTTGGGATCCGTATTCACATAAGCCGTGGCTGCTCACGTACATTTGGGTCACGCAGAGGCTCTCATACCTCACTTGTGTTGAAGGTACCTAGGAAGCAATAAAAATAAGATCCCTTAGTCCCTGCTCCAGGAATTTCTGATGATGTTGGTTTGAAGACGAGCCTGGGAAACCTGGTTAATTTTTATTAACAAGTTTTCAGTTGATTTTGCAGAAAGTGTTTTCTCACACTGCACTTTGAGTAACGCTGTCAGAGCCCTGAATTTCCCACTCACCTCCACCAAGGACTGGTCTCTGACTTTCGCCCATTCAATCCTGATAGCAAGAAAGTAAGTACTTAACTGTTTACTGTAGTCGTTTGCCTCTATGTTGAGACCCAGGGAAAATCACTGGGAATCAGAGGTGTTTGATCTACACACGAATGGGCGTGGACGGTGGGGTGGGGGAGGTGGTTCCGGGCCCCAGCTAAACCTTCTCTCTCTGTGGAGAAAACCCAAACTACAGTCCTCACAGGCCCCAGAACTCCCGTGATGGTGCAGTGGAGGGCCTCTGAAGAAAGCCTGCCGAGAGAGGCTCTGTGAGGTGTTTTTGTAATGAAATACTGTCTTTCCCCGGGGCACGGGGATGTATAAAGCAAAAGGATACGTTCTCAGGCTGTAGGGAAGCCCTTTGATGAAGAAAGCAACATTGGGTGTTCTCTTATACTTTCACCTGTGGATTTAAACTGAGAAAAATGCTAATGCCAGTTAAAAAACAGAAAGAGAATTTAGACTTGGCTGGGTGTCTTCTTTTTGTTCTTCTTACACCTTCCCTGTTCCCTCCCTTTCTTAAAAAAATATCTTTATTTTACTATAGAAAATATAAAAGCAATTTATTTTAAAAAATAAATTAGAAAAAGAAGGTTAAATCCTTTGGAAAATACAACTTGTAGAACTTTTCCAGAATCACATTGGAAAAAACTTTCCTCTGAACAAGGTCTCCTTCTGAATGATAATAATACTAATATAGATTTTGATCCATTTTAAGTATGGTACTTGTTCTCCGTGATGTGAGTGAACACAATTTATAGTTCAAGTAAGAGAGAAGTAATGCATCCTCATAATGATAGCAACTTTGTATTTTAGGAGAGCATTTATCTTTTTGGGGGGGTGGTAGTGGTGGGGGTATTCTAAATCCAGAGGGTTGTTTGTCAAAATACAGAAATTTTAAAATTTGATCTTTATAAAAGGAAGTTAATCATTATGTTTGAGGTAGGTGAACCCAAAATAACTATGTCAGGGATGACTGTTTCAGAGTAGATGATTTTCAAAAAGAAACACTATCTTTACAGTTGTGGTTTAAAGTATGTCCCCCAAAAGATGTTGAGATCCTCACCACCGATGCCTGTGAATGTGACCTTCTTTGTAAGTAGATTCTTACGGATGATCAAATTAAGATGAAGTCATTAGGGTAGGCCTGATTCTGGAACAACTGGGATCCTTATAAAAAGGGGGAGTTTGGGCACAGAGACAGACACACGCACAGGGAGAATGCTGTGTGATGAAGAAGGCCAAGATTGGAGTGATCACGCGTTAGGCCAAGGAACGCCACAGTCAGCCAGCAAATCACCAGAAGCCAAGGAGTGAGGCATGGAAAAGATTTTCCCTCGTTCGGCCCTCAGAGGGAACCAAACTGTCTATACCTTGATTTGAAATTGTAGCCTCTAACACTATGACACAATAAATTTCTGTTGTTTGAACCGGACAGTGTATGGCATTTTGTTACAACAGCTCTAGGCAACGAATACATTGACCTAGACACAGAATCTTCTTTCTCAAGGTCCAGGATTGCTCATGGACCAATCGGAGCGGGTTGAGCTATACCAGAACTCAGCGGGGAAAAGGGACAGGTGCACACTGGTGTGTGAGGAGCCTTGAGGAGGAGGTCCAGGGTACCACAAGGCTGTTGGGCTCCATGTCTTTGCTACAGGGCCTCACAAATTTTGACTGGCTTACTGGAATTGGACCAGTGACTGTTTTGTGCTAAGGCCGCTTTTCTCTGTGGGCGATCAGATCCTCGATTAGCCCACTGGGACTATGATTTTTTTTTTAATTTTATTTATTTATTTGACAGAGAGAGAGAGATCACAAGTAAGCAGAGAAGTAGGCAGAGGGGCGGGGGGAAGCAGGCTCCTTGCTGAACAGAGAACCTCATGCGGGGCTCGATCCCAGGACCCTGAGATCATGACTTGAGCCGAAGGCAGAGGCTTAACCCCCGAGCCACCCAGGCACCCTGAGGAGTCAGATTTTTACTTTTGTTCTCTAATTTTAGCTCTGTGACATAAGAGCCATGTGATATTAGCAGGTCACTTCATATCTCTGAACAGTTTTTCCATTTGTGAGGTGGGTACAGGAATACGAGATTTGTCACAGTATTCCTGTAAGAACGTAAAAGGATTTTGTACATGGTCCAGCATTTTCCCAAGTGTGTTTGTGTAGCCCATAACTTGGTATATTTGTGTGTGTGTGTGTTTGTGTGTGCGTGCATGCCTGAATCAAGACAATCGTTGCTCCAGGAAAAAAAAAAAACAACACAGCACGAAAGTCATAGATTCTCAGAGGACAGCCACTTAACATTTGCATTAAAAATAGTAAAAAATAAATGTTAAACTAAATCGCGAAGTCTTACTAATTGATAATCTCTAAGGAAAATAGTACACACACATGGGGAAATTAGAAGAAAATGTAATGGGCAAACGAAGATCTAAATTCCTGCTTAGGGATGGTAAATGTTTCCCCAGACAGTTTCTGCATCCCAAGGGAGGCTGGTATCTGGAAAAATACATTGCTGACGTAATGAGAAGCTTGCCCAGAGGAAGCACCTTCTGCTGAGGGAGAGATAGGGGATTCTGGACGCAGCCCCAGATTCTCAGCTGTGAGGCTCCAGTCTGTCTTTCTCATCGCCCCAGTCTTCCACTTCTGAATTGATGATCCTGCTTCTCTCTCTGCGATGCTATGTTGGAATAGTTGAAAGTGAAGTCAACTTTGTGAAATTATATGAGAAGCTAAGGAAAGGAAGGAACTAAAAGGCAACGATAGATTCTGTGGGTTAATTTATCTTTCTTCTCTAAACCACAAGGATACTTATAGTAATCACCGGTCAGGCGTACCCCAGCCAGCAGGGTTCTTCATCTCTGTCTTATATAAACCATGTGTGTCTCATCGATTTGCATCCATCTGCCCAAACACTTACTGAACGGAGCGGTGAAAGATCACACAGTGCAGAGATGGAACCAAACACAGGGGTTTGATGGGAAAACTTTCCAGAGCAGCAGGCTGGGGGCAGAATTGCATACCCAGAAAGCTAAGAGTGTATGTAGGGTTTTCCATGTGCATTTTTGGCTTGGGAAATCTTGGATATGAAGAAATCTAATTCTCCAGCAGCCTTCTTCCCTGACATTGCCCAGGCTCACGCATGATATGGGTACTTTGGCTCAATTATTTGAGGATACATTGCTGAAACTCCAACTGACCTTGATTTAGAGCAATGAAATATTCAGGCTGAGGACAGGCATATGATGAATATTTAGTTGGCAAGGTCTTGTGAGATGAAAGAGATTGTCTTTATAATCGCTGGGATTTCACATATGGGGAGAGGAAGATGTGTAACAGCTCAGCTGAGCGAGGCTTTGGACCCAAGTGTAAATGTTTATTTGGGCATTGGACTCCTTCCCGAATATTTGGCCTGGTTTCCCCATCCTCCTTTTGGCCCAGGTGCATATAAAGGAACTCAGGAGGAGACCATTTCTTTTCTCTTCCCTAGGCCAAGCCACATCTAAACACAAGGTTTCACGCGCATTGTTGAACTCATATACTAAACAAAAGTCAAGCCCAAGACCTAAGCTGCTCTCAGGTCACAAATAAACGTCCTGTTAAATGCAGATCTTCACTAACAATTTCCATCTGGCAACACTCCCGGCCACGTGTCTGACCATGGGTCAGAGGTGAAAGGAAGGCAGCCGTTCACCAAAGGCTTTGTTTGCATTGGCCTGTAATTAAAGACAGGAGACATTGCTCACTGGTGGCCAGAGGGCTTCCTGGGCATTTGCGAATCCCTCCCTGAGGCAAAAATGAGAGTGGGAGTTGGTTCATGGTATGTAGAAGCATTCCAGACCTGAATCTAAGTATTGTCTCTGAGGACCTCCGCACGTAGGCCCAGCGAGACAATGCAAAATCAGCTGACAAGGCAGAGCAGACCCGAGGAGGGGAGGAGAGTTTGCTGAAAGTGCGCGGGAGGATGTTTCCATCGTTGGCAGCTGTGGACCTTTGTCCAGCAAGTGTCTATTAGCGTTGCCACTGTGGTGATTCATGTATTTGTGGCCAGACCAGAGGGTGTGGGTGGAGGTGGTCAGCTTCACCGATGAATGAGCTCCCCAGCAGTTCCTGAATTCCTGTGGCTGGTCACTTCCAGTGTTTTCTTTCATGGGTTAGGCTTGGGCCAAGATAGAAAAGGGCCCTCTTGAGGTCATGTTGTCAGCACCACAGCTCTCACTAACTGTCCTCTTGCATTTCTTTCCTCTTCAAATGCATTGGAACCTTCCTCTGATGTTTGCAGAGTATTAAACCTTCCTTCCTTGTGGAAAACACTTGTTACAAACTATATGAGCGTAGGAAAGGCAGCCATTGAGTCTAGGTGCACAGGACCGGATTTTATGAGAACATGTCGGTTCTCCTTGACTTATGTCACCACTTCCTAATCCTCCTCTGTGCTTCTAGAAATTCTGTTTTATTCTTGCAATTCAGTTTCTAGTCAAAATCATCCAAAATGAAATGAGACAATTGGCCCTACCTCCCCCTTTGTAAGGGAAAGTGCACTCATTGGCTGCCTTCTACTCTCGTCTTTTCCTAATTGTCTTCTAGGCACTTCCAGTGAGAATCAACCATCTCTCTCTCTCTGTTTCTTTGCTTCTAATTTAACTTCGAAACCTCACCCTCTATCACATCTTACCAGTTCTTTGCAAATTCCACCTGCTTCCTCTATAAAACCCAATTAATACACCTCTCAATCTGGAGCTTGGAGAATCAAACCTCAGTTGTCATAAGAATTACCATCTCTGCAGACCAGTTTAGTGGCCAGATTTTTAAAGTGGTATTCTTGAGAATAGCAGCTACAGGAGAACATGTTTCTGTGCTGGTAAAGTCACTAGCCTCTGGCAATAGCTAAGGATACAGCTGTTGGGAATGGGGTCATGACAATTATAATTGTTACCATTAGTTGAGCTATCACTAAGTGCCAGGAATCATTCTGGGTACTTGATTAAAAATATCTCATGTTTATAGCAGCGATGTCCACAATAGTCAAAATATGGAAAGAGCCCAGATGTCTATCAACAGATGAATGGATAAAGAAGATGTGGTATATTTATATGATGGAATACTATGCAGCCATCAAAAACCAATGAAATCTTGACATTTGCAATGATGTGGATGGAACTAGAGGGTATTATGCTATGCTGACTTATTTCTAAGTCAGAGAGAGACAAATACCATATTATTTCACTCATATGTAGGATTTAAGAAGCAAAATAGATGAACATAGGGGAAGGGAAGGAAAAATAAGATAAAAAGAGAGAGGGAGACAAACCATAAGAGATCCTGAACTCGGGGCACCTGGGTGGCTCAGTGGGTTAAAGCCTCTGCCTTCGGCTCAGGTCATGATCTCAGGGTCCTGGGATTGAGCCCTGTGTCGGACTCTCTGCTCAGCAGGGAGCCTGCTTCACCTTCTCTCTGCCTGCCTCTCTGCCTACTTGTGATCTCTCTCTCTCT